>JAQPZY010001642.1:5917500-6626059 GCA_029931535.1 Margaritifera margaritifera
TGTAAGTCAGTCAGAAAACCCAGCTGTTTTGTCAGCCAGTCAGTAGACCTTTTCAACCAATACATTGCATTGTTCAATCAAACAACATTATTGCACTGAAATGTCCCAAAGCTTTAGCGTATTAAAATTTTTATAAAAAAAATAACTTGGGGTGTCCCAACTTTTATGGTGCACAACATGTAGACTAAATACTGTAGCAGACTTTGGGTTACAATCCCTGCATACCTGCCATATAAGGATAAATACTGTAACAGATTTTGGGTTACAATCCCTGCATACCTGCCATCTAAGGATAAATACTGTAATAGATTTTGGGTTACAATCCCTGCATACCTGCCATCTAAGGCTAAATACTATAACAGATTTTGGGTTACAATCCCTGCATACCTGCCATTTTCAGGCTAAATACTGTAACAGATTTTGGGTTACAATCCCTGCATACCTGCCATCTATTCTGATGTGGTCGAAATCATTCCAATTTTTAATCCAACATTCTGAATTCTAAATTTGAAATCAGAAATTCCAATTTTGACCCATTTGAAAACCATTTTAATAAAAAGTAACAGAATCAGCCTCTTATAAAGCAGTGTTTTTATTTTCACAGGCCCAGTCACATTTCCTGTCAAAATCATGCTACCAATGCTTCTTACTTGCTTCATAACCATGCTTTACAGGGAGTCTTGTGACTTCGTTTATCTTGCACATGGACTTCCATTTATCTTACACATGGACCACCATACAAGAACTACCATTTGTAATTGTTTTATTTACACTCTGATAACTATGTCACAGGCAGATACAAATTCAAATAAGACACCTCATCAGAAGAGCAAAAAATGTGTCTAGGCTAAGGTTAAGCAAGATTACAGGGACGAGTATGTTACTGTGTTCCAGATGTTAAAGTTCAACTTTGGACCTTGACCCTGGGACATACCTGCCAACCTTTGGACCCTGACCCAGAGGCATACTTGCCAACCTTTGGATCTTTTCCCAGGGGCATACCTGCCAACCTTTGGACCATGACCCAGGGGAATGCCTAAGGTTGGCAGGTATGCCCCTGGGTCAAGATTCAAAGGTTGGCAGGTATGCCCCTTGGTCAAGGTTCAAAGGTTGACAGGTATGCCCCGGGGTCAAGGTCCAAAGTTGGATGTGTAATATAAAGCATGAGGATTTGCCATTGTGAACTATGGAAGTAGCCTAGGATTCACTTTTGTGTCTTCTTTGTAATTTATTTTGGAAAAAACTTGCAATAGAGACTTCAAATGGAGACCACTAAAAGGTGGCCTAAATTTGTTTTGGGCTGATCTGAATATGGTTTTAATGTATTTTAGCTCCAGTTAGTTTAGAGTTTAGTCTCTTATTAAATTTAATTTAAGAAAATAGTTTCTTTGACCGAGTCTTATGTCTGTGTTTCAGCAGCGTGAGGGAGAAGAAAATGACCCAGTTGATGTAGATGGCGACACTGAACAATATGAGGAATACACCTGGGCAGGACAGACAAGGATACGAGTCACATCTCTCCTAGATGGAGGCTTCTCAGGTATAATACTTGGGTTTTCTCATCTTCATTTATTAATGGCATTTTTAATGTTAAATAATTTGATCCGACAGCTACTGTGTTATTCAAGTTAGAAACCCATTTCATATTTGCCCATATAACACATATTTAATAACATCTTACGATGTTACAAATGGGTTCATGTCATCTTGTTAGGAAAACGCATAATATCAAGGCGTCCAATCACATTTAAAAGTTTACATTATGCTATTTTGCCATTTTATTGAATGAAATCAATATTTTTTTATAATGTGATAGAATAGAATTAAAATCACAAGACTTGCAAAGATATAAATAATGTAACTCATTTCTAAAGTTCATTTGAAATGAACATGTAAAATCGTGTATATATATATATATATATATATATATATATATATATATATATATATATATATATTTGGCATTATGATATCAGTTAGAATATAATGCACAGAAGCAGATACATCAGTATGTTTTGGAATTAAAGATTTATGACCTGGTCGCAATCTTTTGCATGTTATACAACAGAATTAATTTGGCTTCAAACATTTGATGCACATTTTACTCAAACATGAAGTACTGTATGGGGGGAATTTCTGCATTGTTAAATTTTCACGAGTATCTGAGTTTGAAATAATTTAACTCGGATTCTCTGACCTGTTTTATGTACAGTCATTAAACTTGATGGATGTATTCGTCTTGGAGTGTACTAATCACCATGGTCACAACTAGGTCATGTTGACCTACTTTCTTGCTGTGGATTATGCCATGATGGAGCTGGTGAGACATAGCATTCTGCAGGAGTTTTGTTTAAATTATTTTATTTAATTCCACAAGGTTGATTGATGAGGTGGTGCTCAGGTCATAAAATTCAAAAATATTAAATCATGCAGAAATTTCTTCTTTATACTGTATAGAGTAAAATATAGAAAATAATGATCACTTCCAGGTTCAGGGTTCCAGACAGCCTGCAAGAGAGGCTTACAAGAAGAAGATGTAGATCTCAACGTGGACGGTGATGACTCTGTGGAGTATGGACAGCCACAGTATCCTTTAATGTCCACCTGTCAGCTCAGAATGGTCTGCTGGCTTCTCAGCATCAAACTGACCATTAGTTGATTGTATTCATACACCATTGGTACTTAGAAATCTCATGTATTTTTTGTCCTCTAATTTCTCATTCACGAGGATTTCTTTTTTTTTTTAAAGTTGCAAATTGTAGGTACTTGGGAAACTTCCAAGTACATTTTTTTTCTCCTAAACCCCGAAAATAATTAATAAGAATTATATAAAAAAAATACTAACAGTGCAATATAATATAAGCTGTGTAGTAATATCATTGCAGTATAATAATAACTGTGTAGTGATAATAATGCAATATAATAATACCTGTGTAGTGATAATAATGCAGTACAATAATAACTGTGTAGTGAAAACAATGCAATATAATAAAAACTGTAGTGATAATAACACAGTATAATAATACCTGTGTAGTGATAATAATGCAGTACAATAATAACTGTGTAGTGAAAACAATGCAATATAATAAAAACTGTAGTGATAATAATACCTGTGTAGTAATAATAATGCAGTAAAATAATAACTGTAGTGATAACAATGCAATATAATAATACTTGTGTAGTGATAATAATGCAGTATAATAATAACTAGTGATAACAATGCAGTATAATAAATGTGTAGTGATAACAATATAGTATAATAAAAACTGTAGTGATTACAATGCAGTATAATACAAACTGTAGTGATAACAATGCAGTATAATAATACCTGTTTAGTGATAACAATGAAGTATAATAATAACTGTAGTGACAACAATGAAGTGTAATACCTGTGTAGTGATAACAATGAAGTATAATAATAACTGTACTGATAACAATGAAGTATAATAATACCTGTGTAGTGATTACAATGCAGTATAATAATAACTGTAGTGATTACAATGCAGTATAATAATAACTGTGTAGTGATTACAATGCAGTATAATAATAACTGTAGTGATTACAATGCAGTATAATAACTGTAGTGATTACAATGCAGTATAATAATAACTAGTGATTACAATGAAGTATAATAATAACTAGTAATTACAGTGCAGTATAGTAATAACTAAAGTGATTACAATACAGTATAATAACTAGTGATTACAATGCAGTATAAAAATAACTAGTGATAATGATACATACAATAACAGCTGTGTAGTGATAACAATGCAGTATAATAACTAGTGATAACAGTGCAGTATAAATAATAGCTGTGTAGTGATAACAGTAACAGTGTAATGATAAGAATGCTCTATAATAATAAATGTAGAGGTAATAATAAAGTGTAATATTAACTGTATAGCATAACAATGCAGTATAATAATAACTGTAGTGATAATAATTGAATGTAATATTAAATCTAACGATAACAATACAATATAATAATAACTAGTGGTAATAATGCAGTAAAATATTAACTATGTAGTATTAACAATATCACCATGCTATGTCACAAGCATGTGGAATACTCATGATTATTTGGCAGTGGCTATATGTGACAGAAAACTTCAACAGTTGGTTGAAGTTTTTAAAGAAATCAGAGCTACTTGGACAAGAAAACCAGCCAAAAAAAACCAGATATTGCTTCATTGTCTTTGATGTGCTAAATCATTTTCATGAAATATTGCTTATAGTAAAATTCACTGCAAAAATTTTGAAATCAGATGCTGCCATCTTAAAAGCTTGCTCAGTTTGAAGTACGTTTCTGCCTCTGATTTTGCTATAAGCAATGTTTTGTGTAAACAATCTTGTGAACGAAAGACACTAAAGTAGTAACTACTTACCTCTTCTTGTCAGAACAGTTCAGATTTTTTCAAACACTTGGACAAATTATTTGAACCAGCTGTGTGGGACTGAGATTTAAATGTAATGCAGAAAAGCCTGAAGTGATCCAAATGCCAGTGACATGGTATGGTGAGATAGGATAACTCACTGTAAAATATACCACCTCACCAGTCAAAATGATCACTGGTTCATCTGCCTCAGATGAGTATGGCATACCCACTGCTTTGCTATTTTTAGAAAGTTTAATTTCATGATATTTGTTGAGGATTTTAAATTCACAAGAAAAAGTTATTTCTTGCATAAATATTGTTTGACAAGATCTGGCAGTTTTGTGATGAATTTTGGTTAGAAGTAAGATGTATCGTTATTGACTAGGAATCCATTGTAAATCATATTAAAATTGAAAGAATAAAATAAATCATGAAAATTATTAGCTGTCATTATTTTTGGTTATGAATTTGAAATATTGAATTTGTTGATAGTAAAATCTTGCATTTATGGTACATCAGGTTTCCCAAGAGTTATTCCCCTTGATAGTAATAGATCACTACATTTTATATCCTGAATAGAGTGTTATTATTCTTGACTTTGACTTAGATATGGTGAGGCTGATATCATTCCCTGTTCATCTGATGAACCAAGTGAGGACAAAGAGAGGCAGGCCCTTAGAGGAGCAGTTCTCAGGTATGGAGTTTCACAGATTAGTGAGGACAAATAGTGTTAAGCCTTTAGAGGAGCAATTCTCAGGTATGGAGTCTCACAGAATAGTGAAGACAAAGAGAGGCAAGCCCTTAGAGGAGCAGTTCTCAAGTGTGTACTCTCACAGAATGGTAAGGACAGAGAGGCAAGTCCCTAGAGGAGCAGATCTTAGGTATGGAGCCTCACTGAATAATGAGGACAAAGAGAGGCAAGTCATTAGTGGGGTAGTTCTCAGGTACAGAGCCTCACAAAATGGTGAGGAGAAAGAGAGGCAAGTCCTTAGAAGAGCGGTTCTCAGGTATAGTCGCACAGAATAGCGAGGACCAAGAAAAGCAAGCACTTCAAAAAGCTGTTCTCAGGTATGGAACCTTACAGAATAGTGAGGACAAAGAGAGGCAAGTCATTAGTAGGGTAGTTCTCAGGTACAGAGCCTCACATACTAGTGAGGACCAAGAGAGGCAAGCTCTTAGCAGAGTAGTTCTCAGGTGTGGAGTCTCACAGAATAGTGAGGACAAAGAGAGGCAAGCTCTTAGAGGAGCAATTCTCTGGTATAGAGTCTTGCAGAATAGTGAGGACAAAGAGAGGCAAGCTCTTAGAAAAGCAGTTGTCAGGTATAGAGTCTCTCAGAGTAGTGTGAATTTAGTTTCATGGGTATCAGTTTTAATTGGTTTTTAATTGGTACTTAAATTCATATATTTGGGAAAGGGGTCCATAATTGTTAATTTAGATCTTTAAATTTGTGGTTTGTAGCAACCATGAAATCTGCAAAAAATGAAAATAATGAATTCACAGTGTTAATAGCATAGAAGTTTGATGAACCAAATATATTGCAGAACATGAAAATGTTAAAATAATTGAATATGCAGTTTTGAAAGAATTGTTGTATCATAGCTTTTATTTCTATATATGCATGTTTATTTTTATTCAGAAGGATTATCTTCCCCAAAGATTTTGGTGCATTTTTACTTTTTTCATGTTAACTGCTTGCTGTTTGCTCAACACTATATTGCCAGGAATGTGCTGATGTGCCATTAAACCCTATAAATGCATACATACATCGGTTAATTGAAAGTTTCAGTAATTGTAGAAGTTTGTTTAAAGGTTGATTACACAGTTTAGTTAGATAACTGGGTTCTACAGTTACTGTCTATACATGTGGAAATAAGAATTTTAAATTTGAAAGGTTTTGAGAAGTTAAAGTACTTGCCGTAAGGCTTCATTTCAGAATACATTAGTAAGAATCAAGGCCTTAGGGCAGGGGTGGCCAGACTTTAGTGACATGGGATCTACTTTGTACCGAGTCATACCAACACGGTCTACCAGCATGCCCCCACCCCCTTCACGAGACATTGAAACATGTTGCAAAATATTGAATTTCTTTTAATAATCAAATAATGTGGCTGTGGAAATATCAAAACACTCTTACATACTTTTTTACAAAGTCTATTAATAAATGTACATATGTCAGGGGTGGCCAGACTTTAGTGACATGAGATTTACTTTTTACCAAGTCATACCAGCACTGTGCGGTCTACCAGAAACTACTTTGTGATCGACTGGTTGACCGTGATCGATGTATTGGCCACCCCTGCCTTAGGGTATTAAAATAATGTTCTCAAATAAGAGCTTGGCAATATGGCCCACCTACCCACCCTGGGAGGGAGACGTAGTTTTTTGATGTCTGTCCATCTATCCATCATACTTATCTTGTAAGCAAAATATCTATAAAAAAAAAAGCTATTGAGCCAAATGGGACCAAATTAGATATTTGGATACATTGAGTGGGTCCAAGGACCTGACTATGTTCTGGTGATTGTGACCCTATTTTCAAGGACATGGGGCATTATTTTGTGTTTGGTGAAAGATCTGGTGGGGAGGATAAGACCATTTTTGCTTTATAAAACAAATCCCTTCTATTTTTTTTTTTGTGGATGCTGATCAATAGTTCCACCATGTGCTCCAAGCTACACTCATCCCACATTTGGAGGAAAATCTTTCCCAAATGCAAAAAAAATCTATAATTTTAGACTAATAGTTTAAAATTAAAATAAGCCAATCTCAGACATTTCATGAATCCAATGAATACTTGTTGAGTTCTCAAACCTTAAAGTTATCATCAGTTCTTTACAGTTCTGTACAAAATGTGAGACCATGTCAGTTTACGCACCTTCAAGTAAACCAATGTTGTGAAACACTGTGCAGTCACTCATACCAAACAGCTGACAGTCCTGCCATTGATTAGTGCAGTCACTCATACCAAACAGCTGATAGCCCTGCCATTGATTAGTGCAGTCACTCATACCAAACAGCTGATAGCCCTGCCATTGATTAGTGCAGTCACTCATACCAAACAGCTGACAGTCCTGCCATTGATTAGTGCAGTCACTCATACCAAACAGCTGATAGCCCTGCCATTGATTAGTGCAGTCACTCATACCAAACAGCTGACAGTCCTGCCATTGATTAGTGCAGTCACTCATACCAAACAGCTGATAGCCCTGCCATTGATTAGTGCAGTCACTCATACCAAACAGCTGACAGTCCTGCCATTGATTAGTCCAGTCACTCATACCAAACAACTGATAGCCCTGCCATTGATTAGTGCAGTCACTCATACCAAACAGCTGATAGCCCTGCCATTGATTAGTGCAGTCACTCATACCAAACAGCTGATAGCCCTGCCATTGATTAGTGCAGTCACTCATACCAAACAGCTGACAGTCCTGCCATTGATTAGTGCAGTCACTCATACCAAACAGCTGATAGCCCTGCCATTGATTAGTGCAGTCACTCATACCAAACAGCTGACAGTCCTGCCATTGATTAATGCAGTCACTCATACCAAACAGCTGATAGCCCTGCCATTGATTAGTGCAGTCACTCATACCAAACAGCTGACAGTCCTGCCATTGATTAGTGTAGTCACTCATACCTAACAGCTGATAACCCTGCCATTGATTATAGGTAGTTAGATAATGAGGTACTTAGTAGTACTGATTGACAGGGTGGAATTATCAATTTTATGATTTTGCCAAAAAAATTATTTTGCTTGACACTTTAAATTCTTGTGCTTTACTTTGAAACTGCTTCTTCTTGTTGATGTGAGAGTTCTGCTTTGCAAATACAAGATTTCAAATTCAGTGTATTATTCCATTTCTACTCACCAACCATGGCACTTTCTCTACCCTTTAAAAACAAAGTATATCATGTCTTATTTTTATCATGTTTTGTTACATCTTTACTGTAATTTTTATTAAAAAACCTGCATCTAGTGTTAAAGAGGGAAACTTTGTCTTAGTGTGTTGGATTGATTGGTGTTTAACAGCACATCTGTACATGAAGGGTTATATCACTTTGAGGCAATTGAAGTAAAGCGACATGCTCAGAGACATACCATGTTGGCTGACCTGGTCTGGTCTGGACAAGATTCTAACCTCCACCTTTCTGATAACAACTAACCACCAAGCCACTGCAGTTCTTTCTTTTTCTTTGAAGATGGGGCAGAATGGGTAAAATAAAAAAAAATGATTTGGAGGAGATGGGGTCTTTAAATGACATGGAAATTGAATGAGTGCAATCAAACCTGCTAATAATGACCACTTTAGGAACCATCAAGGAGAAGTCTTTAAGAGCAGGTTGTCTTTTTATACAGGTAAATATTTATTGTTCAGTTTATTAATTGGAGCTATGCAAACTGGACTTCATATACATGTGGTTATTGATAAAGGTGGTCACACCTGCAGGTTTGACTGTTCATTGTTTACCTCTATTTCACACTGTGTAACAAACTTGATTTCTTTTTCAGCAGTAGTATCACAGATGCCCCTGTACCTGTCAGTAACTTGCAGCATGGTAAGTGTATTTAGACTCTGAACTCTGTAGAATGAGTCAGTGTATTTAGACTCTGAACTCTGTAGAATGAGTCAGTGTATTTAGACTCTGAACTCTGTAGAATGAGTCAGTGTATTTAGACTCTGAACTCTGTAGAATCAGTAAGTGTATTTAGACTCTGAACTCTGTAGAATGAGTCGGTGTATTTAGACTCTGAACTCTGTAGAATGAGTCAGTGTATTTAGACTCTGAACTCTAGAATGAGTCAGTGTATTTAGACTCTGAACTCTGTAGAATGAGTAAGTGTATTTACTTTTTTATGCCCCAGAGTAGTAGAGCATATAGTGTTACTATTGTCCATCCATCCATTTGTCTGTCCTTCCATTAAGTTTTGCATTTAGGTCAGTTGTTGTTCCATAAACACATTTCTAGCTTATATGATAAGTTATCTTGAGCTATTTGGAACTATTTTGATTAACATACCTGGTTATATGACGTTCAGAATGTCACTTGTATTATGATAGTTAAATGTTGTAATATAATAACATACCTAGTTATATGATGTTCAGAATGTCACTTGTATCATGATAGTTAAGAGTTGTAATACATGTTTATAATTTATACTTGACCTTTAGATTATATTTTCAGACCTCTTACTCCGACCTTTTGAAGAACAAAAAATGGGGGGAAATATAAAATCTGATGAACCCCAGTGTAATTAGCTAACACACACAGTTCTATGAAACCCGTTCTTTGTTTCAGATCATATTGAAGGTGCTCACCATATGAAACCTATAACCTCGAACACATTTGAGGTCAAGGTCAAGGAGGAGGAAACAGATAAGTATGTAGCTGAGAAGAAACTGCTTGTAAAGTGTTTGTGTGCATATATTTTTTAAACCATTAACTACACATTTCATTTCATGCTTCACTGCATCATGGCTTCCAATCAGTTACATTGGATGTGGAGTTACCACACAGATTCTGCAAAACATCCTTTTTACCCACATTTGATGAAGAAAATCCATATTTTAAGGAAATTGGTAGAAGAAGAATAGAAAATCATAATATCTATCATTTTCATTGTATTTTACTGTAAATCATACCTCCAGATTGCAGTATTTTCAAATACTATCATTTTCATTGTATTTTACTGTAAATCATACCTCCAGATTGCAGTATTTTCAAATATTTGAGAAATTTCAAAAAGAAATTAAGCAATAGATACAGGAATTTGAAAGAAATAGTCAATTTAATAATGTAAATTATAATCATACAAAAATCTAAACTTTGGCATAATCCATCCACATAGCCACAGCATGACAAAATATTCATATAATGAAGAAAATTCCATACATGTGGTCAGCCTGTGGATGTCAGTCTCATGGATGGAAGCATTTGCCCAGAATCCAGCTTACTTTGTGTGGAAAATAGGTCCGGTTTCTTTGGGTTTAAATTCGAATTTAAGATTTAGAAGCAGCTTCTTAACATTCCAGTTTGATTCAGCCTTTTTACATACCAAGGGAGCTTATGGTGTGGCCCTGAGTCCAGCATGCATTGTCCAGCATCCAATGTCCATAGATATTTGCTGTTTAAAACTTATTTTCACAAACTGCTGGGCAGATTTCAATCAGTCTTGGTGGGAATGTAGTAAAATTGTTTGGGAAGGCTCCCCTAGCAACAGTGTTGCTTCCATAGAAACCATATGGAAAACCCATTCTCTGCTTCTCCAGAATGACTCTGCTAATTTTGATAAAACTTGGTAGGAATGTTTCTTATGATAAACTATCACAAAATTGTGTCTAGTGTGGTAAGCCAATTTTCAACTTCTTATCTAGACTGGCTAAGCCAGTTTTGATCAAACTTTATAGGAATGTTCACAATTTGTATCAAAATGATGTCAGGGGTTTCTCCCCTAGCAGCAGTGTAGCTTCCATACAGACCGTATGGAAACCTTCTTTTCAGCTTCTCCACAGTGGCTGACCCAGTTTAATCAATTTTGGAAGGTGCTTTATGAAAAAAAAATCTGGGCTTGATTCCCCTAGCAGCAATGAGGCCTCCTTCGCAGCCAGGTTGGAAACATACTTTTTAGCCAGTTTTGATCAAACTTGCTAGGAATGTTTCTCAGGACATGCTCTAACAAAATTGTGTCTGGGTTGACTCCCCCACCAACATTGTGTCTTCCACAGCAACCATTTGGAAAACTTCCATTTAAATCTTCTCCATCTTCAGGACTTGTTGTACCAGATTATATTTTGCGGTGGCTTCCCTGGCAATGGTTTGCTACCATGGCATTTGGATGAAAAACCTACTATCATCTTCTCATGAACAGTTGAGCCAATTTTGATTAAACTTAGCAGAAATGTTTTATAGGATATGCTCAACCAGATTTATAGATGGAGTATCTCCCAATGCAATGGTGTGGCTTCCATAGCAATCATGCATTAAACCTATTTTCAACTTGTTCTCTTGAATGGCAGTCAATTTTGATTAAACATGGCAGGAAACATTCTTAGTACATGTACTGCCATCTTTTTGTTTAGTGTGGATCACCTAACAGTGGTATAGCTTAATTGGCAACTTGGTAGAAAATCTATTTTCATCTTCTTCTCCATATCTGCTAAGGCCAATTTGGTCAAACTTGGTAGGATTTTTCATAATACATGTTGTACCAGAATTATGTTTGGGATTTTTCCCCTAGCAATGATATGGCTTCCACAGCAACCAGATGTATAACCTATTTTCGACTTCTTCTAAAAAAATGGCTGAGCAAATGTTGATTTTTTGCAAGTTTTTAGCTGGATGAAGAATTTTGTTTTAGATTATTTACTTGCAGATGTTTTGAGTGTGAAGCTTTCATTCTGTAATGAAATATTTTCAAAAATGTTCAGATTTGCTCATTCAAGAGTGTGATAGATATCTCATGTTTATGTTTAAGTGGCTGTCACAGATTGGTGAATCCCCTTTCCCTGGAGGATTTCTAGGATTTTTTGCAGATTTTTATCTCACCTCTACTTTGTAGAGGAGAGTTATTGTACTACACTTGGCATCAATGTCAGGTCATCATCAGCATCCACACAGATAAAAGCACATATACATATACAGCCTCACTGCATCCCAACCATTCTTTCTTCCTAAATCCTGCCCAACAGTTGGAGTGGGTTTCATAGTACCTACTTCATGAGGAGGGAACTAATGGGGTTAACTTTGTATATACCAGTGAAGGTTTGTGGGAATCCCATGGTTCATTACAAGCTGGCCCAGATTGAACAAGCCTATGCGCCAAAAGTCCCACAGTTCAGTTTATGCTGCCACAAATTCTGCATTTGGATGGGGGATATTTTATTTCTTTTTTAATAAAAGAAAGAGACCAAAATTAGGACAAAATGGTGTACACAAGCAGTTATATTTCTGTTCTCACTTCATGTAGTGAAGTCTTTCAACAAAAACACACACACATGTACACACACCCTTTCAAGTAATAATTATCAGCCAAAATAATTAGTGTGTCGGGGCCTTTCAGATGTACATTTTGTGATCTTTTCAAACTTAAATCTATTTAAACCTTTCCCCAAATAAACTTTTGCTCATAAGACACTCCAATAGGCTGAAAAATTTACAAAAAGCAGATGTTTTTCATGCAGTCATTTGCACGGTATGGTTGGAATGGTGTACAAGAGATTTAATTCCTGTGTATCTTCTGTTCATGAAGAGTTTGACCTTTAAAGACTATGATCTTGAACAGAATTGTATTCTGACATTCCCCACTATATTTTCAAACCTGATGTTGAAAGGTATAAATCTTACTTTTATGTATTTTGTGCTTAGAAGCTCATAACTTGGGTGGAAATGAAATGGTGAAAGAGTTTACATATACACCATGCTTTGACATATGCTGAGTCAGGAGGAATGTGCCACTTAGTGTGGAACGTTGAAAAGAACATTGCTGGATTATTTTGAATGAAGAGACAGCAAAAAGAATCTCTTGTTGAAACAGAATCAAATGATTCAAGCATAACACCCTGGGTGCAGCAAGTGCCAGCAAAAAAGCAAATATTGGAGCATAACTTTGAGTTGAATTGGCTTTAGAAATGGTAGTCTTACAGTGTAAGATGTTGACCCTGCTATTTATGATAAGGACAGGTCAAAGTCTTACTTTTTGAATAAGCAGAATATCTCACATAGTTGGCAGCGATATTTACACTGTTGTACAGATTAAAGTCTAATTGCTTAAGTCATACTATGTTTACTGTAATGCCTTTTCCTTACTGAAGTGTATCCAAGCACAATCAAGAAGTTGAGTTTTTCAAACTCTGTTGTGCACCACTTCACTTAGTTGAAGAGCAATTGTAGCCAAGGAATGCTGAAGTCAGTTAACATGTGGTTACTTTTCTTTAACGAAATGAATATGCCTAATCACATTTGACCAAATGTTCTCAGACATATTTGTGTCGTTAAAGAAAATATACTGTAAGTTAAGCAACTTCACCATTCTTAAGCTACCATCGCTCTTTATTACACCCATGTTTGATATACATGAACACTGTTAAAAGGAATACATTTGCAATTGGTAAATATTTAAATCATTGATCGGGTTACAGCCTAAAGAAATTGCTTACATACAAGAAGTCACACTATAATGTTTTACTTGCATGTTTTGAGGATGCCACAATCACTTGAATTATGTTCTTCAGTGTGAATCATATTTCTAAAGTAAAACGGCCAAATTTGTCCCATTGAATTTAGAATTGGCCCTAATTTTGGAAAAGGGATGGGGGAGTTGGCCCTATTTTGAAAAATCCTAGAAGCAATACTGTATACAGTCAAACCTATCAATAGTGGCTACCCATGGGAAAAGGCCAAACTGGCCTTTGTACACAGGTGACCTCTGTATGCAAGTTCACCTTTCAAACTTGGTTTTTGAACAAATACCATGTACCAAATACCATTATTATTATTATTATTATTATTATTTATTATTACATTATCAACAGATTTAGTTTAGTGCCCTATTAAGCAAAGTCATAAAATATATGTATATGTTGTTCTCTCCCAAACTTATGTTCCACGCAAGATTACTGTATCCTGCTCACTTTAATCCATCCTATAAATTAAATTATCACTGACTCTTAAAACAATACTTAAGTTTGTTTTGTGCACCTTGACAAAATACTAATTTCATTACTAATTAACAGGTTACATATGATAAGCAAAGGACTGACTCTTTTTTTGACCAAGTTGTATAATTAGGCTTAAAAACAGCTGTTCACACTTCAAAAACAATATCTGGATTAACCAGTAGCTGAACTTGCCAATATCAAAGCACAGTCGGCTTATGTGAGAGGCCTGTGATGAATAGGGGATGAAAAGAAGCCTTATGTGACTATTGTTGGCAGCACAAGAACTGAAACTTGACCTGCACTTACAGACAAGATTTTAAGTATTGAATGACCCTTGACCCAAATGAAAAGGGATATAACTCATCTCTCTCGTCAAAGATGAACTTTTTTCATCAGATAGCTTTAATTCATAGGCATATAGATGAAGATCTCCAGTCACAAAAGGCTATTCTCATTTCTGTTGCATCAACACGACTGCTCTTCCCACCATTCAGCAAACGAATTCCTTCTACCTTCGCCCCTAATGATAAAAACTGCCTCACTTTTCAATTTGACTTATTGACACCTTTGAGTTACATTGACATTGTGAATGGAATACGGTGAGTATGAGCAAGATAAGAAATGTTTAAACATCGATTCATGTGATATGCCATTATCAAAACAATGCCTTCCTAATGAAGCAAAGGTTTAGTTTGTATACACTGAGTGGTAACTGTTGATGCACTGCAGCTTAAAGCAGTGAGAAAGCAGTTATTTGGTTCGAAAACACCTTACCACTGACTGCAGAAAGCAGGTGAGCATTATATACATGACTTTTATATTGGAAATTTGCTGGGGGGGGGGGGGGGTTATAATGGCTGTTGAGACCAGGCAACCACTATGTAAAGGTAACTGTTTTGATGGGTTTTTGCTGTACTTGTACATTAGTTAAACATTCTTGATAAAGTTTTTGTGTTTAGCTTGTTTTTTTTCACTATACATACTGTTGTACATGAAATCCATAAAATTAGTGAGGGGATGCATCTTGAATAGTACTATGCTCAAAAGCGGGTCAGTGTCACCCATATTTCTTTCTTCACTGACTTTATGCTAGAATCATCAAACTAGATTGTTTGCATCTCCATTAGTACCACATCCTTGCAACAAAAGAAGATCACTCTGACCTACATTTCATCATTGTACAGGCTTTTTCATTTTCATTTCATTTTTCCCATAACCTTGCTTGTCATAGGGGCGCCACTGATGATTTTGCAACAATCTCTCTCCATTTCGCCCTGTTCTCCACTGCTCTTTGGGACTTTGCAAAGTCCATGCCTGTCCTCTCTTTGATATTGTCTTCCCATCTCTTCTTCTGTCTGCCTCGTTTTCTCTTTCCTCTCACTGTGCCCTGTAGGATTGTCTTTGACAGGCCAGTTGAGCGTGAGACGTGACCATACCATCTTAGTTTGCGTTTCTTTACAGTGGTGAGCAGATCTTCATAAGGTCCAGTTGCACCTTGGATTTTAGTGCGCACCTCCGCATTAGAGACGTGGTCTAAGTATGAGATTTTCAGGATCCTTCGATAACATCTCATCTCTAAGGCATGGATTCTTCTCTCTAATTCTGCTGTTAGGGTCATTGTCTCACATGCATATAGGAATATGGACATGACGAGGGAGCGCATAAGCTTGATCTTGGACCCAAACGTGATGTTGCTGTCTTTCCAAATAGGCTTCAGCCTAGCTAGAGCAGCTGTTGTCTGCGCAATCCTGGAAAGAACCTCAGGTTTTGAACCTTCATCAGAGGCGATAGCACCTAGGTACTTGAAGCTTGTTACTATGCCCAGCTTATGTCCATTCACTCTTATTTCCTTTTGGATGCCACTCAAGTTGTTTGTCATTAGCTTTGTCTTTTCAGCATTGATCTCCATCCCATATCTTAGTGATGCTTGATTGAGACGGTTCACTAAGGTTTCCATTTCTTCTTCATCTCCTGCTAAGCCATTGATATCATCAGCGAAGCGCAGGTTGGTGATTGTTCTGCCTCCAACACTGACACTGCCCTCATGGTCTTCCAAGGCGTCGGACATGATCCTTTCCGGGTAGATGTTGAAGAGAGTGGGTGAGAGAAGGCACCCCTGTCTGACACCGACTGTAGTTCTGAACCAGTCTCCTATGTTGCCATTGACGAGAACTGTACTAGTCGCTTTGTCATACAGGGTTTCTATTGTGCGGATTAGTTTTGCATTTATGTTGTATATCTGCATGGTGGCCCACAAGGCTGCATGCCATACCTTGTCGAAAGCCTTCTTGAAGTCAATGAAGACATGATAGAGGTTCTGTTGATGCTGGAGATATTTTTCACAGAGGATTCTAAGATTGAAGATCTGTTCTGTAGTGCTACGTCCTGCTCTGAAACCTGCCTGTTCTTCCGCAATGATGTGCTCTGCTTGGGGTTTCAGTCTATTGAGGATGATCTTAAGCATAACCTTGCATGGGTGACTGATGAGACTGATTGTTCGGTAGTTCTGGCACAGTTGTAGATTCCCTTTTTTAGGAAGAGTCACGATCAGAGACTGGGTCCATGGGGTGGGCCATTCTCCTGTTTGCCAGATTTGGTTGCAGATTGTTGTGAGGACATCTATCATGGAAGTTCCTCCTGCTTTAACAAGTTCTGCTGCTGGTATATTGTCTACCCCAGCTGACTTCCCCTTCTTTAGCACCTTTAATGGAAAGCTCTACTTTACTTCGTCCCTGAGGATCGGGTGGTCAACTTCTGTTTTGGTCAGTGGTACGTTTAGTACAGCTTGGTCTCCAGAAGTCTCCTGGTTGTAAAGCTCCGAACAGTATTTTGTCCATCTGTTAAGAATGTCTTGGGTTTTCTGTCAGACTCTTACCAGCCTTGTCCTGAATCGTATTAGATCTCCCCTGTTTCTTTATTGTCAGGTCTTTCACCAACTGGTATGCCCTTTTACTGTCATTCTGGTTCAGGCATTTCTCGACTTCTTTGCATTGGTCCTCTAACAAGCTTTATTTTGCTTTCTTTATGCTCTTCTTAATCCTGTTGTTAATCTCCCTGTATTTTTTTGCTCCTTCATGGTCTCCTCACTTACTCTTCAGTTTTCTCCTCACATCGCAGAGGTCGAGGATATCTGCTGTGACCCAAGGCTTCTTTATTCTACGATGCTTGCCAACGACCTCTCCAGCTGTGTCTATTACTGCCTTGTTGAAGGTGATGATCCAGGAGTCAAGGTTTATTTCTTCATGTCCCAGACTTGTGAGTGGTGCAAATTTGCTGCCTATTGATGCTTCAAATGCTTGTGCCACGCTTGGATCTTTTAAGTTTTTCAAGGTCGAACCTGATCATAACTTGTCGTGGCTTATTGGTCTTCCTCAGATGAAGTTTGATAGTCATCATCAGCAAGTCATGGTTGCTTCCTATATCAGCTCCTGGGAAGCTACATGTTCTGGCAATGTTTACGCTAGACCGGAAGTGCTTTCTCACCAAGATGTAATCAATCTGGTTGTGATGTTTTCCATCTGGGCTGTGCCAAGTCCATCTTCTGCATAGTTTGTGGGGGCCAAGGGTGTTCGTTAGCACTAGGTTATTGTATGTGGCGAAGTCCAGGAGCTTGAGACCTCTCTCAATGGTCTGCTTGTTACAGTATGGACCACAGACTTCTCGCCAGTCTGCTTGTGCGTCTTCTCCTACCTTAGCATTCCAGTCTCCTTGAATAACCAGAATATCCTTCTTGGGTGTCTGGTCTATGAGAGTTTGAAGCTGGTCATAGAACTCATCCAGTTCCTCGTCATCATGGTCAGATGTTGGGGCATAGACCTGTATGATAGTGATGTTAAAGGGAGATGCCCTCACGCGGATCATAATCATCCTGTTAGACACTGGTCGACAACCCACGACAGCACTCACAGTGTCCTTGTGTACCATAAACCCAACTCCATGTTCATGCTTGTTCTCATGCCCAATTAAGTAGATCCTGTGTCTGTCATATGTTGATCTCTCTCTGAAATTTTTCCAGCGCATCTCGTAGAGTCCAAGGATGTGCCATTGATATCTTCCCATCTCATGGGTTAGCTCCTCGAGTTTCCCTGCTGGTCTTAATGTCCTGACATTCCATGTTCCAATGGTGATGTTATCTCTTGCCCGTACTTTGATGGTAGTTGCATCAGTAACATACTTGTCACCTCCATCCTGGTGTCCAGCGGATGGCGCGGTCATTGGTAACCCGGGCTGCGACCAATCCATTATGTGAAATCTATTTATTGTCATTTCGTCATCATTGATGTATCATGGGCCGTTTCAACCTGGCAGCGCCCATCCCTCTC
Organism: Margaritifera margaritifera; assembly: GCA_029931535.1. Lineage (NCBI taxonomy): Eukaryota > Metazoa > Mollusca > Bivalvia > Unionida > Margaritiferidae > Margaritifera > Margaritifera margaritifera. The sequence continues at coordinate 5,935,859 of JAQPZY010001642.1, forward strand.
CAGGCTGTAGACCACAGCCGATATCCATGTTACTATATGGTTCGCCCTGGCCTCGAACATGTGGCAGTTAAGTTCATCTTTGGAACCCTTCCGCCCTGGCCGTTGACTTCAACTTGGAAGACTTCTGCCCAGTGATGTCATGTTACCACCACCCTATTTCTCCCATAGGTAGGAAGACTCGCGGAAACAGGAGTGTCTTAAACCTTCCCTTGCAAGTTTTTTTATCTTGCCCACTGCCTGTCCAGTCCAAGGAAGTTCTTAGTAGTGTTGAGCGTGTACAGGCTTAGGTTCAGTTTTTACATTTAGCTCATGACCAAAAAGGTTTCTGGCACCCAGTACATATGCTGTTATACCTAAATTAATGCAATGCAGCAAGGGGACGCATCAAGGCAAGTACCACAGCCTCATTACAATATTAGGACACTGTGACCCATATTTCATGCTTCACTGACTTTCATCAAATTTTGTTCATGATAGAATCATCAAACTTGATAATAGGATGGATCTCTTATTACCACATCCTAACAACAAAAGAAGGTCACTGTGACCTACATCTCACATTTTACTGACTTTAAGTTTGTGTGTGTGGCTTATGACCAGATAGGTTTTAGGCACATTGCATGCATACTGTTATACCTGGAATCATGAAACTTGGTGAGGGGATTCATCTTGATGAGTACTTCACCTGTCATTACAAAAAGAGGTCACTGTGGCTCATATTTCACATTTCACCAACTTGGATTCAATCTCGAGCACTGTACATGCTAGAATCATCAATATAGATGATTGTATGCATCTCTTATAGTACCACTACCTTGCAACAAAAGATGGTCACTGTGACCTACATTTAAAATTTTTACTGGCTTGTGTTAAGTTTTGCGTTCAGCTCATGACAGTATAGGTTTTATACCTCTTGTATGCATAGAGTTATACCTGGAATCCATGGTTCATACAACCTTGAAAAATCCTTGAATTCAAAGAGTTAGCTTGAAAAAACTAAGAATTTCAAAAAGTTGGTATTATCCTTGAAAAGTCCTTGAATTTGTTGAAAAACTCCATTAATTTTTTCCAAAATCTCCATGAATTTAAGCAAGGAAATACAATATATCACTTTTAAATTCCCAATTTTTGTTATTTACATATTTTCCAACAATAATAATAAATATAAATAAAATGGGATGAAATTGGGTAGATCAATGACACATGACATGGATAGTTTGCCAGTGTCCCTTTGCTGTAGTGGTATGCTAATTATGTTTTTTTTCTTCTACTTTTATGCCTATACAGTGATAAATTAAGAAAGTTCAATTTCTGTAAGAAAAAAGTACTCCTTGAAAACTTGTGCAAGTTGTTGACACATCTGCCATAACACGACATGTCATGCAAAACACTATTTTTACTCTCAACCACCCCGACCCCACAGACAGTCATGTTTTAAAAAACACAATCTGAATTCCTTTTTGCAGCAGAGAGAGAGAGAGAGATTTCTTGACACCACAATATATGCTTGTAACCTGTATAAACAGTAAACAATCGTGCTTAATGCTCATGGAAAGCTGTTACCTTGGGGCAGTTTTTATACAGATGATTGTCATAGAGGTGATTAAAATGAAAGTTGGTCAGAGATAAACAACTACCCATGCACAGATTACTTAATTGACTGACAAGGTGATATATGAATCCTTTGTGGGAGAACCCATTAGGCCGATTTGCATTGGTAAAGTACACAAACTGGAACAACCCAGTTTGTTTGAAGTTTAGTAAGAATTGCATGTTGAAGAAACAAAAGTTATTACTCTTAATTGCCTTTGAATGAGATAATGTTTAAGCCATCTTCATTAAAGTTTACTGGGTAGTTTGTGATCAGCAGCAATGTTTATTTCAAGTTGAATTTTATGATAGTTGGAATAGTATGGTCGTGTGATTCATTTTTGAAGGCAAAATGTTGGAACACAGCTATGATTATGGGAAGGATGGACATTATTGAAGCAAGCAAAGCCCAGCAAAGCTAAATTTTAGAACTCTTGGGTGACGGAGTTTGACATTATGAAGCGCAGCAGCAAGGGGGAGCATTTTATTCTTTGCACATACTGCAAACAGCATATCGAGATTAGTCATTCTGAAGTGTACAACATCCATCAACATAGTAACACTACCCCGCATCAGGACAATGCATGAATGCAGAGCTCAGTCCCAAAGTAACTACCATGTTTAAACATTCTAAGCAGTGTGGCCATTGCATGTTTGAAACTCCCTCACAGCAATGCAGATGCAAAAAAGATCATTTTCTATGCTGAGAAATATTCAGTAAGATTTTTGCACAAGTTTGAACAACAGTACCATCCAGTCTCTGGTCAGTGCAAAGATGAACTCTAATGACACTTGCATAACCTTCAAACTCCCACTGTGCTATTGAGAGTAGTAAAGACTGCATCTAGTTGAGACTGTATTCCACTGACCATTGGATTTTAAAGACAAACTTGGTGTGGGTTTTTTGTGTTTTTTTTAAATTTAATGTCTGTGTGGTTGTGATTGTGTGAGTGTGTGTAGATATGTGTGTTTGTGTGGTGATGATATTTGACCGTGCTAAGGGACAGACCATCTGATTTCTGGGAAGGAGAGGACGGAGATTTTTTTAGAACAAAATGTCCAGCCACCAGATGGCTTGAAAAAATATTCTTGCTCTAATTTGTAGAAAAAGATAACAAATTAGATCAATTATATTAGTTGAAAACAATAAATTAAACTGAGGTAAAAGAAAAAAAAATATCCTGGTTCAAAAGAAAATCCCCCAAAAATTAAATGGTCAGTCTCTAAGTCTACCAACTATTTTCAGTTTGAAAGTGTATTAAATGCTTCAAAGAAAACATATTTGATTTTCTTTTATTCTGATTTAAATTCCAGTCATTGTCTGTAGGCTTACGTATGTAGATAACTTATTCTCAATTGTACAACATTGCTTTTTTGGGTTGCGTGCGCTGACCCACCTTGGGACCTCAAATCACACTTTTTGAGACTCAAAAAAAAACCGACACTGTCTTGGAGGTTAACAGGTATGCCTTAAAAACTCCTTGAACAACAACTCTCCAGGGCTAGACAAATCATGGAATCATGAAACTTGGTGATTGAATGCATCTTGATAAGTACTCCATGCTCATCTCAAAAGTAGGTCACTGTGACCCATATTTCATGCTTAACTGATTTTGGTTCAATTTTGTGTTGTAACAGTTCATGCTTGAACCATTAAACTAGATGATTATATGTCTCTCTTTTAGTACCACCACCATACGCCCATGCAGTCACTCCAAGGTTACTCTATGCCTGTGGCTTGCACTCGGTAAAATCTAGCTTCTTGGGCTGGACAATGATCTGAAGCAGATTTTAAGGATAATGATTTTTTTAAAAATACAAAAACAACATTAATCTCTGCTTTTGATGAACTCATTATAGTACCTCTACTTTGGTATCATAACATTTTTTAAAAAATGTCTTTTATGCCTTGTTACAGTATGCATGTATGTGGTTTCAAACATTGATACATTTTTAATAGTAGATTGATTGCACATTGTAAAATTATTAAAAATAATATTGATCTTTTCTAAATGGTCATTGAACGATGGTACTTTTTTGAGACATAAATATAAGTAGTTTTTCCAGAAATTGTTTATTTAGTACAGTTTTTGTGGTCATAAAAGAGTTAAACAGTACCTTTATAAATTTGACAAACAAGTCTATGATGAATACACTCAAATGATTAGCCAGTATTTATTAGTTGCTTATTTTTAATTTATAAAAGGTCTCTTTTTTTTCTTTAATTTCCATCTTATAGAATTGTATTTACCGGTTCTTTTGTGTATCTTAATCTAGTCTGGATGGACTTAGTGGTTCAGCACAAGAGATCATCGAGGCACTAAAAGCCAGACTGAAACAGAGAGAGACTGCACACCCCAAACACAAATGTCTAATATGTATGGTGAGTATACACTGTTGTATTATACAAGTAACAGCTAAATCACATTTGACCAATTGGTACAAGCTGTAACTCATTCTACTGACATTATAGTACCATCTCTACTTGCATATAAGTCAAGTCCAGCTGCAAACAGTATAGACTCTGATCTACCACCACATAACAAGCCAGCAGATCAGGGTCTATGTTGTTTGTTCTACTGATTACTCCTTACAAACTGCATAGACCCAGATCTGCTTGCACATTGTGTGATGACAGATCTGGGTCTATGCAGTTTGCAGTTAGACTCGACTTTTTAGTGAGCATATATGGTAGGTGTTGTATCACATTAAACCAAGGATGGTATGTGCATATTGACTGACAACACTAATGAATGTGGAATAGGGTGTACCATCATTGCAGGACAAATGTGATATGCCTGTAACCATCTCAGTCGAATGAAAAAATCAAAGATTGGTATTTTACCCTATGAATCCTAGGTGCCATTGTTTGTAGATCTTGGTGATTGCTTGTCAGATTTCATGTTTTGTGGTTTTCTCTAAATGTTTCAGTTCCCTCTAACTTTAAGACCACCATTATATCAATATCACTACTCTTTAAAAGTTTTAATTAAAATCTTGAAACAGTTTGTCACAGAAGATAAATTGTGAAATAAAAGTAGGCCTTGATCCAGAGTATTGCCACTGATTTGAGGACTTTGTAACCATCCATATAAGTAACAACATAGATATGGATTTACTATATCAAAGCTCTAGATAAGAATTTCATAAATCGGGTATTTTACTCCCTGGGTTTGGAACTAATTGCATTTTTAAAAAATTTGATCGGGTATTTTGTTAACACCGCAAGACACAAACCTTATGCTTTGAGATTGAGTTTAATCATTAAGATGTTAATCATGCCTTTTGGAAAGCATCAACTGGTTTAGTGTCCAAGACTAGTTCAGGGTACATTTTATTACATGGCTCTGTTTGTGTAAATGTTCTGACAATGATCATGTACTATCATTTCAAACATGCATGGAACATCTGGAACTTGCACTGATAGCATTGTTTGTATTGATAGAATGTGCCATCATGCAACCTGGACTTTGCTTATTGCAGGAGCAACACGAAGACGACTTTGGACCAAATGCTTAAAATGAAATTGTTTTGCTTAATTTGAATGCATTTCAGAATTTGTTTTTGCATATTTAGTTCACTGGTCTGCATAAAGACACATATATGCTACTTACCTAGAGTTCAGACTGTATTATTGGAGCAGAAATAAATTAGATAACTTGGTATTTGAAGTGAAAACTTTTGCTCAGGTTTTCAGATGAAGTTTAGACTATTTTTTTTATGAAAGGTTACCTGTGAATCCTTGTTGCTTGCTGTCTTAATGGGATGAGCATTTTGAGGAGAAGTTTAATTTCCAAAGTATGCCATAACATAATAGTATTTTATATCACTCCTGTTTCTTGCAATATTGGCAGTTTGTGTATTTATTGCCAAAACTGAATCATATCATTGGGTTTCAAAGAATTAGAATAACTGGATTAATGTTATGATAGTGGAACCTCCAATCTAGAAAACCATAAAATTTCAGAACTCTTAACTATCACAGTTTTCACTTATATGTTGATATTTCATATTGTGAGAGTGAAAAATCACAGATAATGTGTACAAGCCTGATTTAGTCATCACTTCTTATTGCTTTCATACTATTTAATGCATGGATATTTTTTAGGAACCCTATGCCAAACCTCTGGCCTCAATACAGTGCTGGCATGTCCATTGTGAAGAATGCTGGTTGAAGACACTGGTGAGTACTGTTGGGTATAAAACTGGACAATCCATGTTGAGATCCAGGACTTTGTCTACAGGGTATTGAAAAGGGGTATTTTGTTTTACTTCAAATGGAGACATTTCTCTATCACTGAAAAGTGTTCTATTTTAACTGGAAAAAGTGGTTTCCACTGAATTACCTTAAAGCAAATTTCTATCACCGAAAAATGTACTATTTTAACTGTAAAAGTGGTTTCCACTGAACTCCCTGAATGCAAATTTATCTGTCCATCACTGAAAAATGTAATATTTTAACTGGAAAAAGTGGTTTCCAGTGAACTCCCCGAATGCAGATTTCTCTGTTCATCACCGAAAAATGTACTATTTTAACTTGAAAAAGTGGTTTCCACTTAACTTCCCAAATGCAGATTTCTCTGTCCATCACTGAAAAATGTACTATTTTAACTGAAAAAGTAGTTTCCACTGAACTCCCCTAATGCCCTTTAATTCCACCACTGCATTTTAAAACTATTTAACAATTCCATTAATTAAATTGGTCAAGAGGATAAATTCACTCCTGCTCTCGATAACATTTTATATTTAAGAAAATTCCTCAATAATTTTTCAAACATTTCTCCAAGTCCTTTTTTTTTGACACTAGGAATATAGATACATGTAAGCCCTAATGTGTGTATAAGATATATATTTTCTTGCCAAAGAGGACCTGTCATAACGATACACACTTTTGATGATATAAATTAATTTTAAATAGGTCATATAAATTAATTTTAAATAGGTCATAGTCCTAATTAGTTTGTAATTTTAGTTCCGAATCTTGTAATAAAAAGTTTCAGACAACATTTATAGATACAAGGTATAACATGTACACATTTTATGGTTGATTCATAAAATTAATTTCAGATAATTTAAGTTCTACTTTTGACAGCTGTAGCACTCGGATAATTTCAATTCTACTTTTGACAGCTGTAGAACTCGGATAATTTCAGTTCTACTTTTGACAGCTGTAGAACTCGAATAATTTCGGTTCTACTTTTGACAGCTGTAGCACTCGGTATACTGAAATGACATACAGCTACAGATTATGCTCAACTCCTGGCATCACCTTTGGCCACAATTATTGACAGATTTAAGTTTATTATGGTATATTAATGGCACCAAGACTGTGATTGAATCACTGCAAAATGATTCCATGATCAAGTAGATCGCATTGCCTCATTTTTCATGCATTATTTGCATATGAACAGGCAAACACCACATGTTCATGCAGCTATAATTAGTTAACCATTGGGCAACTTTGATTACAGTTGTTGATAAGTTTATGAAATTTTGACAGGACATTGATACGGGTAAATGGACCCCATTCATTATCATTTACACATTTAAATGATTGTTTAATCAAAAGCATTTATGTTTTATATATATATATATATTTTTTTTTTTTTTTTCATGCATATCCACAGGGAGCCAAGAAGCTGTGTCCACAGTGTAACATGATCACATCTCCTTCTGATCTCCGCAGAATCTATCTTTGATTCTTCCCAGATGCTGCAATGGAAAATTACACCTGACAACTTAAGAATGTGCCACCATTTTCATTCAGAGGAAGTCCACTTCATTCATTGATTGTACTTGAATATTCCAAGGAAAAATTAATACACTGTTCCTATTGGGTCCATTTGTTCCATATGTGCTTCTTTTAGGAGGTTGGTTTTATGTCTTAAAAAGAAAGGACATAAATAATGTTGTATAAAGATAAATGTGTTGTATGTAATTAATAATGCATTATTTATTTTCTGACAATAAGGGCACTTTTGGTGAAGTAAATTCTCAGCTGGGAACTCACCCACCCCTTGCATCAGAACAAGAAAAGTAATCTATAACAAATAGTAAATATAATGATCTTGATGTATCTCTCCAAAATGTTATTCAGTTTTGCATTTCTCCTACAAACATCAAATTACAGTATCATATTTGTTTGTGCAGTAGGCAAGGCATAATACACAAAGGCTCCTCAAGAATATAATAAATATTATTGCAAATCAACACAGTAGGCGAGACATGAAGTCTAATTGGACATTCTGCTCAGACTGAATCATTACATGTGTTACAGTTTATACTCCTATTGTTGTTTTGCCTGCAAAGCATAGACAAGAAATAGGAATCACTTTTACAATGATATTCTCATTGCTATAGTTGTTGATGTAGGCAAGTTTCTACATTTAGCTCAGTTTCTCTGACACTGTTGGATTTACAGTTATGAAACTTGATCGATACATCCATTTTTAAGGGTACTACTCACCACAAGCAAAAGCAGGTCACAGATGCCTACTTTTCATGTGCCAGTGATTATATAACAATTTAGTTTTTAGCTCGGTTTTTCTGATGCTGTTCTGTGTATAGTTATAAACTATGATAGGTATATTCATCTTAGAGGGTATTGCTCACCACAGGCAAAAATGGATCACATTGATCTACTTTTCTTGCTCTAGCGATTTTGCAGCTTTGTTTTGCTCTACTGGTCATAGACCCGAAGAGCTTATGGGATGGCCAGTTGTCCATCATCTGGCCATCTGTTAGTGCAAGTTATCGCTACTCTTCCTAAACTACATGTAGGATTGCCATGAAACTTGATACACACATTCATCATAAGGTCTAGTTGGTCCTAAATGAAAATGGTGCTGCTCGGACATCCAATATGACTGCCGCAGTGACAATCTTGAAAATAGTATTGCTACACCTCCTGAGTGGATGGTGATATCAATATGGGACTATCACTAAAATACTTTTTATGATGTCTAATTGGTCCTAATTGAAAATGGTGCTGATATGACTATATATATATATGGCTGCCATGGCAGCCATCTTGAAAATCTTGTTATCGCTGCTCCTCCTGAAAGTAAAGTCATGTTGACATTGGGTTTTTACTTAAAGACATTTTATGATGTTTAGTTGGTTTTAAATGAAAATGGTGCAGCTTGGACATCCAATACCGTTTTTACAGTGTCCATTTTGTAAATCTTGTTATCATTACTTTTCATGAAACAAGAGTCATATCAACATGGGGTTTTCACTAAAAGACTTCTTAAAATGTCTAGTTGGTCCTAAATAAAAATGGTACTGACCTGATATCCAGTATGGCCACCATGGTGGCCAATTTGAAAATCTTGTTATTGCTTAAGAATATCGGAGATGGTTTCAACACTCAGCAGTTAAAAAGAAGAAACGGTCTTATCTTGGATTTTATTATGTCTAGTTGGTACTAAATGAAAATGGTGCTGATATGACATCCAATATGGCAGCGATGGGAACCATCTTGAAAATCTTTTGATCACTACTCTTACTGAAGGTAAAGTCATATCGACATGGGATTTTCACCAAAAGACTTGTTATGATGTCTAGTTGGTCGTAAATGAAAATGGTACTTATCTGACAGTCAATTAGGTGACCATGGCAGTCATCTTGAAAATCTTGTTATTGCTGCTTCTCCTAAACTGAAAGTCATATTGACATGGAGTTTTCACCAGAAGACTTCTTAATAGTGTCTAGTTGGTACTAATAAATGATGCTGATCTGACATCCGTTATGGCCACCATGGCAGCCATGTTGAAAATCTTATTACTCTACTCCTCCTGAATGCATGGTCATATGGACATAAGGTTTCCTCCAAAAGACTTCTTATGATGTCTAGTTGGTCCTAAATAAAAATGGCGCCAATCTTACATCAAGTGGCTGAAACAACAGCCATCCTGAAAATCTTGTTATTACTACTTCTTCTGAATGTATGGTCATATCAACATGGGGTTTTCACCAAAAGACTTGTTATGATGTCTAGTTGGTCGTAAATGAAAGTGGTGCTGTTCAGTGTGGCTGCCATCTTGAAAATCTTGTTATCACTACTTTTGTAAACTGAAAGTCATGTTGGCATGGAGGTGTCATAAGAAGACTTCTTATGATATGTAGTTGGTCCTACATAAAAATGGTGCCAATCTTACATCCAAATGGCCACCATGAAAGCCATCTTGAAAATCTTGTTATAGCTACTCCTGAGATGGCTTCAGCAATCAGCAGTTAAAAAGAAGAAATGGTCTTATCTTGGATTTCTGGAATTCTTTTCAGCCAGTAGAGCTTCAGTCCATTCAAGGGATTCTTGTTTTTTTAAAAAGCTGTAATAATAATAATAGAGATGGCATAAAAGTTTTCATTAAGTCCAGGAGAAAACTTGAAAATGAAGATCATCATGACATTGACAAGTTTGTTATTCTCATGTAATTGTGCTGTCCAGTTCTGTCATATTTTCCAAATAAATCATCTGTCAAGTTAAATCATCTGTCAAGTTATTGCCTGGCTTACACAAAGGATGATGCTGAAAATGAGTCTCATTTATCTTGGCAAATGGGTGTAAAGAAATTGAGGAAGAACGAAGTATTTGTGAAAGTTCCCATTAGTTTATCATATCCGAGGTTGACTATGATAATTAATGTGGAAATTCCTGCAACTAGTACAACAGCTTTTGATTAATTGCCCAGAAACGTGGCATGTAATCACCATGTGCATATTGTTTTCCCAATATGCTCTGATGCATTTTTCCTGAGGTATACCCCTTTTTGGTGGTAAATGTATATACTGTATATGAGAATTCTTAAGTGTGCAACTAGTCGCACAGTTCTTGGTGAATTACCCTGAAAGTTGGCAGACATTGATGACACGAGGGCAACATTCACATATTTTTCTGTTGCAGTTTTCCCCTTTTTGTTGTTACATGTATATTCTATATATGATACATTTTGTGTGCACAACTAGTCCCAGAGGGTTTGATGAATTGGCTTGAAACTTGGATGACATGATTGATGAGAAGTCAACATATGCACATATCATTGTCATGCAGTCATGCCTCTTTTTGATGCTAAATGTATTGCTATATATGAAAATTCTTGTGTGTGCAGTTCATTGCAGTTTTTCATGAATTGGCATGAAACTTGGCAGATATTATTGACTTGAAATCGATATGCACAAATTGTTCTGTCACCATGATTGTATGCATTTTTCAAGTTAAGCCACTTTTTCAGTGATAATGTGTATACTAAATATGACTTGAACCACTCCTTCGAGAAAGCGGAGTGGCAGGGGCATTTCATGTCCTATGGACATATTTCTAGTTTGAGGTATTTTTAACCCTTCATGAAATTTTTAATTATAAAAACAAAACCTCTATATGGCAATTATATTGCCAACTTTTTGCTCACCTGGCCATAAGGCCAAGTGAGCTTATGGTATGGTTAATTGTTGCTCATCTGTCAACAATTGCATTACACCTTTCAAGGCCATATTTCGACACTGATTTTTGCTCAGACTTGGAATTGGGAGACCATATCATCAAGCTCTCAGACAAGTTAAATGATGATTAAGATCCACACATACTAATGAGATGATCTGCATCAGATTGGCTGAACTTGTTACCACTCTAGAGATCCTATTTCTAATCCTTTTTTGATCCAACTTGGAGTAAGGGCTTATATCGTCAAGATCGTGGAAGAGTTTGATAATGAGCAAGATCCACGCATATTAGGTGGCACTCTACAGTTTTTTTTCTTCTTTCTTTGCATAGGGTTACATTTTTAAAGAAAAACTAATTTTCTTGGTTTTCCTCGCTGGTTATTGTGGCTATTTAAAAAAGACCTTGTATATCTTAGGTATTATTAAAAGAATTTTTAATTCTCTTTATTTTGGTGTATGATTGATGGGTGCAATTTGGGTTATAGAGTATACAGCTTGGTCTTACTTCAGATGTGCACATATAAAAAAACTGCTAGCTCCACTTGGTCATTTTCACTTCCTGGACTTCAAAGATAAATTGTAAAAAAGAGCCGATAACTTTTTTTACTTTTGATATGTTTTGTAATTCGTTCATCGTACTTTCAGAAGCTGGTATTGCCTACTCTGACAAAATTTGTTTTCTCTATTTTAATAACTGCAAAAGATAGTGTACTTTGGACTAATTCTGGGAGTGGCCATTTTTGTCAGCTGTGTGCTTAGATCATGTACAGTTTCTACAAGTACAATGTGTAAAGAAATTTCAGCCACAGTACATGAAAATAGCATAGAGGTATGCCAACATTCTCTTCATTGTGCATGTTGCAAATTCAGACAACTTCACCTTACACCTGTCACTCTCTCAAAAGTAGATAATATCTGTTGAGCACCTCCTTAATGATGTGAACTTGCATCTGATTGACTTAGTTGATATTAGTTGATACCACTCTAGTAGCTATATTTCTGATCCTATTTTGATCAAACTTGGTATATAGGCTTGTATCATAAAGATCTCTGATGGTTTTGAGAATGTGAAAAATCTACTCATATTAATGATGTTATATTGCATCTGATTGGAAGAGCTTGTTACCACTCTGGAGATCATATTTCTGATCTGATTTTGATAAAATTTGCAATATAAGCTCATATCATGAGGATCTTGGATAATTTCAGTAGTGAGCAAGATCCATTCGTATTAATAAAGTGATCTTGCATCTTATTAGCGGAGCTTGTTACCACTCTGGAGACCATATTTCTGATCTGATTTTGATAAAAATTTGCAATATAAGCTCATATCATTTGGATCTTGGATGATTTCAGTAATGAGCAAGATCCATTCATATTAATAAAGTGATCTTGCATCTTATTAGTGGAGCTTGTTACCACTCGGGAAGTCATATTTTTTACCAAACTTGGAATATAGGCTTATATGATCAAGATCTCACATGAGTTTGATAATGCGCAGAATCCATGAATATTAATGAAGCTGATTTTCCACATGATTGGCTAAAAATTTTACCACAATAGGGAATATTTCTGGACCAATTTTAATCAGACTTGGTAAGTAGTCTTAGAGCATCAGGATCCCACACTAAAATAATTAAGAGCAAGATCCATAGATATTAATCAGGTGATTTTGCATCTGATTGGCTGAGCTTGTCAACACTTTAGAGGCTATTTCTGATCAGCTGCTTATCAGACTTGGTAAGTAGGCTTATATCATCAAGATATCCAGTAAGTTTTATTATGAACGAGATCTATGGATCCTAATGAGATGATCTTGCATCTGATTGGCTGAGCTTCTTACCACTCGAAAGATTGTATTTTTCACCCGATTTTAATCAGACTTGGTAAATAGGCTTGTATCATCCAGATCTTGGTTGAGCATGGTTATGAGCAAGATCCACACATTTTGATGTCATAAGCTTGCATCTGATTGGTTGGGCAAGTCAACACTCCTGCAGCTATTTTTCTGATCAGATATTGACCAAACTTGTTAAAGAATCTTGTATTATCAAGATGTTGGATGGGTTTAATTATGAACAAGTCATATGCATAAATGAGATCTATGCATATTAATGAAGTAATCTTGTATCTGATTCACTGACCTTGTGATCACTCTGGAGACCAGACTTCAGTCAGATTTTGCTGCAATTTGGTAAAGAACTTGTATTTAATATTGTCATAAACAGGTTCTATAATAAGTGCACACTGTGCTTATTAATGCAATGATCTTGCATCTGATTGGCTGAACTTGTTACCTATCTAAATCTAGATACTAAAATTTATCATATAATTCTTATCAAACTTGGTAAATCGATTTATATCATCAAGATCTTGGATGACTTCGAATATGGGCAAGAGACTGCCTATTCATTGGCCTTTATCTTTGGGAAGAATATTTATCAGACTATAGTAAAAAGAAGTAAAATCAACATGATGTCAAATTTACATAGGTTGTATTCTTACGTAAGTCTTCTTAGTGAAATGGTCATCTGTTAGGTTATGTAAGCAAGGTAAGCGATAATCAGGCCAACTTGGACCTCTTATTTCTTTTTGTGTATTATTCAGTTAGCTTCCATTTTAATTGTTTTTATGTGATACAGCTTAGCCAGGGTTCTCATCACAGTTTAAGGTTTATTGAAAACTACCCAACATTACATTTGAAAGTTTATTTCTTAATTAATGAAAATGTGTGAACATAGGGCAAGAATTGAAATCCTTACATACATGAAGTAACAACAGTTCACACCAAGAGTTCCTTTTTTTGCATCTATATTTTATGAACATCGGTGGCACTTTTCAGTTAATTTAGTATCAATGGTGTGTGATCAGTCACACATGAATCATGTCTGCTTATGAAAAATGACCAAATGTGTTAATGATTGTTAGATGTATAAAGAATCAAATCTGTATATGCTTACATGTATAATTGAACATGTATATGCTTACATGTATATACTTACATGTATAATTGAACAAATAAGCTTTAAACTATTCACAATTTGAATAAAGCGTATTATGTTTGAAAATGTGCTTTCTTTGTCATGTAGTATCTCGTCAGGTCAACAATAAAGACCTTAGAAGCAGGTTTACATGTTTATTTTTCATATTACGTTACAAGACAGTCACCCATGTCTGTCTGTTTTTTTCACTTACATTTAACAGTTATCATAAAAAAAAATCTATATGAAATTTGCGGTTTGCACATGATCTGTTCAAATTGCATAGATGTGTCACAAACATTATCATTCACTCCTTGAGTTGAAATGTGATACAGTTCATTTAGTCATCAATATAGTATATATTGAATAATATTATATTATGAATTAATCTCAGTTTCTAGCTACCCACGTATCCTCCATGCTGTATGGGTCCCATTTCAAGGTCAGATTATGTCTACTTAATACCTATCTACTTACTTACCTACATACATGTTTTTGAAGCTGTCTGTCTGTCTACCTAGCTACCTACCTATCTAACTAGCTATTTCATTTTGCACATCTGACCCAACAAGTAATTCTCACCCTAATCATTTTAATAAATATATATACATGTACAGGCATATTCATATAGTTACATGTAATTTTCAAAATTGGTTGAGGTGCAAAAGGAACTCTTGTCTTCTAAATCTACCTACCTACCTACTTACATATCTAGGTAACTACCTATCCAATCACCCATTACAGATTAACATATGAAACAGGTTTATGGTTCATCACAAAAATAAGTATAGTTTCCATTTAAGCTGAAGCTAGCCCTGCCTTCTATTTGAGTCTTCTGAAATTTTTCCGTTAGACTGCACTATTTTGGTATGGATTTTCTTTTCTGGCTTTTGATTGATTGGTTAATTGATGAATGGATGGGTGGAATGTCTTTGGATAAACTAGTTAAACAAGTCTATGGCTTCTCCAGATCCATTCGGCCCTCATTATACTCTATAGGGAGTGTTTCTTCCAACATGTTTTACCTCGCTTAATGATTTTGGTACTTTTAATTGAACGCAACTTCTTCAACTTTTTCAGAGCTGAATGGTTTGGCATCATCTTCCAAAGTCAACGTTGCATTTGAACTTTAGCATTGCCTGTGTTTCAATATTATGGCTGCTTCAGGCATTGTTCACACCATTTGGACTTGAGCTGTAGTCGCACTAGCATATTTTTAGGTTTCTGGAACACAGCTGAAAACCACGTAACTCTATCCTATTGCCATGTGTCTATCATTCTAGTTTCAAACTTGATTGTTTACAGTCTAGAGGATCAGATTTGGTGTATGAGCTTATACTCTGAGAATAACCTTGACATTGCAGATTCAATGACTGCGCGGAATACAGTCAAAACACGTGGCTTAAAACTCTTTAAAAAGATAAGTTTTGCCCACTTTCTCGTTTAATTTTTTTATACTTTAAAGAAATGCTGCAGCCAACGAAACACTACTGTCTATATGGTCTCCAAACGGTCAGTTACTTTCAATAAATACGTTGGGGGTGCCTCGTTGACCAAGTGGTTATAAGCGCCGAGCCTTCGACTCGCTGAAGCTTAACTAATGTCTTTCTGGTTCGAGCTCAGCAAACGGCGTGGAGGTGATACGTCTGAAGGTTCCGCCTTCCCTCCGATGGCATAGTGGTTTCCTCCGGGTTCTTCGGCTTCCTCCAGCTCACAAAACCGACCTCCTGTCGCTTTCCTACTTAGTGTAGGGATAGATGGTGGGTTGGAAACAGAGAAATTATAGAAATCCCTACACGCCTTGAATGCATGATAAGGTTGGGAAGTGTCGGGTTGATCACTATACCTGACCAGTTGAGGGTGCTTCGTTAAAATACAGGAGGGACCTACAGACATACAGTGGAATACAATATGGCTGCATGTGCAAAAATAAGTAAATTCCAAAAGTTTTCCAGCAGAGAAGATAAAACTATGTTTCCAACAAAGAGAACACCAAAGGGACAAAAGACAAACAGAAAACTGTGTAGTTGTTCTTGGTACGAAACACTAAGTACAATACAAGAATGTTGCGAACCCTTTTGCGAATGATTTCGAATCTCTGCCAAGAGCAAACAGAGAGACGGAACCAATAAAATTCCTTCAAAAATAATTAAAAGAAGACCATTTTCTTTGGACTCGTTTTATAAACATTGCACAGAGAATGACTGTCATGGGAGGATTTTTAATGTTTTCTTTTACTAGAGATTTGCAATTTCTTCATTACGAAAATTAACAGCAGCATGTAGTACTAAGAAACGGATTTGTAACAAGGCAATAGAGTCGTCTTCGTAAAGTTATTGTATATCATGAGTGACAAAAAATATGTTCCAGATGGTGAATGTGGAAACAGTAAAGTTTAAGTTTGTTCCACTGCCGACAAAAATTAACTTTGCCTATCAAAGTAATTCAGCATTAACCCGATGTTTAATTGGAGATTTCGAAATAGAAAAGGATGAGAAACCTGCTTTACTGAAAATAGTTTGGTATCTTCTTTCATTAAGGCCACCCACACTTCAGAATTGACCATTTGAAAATGAGACCGGCCCAAATTAGGCATTCATAAGCTTAGTATGCGATCAAATAGCGATTTATAGGTTTTATTGTTTTACAAATTATCTTTCATTTATCTAGACGTTAGATTCTTCAAAATTGTATTACTTTCGCCACATTGTTACGTATGCCAACATCAATCACCTCCCATAAAAGTGTTATGTGGACCGACAAAAACACGAAGCAAATGATTAGAACAATTTGCATTATACATTAAAGATAGTATTATTCATGAATCTATATAGTCTATGTCAATGATAGTATATTTGATGAAGGTTATTTATGGTTTTTGAAGAATTTAAGACTGTATGATATACAATATCAAGGCCAGAAGTCAATATTTTACCGTGTTCCCAGCGTAATCAATGAACGTATTAATGAGCGTAATTTAAAAAATTTGACGATATCGTTAGTAAAATAGCAGCTTCACTTCTAGACAGCCATGAAAATATTCTTTACAGGTCTGATGCATATTTAAAAGTCATCACAGTCGGTTATTTGTGTATATTAGGGGAGAAATGATGGATTCACGCTACATCCTTGCATACCTTAGTTACAAAGTGTTAAGTAATTGTAAAACTAATAACGTATTTATCAGAGATTAAATAGACTATAGTGTTCCGTAGGCTACAAGTTTTCTTGGAAGTACAACGCTTAATAGATGAAATAAACAAACGTACCTTTGATGAGCACTTTGCCACGTGTTTTGACCGTATTTCATGCGTAATTTGAGCGTATTCCGCACGTAGTCATTGTATATGCAATATTAGTGTTATCCCAAGTGCTATATCATCAAGATCTTTAAAGAGTTCAGTTACGAGTGAAGTCTGTACATATTAATGAAGCATTCTGCAATCAGATTGGCTGAGCTTTGTAGCACATTAGAGGATGTATTTTCGCTTGGATTTTGAGCGATCTTGGACTGTACGGTTATGTCATCAAGATGCGCGAGTTCGATTATGAGTGACGTCTGCATATAGTAATGAGGCATTCTTGCATCTGATTGGCTGATCTTGTTACCACTCTAGAAGCTATTCTTGGTCAAATTTTGGTCCGACTTGGTATGCAAACTTTTATCATCAAGATTTTGGATGAATTTGACTATGAGCGGTATCTGCACATATTAATGAGACGGTCTTACATCCGATTGGATAAGCTTGTTACCACTGGTGGTATTTCTGATCAGATTTTGATCAAACTTCGAATATAGGCTTATATTATTAAACTCTTTAATAAGTTTGATGATGAAGGTCATCTATTAGATGGTCTTTCATTACACTGGCTGAAAAAGGTGCCACTTTTGAGGCTCTATTTCTGATTAGATGCTATATCAAGGTCACTATATAAGCTAACATGCTCAAGATTTCGGAGAAGTTTTATTATGAGCGACATCTGCGCATATTAATGAGGACGTGAGCAATCTCATGCCCTCGTGGGCCTAATATTTTAGTTCCTTTAATAATTTTGCAAAAGAGATGGACTATTTATCTTTAAATTTGGTTTGAATAATGTTTTTTTGACGTTTTAGTTTGGTTTGTGTTGATGCTTTACGGCACAGCAACACAAGTAGGTTATTTAGTGCCGAGGCAATTGGAGTAAAGTGCCTTGCCCAAGGACACACCACGGTAGCTGAACCACACTGGTCCGATAGTAGGATTCGAAACCACACCCTTTCGATCTTGGGTCCGGCATGCTAACAACTGAGCCACAGCGGCTCTTTTTTGGACGTACTTCATGTCATTGTTTCTTCAGTGCCACCTTGCAACTATCCCCCATCTACCATCTAGTTTTAGTGGCGATCACATTATTTCCTTATACAGGTTATATAAGTAAGATCTATGCATACTAATTAATTGGATGCGATTGTGACCTTTTTAGAGGCAATATTTTTCATCCGATTTTGATAAAACTTGGTAATTAGGTTTATATCATCATATATTTGATGAGTTTGATTATGAGTGAGAGCTATTCGTGTTAATTATGCCTTTATCTTTAGGATTTTATTTTTACCATACTATTGTAAATGAGGTAAAATGACATGATATAAATGCTGGGAGATAATTGCGTTCTTGCTAAAGCTATGCATCGACTGTTTGGTCGCGGTACGTTGCATATCACGATACTGGAGTGGCAATACAATACATACTACGATACGTATCATACAGCTAGCAGGCGATACAATACATATTGTGATACATGAGTGATGATACAATACGTATCCTAATACAGACTCTTACCATGACCATTTGCCTTTGCATGTAATATCTATATCACCGTGTTGGCGGTGTAAGCGTGCGGCAAGGTTACTAGTATTGCCTGGATATATCGTGACCATTTTGCAGAATATGTGTGTGGTTTTGTTGCTGACAATGCATTTGTAATTAGCTGAGCCCAGAAACCCGAAATGTTTCCAGACGGGAGCATTAATTTCCAACCCAAACTTCTAATACAAATAGAGATGATAAACATATGATTTTAAATAACCATAACCGACTAAAAAATTATTCCGATGTTTCGTCACTGAGACTGATGGTTCTTGTTGAGATGGGGAACCAGTCTGATAACTAATGTCTAGCAGATTAATACAAAAGAAAAGCGCGGAAATCTTTAACACTCTGTTGAAGGGAAATAAAGTTCTTCAGTTATTTTTCTCCTCTCAACTTTATTTCAATGTGTGTCATCATACATCAACTTCAAGTGCTACTACATCGATGTATTTTCACACTCACGAAACAACATGTATTGGGATATTAGGCAGCAGTTCAGGTATCGATGCAGTAGATCGTTGCAGAAAATATCGTGATGCCGATACGTATCGGTGAGTCGTAACACCTCTAGTGCTTATTTTGTTTTTTATTTTATATACATTTTATATACATTTTATATTAATTTTATATACATTTTATATAAATTTTATATTAATTTTATACACATTTTATATACATTTTATAGAATTTTAACATCTTTACGTTTTATATTTTATCTTGTACTTAATGTTTACATTTATTTAGAAGAGTTTATCTTGTGCCTAATGTTTACATTTATTTGGAAGGTTTATCTTCCTACATTTGTGTGCAGTTCAGTTTAACATTTTTACATTTTTCGAACTTTACCGTTAGTTGGAATTACATAGCCACTTCTGTGCTGAGGTGTAGGAAAATACTACTATGTACGTACATACATACAGTATTACATAATGTTTAGTGAAATGGTCAAGTTATGTACGACAGGTGTACTATATCAGGCTCACTTTGATCGCTTGTTCTTGGACAGTTTTACGAGCAAAGTGTATATGCTGCCGCCATCTTCCTTAGATACTGATTCTTTATGATATTTTTTTTTTATTTTTTAGGGTGTTCAATAACCGCCACGTTATCAATATATGTGCTCCTTTTCATACGCCTGCCATAAGGCGGAGTGTATCATATTTGACATTGTATGTTGTCTATTTCGTTTCCGGACACTAACTCGAATTCTCCAACATCTATCTTTACCAAACGTTGTCAGTGGCTTGCATTTTGGTTTGGATAATAAAGAAGACTGTCGACTGAGATCACTTGGTCAAAGGTCAAGGTCACGGTGATTGAATAAAGAATAATGGTTTCTGCATAATAACATTAATTCTACCTGACAGACCTCGGCCAGACTTTGTTGATAGCTTGTACTTGTGGTAAGGAAAAAGCCTATCGATTTTGAGCGCGAAAGGTCAAAGGTCAGGGTTACTCTAGCTAAACAATGAAAATGGTATTTGCTAAAAAAATTCAAGTTCTTGACCATGTACCTTCACCAAAGTTTGTGGATGGATATTTCTCTGGGTAAGTTGCTTTTAGGGTCAAAAGTCATGGTCACTGTGACTGAAAGAAGAAAAATATTTTTTTGGATGATTTTGGTTTTAGACAACGTACCTTAACCAAAGTTTGTGGAGGCTTGCAATTAAGGTATGGAAGAGGTCAATTGATTCGGATGTCAAAAGGTCAAATGTCAAAGTAATTGTGACTCAAAGAAAAATGGGTTTTGCACAGTTGCTTTTGTTTTAGAGTAATTTCCTTGACCAAACTGTGTGGATGGGAATCACTTAGGGTAATAAAGAAACTTGTATATTTTGGATTCAGAATGTCAAAGGTAACAATCAGATGTTAAATCTAATAAGAAAATAATGGATTCTGCACAATAAGTGTAGTTCAAGACCGCATACCTTGACCAAAGGTCAAGGTCATTGAAACCCATTGGTCAATAATCTCCAGAGTCAACCATGCGCTACTAGTACACACACATAGAGCACTATTAAATGCGGGGCCGGGTATATAATGTCCCCTTTACTGTACTCGTGTTAATCATTCACCCACCCGAGCATTAATCTCCGCACGGTTTCAATTGCACGCAGGAGCTGGATGTTATGTCGAATGAACATCAACATTTCTAAGGCGACCTGTCTAGTAAAATATGCCTTGAACAGTAACCATTTTTGCAATTCTCCAATGATGACAGTTATCAAGTTTTCTATCTTTGGTTTTGTTTGTTTGTTGTTGTTGTTGTCTTTTTTTTTTTTTTTTTTTCGAAAAGTTTTGTTAAAAGTTTAAGATAGTATTTTTATGTACAGATCAGTCTGATAAAATGCAGTGTTTTATAGCTTCGTATGACTGCTTATCAGATTTAGGTGTTGGGAGAAATTAGATGAAACAGTACAGTATGTAATTATAGTTCCGTACACCGACTTTACTCGCTTATAAGTCTCATCCCAATGCAAACTGTATAGACCCAGATCTGCCGTCGCATAATGAGCTGGATAGATATGAGTCTATGCAGTTTGTTATGATTATTCAGTAGAACAAACAACATAGACCCTGATCTGCCGGCGCAGTATACGACGGCAGATCAGTGTCTATGTTGCTTGCAGTTAGAGCAAAATTATAAGTGAGTACCTACGGTATTACAAAAATTGTGGTATTGAAGCTATCAATCGACGAATCTAACCCCACATTATGTTAAGTGAAAGTGAAATTATCAATAACACATACACCCTACTTCCTTTCACTATTAATGTGTCCTTTCCATCAGCCGTCATCATCTGAAGACGTACATACCGAGGATTGACATTACATCCAAAGTTGTAACAAAGTATTACCAGGGGTAAAATCATCGCAATCATTCATTAATTTATCACTGGAAAATTGATCTTTGGTGGGGCTCTCCTTTGCGGTAAAAAGGCTAGGTGCCACGCGCCGTCTGCTTTATGCATTGTCGGGATCAAGTTGAAGTCCGGATTCATTGCTGTTCCCGGTCCTTCATGACTGCTCTAATCCTCCGCCGGCCATTCGGATATTAGTCTATGATTGTCGATGGCTCGTTTGACATTCTAGTCGGGTCTATTACGGCAGGACCAATAAACTTCTAAGTCCCATAATTCTCCGGGATTCCTGAAAACAGTTTATAGGCAGCCGATATCAGACCTCGGGACTTTACTTATTTGCAACTGGAGTTTTTCAATATACACGGATTACGCGCAATGACATTCGTTTGAATAATATTTAAATTCGACGAATTTCATTAGTCTTTTGGTGCTACATTATCAAATTGGATCTTAGTGGGGGTAAAACTGCCAGGGATGCAATCAAAAGTGGACAGCCATAGAGTCTGATGATTGCTTATTTAAGCTATTAAAGCTTTTGTTTTGTTGGTAGTATTTACTTTTATAAAACTCGCCCCGTTTCCGATACAAGGCTAGCTAGCCCCCATTAGTATTTATCCTACCCAACCAATCCCAGACCTATCTAAAATAGTTACTAGGGGGAGCTCAAGATAGAAGTTCGAGTAATAAATTAAGAAGTTTACGTACCAAAGTATCGTGACCTTAGCAATCGCGTCCTTGTCCGGAAGTTAAGGGCACCTTAAATACGAATTTGTTTCGACTTCGCTAGTTTTAATTTTAGGCATATCACATATGTTTTACTTTATTTTCTTGTTTCTTTTTTTTTTTTTTTTTTTTTTGGCGATAAGTAACTATAATGCCGATTTTTTTATTTTATTTTTTTTTCCTATGGGAAGAAAGTATTGTAGTCTATTCTGAAATTGTAGAGAAAAAAAAATTCTCCTGGTCTGTAGATAAAGACACGCATCAGCATGAGTTTGGTTTGATGTGCTGAGAGTGTAAACACAGACCCCAACTAAGGCTTAAAGTTTCATGATCTCCAGGCCAGGAGCCCAAAAAACAAATCGTACAACACACTATTCAGTATAATAATTGCAACCTGCGATAAAGTTGGTGAGTAGAAATGAAACTCACTTATCACTCGTCTGTCGCTAGATGGAAAGAGTGTACCATGGAATCTTGATAATTTCTGAAAGACCGAACAAAAAGGTGGATAGCACATATGCGCCATCTGGAGGAATAATGAGTGGGTGAGAAAAACCTTTGAAAAATTTGTCTGAGCCTGAAGTTTTATCCCACTGTCTGAAGTAACTGGAATGCATATGTTTTCAAAGTTTCGATCTTTGACTTGAAAGTTGTATGAATCAAGTCATCACCAGTCATAGACTAGTGATCACTATTGCGAACGGCGATATACTGCGAACAAACAATTTATTAGACAATCAAAGCATCGAGACGCTGGCTGTTAACCAAAAGCCATTCGCTCGGTGTAGGTCTGATATAGATTTTATGACTGCGGGGTTTTTTGTTGTAGGTTGTTTTTTTTTTCCTTTCTCTCCACCATTTGTCCGTCATCGTCGCAACCAATGTGAAAGTTAGTCTTCTGAATCTTCACAATCAGTTTATGAATAACGATTTCTGATAAAGTGCTAAATAATAACATTACTACTACTACTATTACTACTACTATTACTACTACTGCTACTGCTACTACTACTACTAATAATAATAATAATAATAATAATTTTATAGAGGGTAGTTCACTTAGTACAATGACTATTTTCCAATTTCCTCTTTGGTGAAAAGTAACCAAGAAAAATTAAATATACAACTACAAATTTAATGCCTTGTTTAAAAACAAATCAGTATGTTGAGAGTAAATCCATATAAAAGATGTTATTTTAATATAAAAGATATTATTTTAATCAAAATTGAAAAGAAATAATTTCCTATTTTCCTTATCCGAATCTAAGTGTAATGAAATCATTTTCTATTTTCCTCTTTGAACAATTTACTTGAAGACAAATACATTTCGTTGCAGATACTAACTTTTAATTTTGGAAAACAGTTTTAGTGTACTGTGTTACCATAAAGGGTAGGGCAATGCAGACCTCTGTCATCTCACACAAGTTACATGTAAACTAAACTTTCAACTATGATTTGGAGGAGTAATTCCTTTGCCAGACTGAAACCAATAAGGTACCTCAATTAAAAAGAAGAAACTTCTTTCCGCGCCAGACTTCGAGAGTAAAAGTTCATAAATGCAAACAAAAAAAAAAAAAAAAAAAAAGTTAGATCTCTAAGTTCATCATAAAAATTACCTACTTGAGTTGCTTGCAGAAGTAATAATTACGGATATGGTTAAAATCAAACACTGAATCAACGAATGTTATCTCCAGTTTACAAAATTTTCGTCAAACAGATTTAATAATAATACTAATAATAATAATAACAACAACAACAACGACAACAACAACAACTGTCATTGCCATATCTGGCTCGAAGTACGAATTATCTGGACAAACATAAATTATGCCCCAAAATATCCAAAATTAAAGCTCTCAAAAGTCAGTGGTAGTGATCTAGAAAAAATATACACTACTGGAATGGTTTAATTGATTTAGTTAAAAGTGTTTTAATCCAAGTCTAAAAGAAAAACAACAACAAAAAAATAAATAAAATAGAGCCAAATTAATTTGATGTGAATGTGGTAATGTTATTGCACACCATAAGTTATGGTGAGGTTGATCGCTGGGCTGTGGAACCTCGAGATAATAAATAGATTGGACTAGACTAGACTAGAATATGATACAATGAACGAGTAAGCTCTTTAAGGAGAAAGTTTTCATTTCACCCCCTCCCTTACCCGAAAAAAAACGTTTGTTTTCGAATGTGTCATTTTTCCAAAGAATGTACTACTTAATCTGGAATCAATATATTGTCAATGTGATGAGTTTCAAGTGAACACCTTTTGCTAGATGAAAACTGACTTTTAAGATCAGTATGTGGTGATTTCGGAATCAGTGTCCACGTTTCAATAATTAGTTACGTCGTTTTAAATATTAGATTATTGACATCGTTAAATCTTTTTGTCTTACTATGACATAAAAACATAGCTTTCTACAAAAAAAAAAAAAAAAAAAAAAAAAAAAAAAATTGTCTAGCAAGCGAGCTAACTAGCTAGAAGTGTTTAGCATTTTTAGTCTAAAATTAGGTTGAAAAGTACACTGTGAAAATAGAGCCGCCTAATCAATTAAGGGCTCTGTATTTTATTTTCAAAGTTCAGGCGTTCAAAACAGACCTTAAAAGATTTCCGCCTGTTCTTTATGCATCCAACATCATTTATTTATTATTTGCCCTTTACTGCATGGCTCATTAGTGACAGACATTACACGCAGTAGTGAATACCCCGTCACCTGAGGCTGGGGAAGCTTTTATTCTGTTTTGTTCGATGATTCAAGGGGAGTAAAAGGTTGATCCAGTCGCTCCAATCTGTTTTATTTGGTAGCTAGGAGCCAAGTTTCCTTACGTTGGAACGTCGTTTATCTCAATCAAATTGTCATAAGTAAATTCGCCGCCATAAGCTCATCAGGGCCTGTTTATCCGGGACCGATGAAGTTTTCTGACAAGAAATAAAGTATTTTGATTTTGTAATGAAGTTTCGATAGTGGAACTCGCCGTAAAGTGAACTTCACACACTGAAATTTGAATGGCATTGAAGTGGTGTTGTCGCAAAAAGGAAAAGTTGATGAACTCTTAGACGGGTCATTGTTTGGCGAAAGATGCGAGACACTCAACTATAAGACAAGCGATTGATGTGTCCGACGCCTAAGTCAGAAATGATTTACCTTTGTTATTACACCTGACACAGGTGTGCTAGGATTTATAGGACCATGGTCGCATCTGCTGGCCTGTAATATGCAGTATCAAGTAGAAATGTTTTAAAAGTTACGCCATCTTCTATTAAAGTTCTATAAATTTATAAACATTATGTTCCTGTCACTTATATTTGATTACCAAAAAATCCTAGATTCTTTATGAATAGATTTTTAAAAAAAGAAGGAAGGAAGAGAAGAAAAAAGTTAGCAGTAATGAATCAAATATATTTTCTTTCGTAATTTCAAAATACTACCCAGTGTAATTTGAGGTTGGTTTACCTAATCATAAAAGTGTACGAAGGATTTTTAAAACTCATTTATTCGACTTTTTTATTCCTTGATTGTAAGGACACTTCTTTTATTACCAGACTGATTTGCAGTACAATTTGTGGTGAAAGGACAATTTAATTATACATTTCGAATTTATCTTGCTCGTATCACATATTTTTGCAACTCAATTTTTTTAAATTTCATAATTCTGAATCAATAATATATTTAATCTATATTTCTATATTTCCTTGTTATTTATAATTCTGTATATTTTCCATCAATGTTCTCGAAATTTCAATCCTAACTAATAATTCTAGCAACATGTATAAAGTTGTAAGAAAAAGTGTGCTCATTTATTTCATCTCCCACAAAATGAATTTGCATTTTCAAACAAACAGAGTATAACAATATTTAATATATTCCACTAATTTGAATACTACAAAATATTTAGCTTTTCATGTTTTCAGAGTAAAGATAAATCTTATTGAATATTTAAAATATCTCCCAAATATCTAAAGAACCTAAGTCACTACCTCATTCTAGTCATCGGATTAGAATAGCAACGAGGAGCTGCGGTTGCTCAGTGGTTAGCGTGCCGGACTCACGATCCAAAGGGTGCGGTTTCGAATCCTACCATCAGACCAGCTTGGGTCAGCTACTGTGGTGTGTCCTTGGGCAAGGCACTTTACTCCAATTGCCTCGGCACTAAATAACCTACTTGTGTTGCTGAGCCGTAAAACACCAAACCAAACCTAACCAAAGAATAGTAATGAGTGCTCTGCTCTTCGAAAGAAAATATACTTCCCTGTAAGAATTGGCTTGATTCTTATTAATGCATATCTTCCACATGCAATCATTTCTATCCAACAACTTTTTGCAAAGCTTTTCATGTAATACATGGAGTATGAATTAAATCCTTGGGACAAACATGAAGCGGGACAAACATGAAGCGGGAAGAGATTATACATCTCAATCTTGACACGAATTCTGGAGAATCTGTGTGCGTGATCATGACTGGCATAGAGTTTAATTGGAAAATCAGAATATTTAAGTTAAATTACAAGTGAAATGCGAAAAAAGTAGTTCAAGAACGCACTGAGTCATTAGGGGAGGGAGTGTTAGACAAATCTTCCAAGCACGTTTTGCATCTCCCCATCCCCTTCCCCATCTTCGAAATTTTTCCGTGAAAACATTCGACAACGGAATTTCTTTTAAATGCCTGCTAATATCACCATAGAGGAGAACAACCTGGACACCTTAAATAGTGTTCACAAATTGTAGGTTGGACGCCATAAATAATGTTCACAAGTTGTACAATACAGCCTGGATGCCTTAAATAGTGTTCACAAGTTGTAGCCAGTGTTTGTGAGCATAGTAACATTGTGCTTTGAAGTAGTGTCCGTTTTTTTTTTTTTTTTCAGAGGTAAGTCCTTTGGTTCAAGCACTCTATCTTTCTAAAGCTTAATGATATAAAACTTCTAGCATTTGTTCCTCGTGCTTGTATAGAACGTTACGTTTCAAAATTAGAAGTAAATGAGAAAATGACATAGTTTTTGTTGCTGTCACATATTCTGAACCTTGTCAAATTTGTGTATAAAATCCTTACTATTCTTTTCTTTCATACCACATATACTCGTGTAAAAGCTGGCAGATCTGGGTCTATGCAGTTTGTAAGGACTAATCAGTAGAACAAACAACACAGACCATGATCTGCCGGCGCATTATGCGACGGCAGAGCAGGGTCTATGTTGTTTGCATTTGGACTCGGGTTATACGAGAGTATATACGGTACCTAATAGGTCAAAAGTAAATAATGACAAGTGAAAGCATTTCATGTCACCATTTGTTTCAATATCATTTTTTTTTATTTAATAATAAACTTAAATTGATTAAAATGTCACCGAATGTCCCAGATATAAATTGTATGAGATTTATGGCATTGTTAGAGAGGCCATGCAGTATTAGTAAAACTAGAATGCCAGTTATTCGCAGTGGTTTAGTAAGTGACGGTCGGTTCTGTCGCTTCAGTTCATTTCCATTTTCCAAAGGCGCATTCTTGTGAAGAATGGTGACGTTGATGGCGATGTTGCTTTTATTGTTGTTGTTGAATATATATTTATTTAATATCGCTATCTAGCCTAACCTACCAACAGTGCTCTCTGCACTCATATTGCATATATATATATATATATATATATATATATATATATATATATATATATATATATATATATATATATATATATATATATATATATATATATATATAATGGTTAGAGGGTGGGTGGATATATAAAGCAATCTTGACGGCTACAGTTGTGACGGTGGGGTGGTCTTGGCCGTGGAGGAAACTGGACGACCCGTTGAAATCTATCGACCATAGATCAGTGACAATTCACTCTTGTACAGCGGGGCTGGAGATCGAACACTGGGCTACAGAGGTGCAGACCAAGATGTTAAACCACTATGTTATCCCCATACAAATACAGGAAATAAGCATCGTCATATATACAATTATCAACCCAATGTGTTTGTAAAAGTGGGGTAAATGTTATTATTGAAAAGGAGAAAAAATAGCAAAAAAATAAGTATAGCATAACGATTGCAATTAAAATATCTCTTGATTTGTCGCCTCGTCTGGATTTTAACAAATTAAAAAAATTATACATTTTATCAAATTACAGTTTATCCAGCTTTTTTTGTTGATAAAGTGTGAAAATAATCATACAAAGAATCAAACTCTGTTTAAAAGTAAACACAGTCACTTCGACCTTTGAAATTGAACACAAATTATGAATTTACCATGTTGCATTAAGGTACTCGTACACTTTACATATTATATACGAATAGGAAAAGATGTGCGTCCATGCTGTAAAAAAATAAAATCAACGCTTACAAAGGGATAATTAATAGATTAAAAATTGAAAACTATAAAGCGATACACAATAATAAGCCCCCGCCCCCCCCCCCCCGCCCAGGGGATGGTGTGGTGTGGTGTTTAATTATTGTTGATGATGTCAGTGTTATTGGCTGCCTAGTCTGAAACTGAAAGCAGTGCACATACTGGGAATAATCGTCCATTTGTAAAATTAAAGAGTACGATCTCTTTGACGTAGGGCGGCCACTCATACATTTAAATACATCGTAAAATATCCGGAAATTCAGATTCCAGCAATCTCAATACATTCACTAATTGAATCTAGCCCTTACTATCATGCTGTTGGAGTCTTACTACTCCAATAAATAGAGATGAAAAAATTCTAAAATTGTGGTATTGAAAAATCACCAAACGAAATGGACCAAAAGGATACCAGATACGAACGTTGTAGACATTGTTCATTTAGGGAGCAGCTTGATTTAGGAAGATCGAAAGCGCATTTGTCGTACATTGAAAACAGAATAGAAAGGATAATAGCAGAAAAAAAGAGGAATACTATGCCGATGTTAGCCAACAAAAACAAACATAAGAACAATATACAGATAACAAATGTGTTATAGTCGACGATCATATTATTTTATGCGAATTATCACCAGACCACTCATATTTTGTGTATTACAATTTCATATATATATACATATACATATATATATATATATATATATATATATATATATATATATATATATATATATATATATATATATATATATATATATATATATATATATATATATATATATAAGACAACATGTATGGGCACTTATATTTTATAAAACAAAAATACCAGGGTAATGCATACTAATTTTTTGGGTGTGGATTGAGTGAAGTGCTTACATACCAAGATATATGGCAGTATATAAAATGCAAAACTAAATAAATGACCTATCGTTGTGTGGCGCGGTCATATTAGCTCTTATTATATACTTAAGTGTGAAGTATTTTCATATTTTTTTTTTCATTTTTCATTTCTATATTTTCACATGTGAAAAATATATCCTTATATTTCCACATGTGAAAATATAAGATTTCCAATCATGAGATGCGACTCTTGCTTGTGCGTGCCTACTGAATAGAAACTGTATTACATTTCAGACCTGGAAATTAAATTTTTTGCTGAAGAAATTTGACTCGACGCCGTTCGCGTCTCTATGAAGTTATTTCCCCTTACTTCCTTGACAACAATGCTAAACTCGCTGTGATGCATTGCTGAATCGGACTTATTTTGTGGTCAGATGTGATCAAAGAGTTTTAAAAAAAATTTAAATGTAATTTATTGCGACAGATTAGGTCATCCCAATCCTACCGCTTTCTTAAGTAACTGATATTTATATGATCAGCAAATGAAAATATAAGGTTTGTTGTACCACACGATGAAATATATCCAGTATTAACGTAGAAAAAGATAATATTATGTGTGTAGTATGTATTATCAAAAAGTAGGCGGAGAATCAACACAAATATTTCAAAATTGTAAAGAAGATGATATGTTACCACTTAACTCATAGCGATGAAAAAAAGGTAAAAAAAAAAAAAATGCAAGTGGCTTCTTTAACTTTTTAGAATGGAAGAAAGAAAGAAAGAAAGAAATGGATACCACCAGATGATATACCTGCGGGCAACCATTATAACCTACTGTCATACAAAGACAAACAATCATAATTCCTGGCGAAATAGAAATGCAAATAATAGAGAACCATTTGACCAGCAAATAAAAGAAGCAGAAACTTTAATAGACGATTGCCACAAAAGAAATCAAAACGGAGAACTTGTACCTGCAGAGCAAAGATTATTTACAAAAGAAGAAGAAAGAGAATTAAAATGTAATGTAGATGCTGCAGAATTGTTAAATTAAAAAATATCATCTATAAAATTATAGTTTAAAACGTATGAAAAACAGATAGGTGACGTAAAAAGATATCGGCAAAAATTAGATACAACCAATAATGTTAAATTCCAAGCAAAATGGACGAGAAGCAAATAAAGAAAACACATGAAATCATTGTCAATGCTACAGCTGCTTTAATTTCCAAATCAGTGTAAGATGTAATTTATTCTGTAACATCATTGATTAGCAAATTTATTCCAATCGACAAACTATACAGTTTACAGAATGAATGGAAAGATGATTACATGACTTCAAATGGTATTGGGTACTTCACTGGAGTTTCGACAAGTTGGAATTACCTATATCTGCACTTAGTGCTATTTTGATAACATTGACACATATTAATTTAAAATACCCACCACAAAATAAAGAATCTGAAAATGTTGTCTTTCAGGGACACACAACGACTGGGCAAAGCAAAATTCTGACACAAATGAATAATAAATAAATGTGTATTGGTTGATTTGTTATTGATGCATTTATATCTCCGAGGAAAATAGACTAGACAATACTGTTCAAAGTTTCCTCAATAATAAAGTTAGCCATCTTGAATGATTCAACATTTTCATACGATTTGTTAGTTCATCTTCAGAAGGCATTCCGAACATATCTTTGTAACCATTGCTATTATTTAAGCAATTAAATTTCACTTATTGTTCACTACGCAAACTAATATTTTCATACGATTTGTTAGTTCATCTTAAGATGGCATTCAGAACATATCTTTGTAACCATTACTTTTTTTTAAGCACTTACATTTCAAATTGTTTTTCTACTCAAACTAAAATTGTAAGTCAGCACACAACTAACATTTTTCTAATCTACCAAAATTCCTTGCAAAAAAATGGAAGGTGAAGAAAGCCAAAATGAAAAGTTAGCTAAAAAAAAAAAAAAAAAAAATGAAAATGTTACGTCACAAACACGAAATGATCCACGCAGTGTTGAACTTGGTAGGGATATTGGGAAACGTTCATAGGAAGTGTTAAAAATCAAAGCTGAACGTCTAAAGAAAAAACTTGGAGACTCTAAAAATGCCTGGTACACTAAGTGAACGAAGTGTTACAAGTTGGACCTTGATCTATATTAAAACAGCATGACGTTATTTTATTTGGTGTAGCTATTTTATGTATCTTGTTCATTTTGTCAGAAAACAAAGTTGCACCTATTTTTAAAGCTGACGAAATAGCAAACCATGTACAAAAATACTGTTAGAAACTAAGAAAATTAACACCACTAAAAGAAATTGTTCAACCTGGTAACTGAAATACTTTAAGTTTTCAGGTAATTTTAGCTTTTGCCGACATACAAATGTCAAGTAAAACAACAAACATTATTAACTCTGTTTACCATGTAGCACAATCTGTTCTGACAGTTTCTTGCAGCATGCTTTTGAAGAAGTTGTTTACGATGTCAATAGGTCCCCCATCAAACATTTTTCACGGGAAATTGTAGAACTAATTATTCCATTTTCACGCAGTTCACAATCAACTACCGGATAGTACATGAAATTCTATTTGAAAAAATACTGAACAAATGGTGGCAAAAGCAATATCAAACGAATATTGCTTAATGCTTTAACGGTCTTCGCTAATAAATAGCATAGCTTTAACTTTCTTGCCTAATAAATAGCGTAGCTTTTACATGTAGACAAATCTCAACTGAAACGAAAAACATCGTTAACACAATTGATCACGCATCATTAATCTGCTCTAACGATAGCATACAGTATGCGTTTGTAAAAACTATTGAAGTTTAGAACTTGCCCACCATCAAGCATTGATGTAAGGCTAATCATTCCAGTTTGTGTTAGCCAGCTCACAACTGACTACCTAATAGCACATGCCCATTTTACGTCACACAATTGTTACTCAATAATTACCATAGACTCACCAGAGGTGAATTGTCAGGAGACATTATTTCTGAAGACGAATACATGTACAACCTTTATTGCACTTATTTGCACAATAAATGAGTACTTCTGAGCCAAATGATAGTTGCATTTCTGTTTTAAAAAAAAAAATATTGAAATCGTCGCCGAAGGCGATGTGTTCAGGTTGAGTACATCACAGGATGAGTACGGTATAATCATAGATACAACAGTATAATCTAAAACAGCTAAGCCAGTACATTGCACAACATCTACCAAGTCAACAAAACCAGTTACCACTACAAAGTCTAAGCTCTCTTTTTCAACTATTTAAATAAGTGTAAGGATACCAAGTGCTCTACACTGCCATTTGACAAAAGTCTTAGTTTCAGGTTGCAAAAAAGTAAAGAGATTAAAATGATTTGGTTGAAGAGATCAAATATATAGCTGTGAGAAAAAATTAAAAGTAGCATAGACAGCATTGAATTGGGTGTAGGTTGGTATGGAAACAGTTTCCCAGGTATGGGTACAGCAGCTGCTTATCTGGAATAGTTACGGGTGTATTTGTAGTTCCTTTGGCTTGTGGTAGGTTTGGTACAACATTGATAGGATTTTTGCAAAAGTTTTCAAGGAAAGGTCGATCTACAACAAAGTTTTAAAACAAAAAATGATGGCCATGAGTAAGATGAAAAGTATGGACGACATGATAAACACAGCAATGACTGACAATTAAATCAACCATGAGGAGTTTATTTTAATCATCAATGAATACAACAGATATAAAGAGATAAAAATGCAATCAGGAAAAGATTAAATAATTTAGAAAGTCAAGACATTTAAGAATACACAAATTATTTTGAGAGAGAGAGAGAGAGAGAGAGAGAGAGAGAGAGAGAGAGAGAGAGAAAGAGAAAGAGAGAGATAGAGAGATAGAGAGGGAAACAAAAGAAGCATGAAATTGAAAGAGAAAGAGATAAGAGAAGCATTGGAATAAGGTGCCATATTGGAAAATTTATCTACGAAGGGTACAAATTGAACAAAAGAAATTTAAACTTTAGCCTGTTTAATTTTTTTCTATTCAAGTGTGTTTTATTGAAAAGCAGCAAATTTTTATTGTGCTGTTTCTGGCACAATAAATGAAAAGTTATATTACAATCGATCTTTTGAAGGAAGGATGCACTACAAGTGATGCTGTAAAGACATTACCAGATGATCTTTTTGATAAATAAATTGTTCTCAGCTATCCAATTGACAACAGAAATTGTAAACTATCGACATAATTGCAAAGAACAGATTCTGCTGTCGGGTATTACAATATTGCTGATGAACTAAAAAACAAACAAACAGCAGCTTTTACTATATAAACGATAATAATGAAATTAGGGCTGTTTTAAAGTTTTATGATTTTAACCTTAAAATGTACATTAATACAGTCAATGAGGGAACGATTGCAAATGGTGACAACGAAGAAAGGATTGATGTTGAATATTTGAAACACAACTTAAAGGTTAAAATCACTCAGAGTAATTACACCACGCATATTACCAACTAGAATGTTAAATTGTAAGGATTCAATAGCCATAGAACTATACATGCATTTATTTCAATGGTAGCTATTCTACTTTGTCAGAGTCTTTGCCTGTTAAAAACGTTTTTTTTTTTTTTTTTTTTTTTAAAATGGTGACTTTGTTTCAAACAATTTTAATGGTCATTACTGAGGAGTACAATTAACATATTTGAATATCAGCATAAAAGATGAAGATAGAAAGTGACAGACTTTCACCGTAAGCCTTTAACACGTTTTTCATCTCAGATAAATAATAAAATGATGGCAGAGATATATTTGAGACGTACGAGTGAGTTCGTTTTACCTTTGAACATTTGAGACAAAGCAGAGAAAAAGCTGTAGCACTAATTCAAACAATTAACACTGACTTAAACCTCAATAATAACCGTATTACAAAATGTACATGATTAAACTAACTGATAAGTTTGTACAAAGACATGTTTATACTCAAATACACAAAACTTGGAGGATAATAATTTGAAAGATATTAAGATGTGTAGAGAACAAGTTGACTGTAAAAAGCAGCTACTTTTTCGGGAGAATTTAAAACCGATTCCACAGCATAAAAGAAACATTTATTATCCATATTTTCTTTGATTAACACAAGATTTTATTATTCTTAACCAATTCAGGCAATCTACACAAGGACTCCCTCTTGAGCTGGTAAGCATGAATTACCAGAAGGAAAATAAACAAAACAAACCAGAATGAAACTAAAACGGACCAGAATGAGATCAAAACTAACTGAAACGAAAATTATATGAGGGGACTCCTTTGTTTAAAAGTGAGCAATGCATGCAATTATTTTAAATTAAAAATATAATTTATGTAATAAATCAACATTGTTCTTCATTGAAACGGCACGTTTAGTCATACACAAGTTATGAATGAAATTAAATTCAAGATCACTTGCGATCTGAGAGTAACCTAAGCTTTTATTTTATTTATGTATGCAATAAAAGTAGGGCAGAGTGAAAATCCCTGATGAAGTAATACTTTATTTCTTTTTTTCTTACTCCCAAAAATCACTTATACATACATCAGACTAGGGATAATATATCTAGATCTATATTAATGGAGTTAAACTTTGTATTATATTTTCCCATATCTTTTTTGATATCTTTTTGCTTTCTTCAATGTGATTACCTCATGCATATTTGTTACACTAAGATATATATGCATGATATATACTGTACTTCTTTTGTCATCCACGTAACACCTTAGACTAACATGCTTTTGTTTGTATATTTATATATTTACTTGCATGCACCTTCAAATTTATTAGTTGGACTCCATTAGACTGAAACATAAACGTGATTTAAATAATTTTCACCTATCTGAACACAATAATTTCTCTCATTTCAGTTACTTTGGCTCCTTCCAGTTTCTGTTTTATTTTCCATTTTGGTTAGTAGTTGATACCTATCAAGTTGTAATATTAAACAATATTATAAATATTATATTGTCAAACATCCATCTTGTACTTTTGCTTATTTTCTGTCCAAATTTAATATGTAAAATGTCGACTAAATGTTCAATGACTTTATCCACTTCACCTCTAATTAATATTATTAAGAGGCCTTGTTGTGTGGTAACAAGTTTATACACAAGTTGCTCTATCTCCAGGATAGGTCGTTTCAGAAGTCTTACTGTTAAGTATAATTGAGCTTTCACAGAATCGAAATGTCAACTTTTTCTAAGGATGATCTTCAAATATGGCTCAGTTCCACTAAAAACATCATATGAATCTTGATTGTTACCACTGTAAAATCTATATTCCTTCACATTTCTGTTAAATGCATCACTAAATCTTTTAGCAATAATTTCTGTTTAAATTCTGTCTATTCATACATTCAAATTCTTTGTAAAAAATATTAAAGGTGCTTGAAATTGTTATCTCACTTGTTGTGGCATTGGCAAACCAATTATGGAAGTGTTCATTTTTATTTATTTAAGTAGAAATATATCAATACATATTTAACTACTATGCTTGTGTGTTGTATGAACAGAGAAGAATATATCAATATGTTTGTATTCATCTGGAAAGATAGGAAGAATAAAAAGTATATTTGTTATCAGCAGACTGATAAGCAATACAAACACAATGAATAAATTTGCATTTATATTTATGTAAATCATTTTGCCATAATCTGGCCATTATAAGCAGGTGTTCACTCTAAACAGGTGCTTGATTTGGATGTTTCCTTCAAGAGCAGGTGTCCGACTTGGGTAGCTGTCATTTATAAAAAGTTGTCTACATTGGCATGCGACAAACTTGAAAGCATAATGATTCCTAAAAAATAAAATACATTAGCTTTGTCTGTAAAATTATTCAGCTTTAAAAAATATTGTACTTTAAAACCTTGACAGTTCATTTTTTCTGTCGGGGGGGGGGGGGGTGTGTGTGGAGAAATTCACCTTGCATAGGAGATAAAATTATGAAGTGAAAATGGTGTACACCATTTTCTTGGATAAATTCTCACTCTAGTGGAGAAAATTCACCTTGTACAGGGAAGAAAGCTCTAGCAAAAATGGTGTACACCAAATTCTCACTCTAGGCAAGACAATTTACCTTGTATATGGGATAAAACTCTAGTGGATAAATTCGCAGATGGTGCTTATTGATTTACTAGTCGCCATAAGTGGCAAATCAACTACATGTATGTAGGTAATACCTATCAATATATTCTACTTTATTTGATAAAACCTAACATTCTTGGACAAGTCAAATATCATCAGATAAATATGCTTATATTATAGAATTTAAGAAAAATCCACTATAATGGTAAGAAATCATGAATGATAAAATAGGCAAAGACAGTATAAATACAGGTCATTAATTTAGAAATTCAACACTCAAATTATATACACTTCTCAGCAAATACAATCCTATTTAGTAGACAATAAATTATTTTAAAAAAAATACATTTTGCAGTACTTACAAATTAAATATAAAATTATGCTCAGAATCCTTTATGTCAGTCTGTTTACTGTCAGGTCGAGTATAAAAAAATGGCCACATCATCTTTTCGAGAAGTTAGACTGATTCTCTGTAATCTTATTATTTGTTATGCAGTTTGAACCAGTCTATCTACTAATTAATGTATTGAGAAGTAGTGTCAGGCAGGTAGCAGACTTGTGTTAAAGTGTGCAAAGCACAACCATTCAAGATATGAAAAAAAGTTGTAGTGTTTGCTGGACTAGTGTGCTAGAAATTTGATTTTTTATTTTAGTATTGTTGTCTCCGATGGAGAGGTGTTCCAAAGGAACATCATATTCCTACATGAGTGGGTTGATGACTAATATTATATTGTGCCTGTGTTTTTAAATTTAGTTTTCTTGTAAACAATGGAGAGGTGTTCCGATGGCACATCATATCCCGATACAAGATAGTTTTAGCAAAACTATTATACTGTGTTTTGAATGTGTCTCTGCAAATTAGATAAAATAGCCGGATTTAATTTAGAAGCCTCACTACTTCATGTAAAATCTGGATGCTACTGTAAAGCAGTTTATTTTCATGGCTGTAAAATTTAGTGGATTTGCCTCAAAATGATGTCAAAATTTTCATAAATTATACCATCTGCACCATATTCCATTTTAGCAATTCGAAGTTTTATAGATCTTTTAAACTGCTTTTTATTTAACAGTAAGAATAATTATAACATTTAACATCCTTAATGAAATGTTCACAAAGTAAATGTATCTGAGACAATATGTATACATTTTTTTCAAGTTGTACGCACAAAATCCTTGCCAAAACAAATTGTCTACATTTAAATGGTACACAAAAAATGTGCAAGTTTCACACTAGAATATTGTTTGGAATTTCAATTGGCAATTTGTCAAAATCTGCATATACGCTAAAATTTGCACCCTGTACAAATTATCCAATATTTGTTATTACAAGGCGAGTGACTTTCTCATTATATTTCATGTTGCCAGACCAGGCCAGCTGCCTCGGTGTGTCCTTGGGACAGACACAGGAGAGTGGTAAGGGGTATAAAGGTAGAGAGGGACATGTTCTTTTAGTCTGAGTGGGGCTATTGGTCCAGAGTTTCCTCTGCTCTTTCCGCCATAACCAAACATAACTATACACAAATTTAAAGCAGGAAGATCAGCAGCAGAATTCTGAACAAGGTGACTCTATGATGCATTCTTTGCATAGTAAAAATGCAATATATATACAGATCACACTGCCAGAGCAGTAGAGGAGAATAGGACTAGTTATTTTCATCTTTAATGGAGGAAATTCTGAGGATCCTGCATATTTTAGTCCCTTGGATAGCACATTTTGCCATGCACAACAATAACGTACACTTGTCAATGCATGATTTCAATGAATTGGTACTCTATAAAGACGTACAGTTTCCAATTTTGCAACCATGTATTTGGAGAAAAACCCTAGCTGAAATTCAAGATTAAAATAGTATGATAAGGAGTGGAATAAAACTAGCATTATTTTATTCATGGTTGAAATTTAAGCTCTAGCTCCCAAGTGGGGTTTTAGTTTCTCTTATTTTCATTTATCTTCTTTCAACTTTTATTTGTAACCCAGTGGAAAATGTATAGTTTGTTCGGTGTTTAATAGCATATCAATGTATAAAAGTTTTCATCATGCCAAGGAAATATGGATTAAAGTGCCCTGCCTAGAGACACTGTGGTGGCCAACCAGGCCTGATCTTAACAGGATTTGAACTAGCATCCTTCTCATTGTGAGTATGGCACATTTTGCATTGAGCCACCGCACTCCTGGGAAAAATATATGGACTGAATGAGTTAATACATACACACCCTCAAGCAGGCTGGTAATCTGGGATGGGTAGTACCTAAAAACTAAATACAACTCTATATGCATAGCATCTTTATTATAATCTCTACAATTTAAATTCAAATCCAAAAATAAATGAATGTAGTTCGATGCAAATAATTCAACATGTATCTTAAAATTATACAAAATGGCTTTACAAAAACAGCAACAAAGGCATTTAAATTTTATTTAATTAGACCCCTATAAGACTGCACACTAATTAATATACATTTTAAATTTCAAGACTTAACTAGATGAAAAATGTGACACTGACAACATTCAAGATAACTGCATAACAAGAAAGGTGTATTTTATTGTAAACAAATTTGTTCTGTATTCTCCAGTAGTTTGTTAATAATAATAATAATAATAATAATAATAATAATAATAATAATAATACTGATGATAATAATAATAATAATAATAATAATAATAAATCTTTATTTCAAGATGGCAAAATAATAAATCTTTATTTCAAGAGGGCAACACAATTAATTCAACTATATTGCCTTCAGGCTCTTTCAGAAATAAAGAATACTACAAGCAATGTATCCAGATTTAGAAATGTCATTATGGTATTATTTTTTTTTGAAGAAATCAAACTACTACAACCGATAAAGAAATTTTCAGTGAAAAATCTTAACAAGTGATTCAAGAGTTATGCTGCAGACAATCTTTGTCAGCAATACTCTAGTTGCAAACTGTAATCAGATAATCATAACTCTACTCCAAAATTTCAACTTTACTCCAACTCTCCAAGAAACATTGGCCAGTTCTGAAAACTTGAATTTAAAGTGTAAAGATTAGTTGAAAACTGTACATTTTCTTTAAAAAAGATCAGAGGGAGATATTACAGTGGAGAAGGGTACTCAGCCTTCAGCATCATGTAAATGCAGCAATATTTATACAATAAAGAAAAGAATTAAAATGTCAATTTTGTAAAATAT
Organism: Margaritifera margaritifera; assembly: GCA_029931535.1. Classification (NCBI taxonomy): domain Eukaryota; kingdom Metazoa; phylum Mollusca; class Bivalvia; order Unionida; family Margaritiferidae; genus Margaritifera; species Margaritifera margaritifera. The sequence continues at coordinate 5,975,774 of JAQPZY010001642.1, forward strand.
GTATGTATCATACTGGTGGAAGCAAATACATATAATAGAATAATTTGTGACAAAAGCACATGAATGGCACATGATAAAAGAATGAATTTGGAATCAAATGGCTAAGCTAAATCATAACTGTTGAATAAAATGACAAGAGTTAAATAACAGAATAATATAGGTGATTTTATGATGACACCTGATAATTTTCAATTTGATGATGCACTACAAATTTCATGACTAATAGCTTATCAGTCTCCGGTTCATAATGAAAGGGAGGTAACTCCAATCAAGGTAGTGGCTACTATAGATTATTAGACCAGTTGTTGTTAATCTTCGACAAAGTGGCAGGATGAGGCAGGGACAGAAGGCATATGGGTGGTGGTTGTAGGTGATCCAGACTAACTTAAGTGTTCTGTTAAGCATTTTAAGCTGACCTGGCCTGAATTTAACCAACAGAACTCCAATATAGATTTTAAGTTTAGAATCCAGCAATCTGATTGGCTGAAATTTAAATCCGACTTAAAATTGGTCAATCAGAAGTCTTAAGTCTTGGCCTAACTTACGACATATGATGGTGAAATTGTGGCCAGTCCAGTTAAAATCTGATCTGTAGTGGACTCTTAATGCCTTCTGACAACATTCCCTTTCTAAAAACTAACAATGTACAGTTCAAAACTATTTTTTAACTAGCTTAAGCACTTTTGACTCATTGAGTTTTTGTCAAATGCAATTACAAAATAGAGACAAGAAGATAAACAATAATGCAAAAGAAAGCATTGAATTTACAAACCCTCTACATGACTGTCTAATGGATGTATTGTTTGAAAATATATATATACACACACCCTTGTCGACTATAAAGTCTCTCTGATGCAAAGATAGTGTAACATCAGTTTTACCCTGTGGGCTTGGTATGTTGAATAAACACAATATGCCCTCCTGTATGTTGTAAGAGGCTAATAATGGAGGCAACCTTTTTGCCCTGTGATACATCCTGTGAAGATGTTCCTGTTGAGGTCTTTGTATTTTTTTTTTAAAAAGCGATTTATATAAACAAATTTACTTTGTATTTTAAGCATTTTACTCTCTTGTGCCTCCTTTGTATTTGTTTTCATTGCCTTTTTTGGAATACCTAAACTTACTCAGCACTAATATAGCCATGATTGTGTTGATGTGCTGTTAAACTTTATACATACATATTTTAGTTTTATCAATATGTCACTTGATCACACATAATAGCTTCCTAACTAAACAGTACTATTACATAGGCCAAAGACACACTGACTGTGTGACAAATACAGAGTAATTGACAAAGCTTATTATCTGGAACTATTATATCTAAGCACCAACACATCAGATGAAGGTTTCCTTTTTGAGGAAATTAATTGTGGTGCAATGTATTATGTTTTTCATCATTTCAAAACCCATTCAAGATGTACTGCTGTATCTCAACCAAGACATAATCTTCATGCCAGTGGTAAAGGATTTAATTAAGCCTCAAACACACAACATTGTCGACTCATTTGGTAAGAAATCTTCAAATATGCATAGCTACCATAAAAAGACAACATTTCTTTAAATTTTGGAAACAATGATTTTCAATCCACTAATTTTGTCTATGGATAACTAGCAATTGTCCAAATTTATTATTTCTACCTACTTTTCATTTTTTTAATATGTTGTAACCTGTTGAAAAGAACGTTTACTTTTTGTATAAGCATATTATTTGTTGAATATTAACCCATATTCTGGAGTGTGAGAGAAGTGTAGGATGAGATCTTAAAATTTAAATTTGACTTTGCTTGTTTGGTAAAGAAAACACAGTATGATAATTCGATTTAAAAAATGTTTCAGCCACTGAAAATTGATTGGAAAAATTGAAAAAATATACATAAATCTTGTTACTCTTTAAGATGTCAATGTCAGGAAAGTCATTTTATGCATGCCAAAGTAACATTAAATTTCTAAACAGAATACATTAAATAAGATACTCTGCAAGTTGTTCATACTAAATACAAAACAATTTATCACAAAGTTTACAATCTTCAACAATGATATGCATTTATTCAATTCATGACAAAATAAAAGCAACAAAGCTTGCATACAACACTTTCTAATTTTCACTCACAAAAATAACAGTATACACTACTGCCACAAAACTCTCCTTGCTGATGACAGTAGTGAAATTAATGACTCCTGTACAGCTAATTTTTCACCACGTAAACTCAGCAGGCCACAGTTTCACAAAAATATTTTCAAAGCTTGACTCAAGATATCCGGCACTCAAGCTTAAGTAAAACTTCAACTTGCAAGATTGTTTTTGTTCTGGTAAGTTTCTCCAATACTTTTATCAGAGCACCTTCGACTGTCTTTCTAGATATAAAGTTCTGAATCTGTGACTCATAATTCTAGACTTAAGTCTGAACTTAAATTATGTTGGTGAAATCTAGACTAAGTAAAATGAATATGGTTCTAATAATCAGATGTTCACATGAAGATACAAGTTATCCAGGAGAAGAAGGTGATTTGAAAAACAGGTCATGACTTTGGATAAACCAACAATTGAGATAACTGGGGTCTAGTGTACAAATGTGAACATGGCCTACTTGCCTGAGAAAACCAAGGAATAGACATTTCTTGTGAATGTAATTATTGCTTAATACATCAAAATTCCTATCACATTTTAACAACTGATGAAAAATATTCTTTCCTTAAGCTATAATTGACCTATTTAGCCTATAAGTCAACCCCTGGTCATAATTTTTACAGACTGATAGTTTTCTGTAATACTTTCATCAAAAACATAAGCCCAGTAAAAGAAGGAATTTTTATGAACTCCACCAATCATACTTTTTTAACATTAAGCATACCTCTATACATAAATCTGTATCTTCGATCCATTCAAATTTTAATTGTTAAAGGAACATGACATCTACAGCCTTGACCACAGTTTCGGAACCCTGATTTAGGACTCATCTGAAATCTTGGCATCATGAATTCATTAAAATTTAAGTGAGAAGGTAACTATCAACAGTAGCACTAAATTCTGATGCAAGTTGGCTGCCAGTGCTAAATTTGGTAAAAACTGTAACATAGACATGTAAATCCTACTAGATTATGTTAACATAAATTTCAACAGCGGCTGTGAATTCACTATTTTTCATGGGGTATACATTTTTTAGATTTCATGGTTGCTAAAAACTACAAATTTAATGACCCAAATGAACTGTGATTCTTTTGTTGAAAACATAGGGCTTCTTAACAAATGTATGAAATTAAGTGCTGAAGAAAACTCCACTTTTTGTAAAACCTAAAAAAATGTATAACCACAAAAATAAATTAATTGACAGTACTTGGATTCACTTGCTGGTCCTTGTTTCTACAAAACATTGGACTGAGAAGAATGAAATTATGATAGGCAAAAGATATGACAAAATGTGTACAAAGCACATGAGCTGACAATCCATTAGTTCTTTTTTTGTTAAGACATCCTAAAAACAAACAAAAGTTACTGTGACAGCAAACCTTCCAGGCATGATATGTACAGAATACATAAATATAGTGAAATAAAAATCCCTAGCTATGTATTTGTTCTCATCTGTATCAAACTGTGTGCACCATAGAACCTATTCTGTTTTTCTGACCATCTGGTTCCATTAAGTTCACTTCAGTCTACATTCACAAAAATATTTTAAAACTTCCATCATATATGCCAATATTTTGATTTCTTAAAAATGTACATGACAAATATACAAGCACAATTTATCATGAAGCCCAAAATCAAGAAATGAAGAAAATGGTGAAATTTTATGATCTAATCAGCCAAAATCTGACCTTAACTAAACTTGTTTTCAGATGGTTTTATCTATAATTTTGTTGAGCATATTTATTTAACTGGATAACAGGCAAGACCAACAACAGGTATAAATCCAAATGGCTGCATAAACATTCAGTTGCACTTAATTTCTTTTGTTTCAGCTCACAGTATTGATCAAAATGTTGAGAACTTAAAAGGGAGATTTGCCTCATCATATTTGAACAGATCAGAATAAAAAATGTATTTACTCATTTGGAAGTCAAGTCCAAGTGCAAACTGCACAGACCCAGATCTGAATTTTCATAATGCACCAGCAGCTCTGGGTCTATAAAGTTTGTTAGACATAATCAGTAGAACAAACAACATAAACCCTGATCTACTGGTGTATTATGCAATGGCAGATCAGGGTCTATGTTGCTTGCAGTTGGACTCAACTTGTAAGAAAGTACATACAATATTTTAAAAACTGCCTTGTTACATGAATACAATATGCACTTCTTTGTATCAAGTACACACTACTGTTAACAACATAGATCCAGATCTGTTATTGCATAATGCCTGAAATCATGAGAAAAACAAACAGCATAGATCCTGATCTGCTGGCACGTAAATCTGGATATAATAGAATCAATGTTGGGGTTGGCACAGAAACTGGGATTCTCTTGTCTTGTTCCAGTCCCGACATTATTTTGCTCACCCATTTGTCTATTTGTAAAAAGCATATATAAAATAACTATTCAATTATATTCTATCATATCACTGACTTCCTTTACTTTCAAAGGTGTGTTTAACATTATGATGTCATTTAACTGATGTGATTCCATATTATGACATCATGAAACTGTCACCTGATAACCCAAGAAACCTAATCGGAGATAACCAGACCAAGACAAAAAAAGTAAGGATTGCAAAAGTGCAAGATTTAAGTGTCACAACAATGAGAATAATATTTGCAGTTTGACATACATTATTTTCAAGCCAATACATGTTGCACTCATGGATTCTGCACAGCCAATACATGTTGCACTCATGGATTCTGCACAGTCAACATGGTTCATATGAACCTGGAGAAGCTCTTTTCACAGACTTTTTAAGAGCTTCCAAAAGTTTTCAGAGAGTATTTTGTCTTATGGAAATTAAATCTTCTCCATATGTTACTTTGTTAAGTACCAGTCTTGTGCCATTTGATCCACCAAATTTTATTTCATTTTATTTATTTACTCATAATTTTTGGACAATATATAAATAACAAAAATTCTTAATTTAAAAAGTTATATATTTTATAGTTTTAACATTTTTTTTACTCTGTCAGAGAAATTAAGAGTTTTTCAATAAACTGAAGGATTTTTCAAGGATAAAAATAACTTTTTTGAAATTCAACAAGTTTCCAAGGCAACCACTGTAATCACCTCAGTCTGATCATCTAAGATTATTGCTAATGAGAAGAGACCTTGAAATATGCTTAAGCTTGTTACTTGGTCCTTGCTATCTCTTAATGTGATATTTTCAGTACTTTCTATGATGATGTTTGAAATAAATACTGTTATTACCAATCACTCAAATTCAAGGATTTTTCAAGGTTGTATGAATCATGGTCAATGCTTGATGCACTCATGGACTTTAAACTGCCAATGACTTTAAACTGCCAATACTTGATGCATTCATGGACTTTAAACTGCCAATACTTGATGTATGGACTTTAAACTGCCAATGCTTGATGCACTCATGGACTTTAAACTGCCAATGACTTTAAACTGCCAATACTTGATGCACTCATGGACTTTAAACTGCCAATACTTGATGCACTCATGGGCTTTGCACACAAACTTGTTACACTAACATTCGTTGAAATAAAAACTCCTGATCCAACCCCTAATATTCCCCATCTCTCCACAACACTATGCCGAGTATAAAAAGAACAAATTATATATTTCCATAAGCATGAAGTATGACTATTATCATTAACAAAAATAAAAAGGTGGTACAATATCCATTGTTTGTAGATGACAATGTAAAACTTCTTACACATTCATATGTTTCACAAGAAAAAAACTATATGTGTCAATAAGACATCGATGCCCCACCAATACGATGCAAACTGAAAGGCAAAGTTCCAAGTCAAACAGGGACCATAACTCCATTAAATTCTTTCAGAAAATGATGAAAATCAAATGTGAGCAAGGTCTTCTTCATGTGAAGCCTTATTTCACATTTGGTTCAGTCAATCCAGTCCTTTCAATGTTGTTAAGCAGAAACAAAATGCACAGTGAACAGAATGTGATATGATGCGCAGTGACATATAAACACCATATGCCCCCTCCACAAGTATCATGGGGACCTAAAACTGCATTTAAGTAAAAAGATATTGTGACATTTTGGCCACCAATTACCAATTCATTAGAAAACTTGATGTATACAAAGTTGCGTTTTGACAAACCTCAACTAAATATTAATATGTTGCATACATAAGTCATTGATATATTCATTAATATGAATGGAAACCCAATTCTAATTAATCCACATGGACTCCGATTCCTATGGAAACTGCATTTGGGATACACAAAATTCTGTTATACATTGACAATGTAAATCAATTCAACTGTTTCAAATTGTGATAGGACTAGAATCAAAGAAGAATTACAGAGAAATCTTAAATCACCGACAACTATCAAGTGAGAAACAAAGACAAGAACATTACTCAAAATATGAGATTGAATTAATAAGAACTCTCATTTAAAAAACAACAGTCCCTTTAACAGTCATCACTTTGTTGATATACAGTATTTATCTCATGGATTACAATGGAGAAAAAGAGCTCGCAATACTGCTCAATTCTTCCGAACAAAGAATTTAATATATTCAAAATTTCCTGATTCTTTCAGTACAAAGAATTACATCCTGGCTTCATAACACAATGCCAAGTATAAAAAAACAAGAACATCACAATTTAACAATTAAGACCAATTCATTATGATGAAAAAGAACCTATTCATGGCTTGACCTCATCTTTGAATCAGATAGCTCTAGAGATTAATACGTAGATAGAGAATTATGTGCTAAATGTATACCAAAATGCTTTTTTGGTCAATTAATATGAGCTTAGAACTGCATTCTGTGTGGGTTTGAATGTTCAACATCAGCTCAGTACACACAATACAAACCAACAGAGCAGAATCACAGATTTACTGTCTTATACTCTATCTATCTCTCCATACTAATAGTTGACACATGTTATTATTTAAGAAAGTGTGTATGTAATATGCAGATAACAATTGGGGTCTATTTCCTTCCACAGTTAAAATCAAATTTGCATGATAGTGTTTGTCAAAGACTAAAAATTTGTGATATGATTTTTTCCCTTCAGCAGAACTTCATGTAAGTTGTTACTTTTTATCACTAAAACCTTTTTTTTTTATATATTTGTGACAGTGCTAAAGTTTCAAGGTGCTTATGTTGATTGTTTTCCATTATATGTTTGTGCATTAAATGAACTGAATGTCTGAATGATATATAACTTCACATTGCTGCACAAAAATTCACTTACTGTATTACTCCAAATGCAACTGCATATGCCCCGATCTGCCATCACATAATGTGCCACAGATCTAGGCCTACAGAGTCTGTTAGGAGTAATCAGTGGAACAAACAACATAGTCCCTGATCTTCCAGTGTATTATGCAATGGCAGATCTGGGTCTATGCAGTCTGTTAGGAGCAATCAGTGGAACAAACAACATAATCCCTGATCTTCCAGTGCATTATGCAATGGCAGATCAGGGTCTATGCTGCTGGCAGTTGGACATGACTTATAAGCAAGTATATATAGTACATTTTACATCTTTCTTTTGCCCCATCCAAATAACCAGCCTATTTAAAATTCTTTGCCAAGGAATTCCATGCATAACAGTACAATACAGCATATCAGGGAATCAAATGGCTGATATAATTAGTGCGCAATACACAAAGAACTTATGGCACAGCATATGGTTCATGTGGTAAAATTGCTAATGTCTATACACAAATAGTTGTGACCATATCAAATACATGTACACACACAAGCACTCCTACTATTGTCTCTGGAAACTTGTATGGGTATGATGCTTTAAAATGCTACGAAACTTTGTTAATAAAACTTCTACCATGTTCATTCTTTACAGAAGAAGGTCGAGTTTCCTCCAAATGATAGATGTATCTCCCGCTCTTCCATCATAGATATGGAATGATTTCTCTAAACGATATCTGGGTCATCTGAAATAAAATAAGTAATTCAGCAAAAGTACTAACTACTGACAATCTGATGCAACAACAAAAAGAAACTGCTTTCAATATCTGTACATATCAGTGATCATGTATAAACTGGAGATGTGTCCATATGACACTGATGCCCCTACCAATTTGATGTAACTGTAGATAGTTAGGTTCAATATGCAAAGACAAAGTTTTCAGTCTGACAGGGGACCAGAACTTGATCAAATTTTGACCTCCCAAAAATGGTAAAAATCAAAGTTGCTCCATGTCTTCTTAATATAAAGTCATGTACTAAATTTGCTGTTTAATCCATGAAGTTTATCATTTGCTACTGAACAAAAACAACATTCATGATGGATGCATGGATGGGATGGGACAGGAAAGACATGATGTGATGAAGAAACATGGTAACACTATATATCCGCTCCATATCTTTGAGGGGGAATAAAAAGGAAATGAACTTGTATGATTTGGCAACAGTGCAAAAGGACCCATATGTTGGACAGAAAGAGAAAATATACATATACCTCTATACCCTTGTATGTTCTCTAATCTTATGAAAAGCACATATACCTATTGCAGCGGTGGATCGAGAGGGTAGGTTCAGGGGTTACAGCTGCCCCCCCCCCCCCAACAGTACACTTTTCAATGAAAAACCGATTAAGTATTCCATAATCAGCAAATCGAAGCACTCACTTATGAAAACTAATTCTTTGTTAGAAAACAAAATACTGTGAATGGCACATTATATGCCTACCTCATTTTTAACAGTACTCTATGCAGATAAATACATTTTTTTTGCAAAAACCATTTTCCTTCTTTCACTCACAGTGACCATGACCTTTTGACTTTTGACCCCCAAATAAATAGGCTTCTTCCTTACCCAAGGTTCAAGCCATGCAAAAAGTTTGGTCCAGGTCTGAGATGTAGAACTAATGTCGTTGCACAGAAACCATTTTTCTTCTTATAGTAACAGTGACCTTAAAGTCAATAGGCTTCTTCCTTACCCCAAGTGTAAACCATCCATAAAGTCTGGTTGAGGTATGTGATGTACAAATTATGCTATTTTTATGGGAACCATTTTTATTCTTTTTACTAACAGTGACCATGACCTCTGCCCTTTTGACTCCAAAATCAATAGAGTTCTTCCCCAACCCAAGTGCAAGCCACTGACAAAGTTTGCGATCAGTTAATGTATGGAAATCATTTTTCTTCTTTCAGTCACAGTGACCTGGACCTTTAACCTCAAAATGGATAGGCTTCTTCCTTATCCCAAGTGCAAGCCATCCACAAGGTCTGGTAACAGTAGATGGTGGACAATTTTAGCTACTGTGAGGAAACCAACTTGGTAACAGATGGCTGGATATCACAGCATAATATGCTCTGCCTTATAGCAGGCATATAAAATATCCTGGATCCACCCCTGTACAGTGATAATTATCAGTTTTAAAAAAATTAACAAGAAGCCCAAGTGGGTCTGATATGGCCCACCTGGGTAAATGACATGTTAGCTTGTAAATGCAAATGTATTGAAACAATGGAAATAAAAGTTTGGAGCACTTAGTTGCTACATTGTTCATCAATGTTGGTGCCACTTATCTTCTTTTTTAGGTGAGTTATATAGGAGATAACAATCTGACAGATTCTTTCGCTTCATGTCTGAAGTTGATTTTTTAATACGCTTGCATTTTCTTATGGATTGAAATAAAAAGATGAAACAAGGTAAGTAATGTCAGTTTTCATTCTTCGATGTACATGTCAAATTGAGAATACTGTGCTATTACAGTATGACTTAAGGGATAGCCTAATATCATGTGTGACTTAAGGGATAGCCAAATATCATGTGTGGGTTTCTTTGTCAAGGCCTGAATTTTTCTTTCTTTTGTTTGTTTTTGGACACTGAATGAAATATTTTTGTATGTTGTCAGACTGAAAAAAAGTAATAATTTTTTTATGAAAAAAAATTAGAAAATACAATATACACTTTTTTGGCATGAAAAGACCTTCATTTATGCAACCAGCACTGGCTCCCGGGTCTTGAAAAAAAGTAATAATTTTTTTATGAACAAAATTAGAAAATACAATATACACTTTTTTGGCATGAAAAGACCTTCATTTATGCAACCAGCACTGGCTCCCGGGTCTCAACCTGCCCCCTGGGGACTAGCCGCAGGTTCATAACTTGAAAACTCTTCACAGCCTCACCCATATACACTTACTTGGCACAACAAGGGGAGAAAATTTATGCAGTCAGCATGGATCTGTCCTGACCCCACTTGGGTCATCACTTGGAAACTACTGAGATCCACACTCAAGGGAGCTGTGGTGGCTCAGTGATTTTGGCATTTAATGTGTCACCAGAAGGGTGTGAGTTCGATTCCCACCAGTGGATCAACCTGGATCTATTACCGAACTTTTCAGGATTTTTTTAGGCCAATGCTTTCTTTTCTATTAATAATTAAATTTGGAAGTGTTACAAGCTAAAAATACAAAATATAAATTTCAATTAATTTGTGACTAATGGCACTGAATATAAGAAATCCTATAAAATAATGCATATACATGTGATAACATTAAAAACAGCAAATCTTTCAGGCATTTTAATATGGCAATACCATAATTAAGTGTTTAGTGACTTTGGTTTTTGTTTGGCAATGAGAATAAAGTGGCTTACTAAAGGTTATTGGTGTGCATCAGAAACACACAAACAATACCTGGTTTGGTTGGGCTAAGCCCACTTTAAGGTACTTTGCTTAAAAAACACAATACAGCAAATTCACTCCTAAGATAGGCAATGATAGTAAAGCCAAAGGACACAATGCAACAAATTCATTCCCAAGACTACACACACTCCTTTCTTTTCCAAACTAATCTTACCCATATTTTTTATTTTACTGTTAGTGTTATTTGTTGTATTTCTATTTTATATTTTTTCTTCAGCTTAAATTATAGATTATTTTATTTAATCCCAAAGGTGTATTATTTTGCAAATTTATATAACTTGTTTTATTGGAATTTATTCATCTTACATTCTACAATGAATTGTTTTAATCTGATTTAAACTTTTTCGGCAATGGGGAGAACCAAATGTAACCACAAGCATATGATTCTCAATATTCCTCATTATAGGTTACTTACTTAACTTTAATATGAAAACTAAAACTGGCAGGTACGGGAAGCTTTCTATCAAGTTTACTAAAATTCTTTCTATTCAAGGAATGTTTAGTAATGGTGGCCATATCTGAAGGTAGATTGTCATTATTTGTATAAATTTAAAAGGTATTCATGCCGGAATACTTTCGGTATAATTTGGTTAAATTCTGTTGAGTGGTTTATCTGAAGTCATTTAAAAGTTTTTTATTTTTAGTAATGTTGGCCATATTTGAAGGTGGCTCAACATAATTTGCAAAAATTTCCAAGCCATCTATGCCAGGATGGTTTCTGTCAAATTTGGTCAAATTCTGATGAGCGATTTTTTTAGAACAAGTCATTTTTAGGTTTCTCTGTTTTTAGTAACAGTGGCCATATTTGAAGATGGATCAGCATCATTTGCATAACATTCAAAGCCATCTATGCCAGGTTGCTATATGTCAAATTTTGTTGAAATGATTTTGAGTGGAATTCATTTTAAGGTTTTTCTATTTTAGTAATGGTGGCCATATTTGATAATATATTGGTATCATTTGAAAAAAACTTGAAAGACCTTCAAGGTGGCCAGGTGAGCTAAAAACACAAGTTCTTACCTGGTGGTTGAGCATATCCAAAAGCAACTTTAAATTCATCCAAATTATAACGTCCATCATGGTTAAAGTCAAACAATTTCAGTTGCTCTTCTACTGGGGTGTGTGGTCCAAGGTGATTTTGTAAAGTCTCATAAAGAACATTTCCTGATCCATCCTCATCCCATCTAATAAAGTCCTGCTCAAGATCTGCAGATGGCAAGAATATGTTTATGGATAATAGAGACTACAGAAAAATTGTTTATCAGAACTGTATAAAAAGAAGAATACTGAATAAATATCATCTTGAATAGCTTTGTTCACAATGTGAACATCAACAAATCATACATCCTACAAGAGTTGCAATTAGATGATAACACTTTTTATCACTACAAGAAGTCTTAAGTAATAAACTACGAATCATTAATTTAGATTTATTTGCTTCAGATATTCAAACATTTAATGTCCAAAAACTTTTTAATAAACTTTTGAAGTGACAGTAAAATGTTCAGTAGAAATTCTTCAAATCAGTGAATTCCACTGACATTATGTCCTACGATTTTACAGACAAGCCATACAAGGGTATTTCTCTTTGTGCACTAAACTTATTTTTAAATTTTAAATTTTTTTTTTTTATAAATTCAAACTTGTTAGGAAATTAGTGAGGAAACAGAATTAACAAAAACATTTTTCACAATAAGAATATCAAAGCTCAAGATAAGCAGCATATTTTACATAAATAAATTGGATCAATACACATAAAGAATAATTTTAATGCATTATAAATATGCACAACATTTTAATTTGAAACACTTAAGCACTAACGTCTTGAGCATATCTTAAACTTTACTTTAAAAATGGAACAGCCTACACTGAGGCACATTTGATTCAATAGATCCACTACATCAATACAAACTATACAATCAGAAACCAGTTTCAAGCATGTATGAAATGATATTAGATCTACTTGAATGACAGTCAGAACACTCTTGAACAAGAGCACAATGTGCAGTACATTATACACCCACACCATGTATAATAATTCTCTGGCCGGGTCTCAATGACAGGTTTGCAGTCTTGAACTAAACTTACTGAGCAGAAAACAGTATTTTCTAATTAGTCTTTCCATGACCTAGACCTATGACCTATTGAATCCAAAATCTATAACTTTATTCATTACCCTAAGTGCAATCCATTCACAACATTTGGTCAAGGAACTCCAGAACAATTGTGCAAAACCCTTTTTTTTTGTTGAGTCACACTGACCTTAAGATTCGACCTTTTGACTCTAATACCAACAGGCCTCTTACATACCTTAATTGCAAACCCTCCACACACTTTGATTAAGGTACCTGATCTAGAACTAAAGTTATTATACAAAAACCATTTTTCTTCTTTCAGTCACAGTGATTTTGACCTTCGACCTTTTGATGCCAAAATCAATAGGCTTTTTTTCTTACCCTAAGTGTAAGCCATCCACAAGCTATTGTGAAGGTACATGGTCAAAACTGAAATTTGTGTGCAGAAAGCATTTAAAATTTTTCAGTAACATTAACCTTGACCTTTGATTTTGTACCACTTGATCCTAAAATCAATTGGGATTTTCCTTACCCTATGTGCTAGCCATCCACAAAGTTTAACAAAAGTTATTGGACAGCAACCATGTTTTTTCTTTCAGTCAGTGACCTTGACCTTTGACCTCAGGACCCCAAACTAATAGGCTTCTTACCTACCACAGGTGCAAGACATCCACAAAGTTTGGTCCAGGTCTGTGAGGTAGAACTAATGTTGTTTGCAGAAACCATTTTTCTTCTTTCAGTCAAAGTATTATGTATTTTGAAAGAGCTGGATTAATGATATTTATGTGATATTAAATGATTCATTCTGTTGGAGTTTGCATGACCTTGGAACACAACCAAAACTTCCAGGGATGTTTACTGATTTTCTTTTGGAGGCCCTATAGCTTAGTCTCTTAGCACTCTACTCAATGCACAATGAAGAAAATACAATGTAGTCCAGCTCCAAAATATCACTATGGTCTAGGAACATGGAGTGTCCTAAAAAATACAAGTGGTCCAGACATGTTCTTGTATCCCTATATGAAATTTAAAATCCCAAAAATGCAATTGGTCCTGTTCTCTCTACATACTACTCCAGTGACTTTGCCCTTTGTCCTTTTGACCCCAAAATTGATAGGCTTCCCCCTTACCCCAAATGCAAGCTATTTACAAAGTTTGGTAACAGTAGATTGTGGAGAACTTGAGTTATTGTACAGAAATGAAATAGGGAACAGATGGCTAGATAGACACATTATAACATGATCAACTCTGCCTTATGGTGGGCACATAAAAACAGCAGTATTAAACTCATGAATAAAGTGTACCTGATAAAGATTTGGTCACTGAGCCATTTCTTGCATCATCTGACACACGTTGAACAGCTAAGTGACCAAGACCAGGTCTGTTATACAATGAATTGTGTTGTGTGGTGATAACAAAATACCCCACTGACACGTTGAAAAAAAAATGCAATTAGTTCCAAATAGTCAGTTCATTAAAATCTTATTTAGAGATCTTGACTAACATAGGGTGTATCTGAATTAAATCTCAAACATTTTGCTTGATAAATATGTCACATGTACTAATAAAACACAAAAATTAATGATGCTAAAATTATTATGATCACAGCTATTGACATTAATGCTAGTACCATATATACTTGCATATAAATTGAATCCAACTGCAAAACAGCACAGATGCATATCTGCCAGTACATAAAGTGCCAGCAGATTTGGGTCTATGCAGTTTGTTAGTAGTAATCAGTAGAACAAACAACACAGACCCTGATCTGCTGGTGCATTATGCGATGCCAGATCAGGGTCTATGTTGTTTGCAATTGGGCCTGATTTGTATGTGAATATATACAGTAATTCTATTATCAAATCCAATTACCAGTATCTGAACTGTCACTTTATTCAAACCAATGGCAGTGCTCATTCTGCACAGACTGGTTCATATACTTTTCTAATTAGGCCAACTCTTGATTATCTGTACCAAGGCTTAAGAGTTATGATAATTAAAGTTTTATTGTGTCAAATCCCGGAACAGATATTGATAATTCTTACTGGCATGTTCAACAGAGGTTCCACTAAAAATGATGAACAATTCACTGGCATGCTCTTAGCTCTTTATTCTGAAAATTAAGCACATAAGTAAACCAGACCAAATGTATATCACATTCTGTTGATTGATTTTTGAAGGTTATCAATGTAATGAGTAGTTTACACTAACAGTGTCCTAACACTGATTGATAATAAATTTACTGCTATTAATGTATACTGCACAATTTATGCAACAAGAGAAACATTATTATGCTCCTTACAGCATACAATCTTTCAGATTATATTGTTTTAGGTCATAAAAACTTTAGTTCATTGACTCCAGGGTTTAGTTGACAAAAACCTTGACTGGATCTTACTTGATTTTAAAAAGAATAATTGAAATACCATCAAAACAAGGAAAAGAGAAAAAGACAAAATTAGATGGCTTACACATGCTATATTACATCATCAACACTACGATATCTCTTCACATGCTACCTTATGTCATCAAACTGGTGTTGTATCACTCTAATTAGGAATCTTCCATCTTTTCTATAAGATTTAACATTCTGCACCCAAGCCACACAAGTGAAAAGATCACAGACAACACAATCTAAATTTAACAAGTTATTAGAGATTATCATTTTCTCAAGATGGCATTTTACCACTAATTTTACAGCATTATGCTACCATAGGAGGTAGCCCACCATGAGGACAATGGAAAACTATATTTGCTTTTATATAATACAATCTTTACTAAACCACTAGTGAAATGCCCTGCCTATACACAGAAAGTAGCCAAGATCTCTTAACTACACTGTTAATCCAATACTGGCTGCTGAATAACTTACTATTTTCTGAAGTTATCAGCTCACTATGAAGAACAGGTAAGGTTCTGTTGGTATGGTCAGGGTTTTCTTTAACTGCAGGTAACTCTGCTGAATGAGATGCTGTAAAGAGTATAAACATAGTGCAAAAAGATAAGAAGATGGTTGGATGGTTTCAATCAAAATTTAAAAACAACATGAGTACTGTGAATAGCACATTCTAGACCAACCTATGTTTAATAGTCCTCGATGCAGGTACTAGAAGGGCATTGTTGGCTCAATGATCTTGAACAAGGTCAAGGTATGCAGTCTTGAACTAAACTTACTGTGCAGAAACCATTATTACATTATTATTAGACTTACCATGAAAGTAACCTTAGACCTTTAGACCCCAAAATCTATAAGTTTCTTTATTACCCTAAGTGCAATCCATCCAAAAAGTTTGGTCAAGGAACTTACTCCAAAACAAAATGTACTGTGCAAAACCCATTTATATTTGAGTCACAATGACTCTGACCTTTGACCTTTTGACCCCAAACTCAATAGGCCTCTTTCATACCTTAATTGTAAGCACTCCACAAACTTTACTCAAGGTATGTGATGTATTATTATGCAAAAACCATTTTTCTTCTTGCAGTCACTGTGATGTTGACAATTTACCTTTAATTTCAAAATAAACAGACTTTTTTCTTACCCAAAGTGCAAACCATCCACACATTTTGGTGAAGGTAAATGGTCAAGAACTGAAATTTTGTGTAGAATAAAAAAAAAATTCAGCTGCAGCAACTTTGACCTTTGATATTTAGAACCCAAAATCAATAGGCTTCTACATTACTCCAAGTGCA
This sequence comes from Margaritifera margaritifera, assembly GCA_029931535.1. NCBI lineage: Eukaryota > Metazoa > Mollusca > Bivalvia > Unionida > Margaritiferidae > Margaritifera > Margaritifera margaritifera. The sequence continues at coordinate 5,992,311 of JAQPZY010001642.1, forward strand.
AGCCACCTACAAAGTTGAGTCCAGATCTGTGATGTAGAACTAATTTTATTCTGTGGAAACCATTTTTCTCCTTTCACAGTAACCATGACCTTTGTCCTGTTAACTCCAAAATCAATAGACGGCTTCCTTACCACAAGTTCAAACCATCCACAAACTTTGATCCAGGTCTGTGTTGTGGAGCTTATGTTATTGTTTCTTATTTCAGTCATAATGCCCTTGAACTTTGATCTTTTGACCCCAAAATCAATAGGCTTCTTTCTTACCCAAGTGCAAGTCATCCATGAAAGATTGATTGAGGTCTGTGTTGTACAGCTATGTTATTGTGCAGAAAGCATTTTTTTTTTTCAGTCACATTGACCTTGACCTTTGATCTTTCGACCATGCAATCAACAGGCTTCTTCATTACCTCAAATGCAAGCCATCCACAAAGTTTGGTCCATGTCTGTGATGCAGAACTAATGTTATTGTGTGGAAAGTGGAAAGCAAATTTGTTTAGCAAATTATGTTTCTTCGATAATACCTGATCAGATTAACATTAGGTTTACACACTGCTACAACGAATCCCGCTCTCCCTGAAAGACAAAAAAATGTCCTTCTGTCTATATAACAAGCACAAAGGGAAGTAACTCTTACAGGTTCACTCCCCTTTATGCCTGCTAGGTGGTCACTGGTATCCAGGATGTAACCAGTTTTAACTTGAGCAAAACCTCTAACAGCATGCTCGCACTGTGGGGAAGGGTGGGAGGGATTTTTAGTAATGTAATCACGTAAGTCTTATCGGAGAAATGTAATTTACTGAAAAAAATTGCTTCCTCTGTCAAATACATTACCTGATCACATTAACACTAGGAGAATAGGTGGGAGGAGGAGGAAATGCTGAGCATTATACCTCTACCTGTGTCGCCCAGTACGAGCATGATTTCTCTACTGAAAGGATGAACTTCTAACATCAGTTTAACACACAGAAGACAATGTGTTTATACACGTGCGAGGAAGATCCCTAAGGGACCCCACAAAAGATTATTGTCATACATTCAAAAGTTTCCCAGGTGAATCAAGCAAAATTGGCACATTCATGCCTGGGTCTGAGGTTGTGCTTTCATGAATGGGGCATGGTAACTGCCTGAGCAGCTACCAGTGGCCTGACATGATTCAGTCTCTCCTTTGCATGGCCATGTCACACAAAAAGAAGCTGGAGAAAGCAGACTGGGCATGCGAGACAACTGACTCCACTATGACCTGAATTGAGACATTATGTTTGAAGGCCAGGCTTGTGGAAATTGCTCGTATCTAATGAACTGAGATCTTCATTAGGTGTACCTGATCTTGTGAGAGTTCCAAGTAAGCTGATTTAATAGCTTCCTTTAGCCAAGCGGCCAGCACTTGTGGGGTTATGTCTTGCTTTCCTGCCTTAGGCAGTAGGAATAGTCGTTTACAGCCGCTGCGGATATTTTATGTGCAGCTTTGTTTCTCTCAATTGGGCAATCAAGGAGAGAGAGTATATAGTTATTGTTTGGTTGCCTAGTGATGGCAACTAGTTTTTTAGAAACAAAACTAGGTTGTATCATTAGACTGAGCCATTGGAACAGAACTGCATGTTAGTTCAGATCCATGGAGAGCACATGTAGCTCACTCAGCCTGCATGCTGAAGCTAGCACTGTCAGAAAGCAAGTTTTGTATGATGCCTGTTTCAGTGAGGTGGAAGACTGGGGCTCAAACTTAGATGAGAGCCTTATCAAGACCCAGGAGAGGTTCCATTTTGGGAACAAGGTGAGTGAGCGTGGTCTGGATATGCTGAAATTGGACAGCAAGCCAGAAATGCCTTTCTTACAGCCAATATCGTCTCTTCCATGATGTCTGAATGTGTCTGATATCATGGAGTAGTATCCCTTGATTGTGCTAGGGGCTAACTTCTTGGCTTTGAAGAGAAAGAGAAACAAGTTAGCCAGTTGGGGAATGAAGGCCAACAGTGGTATGACATTGTTGACATGACACTATCATTTTAAACTCTCCATCTCCCCTCGTATGCCTTCAAAGGCAAGGGCCTTCTAGCTGTTGCGATCCTCTCCATGACCAAAGCTCCGAACTCCTTTTCATGCAGGGCATCCCTGTCAAGAGCCAGGCATGAAGGAGGAGTTTCTACAAACACAGATGGAACAGTGGCAACCTCAGCTGCTTGAGCAGCATGTGAGTAACTGCAATTTTTCTGGGTACATGTCGCTAAATCGAGCAGATCTTTGATCCAGGACTTGTCCCATCATAAAGAGGCAATCAGAACTATTTAGCAGTCTGTGCCCCTCATTTTAAAAATTCTTTTTGGAATCAGAACTGATGTAGGAAAGGCATATGCCCATATTCCCTCCCAGCTGATTGAGAGGGCATGGTGCAGACTCATTGGAAGATTGATGGATGGAGAGACTAGTCTGTATGCAGCAGTTGTCCTTTCCTCAATAATGAGTCAGTCAGGACATTAAGCTTGCCTGGAATGTGTTGGACTTGAATATTTATCTAATATTTGGAACACCAATGGAGGTATTCCCATACCATGAGGCAAAGGTCCGGTGATTTTGTCCCCCTTTTTTGAACAGATACGTTACTACAACCGAGTTGTCTGACAATATCAGGACTGTCTTTTCTTGGATGCATTCCACCCAAGTGTGGGAGGCATTGAGAATGGCCTTCATTTCCAAGAGGTTGATATGAAGAGCCTTCTCTTGCAGTGTCCATCTGCCACTGATTGTCACAAAGTCCAGTAGCAAGTGTGCTCCCCAACCCAACAAACTGGCATCTGAACAGATTGTTATTTCCAGTTGTGGGATTTCTAAGGGAGTGTTTGATCTTGGTCAAGATTGTAATATGATCATCAAAACTACCTGAGATCAACTCCACTGTGCCAGAAGGCCATCTGCAAGGGGTGCATGTAAAGGCTGCCACGGTATAACAGGTCCGCCACACACTGAATAGGTCGAGAAGTTAAATAAGTTCCCTCACCGAGATAAATGTCTTGACTGATGCCTTCTACAATGCATGAACGATATGAAGATGCACCAGATCCATACCTATATGGACAAAATGTTGAGAAGGGATAAGGTCCGACTTCTCTACATTGATTATCCATCTAAACTGCAAATGAGGGAAAGAAGGTTGTTCATATTGTGAACCAAAACAAACTTACCAAATGTTTTTGCAGTATGTCATCCAGGTATGCCGCTGTCACTGAGAAGGAGGATGTCCTGAGCAGGGGTATGATGCAATCAAACGCTTTGGTTAAGGCCCAAGGGCTTAGACTGAGGCCAAATGGAAAGGTGCAGAATTGGTATACTACCCCTCGGTATGTGAAGCAAAGGTATATGCATGATGCCATATGAATTGGTATATGGAAGTCCATTTCGGACAATTTGAGACTGGTCGCATATTGATCACATCACACTGAAAGAAGGACGGACCTTGCTGTCTCTATCTTGGTTTGGTTTGTGGTTTTAATGCCATTTTTTAGACATGATAGACTATATATGGCGGTCAGTATATTTGGTAGAGAAAGAACCCGGGGAAAACCACCGAGCTATGGGAAGCTACTGGCAAGCTTTCTCATATACCCATATTGGCCAAGCTGAGACTTGAGCCCACATGGATAGAGAAGAGTTTTGATTTGGCTTGGTTTGATGCTTTACGGCAAAGCAACACAAGCAGGTTATTTAGTGCCAAGGCAACTGGAGTGGAGTAAAGTGCCTTGCCCAAGGACACATCATGGTAGCTTACCCAGGCTGGTCAATTGGTAAGATTCGAACCTGCACCATTTTGGTCAGGAGTCCAGCACGCTAACCACTGAGCCACCGCAGCTCCGAATAGAAGTGAGATGTCAGTGAGCTGTAAAGGCGAGTGCCTTAGACCACTCAGCCACCCAGGGCCCCTCTCTATCTTGGATATTGGGGCAGAAATAAATTGATTGAGCTTCCTTAAATCTATCACAGGTCTCAATTTTCTGTTGGATTTTGTAACCAGAAAGAATGCGGTTTTTGGACTAACTCAACTGCCCATTTTACAAGCAAAAGCTCTATCTCTATCTGTAAAATGTCTGCCTTAATGGAATTGCTTGGGATTTCCATCTTGAAGGGGGGTGACAAAAGTGGAGGAGGCCAGATTAATTAGATCCAGAGATCCTATGAAACGACTTGTATCACCCAATTATTTTTCGGGAACAGGTTGATTCAAGTCTAGCGAAAAAGGAGTCTGACACCAATGGATGGGTCACCAGTGGGCAGGAGAAACCTTGCTTTCTCTTGCCCCTGCCTGCCTGCCTGCAAAAAGTTAGGGGCATATGACCACCTATAATTCACTTGACCATGAAAGTTCAGCCATTACTGAGCAGCCCCTGCATTCTCTCTGGTGATAATCATCTCTTCTCTGATATGTTCCCTGAAAGGGTTGTGCAGAGATAAGAGCTTGCACTGAAAGCTGAAGGGGTAACTCTTGTGCTGCTTGCTTTCTTATCTCCTCAATTCGACCCTTGAACAGAAGGGGTGAAGTGAAAGGGAGGGAGCGCAGGGTTGTCGAATGATGTACCGTATATACTCGCTTATAAGTCAACGTTTTTTACTTCGAATTTGACTCATACAGAGTAGGGGTCGTCTTATAAGCGCGACATTAAAAAAATAAAAAAATCTTGGGGTAATGTTGGAAACTCTAGATGTTTGCAGTACATAAAAATACTGTCAATTCATATATTTTTACGTTTTCATGCCACTATTCCTATGCAGTAATGCATATATGGTATGCACTGTGTTTATCCGTTTCATGAGGTATTCATTACACAATACATGTATCTACAGTTATTTGGATTTTATTAATTTGAAAATATTCCTGGTAAATTAAATACTACCTACCGCAAAATGAAGTGTCCATCAATGTTTACCGTGGGTGTTTACTAGTAAGTATATTGCCTCCATTTTCGTGCAAGTCCGAACAACCTGTATTTGTATTAATATTTGTGTTTTGCTGTATAAAGACTGTGCTTGATGCAATAAAAGTTTTGATTTAATTTGTATTTTCCTTTTCCACAAGTCAGATTTAATTCCTAAGTGATATTTTCCAAGTTATCTGCCAGTGCACGTGGGCCGATAAGCCATTGGCTTGTAAAGGGACTCACAACTTTGTTTTCAAGTTGACAATCCTTTTGATCGAGCCGCCAATCTATACTTGTTTTGTGCCAAGTAGAGTTCTACAACTTCCTGTGCATATACTTTGACCTTAATCCCTTTGCTTGTAAACACACCACACTCTTGGTTTTCCCACGTGACAACCCTTTGATCAAGCCGCGAGTTCAGTGCCAAGTAACAGAGGGAGGCTTTTTTAACTCCCTGTGATCTTGCCGCACAATTGACATGTGTTCAGTTGCAGCCTTTAATAGATTTCTGACTTTATGATCAAAGTGTTACTCACAGAGCCCAAGCTCAGTCTTTGCATAAGCACCCGCATATGACAGTAAAGCCGAAAATCGGAGTCGGACGAGATTTATGATGACTAGACGATGATGTAGGATTTCAGAACTTTATCAGACAATGAGGATTAATTCTTAGACTTTGTACCAGATGACATTGGATAGTGACATTTATAGGATACCGTGAATCACAAAAAAGTGGACTTAACTTTCATTGTTTATTTGCACGACGTGTGGTATGTGACCTATAATTGAATTTGTGGATTTATAATATAAATAGATTCGGAGTCGGACGATGTTTACGATGACGGGATGACATTGGAGGAATTTATTACTTTATTTGGTAACTCTGATGATGAGGATGAATTCTTGGGCTTTGAACCAGAGGACATTAGACAGTGACATTTATAGGATACCAATTTTATACCTGTATGTGACCTATAATCCAATTCATGGATTTATCATATATATGGATTAAAAATGTTAAGCTATATAGATTTCATTACACGAAGATGGACAAAATGTAAGTTGTAAATTTATTTGTACATATTCAGCTCAATAATACAATTGTATTTATTCTACATTGGTTTTTGTTTTTATTTGTCCTATCTATCTATAAGTCTATCTATCTATCCAGTTTGGCTTGTTTATTTTTCCTAAGTGCAGCTCTGACTCAGTGATGACATGTCACCCCTTGCAGACGATTTTAATTTGCAAAAAACACCTTGACTTATAGGAGGGTCATAGCTGAATTGGCTTTTTGCAGTCATGAAAAGGGGGGTGGGGTCGACTTACAGTCGAGTCGACTTATAATCGAGTATATACGGTAGTTTGGGAGAAGAAAAACACAGGAGTGCATCTCTTCTAATCAAACCCATGTAACAATAGGCCATTAGGGCATTCACCATTGTGTGGTGAGCAGCCCTATTAACTACCTTGGTGATATGGTTTATTGAATCCCGGTTATGGTCACTTCCGGTCTTTTCAGCTAGAAGAAAGATTGGCATTGATGTGAGGTCAAATACGGAGGAAGTTGACATGACGTTCCTGACTAACTTTTATATGGTAATAAACACTTGTCTGTCCACTTTATAACATAGTGGAGCATACATCAGGGCTGAGCAAATTTTTTTTTTAACCACTAGTCCAGGACAAGTGGTTTCAGAAAATTCACAAGTCCCACCTTACTTTTCACTGGTCCCAAAATAGTAATCACTTGCAGAGATTTGATGCGATGTATGTACTTAATCCATAGAAAAAACAAACGGAATAATATACAACATAATTATTTCTTAAAAGAATTTAAATTTTCAAAAACTTTGGTTGTTATACATTTGGCTTCTTCAGCTTCATGTATATATGTTTTAGCTGATGGATTTGAAAAAATGTCCATGTATATGTCTTCCACCTGCACAAGCACTAAGCCAGCAGTTCACAGCTGTGTCTGGGTTGAAGTCCTCAAGCTCTGGTCCATTTGCGGAAATGTTCATTAGCATTTGTAAACTCTTTTGGTTTAAGGAATTCCTTAAAGAAGTCTTGATTAAGTTCATTGAATTAAATCCTTGTTCACACTCAGCAGTGGATGGGCTTGTAACAAAAATGATTTCTAATAGTTTGCATAATTGACTGAGACTAGGTGGAGTATTCACTAAGAGTGTTCCAAGAATTCTCTGTCTCTTAGTAGTGTCATATTTGACATTTTTTGCCATCACAGATTGTTGCTTATGTCTCTTTGGAGAAATAGCTACCACACACTCAGTATCAGTCTTACGTTTTATCCCTCCACTTTCAAACAAATTTTCCTTCTCCAAATCGCCGTTATTACCTTCCTTGCAAAAATGATTTAGCAAACTCATTTTATCCACAGAGTAACTATCAGTTTGCTTGACAACTACTTCTAATGTGATCATAACATACATTTTCTCTTTTAAATACGAACAGAGACAGCTCATTAGTTAGCGTAATTGGTTCGCTTCAAATGCAATATCGCACGTGGAAGTTAATCATCTGTATAATCAATTAAAAATTAAAGAATCATTACTGTCATTTAATCAGTTCATAAAAGAAACCAACACTGATGTCGGTAAAGTACCTTTCATTAATTTAATTACACTGACTCGCTGGATTAAAATTATAGTGAGCCGCTCATGATAATCTGGCTTGAGTAAACTCAATGCAACAAAGCCGCTTAAAACACTACTAATTGATCATACTGGCTTTCTTTTGTTTGACGTGTTTTGATTTGCCGATAATTTGGTCGCTTAGCCCAATATGCAGTCAAGCGGTAACAGGATGTAAATGTATACACGAAGAGGGGTAGAATCAAGTATTCAGTACGACCGGAGGGCATGATTGGCCAAATAAAGGTAGATATAGTGATTAAAGCACGAAAATAAGGACTAGCCCAACTTTTTTAAAAAGCACTTGTCCCGGACTAGCGACTTGGAAAATTTTACTTGCCCGACTTCAAAAATGACTAGTCTGGGACGTCGGGCTATGGGATTTGCTCAGCCCTGTACATGTACATATTCAAAGTGGAAATATCCTTGTCGCGACTTGGTGCATCTGGGTAATACATATCAGCATATGATTTGTACTAGTAGGGTGAGAAAGTTGTGGGCAACTGATTCATCAAAAAGAAGACTCTTTCATTACTGGGGTCATTAATTTTATCAGAGAGATGCCCAGTAATTTTTGTAATTTCTGAAGATTGTGGCAAGATTCTGAATGACAGACTGCTGTCATTGTTATCTACGTCCACAGAGGCCTTGACCTTATAAGGAGGATTGATTGTGGGTGTCGGAGGGCATTCTGATGGAATTGTGGAATGCTGGTCAGGCACGGCCAGTTTGGCTTGGTCAGACGGCTCCAAAAGTAACGACAGTTCACCATCATAGATATCGTTGGTCCCGCTGATGGACTGAGTGACCAGCCAGCTGGCTGTGTGGTCTGTTGGGCGTAAGATGCTGTTGCTGTTGATGCTGTTAAAAACCGTAGTTGACCAGCTAGCTTGTCAGTCTGATACAACAGATGCATGACTGCTAAAGCCATACACAGATTGTCCAGATGGCTGTACCATTTGGTCAGCAGACGGGATGGCTTATGGAGCACGATACATGACTTGCTGGATGATCCGGCCGGCAAAGTTGAATGGTAATCCCACATACCTGGCCTCAATGTTCCAAGTCCATGCATGGACAGGGAAAAGGACTTATACCCATTGAGATGCCAATTGATATTATCGTCAAATTTGTTCATCAACATCTTCGACAAAAAAGCTTGTTGTAATATGTGAATCATTCATGATTCCAATGCTTGATTTGAATCGCTTGTCATGACATCGATTGTATTTGCAGTTGCAGTTGTCGCTGGCGCTGTTTTTGGTATCTTCAGGGGTGGGTGGGAGTGGAGATAGCATCTCGACATCCTCCATAAAACTCATCAACGATTCCAAAGAGGGGTGGAGGCTTAAAATGTCCTGATCCGATGATTTTAAGCATGGTCATTTTTTGCGACCCTTTAGATGCCTTTTTAAAATGTTGGACCAGACATCTTCTGTCCATACATCACATACATTACCTGTGTGTCATGATGAGCACTTTATGCATGCCAAACACGTCTTGTGTTTGTTGTCCTCCACAATTTTGAATCGTTTGCATTTTCTGCACTTAGTTGACATCTCTTTAATGAAAAGAACAAGTGCATACAACAAATATATAAATTGTTGAAATAAAGGTGAACTTGCATTATCAAGACGACTTAAACAGTACAATAATTGTGTTATTGATCGATATTGCATGGACAATAACGAACAGTAGAATCAATGCAAAAATACAAATAAATTCACCAGAAAGCACATAAATGCTGAATGCACAATATATAACAACATTTTGACTTACTATACCACTGAAAAAAAAAGTAGATGGTTGAAATTAAGTATAAATTTAGACGGATTCCAGGAGGTCACTGTTGACAGTAGCAAGTGAAAGCTGAAACTGGTTACATCCAGGATACTGGTGACCACCTAGTGGGTATAAAGGGGAGTTAATCTGTAAGAGTTACTTCCCTTCTTCTATATGTTATATAGATGGAAAGATGTTTTTTCATCTTTCAGGGACGGCTGGATTCGGAGGTAGCAGAGAGTAACCCTAATGTTAATGTGATTATGTAATGTTTTTGATGGAGAAACCATTTTTCTTTTTTATTCAGTAATCCTGACCTTTGTCCTTTTTACCTTTTTTTTTAATGGACAGGCATCTTCCTTACCTAAAATGCAAGCTATTTACAGAGTATGGTAATAGTAGATGGTGGAGTACTCCATGCATTGTGTGGAAATGAACTGCAGGACACACAGACGGATGTATGGACATTGTAACATAATATGCTCTACCTTATGGTGGGTGTATAACGAGTCTATTCAAGCGAACTGATGCTCTACTGGTTGAAAAGAATTTCCAGGAATATTCGTGTTTGCCGCAACTCATATTAAATCCAGGGCTTTTGGATATTTGTCCCTGATGTATCTAATATGCTAAGTTTTTGGTGATATTTTTAGAAAAAAATGAAGCTAATGATGTGGTATCATTCAAGAACACTGAAGAATACCATCAAATATATCCACAAATTTTGCTGCTAAGAATCCATTCATACTTGTTGGAGTTATTATGCTCAAAAGCCAATACAGCTAAAAGCCAGAGTTAAGACCTTTGACTTTAAAACCAATGCCAGAGTGCTGACTATCAACTTGCATGGTTGGAATGCAAATAAAAATACATACTCTGGTAAAAATTCACTTGTATATGTACAATTCATAGTTTTCAAAACCTCAATGAAGTACAAAAATGCAAGCAAAGACTTAGACTAGACTTCAAGGTCAATAAGTCTGCTTTACACAACTCCTTCAAAAAAGTGTGGATATGTTGGTTGTCAGATCTGACCATTTTCATTCAGAACCAATTAAATGCTGCAAGAAGTGCTTTTGTAAAAATGTAGCATCAATCTCACAATTCATTAAAGAAGAGTGAGATAAGATTTTCAAGATGGCCTCTATGGTGCCATATTGGAGGTCAGATAAGCACCATTTTCATTCAGAACCAGCTACATAAAGTTGCAGTGAGTGTTTTAGTGAAAGCCCCATTTTCAATATAGCCATCTTTCAGGAGAAATGGCCATATAAAGATTTTCAGGACGACAATCAATGCAGCCATTTTGGAGACTGGATCAGCATCATTTTAACTTTATGGCTATATATTGCAAGAAAGAAGTGGTTTTTAAAAAAAAACAAACTCAAGGTTTGTGTAGCCATGGATTAAGAAGTAGATGTTACAACATTTTTACATTTTGGAAAGTCACATTGGCATTATTTTCATTTAGGACTAACTCCATATAGTGAGAACAATTTTAGAGAAAAACTTGTGTCAATATAGCTATCCCTTAAAGACAAATAGTGATAACAAGTTGACCATCATGGCCATCATATTGGTGGTCTGATCAGCACCATTTTTATTTAGGATTGAGCAGATATTTGTACAAGTCTTTTAGTGAAAACCCGATGTCTACAAGACCATCTGTTCAGAAGAAGTAATTATAACAAGAATTTCAAGATGTCTACCATGACAGCCATATTGGATGTCTGTTCAGCAACAATTTCATTTAAGACCAACCAAACATCATAAGAAGTCTTTTAGTGAAAACCCATTTTGCTGCGATTCCATTCTGGAGAAGTAGCTAGATTTTCAAGATGGCCACCATAGCCACTGAATTGGAGGTCTGATAGCATCATTATTATTTAAGACAAACTAGATATCATAAAAAGTCTTTTTGTAAAACTTCACATCGATTGAATATTGGTTAAAGAGAAATAGTGATAACAAGATTTTCAAGATGGCCACCATTGCACCCACACTGGTGGTCTGATTGGCACCATATTCATTTAGGACTAACTGCATATCATGAGAAGTCATTTATTGAAAACCCCATGTTGATAGGACTATCTGTTCTGGTAGCAAAGTAGCAATAATATGATTTTTAAGATAGCCATCATAGTAACCATATTGGATGGCATCATTTTCATTTAGGACCAACTAGACATAATAAGAAGTCTGTTGGTGAAACCCTATGTTTACAAGACCATCTGTTGTGAAGAAGAAACAATTACTAGATTTTCAAGGTGGCTACCATGGCAGCCATATTGTATGTCTGATCAGCAACATTTTCATTTAAGACCAACCAGACATCATAAGAAGTCTTTTAGTGAAAACCTATGTTGCTACAACTCCATTCAGGAGAAGTAGCTAGATTTTCAAGATGGCCACCATAGCCATTGAATTGGAGGTCTGATAGCATCATTATTATTTAAGACAAACTAGATATCATAAGTCTTTTAGTAAAACTTCGCATCGATTGACCATTGGTTAAAGAGAAATAGTGATAACAAGATTTTTTTAAATGGTCATCATTGCACCCACATTGGAGGTCTGATTGGAACCATATTCAATTAGGACTAATTGCATATCATGAGAAGTCATTTATTGAAAAACCCATGTTCGAAAGCAATAATAAGATTTTCAAGCTGGCCATCATAGTGACCATATTGGATGGCACCATTTTCATTTAGGACCAACTAGACATCATAAGAAGTCTTTTAGTGAAAACCCATTGCCACAATGGACATCTATTTAGAAGAAGTAGCAAAAGCATGATTTTAAAGATGGCCATATTGGTGGCCGTGTAAGTCAGATCAGTACCCTTTCATTTAAGACAAACGAGACCTCACAAAAAATCTTTCACTGAAAACCCCATGTTGACAACCATCCATTCACAAGTAGTGATAACATGATTTTCAAGTTGGCTGCCATGGGAGCCATACTGGATGTCCAAGGGGCACCATTTTCATTTAAAGCCAACTAGACATCATCAGAAGTCTTTTAGTCAAAAACGCATGTTGATATGAGTATTCATTCAGGAAAAAGCAGCGATAAAACGTATTTCAAGATGGCTGTCTTGGCATACTGAATGTCTGCGAGGCACTGATTTCAATTACGACCAACAGACCTTGCAATGAAGGTGTGTGTAAAGTTTTATGGCAATCCTCCTAGTAAACAGAAGGAATAATGGCAACAAACTTGTACTAACAGAAAAACAATGGATGACAGGCATTCACAAAAGTTCTTCTGGTCTATGACCAGAAGTTTTACAGGAGACCCAAAACCACAGAGTTCTAAAGAACACTCTCTTGCCCGCAAATCTTGCCATCATGCAACCTCTCGGTAAGTGACTTTTCTAAAAATTTAAATTCTGAAGCTGGTGCTGGAAATGTCATCACCATCCCAAAGTGATATCTGTCTCACTCCAGGCTTATACAGATGAGACAAACGTTTTCTGACCGTATGTACATCACAGAGTATAAAAATATTAAGGAATAAGAGTACAATGAATGGAACATTATATGCCCACTCCACATTTAACATTTCTATAATTAGGCAGGGCATGCCTGACTCATTGATGGGTCAATGTATCCTTGATCTTCACCTTTTTTACCCAATAAACAACAGGTTTCTTCCTTGACAAAAATTAAATTCATTCATATATCTTTATTCTTGTTGGAAGAAGATAGTGAAGAACTCCAGTTATTATGCAGAAACCAATAGTTCTTGTTTGGTTTATTGTGACCTTTACTTTAAGCTGTCTAGCTCAACATATGTAGCTTATTTGCTTCACTTAGCAGCAGCCATCCTTAAAGTTTGGTGAAACTGTGCGGTGTGTAATTAAATAGATTTAAGTGTCAAAGTGCCCTTGAACTTTGACCGTTTGACTGCCAAATCAATATATTTCTTTCTTGACCTTTCAAACCTAAATTAATAGGTGTCTTTCTTATTGTTTAGGCCATGCCAAAAGTTTGGTGAAGGTATGTGGTCTAGAGCTAAAGTTATGGAGCAGAAACCAATTTTATTCCTGGGAGTGACAGTGATCTTGACCTTCTGACCCCAATATTGATAGGTTTCTTTCTTACTCCAATGTAAGCCAAAGTCTGATGATAGTAACTGATCTAGAACTAAACTTGTTGTGCAGAAACCATTTTTCTACTCTGAGTCAGTGACTTGACCTTTGACTGTTTTACCGAAAAATCAATAGCTTCTTTTTTATTGCAAGTTTAAATCACCCAGAGAGTTCGGTCTGGATTAATGGTCTTCAACTAAAGTTATTGTGCAGGAACCAAAAGCAGACAGTCAGACAGAAGATGGAGAATGTAAAATTTTAATATATCTGTTGGGATAAATTACAGAATATTTGAACATAAAAGATTGATGGGTGACTTGGTTGAAGGGATAATCCGCAATAAATGTATTAAGTATCTACTAGTTTACTTGCTACCAATGTCAGCAACCAATACTAACTCATTCAAAGACCAAGGAAAGCAAAGTTGTAATATTTCTATGTCAATTCTACAACCTTAACAAAAGGCTTTGCAAGTATAAAACCTATAATGACTTTAAAATTTGAGAAGTAAGAAAAAATTGCAGCAACTTTATGTTGGTATGTGTACTTTTTTATGACTCTTTTGACAAGGAACTGTGCTGAAGGCATTTTTGATGTTCTAATTGTGTATCTGTATTATTCTGTGTTTTAGATAAGCAAGTGGACGAGTGGACAGATAGGTAGGTAGGCACATAGGCGAGTGGGTATACATATGTTCCAAACTTTACCTTTTTTCTCCAATTTGTATTTAGATCCTTATTACACTAAATAATTGAAAAATACTCATGAAATCTTAATTGAGTGAAAATGGAATACTTGTTTGCTGTCTAGAATAACCAGTCTAAAAGCAGCAACTACATGTTTTTAAAATTCGTTCTTACATTGTGCAGTCCCTTTAGGCTCAGATAGTGCATGAGCACAAGTTTTGGTTTCCAAAGAATGAAAAATGACATGACAGACATACAACATTTCAAAGAGTTGGAACAAAAGTATCATGCAAAAGAAGTTATTATTTTTAGCCTTCTGGCCTGCTTACCTGCCTTAAAAATCATTGTCAAGATGGAGCAAATACAACAGGTTTGTGTATGAGTGCCTGGGTGTGTGTTGGAGCTGGGTACTACCAGCAAGAATTATCAACATCTCAGTTTATGAAGCAATGTGCCTCAATTCTAACATTACTTCAATCCCAGACCTGCCAATCCTAACAGGACCTTCTCAGTAAAGCAGCTGATATTTTTTGGAAGTTAGACTAATTTTCAGTATGATGTAACAAAATATTATGTACTGCTAATGTCGACTTGAAAAACATGCATTTTAAAAGTTCAGAATTGTGATCTGATGCAGAGAAGGCAAACATTATGTTTAACCAAAAAGTTTGTAAAGTACACTTAGACCAGAATTACCTCCAGTACAGTTTCTGAAACTGCAGTTCCAAAATCCATGGAGTTCAATGGTTTCTTGCTAGATCTCTCAAATTGACACAATCTTTGGGGTTATTTTTAATTTCACGAGGCAATGGCAATCATCTCTCCTGCCACGAGACATAATCAATTGACATGACACGATGTCCAATAAATGTAATTATTGCATTTCGTGCTTTTTCCCCCAAGAATCTTAATATTCCTTTTCATGCTTATGTGCTGATTCTTTGAACTTTATAAAAGACTCATTGTCGCTCTCGCCTTCAGTGTATTTTTGTTTGTTGGATGACATTTCAAGAAAATGCTATCAGCAACAGATTAATCAAACAGGCATTTTGCATGAAGATTAAAGCATCTTATGTATTCCTGTAAAGTTAGTCTGGTTCCCTGACCAACTCCACTGAACTGAACATAAAAATCCAGATCCAAACCAAACCCAGACAAGCCAATATCTGCATTTGACTGCAACAATTGTATTCTCATATTTTTTTTCCCTATTATTTATCTGTAAGTCCATAATTTAAAGGGTTGCTTCAGTAAGACTAACAGTCAAATTGTAAGAGTTGGCATGTCTGCAGTCCTCAGTTTAAATGTAAGGAGTTTTGTAACAAAAAACGTTAACCAACTTTCTTTTTGTTTTCCTTAACGAGTGGCAGTGGTGTAAACATGTTAGTAAATAAAACACACTTTCTACTTGTTTTGTTTTACACTTGTAAACATGAAAATTCATTACATGCTTTCCTTTATAATTTAGTTATTCTATTAAAAATTTCTTGGAATCTTCATTTTCTACAGTATTTTAAACAACAACACTACTAGCAAATGAAGTGTTAATAGTTGCAGTGTGAATCACAATGCATTATCAATAATGGAAAATATTACAATTAATATATTGCAAAAATGTACTGAACCAGCCCTAATGTGAGTATGCATGTAGATATTCTTTAATCAATCTCTCAACATTTTTCCATTGCTTTCATGATAATGTAGCAGTGATGGTTTGGTTTGGTTTGATGTTTTATGGCACGGCAACACAAGTAGGCTATTTAGCATCGAGGCAATTGGAGTAAACTATGTAGCAGTGATTGTATAAATAACACTTGATATTACTTGTTGGTATCTTCAGGTCTGTGCTGGATTCTTGATTTTCGTGTTTGGATGACGTGATTACTGTTGTTGTAGGCTTTGTTAATTTCACTTCATTTGGTTGAGTAACACTTGGCACTGTACTCTCCTGTGGTCCTGCTGCTATCAGATGCAAACCTATGGAATATATACACTGTACAATTGTATCTGTCAAATTTTGAGCAAATAAATCAATAGATCCCACAATAACATTTTATAAGATTGAACATGCATAAAATATCTGCATACAGATCTGAGTACTGGTAAATACAGCTGAGTGAATCTGTCGGAGACTTGGGCACTTGTAAAAAAAATGTTATAGTATTTTTTTTTATCTATATAGTACATGTTGAGACACAATAAATGCAACTCCGACCAACAACAAATCTGACCACATTTTATTTTCACAATCTTAACTGAATATAAAGGGATCTGAATCCCAAATCGAACATTCTATCACAAGAAGAAACATATTTTTTAGTGTTTATAATTTGAATTTCATAAAATATGCTTCATGGTAGAAGATAATGCAGGTTTATTTCCCAAAATTGTTCACAATTTTCAAGACGATGTTTGGGATCTAACAAACTCCTTCTAACTTTTAAGTGAACTCCATACATTTTTATTCATTTTCTATATGAATCTCTGCTTATATATCTTACATGTCACTGCTATGCAAGTAAACTCTTTGAACACATCAGTTTTTCCCCCCGTCATGAACTCTGATTTTGTCATCACTGACATAAAAGATCTGTCACTAAAGATGCAAAAAGGAACAGACAGATGACAGGAAGTCGCAGTCATGGATAAATCTTCACAGGCAATTTTTCATTGAATGATATGCATGCTAACATAAAATTTATACAATCAAAAAACCATCAGTGACAATCATTTCATGACTGTGACTTCCTATCATCTCTGTTCATCCTATTGCATCTTTAGTGATAGAATTTATGAGTCAAAGATGAAAAAGTGAATCAAAGTTAACAGTGGGTAAAAAATGTAGTATCTGAAGGGTTTACTTGCATAGCAGCAATATGTAGTTAATGAGGTGTACATATTCAGTAGATATTTGCTGGGAAAATGGATAAAAAACACTGAAGTTTGCTTAAAAGTCTGAATTTGTTATGTACAAAGCATCATCTCCACAATTGCTGACAAATATTGTGAATAAATGTGCTCTATCTTACACCATGAGACATATTTCACCAAATTCAAAGTATAAATACAAAGAAAAATGTCTCTTCTTGTGTTGGAAGTTTGTATTGGAACCCTCAATCTCTTTATTTTCTGCTAAGGTCATAAGATTAAAACGTGGTCAGATTTGTTGTTGGTAGAGTTACACAGATAACATAAATACTATTAAAAATTGTTACAAGTACCTGTGATCTGAAAATGCTGCAGGCAAATATGCAAAGGAGGTAATGACAAAATATGAACTTAACAGTGTCTGTGTAGTATCAAGACCGATTGCTTTTGTGTGTGGAATGTCTACATCAATTATCAAGCATCAATGTGACAAAATATGAACTTAACAGTGTCTGTGTAGTATCAAGACCGATTGCTTTTGTGTGTGGAATGTCTACATCAATTATCAAGCATCAATGTGACAAAATATGAACTTAACAGTGTCTGTGTAGTATCAAGACCGATTGCTTTTGTGTGTGGAATGTCTATATCAATTATCAAGCATCAATGTGACAAAATATGAACTTAACAGTGTCTGTGTAGTATCAAGACTGATTGCTTTTGTGTGTGGAATGTCTATATCAATTATCAAGCATCAATGTGACAAAATATGAAATACATGGGAGAATTTTATGTTAGATTAGCTCTAATAAAATATCTTACTGGTTTCTATCCTGTGAATGTACCGCCAAAGTCCTTCCACCTGAGCTGTCAGGTTGACAATCTGATTTGTATGTCGAGTAAAAGAAACCAGTACATCATCAACATCTTGGTGAAGTTTGACAAGTGTTTTGTTGACACCCTGACAAAGAAAAGCAATAAGAAGAATTATTTTCCACATTATACATGCATCCAAGCATCTACATGGCTCAGCTAATAGCAGAATTTATACCCAATGCTACATGTACCAATCATGGTCCTTCAATTCATAGATTTTCATAAATGTTCGAATTTAAAGGCATTAGATAACACTCAAGCATATATTTATTTAATTCTTAGTAACAGAAGAGTACATAAATCAAGTGAATGAACCATATGTAATCTTTAAATATGAGTATTTCCAGAAACCTGCATTGACATACACTTATACAGAATTTAGATTATATTTACAGTTGGCAATTAATGCATGCTATGTATATTTGACCTTACATCAAATTCTGAGGCTATTTCCTCTCCAAAGGTCTGAAACATGACAAGTGTAACAACTCCAGCTGGCATGGCTCCAGGTTCAGGGGAGACAACTTTGTTCCCTACTGCAATTAACTGAAAAAATACAATGTACTGTAGTATCATTTATTTTCATTGGTCTCAATTTTCGCGGTTTTGTACAAAAAATACATTTTCACAGATACTCAAATTCGTGGTTTTGTCTGTCATAGCTTGCATTTTTGAAGGTATTTAATATTTATGGATTAACCTCTACAAAGAACACAAAAGAACAAAACTATGCCGACAAATAACAGTGGTCGCTTCAATGGTTAAAACAATACTACCATCTGTATAAGCACAAATCAAACACCTGTCAAGATCAATCTCTTACATTCAACATCAATGGAAGTCAATGCAGCCAACAACACAATAAGCTAATTGGTTATTAAAGTACATGTGTATGATTTCTTCCTTAAAACAATGTCCATAAAGTTGCACCATTAGTACTTTCTGACAACTATGACTTTCACACATTGGCTTAAGAGTAGTAGAATTCAACTTAAAGAACATCTGATTGGATAATGTCATCATTCCACATGTGAACGAAACACGTGACCAGCTGCCCCTTGCTCAATGCAATTAGCAAGCAGTATCAACATTTGATGAGTACAGAGCCAATCAAAGTGTGAAGATGCTAACTAAATTGAAAAACAATGGAATCACTCCTTTGTTTGAGCCTGCCTTATGTACGTACCAACTTCAACCAGTAAACTTTACAATAAATAAAGACTACAAAGAAGGATTAAAATCACAATTCCACAACTGGTACGCTAAATAGGAGACCTTAAAACCTCATCAATCAAGCTGATTCATGTTGAATGGATAATTGTGACTCACACGAAAATGTGTGAAAGATTGGACCTAATTTTCTGTGGCTTTGAGAATGCTGGACTTGTTTAATTCAACAATTTCGGGATTATTTACCTGACAAACATTTATGTGTACCAACAGACTGATTGACACAAGGTTGATTCAATGGTTTTGTTTGAAAATCAGTGATGTATGAGATTCAGTACTCTGCTGTAATTAGTGTATATAGTATTTCATTATTAATCAGTATTTTAAAGTCATGTTGTTCATTGGGATTAAGCATGCAAGGATAAAATGAGATGTGCTTTCACAAAGATTAATATTTTTCACTAACTGTTTCACTTGAATGAAGAATTGATCTGAATAAGTATTAAATCTATTTTTCATATATTAATATAATTTACTATTCTTTCTTTCATTTTCAGTAATACTAGTGTTTGAATACCTCATGCTTTATCTCTGTCCTTACTTATCCTTACTTATCTCACAACATATTATTGATTTAAGGAAGTTGGTTGGTTGTTATGGGTTTTATGCCATTTTTCAGCACATGATAGGCTATACATGGCGGCCAGTATATTTGGTGGATGAAGAACCCGAGAAAACCCCCGGAAGAACCACCAACCCACGGGAAGCTACTGGCAAGCTTTCTCACATACCCACGTTGGCCGAGCCAACTAGGACAGAGACCACTTGGCCACCCGGGGCCCCAATTTAAGACACTGAGACGAAATTACAGCTACCAGATACGATATAGATATGTGTATACTGAAACAATATAAAATGCTTTATAATTCTTTTTTTTTTTTTTTGCTAAAATAAAACAAACATGTAAATGGTAATATTTGATTCACAAAACTTTTAATAAAAGCTATAATAATTCATGCTGAAAACTGGTTAAGATTGTTAAGATAAGCATAAAATGACAAAAATATATTTGACAAAAATTATACTGTGAATTTATTTATTATTGTGAGAATCAATCTGCATGATTTTGTGAAAAATGACATCTTCCATGGTTAAACAAATTGTGGACTGGGGAACAGGTTCCATTCGTATGTATGTATGTATGTATGTATGTATGTATGTATGTATGTATGTATGTATGTATGTATGTATGTATGTATGTATGTATGTATGTATGTATGTATGTACGTATGTATGTATGTATGTATGTATGTATGCATGCATGTATTAGTGTTTAATGGCATGTGAGCACAATAAAGGCTATATGGTGACAATTAAAAAGTTCTAAAAATGTAAATATAAAGAATTGCATACATAACTTTAAAAAGATAAACCCTTCCAAATAAACATAAAGTCCAACAAGATAAAAGATAACTAGTATATTTATTCAAGTCTTGTAAAATGTATATAAAATAAAAGATTGTTATATTGTGCCACAAATAAAAGATATAGATAAAAAATATGCAAATCCTCAAAATTTGCTATATAAATCACATTACCTCAAAAAGATTTTATCTGGTGGTACATCATCATAAAGTTCCAAAACTGAGTTCACATAAAAAAATTCTGTCTCTCTGGGTGAAAGTCAATAAACTCGACAAAAATGTGTCCTTCCACAAAAGGATCCATGTTAAGTTGGTCATTAACTTCATGGTTTCTAGCAACCATGAAATCGAAAAATATTGGTACCCCACAAACAAACAAAACAACAGTACATTCACATCTGTAACAGGATAATAAGAGTGTTTGTGTAACAATATTATTTGCACCATTTAAAGAACACTCTGCACATCAGGGAAAGAACAGTGATACCAAAAGGATGATAAATTTTAAAACAGAATAATTCAAATAAAGACATGATATGAGTATTACAGAGATCATACAAATAAGAACTAGGCTGTATTTCTCCTACATACCCTTTGGTGTTCTTCCTTCAAGGTGGCCACCACTTCTGTGATATTATCAAGGTTTTCCATGATCTCATTAACTGTGTGCTGGTACAATTTAACCACACCGGCTTCTGCTGTTCTGTTTTCCTCCACAGGAATGATCTGAAAATACAAGAAAACCTTGGAACAGTTTCTACAGGGCTACTGCTGCTTGACCTCAAAACCAAGCATAGTTACTGGAGCATAAAAAGCAGGTCACTCTGACCTACTTTTGATCTTTGTGAATGGAACTAATCAAGATAAATGCATCAATAAAGTTGATAACAAAGCAGGCAACAGTGTCAAAGTGCGTAGATTAATGCAAAACCTTTTACACAAAATATCAACACTGATGACACAATGACACCATCATCACAGTCAACACCCGAAAATGATGCCTATTTCTTGCAGATAGTTTGCAGGTAAAACACAAAAAAACTTGCTACTGCCTTGCAAGTATTATATCAACTGAGCTACAATGGATTCCCCTTCTCTGGATACCTGCAAAGTTTTAATTAAACAATCCAGTTGTATGTTGGTTGGTTGTTTTTTTTTTTTTTTTTTTACGACACTTTCAGCAGTTTATTTGGTTATATCATGCTGTGGAAATGGGTCTTAAGCTTTTTGCCCAAGGACACACCGTGGCAGTCATCCTGGACTGGTTTGGGTGGGTATCAAACACGTGAACGTTGGATTATGAGTCCGATGGTCTACCAACAATCCAGTTGGAATGTAGTTAAACATGAAAGTAAACTTGAAATCTTTGCAAGCTGATTGGATGCTGCTGTACACAGCCATTTGAAAACAAAAACAAAACTCTCCTGCATTTCATGCATGTGACTTAGACATATTTTAAAACTCGATGCCTGTAAATATCTGAATTCTGAATGGCCACCAACTGATGATGACAACTAACTCTTAGGTTTGAGACACAAATTGAAATTTTCTGTGTCACATAAAGTTCAGAAAAACTCTTTAGGTAAGTATAACACTACTTAACTTTATCATACATAGATTGATTGTAAACCCCCACAAAATTACCTCCATCTTAACATATAAAAAATTACATGCATAATTTTGAGCACTGGTTGGCAAATCCTACTCTTTCCAGCAATACAGGTAGATTAGAACTTCTGTAATTATGTTGCAGGACAGAAAATTAAAAAAAAGAGTACCTGTTTCAAGATCATATCCATTTGCTTGACAACGGACAGCATCTGTGACTGTAGATCTGTTGGGTAACTTGACATTATATCCCTATCCAACTGTGAACCGGTCAGATTGCTGTGATCAGCAGGAATTGAACTGAAGTTGTTCTACAAAAATGATGCAATGTCATCAAAATATATTTCAGAAAAAAAAATGTACATTGTTCTCATTCACACTCTTTATATGTTCCAAGATACAAATACTTTTTTGTTTAAATGAAATCAGTCTTTCTATACGACAATTTAAAACAAATTATTTACCACTTTTAAGTCTTGCAAGATATATAGCAAAAAATGGCCAACTGACCATCTCCTTATTACAACTACCTATTCATATAGAGTGACCGTGCACCACTTTTCAGTCCCTCAAAATTGCCTATATTGTTTGCCTGCATATACCAAACACCTGCTTAATGCAGATAGTGATTGCATTTAGTCCTGTGTATTTTCATCTACTGCATACAATAACCAGTGATTATTACAAGTAAAAAGTTGTAACAAATGATGAAATTTGATATATTTGCTATTTCTCAATATTTGGTGAAAAATATCTGGCAAAATCTATATCAGGTGTTATGGGCATTTGCTGTATGGTTGGTGGATTTTTTGCAATGTAACATCATGTATTCTGGGCATTGGTTGCATTTTTGGTCGAGTCTTTGCAATAATAAAAAAAAGCTACTTCTTACCTATCTTCTATCAATCCATTTTTCTTACATTCCTGTATATGTATAATCATGTTTTGCAGTTTATAAAACACTGATGGAGAATATCTCCATCTTTCATCACATGACGTCAAAATAGCATTTAGATTGGTACATCACCACTTCAACTTGCTTGCATGACATCATAATTATGCCATCTTGATTTTCTTCTATTATTCTATCGCTATTATTTCAGTAGTTATCTACCTGCATTATAACCTCATTTCCAAGTTTACACCAGAAATTTAGCATGAACCAAATATTATACGCCCTCTCTCTATATGCAGATGCTAAATATTGAAACATTTCCAATGTATATTTTGCAATTCCTATGCTTTATCTGTATTGACTCAGTATCATTTTGTTTATAACCTACACTTTGTAGCCAGGAATTTGAGAAAAAGAATCCTTTATTATGCATCAAAGTTTAATGCCATCCTCTGAATCAGAATTTTGTATCAGACAGGAGGCTTTGCCAAGTGTCTGATGCAAAATTCTGACCCTCGGGTGTAATTTTTCTATCCTACATTGATACATATAAAGGATTCTATTAACCTCACTCTACCTACCTCTATATGACTCCCAATATTATCTTTTTCTTTCTTCTTTGTTTCTTTGTTTATCTGTCTGTTGTTGTCTGTCCATCTATCTATCTACCTGCCTACCGACTTACCTATCTAACTACCTGCCTATGCCTCAATTTTTTTTTCTGATCCACTTACATGACTCTTACAGGTATATAAAGACCACCTGTCTATACAGACCACTTTTGTGTGGTCCCCTGAGTGGTCATTATAAACAGGTTTTACAATAGCTATATAATACTCTTACAAATACTGACAAGAATATAGCTGGGTATGTCAGCACAATCTCATCAAAATCTGGTTCAATATACAAGTTTCTAAAAAGAATTCTTTGTCATAAAATAATTTCTTTTTGGATCTATGATTTCTCACTTGGTCGACATCTGTCTACTAGCCAAATGCAAGAGCAGTTGGTTAACAAAGTCGAGTCAGTAGGATGATTTCCGTGAAAAATTCTTCCAACGCTGTTGATCGAATATGTTAAGAAAACAATTATTTTGAGCTTTCTCTATTTTTTGTATTTTCATCCATATCTGATGGCACATAAGCATCATTTGTTCCATACTGAAAAGCCTTTATATGCCATGATATTGTCAGTCAAGGTCATCAAATTTTGCTGAGCAGGCTTTATGAGATAAATTTGTTTAAATAATTTTCATATTTTATTAACGTTGACCATATTTGATAGTGGATTGGCATCATCTGTACAAATTTGAAAGTCATTCATGCCACAGTGTTTTCTGTTAATTTTGGTCAAATTCTTTTGAGTGGTTTCTGAGACATTTTTTCTATTTTTATTTTTTTTAAAATAACAGTGGCATATTTGATGGCAGACTGGCATTATTTGTATCTAATTGTAGGCTTTTCATGGCTGAATTCTGTTACATTTTCCAACTCTGTTCAGAGTGTTTTCAGAAGAAAACTTTTAAAAGTTTTTCTGTTTTTACTAATGGATGCCATAGTTGATGGCAGATAACCATCATTTGTACATACATGAAAACCCTATTAGGTCAGGATGCTTTGTGTCAAAAATTTGGTTAAATTCCGTTGAGTGGTTTTTGAGAACTTCTTGTTTAAAATGGTTTTCTATTTTTAGTAACGATGGCCATATTTTATGGCAGATCAGCATTATTGTACAATCTTGAAAAATCTTCATGCAAGAATGCTTTCTTTTAAATTTGATCAAATTCTGTTGAGCAACTTTAGAGAAGTTGTTTAAAGGTTTTTCTATTTTCAGTAATGGCAGCCATATTTGATGGTAGAACAGCATCTTTTGTAAATAATTTGAAAGCCCTTTATGCCAAGACTCTGTGTCAAATTTGCTCTAAAAAATGTTTAGCGGTTTTTGAGAAATCATTTGAAGATTTTTGTCATTTCCAGGAACAGTGGCCATAACTGATGGTAGATCGGCATCATTTCTACAAATCTGAATGCCTAGATGTTTTCTGTCAAATTTGCTCAAATTCTGCTTTATAGTGGTTTTTGAGATGCTGTTTAATGGTTTTTCTATTGTTAGTAATAACACCCATATTTGATGGCAAATCAGCATCATTTTGCACAAAATGGAAAGAACCAAATGTCAGTATGCTTTCTGTACAATTTGGTCATATTCTGTTGAGTGATTTTTGTTGAGAAGTTGTATAAAGGTTTTTCTATTTTTAGTAACAGTGGCCATATTAGATAAATTGGCATCAAATGAACAAATTTGAAAGGCCTTGATGCCATAGTGCAACCGGTAAAATTATGTGCAACTTTTCAAGTGGATTTTGAGTAAAAGTTGTAAATAACAATTGTGAATGGATGAAAAACTATGCATAACAGACAAAGGACCATACCATAAGCTCACTTGGTCTTACAGCAGGTTAGCTAAAAACCCAAGATGAAATGAATCCTACTTTTTCTGGCACCAAATAGCAATTCTGAACTTGTGTGAATATGTGGCAGGACAGAAAATAAAAAAAGAGTACCTGTATCAATATCAGTTCCATTTGCTTCAAAACAGACAGCATCTGTGAATTTGGATCTGCTGGGAAACCTGATGTTCTAACCATATCAAACTGTGAACCAGTCAGATTGTTGTGATCAGCAAGAACTGAACTGAGGTTGTTCAAGATCACAGTCACATTTTCCAAACTGCTAAGTTTTACCTGTGTATGAACATGATGCAATGTCATCAAAATATATTTCAGAAAAAAATATACATTGTTCTTATTCACAAAACTATTTATATGTTCTAAGATTTAAATACTTTTTTGTATAAATTAAATCACTCTTTCTATACTACAATTAAAAACAAGTCATTTACCACTTGAAAGTCTATAGCAAAAAATGGCCAACATACCACCTCCTTATTGCAACTACCTGTTCATAGCGACCAACATTTCTCAGTCCCCTCAAAATTGCCTACATCGTTTGCCTGCATATAGCAACCACCTGCTTAATGCAAACAGTGACTGCTTTTCTTTGGTCCTTTTAGTCGAGTCTTTGCAATAACACAATGTGCTACATCTTACCTATCTTTTATCTATCATTTTCTCATGTTCCTGTATGTGTATAACCAAGTTTTCCAATGTAGAAAACCAATGGAGAATATCTTCATCTTTTATGCTCTCTCTAATTATAGAAATGCTGTCTAAATATTGAAACATTTCCAGTGCATATTTTGCCGTTCTTATGCTTTATCTGTACTGACTGGGTGGTCCCCCGAGTGGTCATTATAAACAGGTTTGATAGTATATCTATATAATTGTCTTGCAAATTCTCATCAAAATCTGGTTCAATATACAAGTTTCTTATTTGTTTTCTTTTTCAAAAAATACTTTCTTTCTGGGCCTAAGATTGCTCACATCTGTTTAACAGCCAAATGCAAGAGCAGTTGGTCAGGAAAGTTGAGTCAGTAGGATGGTTTCCGAAAACATTTCTTTCAATGCTGTTGATCAAATATGTTAAGAAAACAATTATTTTGAGGTTTCTCAATTTTGTGCATTTTCATACATGTTTGATGGCACATCAGCATCATTTGTTCAATATTGAAAGACCTTTATATGCCAAGATGCTGTCAGTTAAAGGTCGTCAACTTTTGTTAAGCAGCTTTTCGGAGATAAAGTTGTTTAAATATTTGAAAGTGGATTGGCATCACTTGTACAAATTTAAAAGTCATTCATGCCACAGTGCTTTCTGTCAATTTTAGTCAAATTTTTGGGAGTCATTTTTGTTTGAGAGTCATTTCAAGTTTTTGTTATTTTTAGTAACCGTAGCATATTTGATGGCAGATTGGCATTATTTGTATCTAATTAAAAGCTCTTCATGGCTGATTTTTTTTAAATTGTACAATTCTGTTCAGTGTGTTTTTAGAAGAAAACATTTAAAGGTTTTTAAACCCAATTATGTCAGGATGCTCACTGTTAAATTTGGTTAAATTCTGTTGAGGGTTTTTTGAGAAGTTGCTGTTTAAAAGGGTTTTCTATTATTAGTAATGGTGGCATTATTTTATGGAATATCAGCATTATTGTACAAGCTTGAAATCCCCTTCATGCAAGAAACGAGTGTTGTAATTTTTTCTTTTAATTAGATTTCAATGTAATCTTCATAAATGTGATATATCCTTATCTATTCAAACATGAAAAGAGCCAATCGACTTTCATATGTGATGCCAATAGTGCTTCCTTAAGAACCTAATTATATGCTTAGTAGCGTGAAAGCTGATTTATTATGAAAACTTTTGAGAACTTAATGGTCCTTCAACATGATCACAAAACTAATTGACAGATTAGTTGTCTCCAGCTGATTACAGTACACGATAGGTGCCGACATCACTGACACACCCAAGTGTAGATCAGCCTTATTTCTTGTTAAAATCACACACCATAGACAACTAATAAGTGTTTGCCTTTGGCTTATCTGTGGATTGTTCTTCACAGTTTGCAGTGATAGATTCAAAGATAACTTAAAAGTTTTAATAAAACATACATATTTCTGATTTTTATCTTTTTTTCTAGTTTGTATTTTTCCTTTTTGTTTCGATCCAGATGTTGTGTTCCAGGACAGTGCAAGTTCCCTTACTATCTTGTGCCCTTGCTTATGCTGCGTTCAATGTTTATGGACCCCACTGCTTGCAAGTTATCAAGGGAGAGGTGTACTTGCCAACTGTAAGTCTTTATGTTTATTCTGCATTCCATCTGTCAATCTACTTACATGACCCTTACTTTTAAAGACCACCCATCTATAAAGATAATTTTCGACAGGTTGCCTGAATGGTTATTGTGTGCTGGTTTGGTTGTACATATTTGACATATCTTTAATAAAAGAAAATTTATGTACAGAGTTTAATGGCACATCAGCACAATCCTGGCTATATAATGCCCAATAAGTTTAGGTATATCAAAAAAGTCATACAAAACAAAGATAGAAGCAAAACATGGTAAAATCCTTGAAAAACACAATCAAATTTGTATGAACTGCATTCATCATATTGTCACATTTTATGATTTTAAATTGAATGAATAATCCATGGATTGGCCCTATCAATGAGACATACATAGAAAAGCTGAAGAAAATAAATCTTCTTTTATCCTTTGTCAACATGCCCTTTCCATGGCAACCAGCACATGGACAAAAACTTTATGTTAGAAATGAAATAACACCACCTCATACATGAAATATACATCATATGAAGAAAGTTCAAGACAGGGTAGAAAATGGCCACTGTTCAACATAGTCTTTCTAATTAAAAATGCCCCATACACATAGCAGAAATTGCAATTCAACCAACAATCATAAAAAAAATTCAATGAGAGTGCCTTCCAATCTGCAGCCTCCAGTTTTATTTCAAGAATAGCCCTATAAAAAATGACAAATCTCAACAGAATGATTTTTTTCAAAGTCGGGGTTGTGTTCATGAGAAAATAGACAGATCTGGACAGGACAATTCAAAGTTTGGCTTGTGTTTAGTAGGGATAGAGCTATGCACTGTATCGCAGATGACAGTTAGGCTCTATTGAATGGCTCGTCATCTTGTAAGGAGAGTGCTATGATCTGTTAGTGCAGATGACAGGTAGACTCTACTGAATGGCTTGTCCTCTTGTAAGGATAATGCTATGATCTGTTAGTGCAGATTACACGTAGACTCTATTGAATGGCTTGTCCTCTTGTAAGGATAATGCTACGATCTGTTAATTCAGATGACAGGTAGACTCTGTTGAATGGATTGTCATCTTGTAAGGATAATGCTATGATCTGTTAGTGCAGATGATGGGTAGACTCTATTGAATGGCTTGTCATCTTGTAAGAATAATGTTATTATCTGTTAGCACAAAAGACAGTTTGGCTCTACTGAACGACCTGTCCTCTTGCAGGAATTTTCAACATGGTGGACAAATTATCATGTCAAGTAGACATAGCATTGAATTTTTCTTTTTTTTAAACTGTGCTCCCTACAGATTAAGAAATAAACATCGCTTGCCTTTAGAAAATGTATCTTCAGTCAATATCAAAGAGCAAATAATTCTAAATACACATCAGGTGAACTACATTCAAGGTGAATTAACAGCATGTATAGGTTCTCCTAGCCTCTGGTTACAAGTCACAGTTGTCAAGCTCTTGCATTACTGAAACAAAATATGCATGCATTGCTCATGGCGAGCTTCCTCTTCCAAATGTTAGCTTGTGTCACTGTGTACTGCTGATCACAAATAGCCCATACATAGGATTTGCTTACCTAGTGCTACCTAATGCTAGCCTTCATGAATAAAGCCCTATTGATGTCTGTTCTACATGTAATTATAATGCCTTCAACAGCAACAAGCCTTTATGTGAACCATAAATTTAACCAAGTCAGAAACATATTACAAACTTCCTGGAATACACTTTTTTTGGCAGTGTATAGAAGCATAAGTCCTGTATACATGCCTGGAATACACTTTCTTTGGCAGTGTATAGAAGCATAAGTCCTGTATATATACCTGGAATACACTTTCTTTGGCAGTGTATAGAAGCATAAGTCCTGTATACATGCCTGGAATACACTTTCTTTGGCACTGTATAGAAGCATAAGTCCTGTATATATGCCTGGAATACAGTTTCTTTGGCAGTGTATAGAAGCATAAGTCCTGTATATATACCTGGAATACACTTTCTTTGGCAGTTTATAGAAGCATAAGTCTTGTATACATACCTGGAATACACTTTCTTTGGCACTGTATAAAAGCATAAGTCCTGTATACATGCCTGGAATACACTTTCTTTGGCAGTGTATAGAAGCACAAGTCCCGTATATATACCTGGAATACACTTTCTTTGGCAGTGTATAGAAGCATAAGTCCTGTATATATACCTGGAATACACTTTCTTTGGCACTGTATAGAAGCATAAGTCCTGTATACATGCCTGGAATACACTTTCTTTGGCAGTGTATAAAAGTACAAGTCCTGTATATATACCTGGAATACACTTTCTTTGGCAGTTTATAGAAGCATAAGTCTTGTATACATACCTGGAATACACTTTCTTTGGCAGTTTATAGAAGCATAAGTCTTGTATACATACCTGGAATACACTTTCTTTAGCACTGTATAGAAGCATAAGTCAAGTATACATACCTGGTCATTCTTAAGAATTAGCTGAATGTCCGACAGCTTATTAAATACTGTCTCATTCAGCTGGCTGAATTGATTTGGCAGTAATTGAAGCTTCTGAAATGAGGAAAAAAGGTAATATGAATCAATATATCATTTAATACTTTAACAACAAGTGACACACCATTTCATAACTCCTATTTTCAACAATATAAACATGTAATATCATATGGTCATGTTAGACAAGGTAAAAGTGAATCATGAGGCATCCAAATGGAATAAAATATAATTAGATCTTTTTCAAAGACATTAATTATTGAATAAAATCGTCTAATGCATTATGTGTCAAACTGAATCTTAAATGTGTACTTATTGCATAGGAATTTATCAACCAAGATGAAATATTTCAGTTTTAGTCACTAAAGTTTGCAAAACCTAATTATTTATCTAATTTCATCACTTACATGTGAAATGTGCATTCATGTAAGATCTACTATATTGGCAATAAAAGTTGATTGAATTGTGGCTAATGAACTTGGTTTACAATGATATCAAATATGCTGTTAACTATAAAACAATGACATTTTAGCCGAAAAAATCTAACTTCCAACTTTAATTTCATAAGCAGTTCAAAATGTCTATTGCAAGGTCCTATTTTTTTCCCTAATAGTCTTGTGAAAATAATTGGCCACATTTCTTTTGTGGCATGCCCCTCAAATTTCTGAGGTAAGATCAGCCACAAAACTGCATTTGCAACTCAGCTAATTGCCCCCCTCACATGGCTGCCCAAGAAGATAAAGATGGAAAATTCTGAGAGTTTAAAGAGGTTAACCTGTTATACAACTACAAAATCTACTCCTTAACAACACTACCAGTCTTCAATGCATGGGTAGTCAAGACATTATCAGTGAGACAAGCATGCAGTCATCATACACTTACCGATAATAAGTCTGCTAGTTCTGGTGACATCAAAGAGATTTGTCCATCTGGATGATGATTATTATCATTATTACTATCAATGTGATCTGTAGGCTGGTTGCCAACCTGTCAAAAGAAAAGTATCAAGAGATTGCTTCAGTTATATGTTTAAATCATCAGCTGAGGCAATTTGAATCAGTCAATAATCAACACATTTTGCCAGAGATAAGTGCAAAAATATATTTCTTTTTTTGCAAAACCCATTTTTCTCTAAGTCACAATGACTTTACCTATTGAATCTAAAATCAATAGGCCTCTTCCATACGGTAAGTGCAAGCTCCCCACAAACTTTGGTACACTTTGACATTTTTTTCTGATATATTGAACATTACTGCACAATAATGATTTTGGTTTTTTTTTTTTTTTTTTTTTTTTTTGGGGGGGGGGGGGTAAAACTAATTTTCATTATGTAATACTTACCAGCTATTATTGCACTGCTGTATCTTTTCCTGCCACTAGTCCCCAGTCAAAGGACATTATTCTCTCCTCCAATTAGCAGAATATAAAAAAGTCCCTCGAGGATACTGATGAGTGACTGATGCTCTACTGTCCAAAAAGAATTTCCAGGAATTCAAGATAAGACCATTTCTTCTTTATAACTACCAAGTGTTGAAGCACAATAAGAACTTCAAAATTAATCACCGTGGCAGCTACATTGGATGTCAGATTAGCACCATTTTCATTTAGGATGCACTATACACCATTAGAAGACTAATGGTGAAATCTCCATGTTGTTATGACCATCCATTCAGGAAAATTAGTGATAGGATTTTCAATATGTTCATTGTGGCATTGATATTTAGGTCAGATCAGCACCATATTTATTCAGGACCAACTAGATAATCATAATTAGTCTTCTGGTGAAAACTCCATGTCGATATGACTTTCAATTTAGGAAGCGTAGCAATAACAAGATTTTCAAGTTGGCTGCCATGATGGCCATACTGGATGTCAGATTGGAACCATTTTCATTTATTACAAAAAAGACATCATAAGGCATCTGGTGAAAAGCAAATCTTGATATGACTTTCCCTGTAGGAGAAGTAGGGATATTATTTCAAGATGGTGGATGTGGTGACCTTATTGGATATCAGATCAACACAATTTTTATTTAAGACCAACTAGACATCGTAAGAAGTCTTTTAATGAAAACTCCATGTTGATATGACAATCCATTCAGGTTGAGTTGTGATAAGATTTTCAACATGGCCACTGTGGTGGCCATATTGGATTTATGGGCAGTACAATTTTCATTTAGGACCAACAGACACCATAAAAAATCTTCTGGTGAAAACTCCATGCCGATGTGACTTTCGATTCAGTAGGAATAGCAATGACAAGATTTTCAATATGGCTGCCACGGTGGCCATATTGGAAGTCAGATCAGCTCCATTTTCATTTAAGACCAACTAGACATCTTAAAAAGTGTTTCAGTGAAAAAACCATGTTGATATGACTTTCCATTCAGGAAGAGTAGTGATATTGGATATCTGGGCATAACCATTTATTTAGTATCAACTAGACATCATAAAAAGTCTTCTGGTGAAAACTCCATGCTGATATGACTTTCCATTTAGTAGCAATAACAAGGTTTTCAAGATGGCAACTGTGTTGGCCATATTGGATGTCTGATCAGCTCTATTTTCATTTAGGACAAACTAGATATCATAAAAAGTCTTGTAGTGAAAACCCCATGTTGATATGACCATTCAGAAGGAGCAGCGATAACAAGGTTTTAAATATGGCCACTGTGGTGGCCATATTGAATGTCTAGGCATAACGACTTCATTTAGGACCAACCAGACATCATAAAAAGTCTTCTGGTGAAAACACCATACGTATATGACTTTCTGTTCAGGAGTAGCAATAATAAGATTTTCAAGATGGCTGATGTGGTGGCCATATTGGATGTCAGATCAGCACCATTTTCATTAGTACCAACTAGACATCATAAGAAGTCTTCTAGTGAAATCCTCATGTTGATATGACCATCCATTCAGGAGGAGTAGCCATAACAAGATTTTCAAGATGGCCACTGTGATGGCCATACTGGATGTCTGAGCAGCACCATTTTCATTTGAGACCAACTTGACCTTGCGATGAATGTGTGTGTCAAGTTTCATAACAATCCTCCAAGCAGTTCAGGAGCAGTGATAACAAACTTTTTCTAATTGAGGGTTGGTCGATATGACTTTCCATTCAGAAGGAGAATAAGAATATTTTAAATATGGCTGATGTGGTGGTCATATTGGCTGTCAGATGAGCACCATTTTCATTTAGAATCAACTAGACAACATAAGAAGTCTTTTAATGAAAACCCATGTTAATCTGAGCATCAATTCAGGTGGAGTAGCTATACCAAGATTCTCAAGATGGCCACTGTGATAGCCTTATTGGATGTCCAGGCATCATTTTCATTTAGGACCAACTGGACATCATAAGAAGTGTTCTGGTGAAAACCCCATGTCGATATGACTTACTGTTCAGGAGTAGCGATAACAAGATTTTAAAGGTGGCTGCCTTGATGCCCATATTAGATGCCAGATAAGAACTATTTTGATTGAGGACCAACTAGACATTGTAAGAAGTCTTTTAGTGAAAACCCCATACTGATATGACCATCTAATCAGGTAAAGTAGTGATAACAAGATTTTCAACATGGCTGCCATGGCAGCCATATTCCACATCAATTTTCAGCCCCTTTTGTATTTAGGACCAACTAGACATCATAAGAAGTATTTGACTAAAAAACCCATGTTGATATGACCATCCACTCAGTAGTAGCGACAACAAGATTTTCAAGATGGCTGATGTGGTGGACATATTGGATGTCTGAACAGCACCATTTTCTTTTAGGACTAACTAGACCTTGGGATGAATGTGTGTGCATCATGTTTCATGGCAATCTTCTAAGTAGTTTTGGAGGAGAAGCAATAACAAACTTGTGCTAATGGACAGACAGATGTCTGACAACCTGACTCTGGTGGTCCAATGATCAAAGGTAAAATTATGAGAAAGTGGAGTCAGAAGGCCAGAAGGTGGCTTTCATGACATCATCCAAAGAGGAATGATTCAAAACTGGCCCAAGACGCAGTAATAGTCCTGACCTCATAGGAAGCTACACTTATCGGTTCATAAGCAGGTTCAGATAGCAACCAAAGAACACACGAGAGGTTCCATCTTGGCATAAATGAGCGAGAGACTGGTCTCTGGAGTTTGAAGTGCTTGATCAGTTCTGAAAGATGTGGGTCTGACCCTTCAGTGGAGCCCATAAAGAACTTAACAGTGTTAGACAGGGCTGCTCTATAGCCCTTAATGGTGGATACAGAGCAATCTTTATCCTACAAGAGAAAAAGAAGAAAATCTGCAACTGCAGTTACAGGAGCGCAGATAATATCAACACTTTTCCTACTGCACCAATTACAGAAAATTCTCCATTTGGCATTGTACACCTTGGAGGTTAATTGCTTTCTAGGCTGAGCAATGCATTTGGCAACCTTCAATAACTGGTCTTGGTGGATAGAACATTCGATATAAACCAGGTGTGAGGTGGAGGATCTGAGTGCTGTGCATGAGGAGTCCTCTACTATGACAGTAGATCCCTTCTGAGTGGTAATTCCCTGGGATCATTAACCAAGACATGGAGAGCCTCTCCAAACTGGAGAGGATCCTAGTCTCCAATTATCCCGAAGGTTTGGGACACAGACCTGTGGGAAGTAGGCTGTAAACCTCATTTACTTCCTTATCAAAAGTCCACACCCGTTCCTCCTCTGTTACCTGACCCATTGGGTGGGACAAAGAAGGTGAAGCCAACAGATGAGAAGGACCTATTCTGATTGGTTCTTCAGGGAACTCATCTGCATCCACAAAAATCAACAGTTCCTCATCCTGTCTTCGTTCTCAGTGCGAGGCAGGAATATTTTGCTTTGTCTTCCTTCTGGGAGAAGGGAACATGCTGACCTGGGTTCATTTCCCTGTTCCCGCTCACGAGAGGAGACAAGGCTGGAGAAAGGGATTGGCTATTCCTTATTAACACTGCAGATGGCAAGTGGTGGTCCCACTCCCCTTCCCTCGATTAAGAGGCCAGAGGTGGTGCTCATTGCCCGGTGACAGAAACTCAGTGAATGTCACATGGGAAATCACCCTGTAACCTTTGCCTAATTCCCTGTACTCAATAACAGGCCTTCTATGACTGTCACTACACACTGGTGCCCAGTGCCTAGTGTCTGGTCACCTGTGACTCAGTGCATGGTGACAAATCATCACTGTTACCTGACACATCACTGGGTAATGACTGGTCAGATGATGTAGACCTTACTAGTGAGTTTCTGCTGAGGGAACTCAACTCTGACTAAAAAGATCTTGCTTTAATTTGAGGTCTACTAGTGAGAGACAACAACTGCACTTCCCTTGTGTCAGGAAGGCAGAGCTCACTGTCTGGGGCTAGCAACTTCCCTATGCTGGGAAGTGCAAATGGAGCACTCCCTCAGAGATCCCCCCTATTGGATGTGGGTGACTTCCTAACTTCAGACACCTCTCTCCTTGAAGCAGGCAACTTATCTATATCGGGAAGTGCTGTAACCTCCTCCTGGGTATAGAGAGGGTCTTCCAGATTAGAACAGGAGGAGGCAGGACTCTTCTTGACCATATAGGCCTGGTGACTTTCCACCTAGTCCCAAACCTTGTCAGCCCACAAATAACAAATGGGGTAACCATCTATGCGTACACATGCCGTGCATGCAAAGCAGAGTAGAGTGAGTGTCGTATGCTGCCATTTTATACCCATATTTGCAAACACCTTGAGGCATTACTGAAGGCTGAAAGTAATATATAAAAATTCATCAATGAACTGGAACAACAAAAGAGTTGGAATTACTTACCCTGACACCATCAGCTATCAGAGGGGTGAAACACAAGAGCACAGCTTTGCTAGTGATGTACTAAAAACCCTCAAAAATCACTAAAAATGGACAAAGATACACAAAAATAAACAATGACTAGGTGAAAATAACAAATGCAACACAAATAAAAGGATACAACAGTAGAAATGCCAAAGATGACTTAATTGATGATGTGTTGAGCACCCAACAGACATGTGTATAAGTGCACAGAGTCCAAGGAAAAGAAGAATGATATTCCAATTGTTAGAAGTGAACTGAGGTATCAGACAGGGATCATATTTTTTTATATTCTAGTCCTCCAATTAATTGGAGGAGGAAATAATGTCCTTGGACTGTGGACTAGCACCAGGAAAATATATAGCAATGCAATAATTTCAGATAATGTATTACTGCTATTAAATTCACTATTTTTCACGGGGTACCATTTTTTTGTGAATTTCATGGTTGCTACAAATCACAAATTTAATGAAGCAATGAAAAACGATTCTTCTATTGAAACAAAAGAATCCCTTCTCCAATAAATGAATTTAAGATCTGATGGAAATGTCATTTTCCACAAAACCCCAAATATTGATACTTAAGAAAATACAGCCTTATACAAACATGGGCTCCTGATCACACGTTTTGTAAGTGAGAATTCAGTTCCATGCTCCATAATGACTTTTTATCATTCAGACCTTTCCTAACTTGTCAACACTTTCTGTCAACTGCTTCAGCTGTAATGTCACATCCTTCAATGATTTATCATGGTTGATTATACTCTCCTTCATGCCAGTCACATCACTGCCAAGGGTTGCCACAGACTGCAAAATTAAAAAAGAGTACTGTGAACAATACAATATACCCCCACCCCCGTCATCTACACTGGAGGCCATGGCTGACTCTGAAAATGATTGACCAATGGGTCTCAGTCAAGGTACACAGTCTTGAACTGTGCTGAAACCATTATTTTCTTATTAAACTTACCATGACCTAGACTTTTGATCTTAAGACCCCATAATCTATAGTTTGTTTCTTGCTCTAATTGCTAGCCATCCACACAGTTTAGTCAAGGAACTTACTCTATAATGAAAGTTATTATGCAAACCCATTTTTTTTTTAAGCCACAGTTACCACAGTCTTTGATCTTTTGATATCCAAATCAAAAGGCCTCTTTGTTGTCTTAAGTGCAAGCTATCCAAAAACTTTGGTCAAAGTAAGTGGTCTTGAACTAAAGTTATTAATGCAAACAGCATTTTTCTTCTTTCGGTCACAGTGACCTTGACATTAGACCTTGTGGCACCCAAATCAATAGGCTTCTCTTTTTACTCAAAGTGTAAACCCGCCACAAACTTTGGTGACAGTTCATGTCAAGAACTGAAATTTTTGTGCAGAAAACCAATTTTTATTTTTCTGCCAGTGGCCTTGACCTTTCACCTATTTAACCCAAAATTTAAAGGTGCCTTTCTCGTCTCAAATGCAAGTCATCCACAAAGATTGGTTATAGTTTGTGACGTTGGACTTGAATTATTTTGTGTAAACCATTTTCCTTCTTGGAGTCCCTCTGACCCTGACCTTTGACCCCCCAAACCTACAGGTGTCCTTCTCATCTCAAATGAAAGCCAGCTACAAAGTTTAGTCAAGGCATGTGGTACAGAACAAATGGAGTTTTATGGAAACTGTTCATCCTTCTTTTAGATCACTGACATCTCACCTCTGTCCGCATGGTTTCAAGTCTCGGGCTCGGCCAATGTGGTTATGTGAGCAAGCTTGCCAGAAGCTTCCTGTGGGTAGGTGGTTCTTCCCAGGGTTTTCTTGGGTTCTTCCTCCACCAAATATACTGGCCGCCATGTATAGTCTATTGTGCTGAAAAATGGCGTTTAACCCATAACAACCAACCAACCAAATCATCCTTCTTTCTGTCCAAGTAACCTTGGACTTTTTGACCTTTTGACCCCAAAATGAATTGGTGTCTTGTCTAAAATTCATGCCATTCACAAAGTTTGGTCAAAGCAGGTGACAAAAGACTCAAAATATGTGGAAACCTCTTTTCTTCTAACAAGTCATTCTGACCTTGAAACCTTTTGACCCATAAATCAATAGTTTGGTTAAGGTATCTGCTATACAAGTCAAGTTATTGTGTGCAAATATTTTTCCTTCTTTCAGTCCATGTGACCTTGACTTCTGACCTTCTGAGCCCAAAGGCAACTGATATATAGACTTCCTTGCCTGAAATGCAAGCTACTTACAAAGTTTGGTAATGGTAGATGGTGGAGAACTCAAGTTACTGTTCTCAATGAAATAGGGGAACATATGGCTAGACAGATGGACATCATAACATGTTACACTCTGCCTCAAGACTGGCATATAAATTGTATACATTATGAATATGAACTAAAAACTTTGCAGAATTTGAATTTGAAAACTATTTTTTTCCTCCAAGTTAATGTGCAAATGTTCTGAATAATGGACAAGATGAAAACCAACCACAATTTATTGATTTGGTAAATGTGTCAAAATATTCCACATCTCCCTTTTGCATATTTCAGAAGCATTAAAAATATGCACCATTCAAACAAGTGATTTTCACAAAATAATATGTATTTTGTGTAACACATGATAAAGAAATAATGAATCTGCAAATAATATCTAGCTTTATCAATCTATTGCATGATACAAAGTAAAATCAAGTGCCTCTATTTGCAACACTTCTCCTCCTGAATGCACATGCCCAATTAAACTCAAATATTTATAGCAAATGATTAAAAAAAAAAAAATTGATTTACATACAAAAATGATTGAAAATTGATAATTTTGTGAATGCAGAATATTTTAAAATATGAATTCAATACCAATTATAAATTACTGTGAATTCATTGATTTTTTTATTAATTTTTGCAGTTTTGTGAAAAATTACATTTTTGTTGGTACTTCAGTTGGTGGATTGATATAGAGGTCCTATTGTTTCCACAGAAAAGATCATTGTTAAAGAGTCTTTAATTTTGTGGTTTGTAGCAACCATAAAATACACAAAGAACTTCGTAGTATCATATCTTTGACAGAAATTATATTCTAGCTAGTTAAGGAGTTTTGTGACAACAAGGTCATGACTGCTGCCTAATGCCTGCCTGTGTAAGAAGTTTGTACACTTACAGTTGAGACTGTCTGGAGCTTGTCAGGAATCTGTTTGAGTTCAGGGGCAGTCTTCAGTCCTTCACCCAGCTTGTCCACTGTGTTACTCAACTGGCTGAGCTGAAGAAAGATAGTATGAAGTGCTTAATATATTGTTCCCTCTGTACAATGCTGTTCATGGGAGCCATAAAAGTTACCAGCATTAAATGTGAGGGAGTCTTATACTGTGGGATGTTCCAACACAGTTGTATCATATGAGCGCATAAAAACACAAAAGTAGGGAATTTAATGATATAACAACCATGTATAATTGTTTCCATTTAATAAGATTTAAATATCAAGGAATAAAACAAACATTTAAAGAATTTAATGGGATCCATGAACAGGACCACATTATAATAGAGGCAGCAGTATACTGAGGGACTTTATAATGAGGAACCATTGTAACAGATGTACAGTGCAGCCTCATTACATCAGACTACATTTATCCCAGTATCTTGGCATCCCTATGATAATTTCTGTGAAAAGATTTTATCTATTATTCTTTCAAGTCATTCAATAATCAAACTCCTTACTTGTCCAAATCAAGGTGGTGGGATCAAATATGGTTTATAAGAACTAAAGTCAAACTTGCTGGAGCAACCACATGTATACAGTCACCATCTGTGTGACAAGGTCAATTATTATTATTATTATTATTACTATTATTATTATTATTATCATTATTATTATTATTATTATTATCATCATTATTACATTATTTATTAGCATATCAAGAATACAAGTTAATAATCACTGCGTACGGGTGGTCCCCTGGGTGGTTATTATGCAGAAGGAGCTATTGCACAAGGTTTATTGCATTTTAATCAATGTGTTAAAATTTACTCAAATCCAGAAGATAGACAATTCTTCTTCCTCCAAGATATACAATAATTCACACTGTAAATCTTTAATTTGTTTGTACCAACTAATTTTCTGTTTGTATTGTGTAATTGTGAAGATGACTTTTATAATTTTCTTTTAAATCTCTATTTGTTTGATTTTAAAGTGAAATTAAATTAATGAACAAAAACAGGTACATGTACGTGAAGAATTGGAATACAAAATCGCCCCATGGTTAAATATGCTGGTGTGATCTAGTAAAACTAGAGTGTTTGTAAAATCCAGGCCTGAAAATTATGGTACATGTAGTTCAAGGTCTGGGCCTGATGTTTTATTATGGTCATGGACCTATCACATATATTACCCACATTAGCCCGTCCTACCTTTAATATTTCTTAGTTGTTCCTATAAATTGAATAAAATGTGCTGTTTAATCCCTAAAATGTCTGAAAAGGAGTCATAAAAGTTCACTGATGCTAGTGGAAGTCAACTGTTTGATAATGAGACACAAATTTAGCATGCAATACACAGAGCATCAGTCTAAGCTTAGTCTTTGTCAATCAAGTGTTAGTCTTTCCTCAACCTCAGCTAAAACCATGCATCTACTGCATGGGTTTTCCAAATTCTGCATGTCAGACATAGTTGTTGGACTAATGCTTGGCTTATGTGGACCTGGGCAGTGTTGAATTCTACTGGTTAGTGAGTCAGAAACTAAATTTATAGGCCCGGAAAACACATAGCTTTAGTCCCCTATTTTGTCCTTCCTCCTAAATCTGTGTTTCAAGGGCTACATGTAAGTCTTGTGTGTCTGTGTGTATATATATATATATATATATATATATATATATATATATAGTGTTGCACATTGAGTGCTGGCTCGTGGGGTTTCCCACAATGTTTTGTCCTATGTCCTTCAAATCTGTACCATGTGCACCCCCATGGGCGCACTTTTTTCATTAGAAAACATTTTTAAAAATATGCCTACAACTTTCATTAGTGAATGTCCCATCCATGCTCTGTTGGCACTAGCAATGGCCAAAATCACAAAAGGTCATAAAAACTGTAAGATGGCAATGAATATCTATTTTCAAACTATGTATCTGGCAATGAAAACATTCATGGTTTATATTTATGGAAATACACAAGTTGTCATTTAATTCATGATTTGTTAGTTTGGAAAGAAAAGTAATTCAGAAAACATAGATATATATTATATTTAATGCTGGTAGATAATGAGCATACACTAAAGTTACATGTAAATAAGAGCAAAATCCAGAACAGAAAATTCCATGGTGCAGCTCATTTCAGGTTAACCAGCTATTCAAACATGTTAATTTTTCATGGTTTTTTTTGAGCACATGATAAAACTTTTACTGCAATAATGTAAGTGTCCAAAAAAAATATGATATTACAGTGCACACCGCAAAGTTAAGGTGGCAAAACTGTCAAAGCAAATAAGGTTATCTCATTTTTATTGCACTATTAGTGCATTATGTACTATTATTTTCCTTTGTCCCTCTAAAATGTTGTGTCCCCCAAATTTGGATCCTATGTGCAACAATATAGATTAGATTAGATTAGATTAGATTAGATTAGATTAGATTAGATTAGATAGATAGATAGATAGATAGATAGATAGATAGATAGATAGATAGATAGATAGATAGATAGATAAATAGATAGATAGATAGATAGATAGATAGATAGATAGATTAGATAGATAGATAGATAGATAGATAGATAGATAGATAGATAGATAGATAGATAGATAGATAGTGATAGATATATAGACAGACAGACATACAGATAGACAGATAGATAGATAGATAGATAGATAGATAGATAGATAGATAGATAGATAGATAGATAGATAGATAGATAGATAGACAGATATATACAGTACAAATATCACATTTTTTCGATTGTCCTCCAGGGTTCTCAATAGATGCGCACACTCGGGTTTTGACACTTGGAATTTAAATGTGACCCATTTCTGATGCTTGGAAATTCCAACCTGTGCGTTTTTATGTTGCACAATGATTTGGTCCTGAGCATCAGTCCTAAATTACCCTTGATTCAGCTCTGGCATAATTTCCTATTGATCGCATGCTGTCCATAACAAATTTACTGTATGTGCCATTTGCTAGACTACAGTTTTCACCTTATCGGTCAATAATATCGTGAACTATGTAAAATCAATATGAACTGGGCGAAGTTAACAGGTCACTGGTGTCATGCTTAGGTGTGCATAATGGAATCAAGGTTAGACTGTTTTGAGATTATCTTTGACGTTTATTATAGTTACAGGAAGAGGGAATCAATTATGACTTCATTGGATTAATTTTTGATCAAATATTTACATTTGTTTGATTGCCCATCAAATTAGAATCAATTAGATGAAACTGTGGAAAATATGGTTACTCGTGAAGCCTGTTGTGAAAGGTATGTGGACAAACCTTAATTGTGTTTTACTGGCAATTAATTTGCTTCAGTCAGAGAAACGTTAGCAAAATCAGGTGTTTTAATTAATGCATCATTCAGTAAGAATTTACTGGACATTATGCTCAGTGATTAATTTCGTGCTTTAAAATTACTCTAGATTGAATAACAAGATGGAATAATTTTGTTATATTAGATTTATTTGTGAAATGTTAAATCACAATCGCTTAAAGAAGTATATTTTCTTTTCTATCTCAGTCTCAGAAACGACCTGCTAGTCATGATCATTCCAACCCTCAGACTCAAAAGAAACAGAAAGTTAGTAACAATTCTGAGGAGGATAATACATATCTAAAGTTGTAAGAAAATTTAAGTATGAGTGGAAAAGTGAATTTCTGTGGGTTAAAAATCTTGTGAAAGATGGAAATATAGTGATGATATGTGATGGGTGTAAGGATGCTGGAAAACCAAACCAGTTTGCCACTGAGGGCAGGTCTGATCTTCAAAAATAAAGTATAACATAATCCTTTTTCTGTTTAATATAACAAAATATACACACATTCATACATAATTATAAAAAGAAACACTTGCATAAAAATCAGTAATGGTCATGTCTGTCTCACTTTCTGCTTGTCTGTTTCTTACAAACTGCTGTACATATGTTTCTCTTTATTCAACATGAAACAAGAAATCGTGAACATCAGTTTGCTCCACGAATAATAAAAAATCCCAGCTATGAGCTCAAGACTGTCAAAAACTAATGACTACTGAGATTTCAGTTTTGACTCGAGATTTTTATTTTGACTCTTAAGATTATGAGGACAAGGTCAAATAACTTCAGTTTTTAAATCTATTGATAACCCTGTACTCAATCCGGTGGACGTGGACAGAGGACTATGGGATTAAGAGCCCACTATAAGTGGTGGAAGTCCACTCAGTCTGGTGGATTTTCCCCCCAGTCTAGTGTAAATCCACTCAATATAGTGGAAGTCCGTCACGGATTTTAT
The DNA here is from genome assembly GCA_029931535.1 of Margaritifera margaritifera. Taxonomy (NCBI): domain Eukaryota; kingdom Metazoa; phylum Mollusca; class Bivalvia; order Unionida; family Margaritiferidae; genus Margaritifera; species Margaritifera margaritifera. The sequence continues at coordinate 6,035,759 of JAQPZY010001642.1, forward strand.
TGCAGCCGTAGTGGGTTTTATGGGACCCCTCGCTGATTCTATTGTATTCGCTCCACGAGTCAACACACTAAACAAACAGATGGGGGAAACTCTGACACCATGAACCCGAACATGGCAGGTGTCAATTTCATACCTTTACCTGTGCAGTGGTAACATTTCTTGTGGAGTTTTTATATTTCTTGGATATCTTCCCACCCCTGTCCATAACAGAGTGCACATCAGAAAAAATTGCTTAGCTACAACGTACGTCCCTGCTGATTGAATACATGTATATGTACCTGTTAGCATATACAGAAGTGGAACTTTTCATACTATTCTGCATCAAGCAGTAACTTTGACGTTCTTTCTCAATAAATGATAATTCATAAAAATGTTTAGTGTACTAGTTATTAATTTGTCATAGTTTCCCTTTAATTTCAATACTATTTCCAAGACCCATTTGAAGAAATCATTGAAAGCAGTAATACATATAAAACTTGAAAAGAGATTACAAATGAACGCTGTAATATTTATATCAAACATGTATGATCATGAACACTGGAACATTATGACATATATGTCATAATTCTTTTCAAATTATATTAAAATAAAAAAGATATATGAGCTTTACTACGAAAAGGTTCTTCTGTACTTTTACACTTACAATTTGAAAATAACATTGATTATGAGAGAGTATGACAATTTTTTAAATGCACGGAATTGTGTACACTGTATTGACTGTTGTGCTCTATCAGTGGCCATTCATGTAATAAACAAAGTGATTTCAATGAGAAAAAAAGCTACTTTCTTTCTTCACTTTTTTCATGAATCTACATGCATCACCAGGCACAGGCTGAGGAGTGACATTCTTACTTTGAAGCCAGCTGCTATGCCTGTTTCTGTAGCTTCCTGCCTCAAGTCAACAACAGTCAGTCAGGACAGTTCCTACATGTCATCACCTAATGTTCAATGTCGCCCTTCGATGTTTCAAAATGTACAGTACATTAACTGTTGAATGAAAATATCACACACCACACACTTTACAACTAAAAGGAGGTTAGTTTGTGAAAAACAAATTTGGACTGAGAAATGCATTTGATGTTAAGTTCTCATATTATCGTGTAAAACTGGTCTCTTGCGTTATATGAAAAACTAAATATAATTATTTTTATTTTTCCATTTAGAGACCTACCATTTAAATTATATTTAAAAAGAAAACAAAATGTAATGGCCTTGATGCACGTCTAAGCTTTGTTCTTTTTTTCTAAAAAATCAGAACAAGTGTATTTGTTTCAAGCTATCTCCCATCCCCTCCATCTCTCTTTTTCTCCCAGCCTACAGCCCCCCCCCCCCCATTCTGTTGCATAATAAGCAAATAGAGAAGAAGTCTTAAATGACTTAAATTAGGACAGTTCCTAGCAGCTACTGGTCAATGTCACACTTCGATGTTTCAAAATAAACACTGTTGAATGAAAATGTTTCTTGTTGTCACAAACTCAAACACTTTAAAACTAAGAAGATATTAGTTTGCGAAGATCGAATTTTGACAGAGAAATTCATATCTATTAAGTTTTGATATTATTGCATAAAACTGGTTACTAGCAGTATAAAAAGCAAACTATAAATAGTATTTTTATTTTCCCAATAAGGGACCAAGCATTTAAATATAACAAGCTGCAATGGTCACATCTAAAATTATTAATATTTTATTTTCTAAAAATCGCAACTGGTGTGCTTTTTCTTATTTTCTTATTATCTGTTGTCAAATCTGGTCATAATTAACCATGTATGAACTTAATACTTCAGAAATTTAATAGACTGAAAGTCTAACAAGTGAGCATTACTGCAATAATCAAGGTGAACCTGACAATATTCACGACGACCTTAGAATTAATATGAACGGTTCAAAATAAACAGGAAATAATTGGGATTTACAACCGCTGATGCCAAGATCTTTCCACTTCCATGTCGAAGTAGTTAATGAAGTTCAACGAGGGATACCAGTTTTAAAGCAGTGAAAAATACGAAGCCACATATTTACAGCAATCGGTGCAATTAGAGATAGATTTTATAGCCTTGGCAAACACATAGCTTAGCAATTTCGAGTGGTGTTCAAGGCATTATTGATAGATATGATGTGTTCAGCTTGTGTGTAATACAGTACAAGTTAAACAAGTGGTGAGAAAGAAGAATGAACAAAATGAAATTCCACTTAGATAAAGCTAAAACCATACCTAAGTACAAAACTGGAGGCTATTTTTATTGTATAGTTAATGCAATCATATATACCGCAGAGCTGTTTGTGCGATTATAGGCATAATTTCAGTAATTTCACATTGTTGGCCTAACTGCTAAACCCGGTATAAATATGCCTTTGAATCCATGTTCTTTAGCGACAAAATGTTTTATATGTATTCATGTCAACCTAAAAAAGGACAATTGGGTCAAAATGTAACAAATTAGTAGCTAAACTAATACACAATATTTGTTTGACATTTGGGGACAGTTTGACGTATTTATCATGTGGACTGAAAGAATGTACTGTTCCAAATAAATTGTATCTGCATTAACTGAAAAATAATACATACAAGTTTATCTCTTACTGAAAATATTTAAGTGATTAAAATTTGTATGGCTTTCACTCATCGATTTGGTATTTAACTCATCAGAAGACCAAACCAGCAATCTTAAGTATATTTTTTTTAACTGTTGGTCATATAATGCAGCATCATGTGTTTCACAGAGTCTGAGTAAAAACAGTAGGTCTACGGTAAAAGTAAACATGTGTCTAGTTCCTGAGAACATGTATCGCATGAACATGTATATTTGAGTCACAAGTATTAAACAGGCTGGACTAGTAGAGGTTGTATATTGGATAGCGCCATGTATATTTCATTGTGTGGGAACATATTAAGCAAACAATTTAAAAGTGACTGGGGGAAAGAGAAAATAAATCACAGCATTTCTCACATTCTATTATTTTAACAATGGAATGAAACCTGCTAATACACGTATTTACATGTGATTTCTTTTTCCTTTTGTTTGTTTAAAAACTGAATATCGCTGTCTCTGTCTCTGTCTCTCTCTCTCTCTCATTAAAATGATTATAATTAAACTTTGTATAATTTGTGAAGCACCTAAATAGTCTCATGACTCTTTGCTCGGAAATGTATCTTTCATCTCTTGCAATACATGTATGTGAATGCGTTTTAGTGGGCAATTCTTTGAATATTAAATGGCATTGTGTGCAACTTAAAAAGAGCATTCTGCACTGTGTAATGTAGCTGAGCAGACAGGTAAGTTCCACGCGAGGTAGTGGGCATCCACTATTACATAATTATATCGCTGTGACTTTCAAATAGGCAATAAAACTTAATCCGTCCACTATGAGCCACGACATGGACAATCCACAACGACCACTATATCCGTCCATGATGGACACAGCGTGAAAAGGATTAAGGTCCACTGTGGGAATGTGGATTTTCAAAAAAATGTCATGCCTGTACTGTATGCACAAATATACAACAGACAGAGCAGAAAGTGCCATCCCTGTATCCTACATGATGATGTGTGATAATATAGAGTGTAAATATTATATATTGAGAAAGAATATTACCATACAGGTTAGAGAATTTTGAATTTCTTCCCTATTGATTTGAACCCGGGTCCACAGGTTATGGCAACAATTGCCTTGTCTGGTGTATATTTGTACCTATCTATATTAATTTTTATATGTCTTGATTTCTGTCCTAGGAATCCAGAGTGACTGTGTATTAGATGAAAATTAACTGCTGAGTCATCATGCGGATATGTCTGCTACACACAGATGCCTAGATCAGCGACTATGTTCCATCCTTTTTTTGGGATGCACACATGGTTGAGGGGGTATAGGAGTTGGTGCATGCAGGCAAGGCGATTGTTGTCATAACCTGCAGACCTGGGTTTGATTCTCAAAAGGAACAAATTAAAAATTCTCTAACCTGTATGGTAATACTCTTTATTCTTTCTCAAAACATATATATATAAAGTTATGTAGTGGGAATCATAACAGTCTCGATAGTTTTTAAGTTATGACCCAGGAACCACATCTGTATGCTTCTGGTTGCATAACCCAGGAATCTCATTTAAGACTCAGTCTAATTTATGTTGACACATAAGTCAGTGATCATATATATCAATTCTCAGATGTATGACTTGTACCTTAGGAGTTACTGTAATTTTATGTAAAACCATCCTCTTTCGGGTGGATCAAGTTATAAAACCATTGTGGACATGTAGAGAATATCCCCAATCATCTCCTGATGTTTAAAGTCACTATCTTGAAATTGCATTGTATTATGAATGCATGCATACAATTTCTTCATGAAAAGTGTGGAGATAACACTAATTATGACCTAATTAGGTGACCATACTTGGCAGATATTTTATTTGAACATGCTTGTATTGCCTGACATTTTGTGCACTGTTAATTTATTATAACACCCATCCATTTAGTAGTTTCCCACCTGCAATACTGAAAGTTTGTTGCTATATGTAGTGGGTATTACACACTGTCAAGTTACTACTGTATTTGAAGAAAAAAAAAATGATTTACACCACCTTTAAAAGACTGTCAACAGTTGCTGTTTTCATATTGTCAAAAAATGTCTGAAAGTTAATATTTCTTCAGTTTGACATATACAGCTATTATTTGCCAGCTGACATTGATCGATATCATGATAGGCATGAGAAATGAGTGGTTTGTATCAGCTGCAGTAAGAAGTTCTGTTTTAAAAATGTTTCCATGGCGAAAAAGCACAATATTCACTAAATAGAAAGAATAAACTGATAAAATGGATATGAATAAACTGTTCCGATACATTTTTAAAATCCTCTGAATCTGTCCTATGTAAGCTGTGTTATGACCCATTACAATGGTCTGTCCTTTGTTAAGCTGCACTGTTGTTGTCCTATCTTAATTGTAAATATCTTACAAAAAGAATACACCAAATGCATTTACCCATTTATCTAACAGATATTGTGAATCAATCAAAGAAAAAATCTTGGTTTAGAAGATTACAAAATTTGCGTGACACAGACCTTTACATTCACCTGCCATTTGGAATTTTTAATCTCATTCTAATTTGTCAAATTAATATATTACTTCTCAGTTTAAGTAAATGATGTACCGTATATACTTGCGTATAAACTAGGTCCAAATGCAAACAACATAGACCCTGATCTGCCGGCGCATTATGCGATGGCAGATCTGGGTCCATGCAGTTTGCAGCTGGTATCGACTTATACTCTAGTATATACGGTAAGTTTTGTATATTTGTCATTAAAAGCTGTTTTTTTTTATTAGCATTCAAGCAAGAGAGAGAGAAAGAGCTTTTGATCATAATGCTCAAACATAATTAATGTTCACCCTACTAAACATGAACCAACTCTTTCACATGTCAGTGTAAAGATCTGAATTGTAATATAAACATACTGCAATAATATCTATACCTCATATCTATACCACTTTATCAATGGTAGGTTACAGTGCGCTTGCTCACTGGCTATTTGTTTATTCTGTATGAAAATGGCGACATGCATCACAGTAGACCATACTAGGGACTATAACTGAGGAAATATGAATAAAGGAAGCAATATTTCTCTGATATTTGTGCATGAAGGCTTCAGTGGTCTTTGACAGTGTCTGTTCAATCTACTGATTAAGCTTAAACAGCTTAATCTTATTCACAGTAAGACCATCCCATGTGGCAGTTCAGACAATTCTAACCGCTGTTTCGATGTAAGTATTTTCATGTTTGGAAACAACATCATTTACAGAAATAATGTCAAAGGCAATTGATATATAGACTACAAAGATTTTAATTTTGTCGTACATACACTGAAATACTAGTTAACTGTCCAACTCCAAAAAAAGAAAATAGTGGTCGATCTTGCCCCATCCCATCCCAACCTCAAATTTTCTCTCAGTTTTGTTGGGAATTATTTTCTTTGTATGAAAAGTAGGTCACGGTGTCCTTTTGCTTGTGATGAGCAGTACCCTACATTATGAATACACCCATCCTGTTTCATGAATGTAGATGCAACAGCAGTGTTTCAGCCAGGTTTGCAAAAAAGGGGGCCAATTGGTACCCTTCATTAAAAAAAAACTGCAGAGGCACATCCTGGTTGAAACACTGCAACAATGTCAGAGAAACTCAGTTAAATGCAAAAATGTAATATTGATGCCTAAACCACCAACAACAACGACAATGCACAACACTTGGAAAAGTGATACCAATGTCTGCCTATGCTTTGTAGAAATGAACATATATGTATCAATCATATCTACTTTCAAAGCGTTACCTTCCACGAGAATGATGTCAAGTTTTTGAAGACTTGCTCCACACTTTGTTCACCAGACTTGAGTCCCTTCACATCCTTGGCCAACTCCTGTAGATGACTGCTCACCTGACCAATGTCCTCCAGGTTTCTTTCCCCACGCACATCCACTAGATGGACAGAAGAACAGATGAAAATACAGGCACATTAAACAAAAGAACATAGGATTATTAATTGTAATGTAAATGTGTGTGGAGCTGGAAAAATGTAAAACTTTTAAATCTATCCTAAATGAGGATTTTCATGAAATTAACCAAAAGTTTGGACTTTTCCTTCATATTTTATATAATACGCTAAACAAGTAATGTAAAACTTTATTTGCCAAGCAAAATATTAGGTGTTTCATTGTCTGCTGGACAAGGAATTTTGCCAACCCTGGACTGAGTATATTGTAGCATTCACTTAAAAAAAAAATAAAAGATGTTACACTTTTATGGCTAGTCAGTTTTAACGGCACTTTTAACATTATTGGCTATATCATGCCGAGGAAATTGGAGCTAAGTTCCTTTGCCAAGGACACACCAAGGCAGCCAACTTTTATGGGTTTTACTGGTTAAAATCTAAAATGGTTCATCATAAATTGAAAGAAGATAGTTCTCTATCACAAATCACCATGTTTTTTTTTATAGCATATCCCAACCTCAACTCCCAACAGTGACACTGGGGTCATAATGCAAAATCTGTCACATAAATGATGCATCTTACTGCTATGACAGTGCATAATTTATTTTTTATATATATTTTACCTTTGACCCCCTCACTGGGACCTCTGGGGCTGGAGTCAAGAGTGACATCCTTCTTGTACTTGTGGTTACCACAGGGATAAGACAACTACCGAGTTTCATCAGTTCCACCCATTTGTTTAGTAGATGTAATAATGGACAGATGAACAGATACAGATGGAAGGTATCACAATATACCCATACTTCAAGCTAAAACATGGGGATAAAAGTATAAACAGAATACCATATCATGTCTAGTAAATTTGTGATTTAAAGAAACCGATTGTTGAAGTAAACTGTTTCTTCGATAATATTTACCTGGTCCCAATTTTAGAACATCCACTACCTTGTCGTCTCAAGTCAGGGCTGCCTGTCTTATGATCAGGTAAGAATTATCTAAGATGCATATTTTACTCCAAAATTTGGTTTCATCTTCAAATACATTACCCAATCATAATATAATAGGAGAACTGGCAAGAGGTGTAGGAAGTTACAAGGAAACAGGCATATGAAAGGTGAGTAAGGAAGGCTTTAGACAGTGGTTCAAAGGGTGACTCATTCCACCACAACCCATTGCAAGTTCCATTTTGGGAAAAAAGCCAAGGCCTTCAGTCTAGACAAATCAAAATTGGCTAGAAGGTCAGAGAGATTTTTGTTCTGGCCTACGTCCTCCCTTTCATGATTATGAAACATGTCTGAAATCATGGGATGATCGAGATTGGACATAACTTCTTGAAAAGCCAAAGGAGGAAGTTAGCTATCAGTGGTACTGAGACCTTTAAAGGTGAGATGCTTCTCTGCTTGCACCACTGGAAAAGCTTCTCCATTTCCCCTCACTGGCTTTCAAATTGGTGGGTCTTCTTGCATGAGAAATTCTGTCCACTATTTGTTTGCAGAAATGTTTCTTTCTTTACGATTGTTTGATATAAGCCATGTGTGCATGTTTGGAACTTCTGAGTCGCAGGCATGAGACTGGGACATACATAAACAAAAGTCTTTCAAAGGGACTGATGCTCTACTGGGCGAAAAGAATTTTCAGGAATTCAAGATAAGACCATTTCTTCCTTTTAACTGCAGAGTGTTTTGAAACCATCTCTGATATTCTTCAGCAATAACAAGATTTTCAAATTAGCTGCTGTGGTACACATACTGAATGTCAGCTAAGAACCATTTTCATTTTAGGACAAAGTAGACATCATTAGAAGTCTTTTGGTGAAAACCCCATGTCATAATGATCATCCATTCAGATTTGTAAGACAGTCGTCATGTCAGTCATTTTCATTTAGGACCAACTAGGTATCATAAGAAGTCTATTGGTGAAAACCAGATGTTGATATAGCCATCCATTTGGAGCGGAGTACAGATAACAATATTTTCAAGATATGACTTTCCATTCAGGAGGAGTAGCAAAAACAAGATTTTGAAGATAGCTGCTGTGGTGGCCAGATTGGATGTCAAATTGGCAACATTTTTATTTAAGACCAACTGGATATCATAAGAAGTCTTCTGGTGAAAACCCCATGTCAATATGACTTTCTGTTCAAGTAGAGTTGTGACAACAAGATTTTTAACATGGCTGCCATGATGGCCATATTGAATTTCAGATTGGCACCATTTTTATTTAGGACCAGCTAGACATCATAAGAAGTCTTTCAGAGAAACCCCATGTGGATACGACCATCCAATCAGCAGGAGTAGCAATAACAAGATTTTCAAGATGGCTGCCATGGTCGCCATATTGGATGTCAGATCAGCACCATTTTTATTTAGGGCCAACTAGACATCATAAGAAGTCTTTTACTGAAAACCCCGTGTTGATATGACCATCCATTCAGGAGGAGTAGCAATAACAAGATTTTCAAGATGACTGCCATGGTGGCCATATTGAATGTCAGATAGGCACCACTTTCATTTAGGACCAACTAGACATCATAAGAAGTTCTCTAGTGAAAATCCAGTGATGATATGAGCATTCATTCAGGAGGAGTAGCGATAACAAGATTTTTCAAAATGGCCACTGTGATGGCCATATTGGATGTCACATCGGCACCATTTTCATTTAGGACCAACTAGATATCATAAAAAGTCTTTTAATGTAAACCTGATGTTGATATGACCATCTATTTAGGAGGAGTAGTGATAACAAGATTTTCAATATTGCTGCTGTGGCAGCCGTATTGGGCATCAGATCAGCACCATTTTCATTTAGGACTAACTAGACATCATAAGAAGTCTTTTAGTGAAAACATCATATTGATATGACCATCCATTCAGGAGGAGTAGCAATAACAAGATTTTCAAGATGGCTGCCAATATTGGCATAATTTCTTTTAGGACCAAACATACATCATAAGAAGTCGTTTAGTGAAAACCCCATGTTGACATGACCATCCATTCAGGAGGAACAAGATTTTCAAGATGGCCACTGTGGCAGCCATATTGGATGTCTGAGCAGTACCATTTTCATGTAGAACCAACTAGACCATGGGATGAATGTGTGTGTAAAGTTTCAAAGTAATCCTCCAATTTGTTTAGGAGGAGTAGCAATTACAAAATTGTGCTAACGGATGGATGGACAAAAGGTAACAGACGATGGATGATGGACAACAGACCATTACATAAGCTCTTTTGGTCTCTGGCCAATAGAGCTAACAAAATTTGATAACTGGAAGGGTGATTTGGGGGTAATCCCCCATTGTGGGTCTGAGGGGGAAGGGGTGCCTACCGAAAATTATTTTCAGGAAATAGAAGCCATGTAAACTGTCTCTCCTGCTTCAATACCAATGTTGAAACTTGGTTATGAAGAGAAACTAAAAAAATGAAGGCATTTCAACTCATGTATTATCAAATATACCTTTAATATACAATTTCTGGTTTCCTGCAGCTTTACATTCAACCAGTTCAGTTTCTTTTCTCAGGCCTTCTTTCCATGTGAAGCATAATTCACATCTCTCTGACACAAGGTGCAGTATGCTTACTTTTCAGAAACATTGTCTGAGCAGTTGGCTGTCAATTTCCTGCACCACCCGTTCCCATTTCAATACATTTTTTATACTGCAGTTAACATCTTTGACATTTGCTTCTCCCATTTCAACTATGAGATTTGTTGTCATATTGATGCCATTTCTTGTGTATGAAGAGGCAAGAAAATGTTCCAAAATCTGACTACCTTCAGGCACAGACTGATTCTACAACATATTCAGCTGACTTGTTCAGGCATTTACTGGCTGCACTCTATTGGCGACATGGTGATGCACACCAAGAGAATAAGATGCCACCCACTTCTCCCAACTGAGGGAAGAGATCAGGATTAGTCTGCTCTCAGATCCCCATGCCTTCTGAAAGATCCTGGGAATCAGAGGGGTTGGGTATGGGCATACGCAACAAGACCACTATGGGTCAACCCTGACGGAAACAGATTTGAATGACGATGGTGGTGAATGGACTACTGTGTGTTAATCGCTTGATTTTTGTTATGACACAGGGTTCGTTAAGAAATTTTGTCTATCTGGGACATGGCAGACTTGAATGTGGATTTGCTGATGATCACACTACTGGAAGAATTCCAAACAAGAAGGCATACATCTGTGGATTTAGTTTTCCCTTGCCTTCTGAGGTAAATGATGATAGCAGAGTTGCCAAAAAAATCAGAATGCCCTTTCCAGATCGCATCTCCTGCCATGACCAAATGCATTCAGTATGGTTTTCATCTCCATTAGGTCGATGTGCATGGACAACAACTGAAGAGACCAAAGCCCACTTACTGGTAAGGAGGGCAGGTGATGGGTACCCCAGCCAGTCGTGCTGGCATACGTGCAAATCCATATTTTTGGCAGCTGATGTAGATGCAGAACAACCAGTGTAAACTGTGAGAGGTCCTTCCATTTGCTAAAAAATTAAAGCATCATGTAATCTGAAACTTTGATCATTTGGTCTAGTTGGCATAGATTTAGACACTGTTAAGATTGAACAATTATCAGCAGGGCTCCCCCTTATATGCAGGCAGCCCATGGAAGTAAGATCTGTGGTTGTGTTGAGAAGACTCAAGAGGTGAAGGGATTCCTGGGCTGATATTCAATTCTCCAAAAGGACAGAAGACACCACAAGGACAATTGTCAAGGTACAATATTGAGGGAGGTGAACCTGATTGAGGAAACATGTGAATTGCATGTTTAGGTGAGAGTAAATCTGGGACCTGATAAAATGGGATCTATCCTTGGTGAAAATCAATCCGAGATGAAACAAGATAGAAGTAAATTTTTTTGGTAAATTATCTTTCTCCAGGATACTTATCCAATCAGATTAATGTTAGGAAATAAGCTCCACTACTTCTCAATTCCAGCAATCCCAGAAAGATGAAAATTTCTTCTTTCCCATCTATATACCATGTAGACAAAAGGGAGATCTCTTACCCATTACCTCCCCTTACCATTGCTAAGGGAGGAGGATTAATTGTAATGTGATCGAGTAAGTATTCTTGGAGAAACATAGTTTACTAAACAATTTACTTTCTGCACTGAATACATTTCCTGATCGCATTAACTCTAGAACAATTACGAGGAGGAGGAAATGCATCAACATTCAACCTCTACCATCAGCATCATTTGAGGGGATGAATGGCTATATTCCCTGTACAAAGGATAAATTGCTCTCTTAATATAAGACAACACCAACAGTCACTTAACACATGACAACAACACTTGGATAAGGAGAAAAGAGTTACTTTTCCTTACCAAGGGGGCGCTCTACAGATAATACATGCTTCTGAGTGAGTGACAGGTGTAAGATGAAGTATTTTGCATTTGCAACATGCACAATGGAGAGAATGTTGGCATACCTCTATGTTACTTTCATGTACTGTGGCTGAAATTTCTTTACATATTGTACTTGTGGAAACTGGACATGATCTAAGCACACAGCGGACAAAATGGCCGCTCCAAAGTACTCGAAAAATCAGCCTTAATTAGTCAAAAGTGCACTATTTTCAGCAGTTATTAAAATAGGGAAACGAATTTTGCCAGAGCAGACAATACCAGCCTCTGAAAGTACTATGAATGAATTAAAAAATATCCAAAAAGTAAAAAAAGTTATTGGCTCTTTTTTTTTTTATTTACCTTTGAAGTCCAGGAAGTGAAAATGACCAAGCGGAGCTAGCAGTTTTTTGAGAGGTGCACATCTTAAGTAAGACCAAGCTGTATACTCTATAACCCAAATTTCACCCATCAATCATACACCAAAATAAAGAGAATACAAAGTTCTTTTAACAATACCTAAGATATACAAGGTCTTTTTTAAATAGCCAGGACAGCCAGTGAGGAAACCCTGGCTAATTCTTTTTCTTTAAATTTCTAACCCTATGCAAATTACGAAACTGGAGAGCGCCACCTAAAAATAAATATGAAAATTTGTGCAATTGCTTTTTTCTTTCTCATATAATTATGTATGCATTTCTCAACAAAATAGTATATTAACATTGATGTTATGCATAAAAATAAGCTAATTATGCCTATTTTGCTCTTGCTTACACAATATGCCTTGTGGCAGTATTTTGTGTGCAATGACCTCAATTATGGGAAAATTAGAAGTCTTAGAACATTGGAGTAAAGTCAACTTAAATTTAAAACTGTTGTATTAAGTCTAAGAAAAATGTAGCAACAATGTTTCTTTTCATTCGGTTGTAATAAAATTCTGGAAAATAATGATAATAAAGCAGATTCGCTTTCTTCCATATACTAGTGTTAGAAGAATTAGCAAACTTTGTACCCTTTGACCTTTGACCTCTGTGAACCTGAACTCTTCCATCCCTGTTCAGTCTGTAAATTTATTAGTGACATCTCATGAATAATTGTGGCAAGTTTCATGTTCCTGTCTTTTACCAAAACATTGGTTGCTATTGTTGAGAAAATGCAAGGTGTAGTTTTAAAATAGCCCACTTTTCATCATGGGGGGGGGGCTGGGCTTGTGTGGGACTTTGCTACAAATGAATACTGTTCTGTGGGAAAATACATGAAAATTATTCAAAAGGACTGTTTAGATGCTTATGGCTTAAATGTTTCAGCTATACAACCAAAATTAAATCATATAATAATAATGCATATGATGTCTATATGGGGGCGCTCTACAGATAATACATGCTTCTGAGTGAGTGACAGGTGTAAGATGAAGTATTTTGCATTTGCAACATGCACAATGGAGAGAATGTTGGCATACCTCTATGTTACTTTCATGTACTGTGGCTGAAATTTCTTTACATATTGTACTTGTGGAAACTGGACATGATCTAAGCACACAGCGGACAAAATGGCCGCTCCAAAGTACTCGAAAAATCAGCCTTAATTAGTCAAAAGTGCACTATTTTCAGCAGTTATTAAAATAGGGAAACGAATTTTGCCAGAGCAGACAATACCAGCCTCTGAAAGTACTATGAATGAATTAAAGAATATCCAAAAAGTAAAAAAAGTTATTGGCTCTTTTTTTTTTTATTTACCTTTGAAGTCCAGGAAGTGAAAATGACCAAGCGGAGCTAGCAGTTTTTTGAGAGGTGCACATCTTAAGTAAGACCAAGCTGTATACTCTATAACCCAAATTTCACCCATCAATCATACACCAAAATAAAGGGAATTCAAAGTTCTTTTAACAATACCTAAGATATACAAGGTCTTTTTTAAATAGCCAGGACAGCCAGTGAGGAAACCCTGGCTAATTCTTTTTCTTTAAATTTCTAACCCTATGCAAAGTACGAAACTGGAGAGCGCCACCCAAGCAAGAAACTCTTGGTGAATTTAGAGAAAGAGCTAAATCCATGCTTCTATTATATCGTGGATTGAAAAAACATTACGTTTGAATGTAAGCCTTGCAAAGATAGCTCTAATCTCATGAGTAGAAATCTTCATAAGGCACATCTGAATAAGATACCAGTAACAGACTTTCCAAAAAAAAACCATAAGAATTGCACTGGCCCCGGAGATGACTGGAAATCTCCCCAATTTTTGCAGACTGCGGGAGGAGGTGAAAGAAGGGATGTTTCTATTCATCCTCAATGTCTACCGAGGTCTTGACCTTATATTTCTGGCCCGCAGACATGCGGTGGACAGTCGCAGGGTCTTAAAGTCCAATAAATTTCCTCCAACGCAGCCTTGAAACTGAACTCCTTCCATTCCATGGTAGGGTCTGAGTGAGGCGGCAGATTGAAGTTTTCACACTCAATGTGAAAATATCCCTTGCTTCAATGTAAACTTAGCATGATCCTGGATTGATCACAGATTCAAACACCATGGGAAGACTGCTATTGTCTGACTTTTGTCTCAGTAATATAATGATGTTTCAGCACTTGTTATTGCTAAAATAGGCCAAAAGATGTGGTTAATGTATTTTTCACTCTGGAGGGCTAGATTTGCAAGGTAGCGGACATTCTCCTAACATTGGGTAATGCATTTGAAGAAGAAATACTTTCATTGAAATAGTTCCTGTCTTTGAGCCATTATTGCATATGAATGTGTACAAGTATGTGCCCAGTGCATTCTCCATGAAAGACTTGTATTCAAAAGCAATTGCTGAACACCATTAACTGCATACAAAAATGGAACAAAATAAAGTACCCTATTTTTATGGCTGCATTTTGTTTATAGAATGAATGAATGAATGAATGAATGAATGAATGAATGAATGAATGAATGAATGAATGAATGAATGAATGAATGAATGAATGAATGAATGAATGAATGAATGAATGAATGAATGAATGAATGAATGAATGAATGAATGAATGAATGAATGAATGAATGAATGAATGAATGAATGAATGAATGAATGAATGAATGAATGAATGAATGAATGAATGAATGAATGAATGAATGAATGAATGAATGAATGAATGAATGAATGAATGAATGAATGAATGAATGAATGAATGAATGAATGAATGAATGAATGAATGAATGAATGAATGAATGAATGAATGAATGAATGAATGAATGAATGAATGAATGAATGAATGAATGAATGAATGAATGAATGAATGAATGAATGAATGAATGAATGAATGAATGAATGAATGAATGAATGAATGAATGAATGAATGAATGAATGAATGAATGAATGAATGAATGAATGAATGAATGAATGAATGAATGAATGAATGAATGAATGAATGAATGAATGAATGAATGAATGAATGAATGAATGAATGAATGAATGAATGAATGAATGAATGAATGAATGAATGAATGAATGAATGAATGAATGAATGAATGAATGAATGGATGAATGAATGAATGGATGAATGAATGAATGAATGAATGAATGAATGAATGAATGGATGGATGAATGAATGAATGAATGAATGAATGAATGGATGGATGAATGAATGAATGAATGAATGAATGAATGAATGAATGAATGAATGGATGGATGGATGAATGAATGAATGAATGAATGAATGAATGAATGAATGAATGAATGAATGAATGAATGAATGAATGAATGAATGAATGAATGGATGGATGGATGGATGGATGGATGGATAGATCGATCAATTGATATATGGATTTGAGTTATGATCAAGATTGGAATCATGACTTGTGTGAAATCAGCTTTAAACAGAAGCATATAGCATGCTCTTTTTGCAAGAAAAAAATCCAAACAAAATCAAGACTAAAACAAATAGGTCCCAACAAAATCATTAGAATACATTAAGTGTGATTCACTCTGTACAAGTGACATAAAAATAAACTGACAATCACAAAGTTAACTAGAAATAAGACAAAAAAAAAACGTCTTCTGAATTAAATAAATATTAAGATGAAAAGATAGGAAGCATGTATAGTGTATGTCAATGTAGTCATGTAGGTGCATTTACAGATCTTAAATTAAATATTAATTGTTGTTCTAAAATTTAATACTAATATAGTTTAACCAAAGTCTATTCTTTCCTGATTTGTTGAATGCTCCGCACCTTAGTTGTCATCACAAAACTTCCAGATGAAAATTATTGATTGCTATCGACTTTTACAATGGCACCCAGGTACTTAAATAGATCAAGACAAGAGGACATTGGGTCTAAACATTACCAATATAGGGTATTATAAATGTTTTCCAACACGCTGTGCTTTCATTGTGATATCGTGCAACATTCAATCAATACTCGAACATACCTCTTGCTTGACCTTGTCCATAAATGTCCATGTACTTTAACATTGATTGTGCCATTTGCATTTCTCGGCATGTATATATTAATATCTTCCAAGCATATTGATTGATGAGGAATATAATAAACTGAATAATCATCATTTAAAGGTACTGTAGTATCATTTATTTTCATGGGGCTAAATTTTCATGGTTTTGTAAAAAAATACATTTTCGTGGGTACTTAAATTCAAGGATTTGCCTTTCAAAGTTTGCATATTAGTAAGTATTTAATTTCATGGTTTAACCTCTTCAAATACCAAAAATAAAGAATACAAAAGAATAAAACTATGCCGACACAAGCGCCAGTCACTTGAATGTTTAAAACAATACTACCACATGTATGAGCACAAATCAAAGACCTGACAAGTTCAATAAAACATTTTTTTTCGTCAAAGTCAATAACATCAATGGAAGCAGACGCAGCCAACAACACTAAAACAATACTACCACCTCTATGAACACAATAAAACACCTGTCAAGATCAATCACTTACACCATTTTTTTTGTCTGAGTGCTCAACCACTAAACTTGACAATAAATAAAGAGTACAAAGAAGAATTAAAATCATACTTCCACAACTGGTATGATAAACAGACCATGGAGGCAATCACGGAAAAGCAAGATGTTACTGGTGATGATCAGTGCTGTAATTAGTGTATAGACATAGTGTTTCATTAATAATAGTGCTTCAAGCAATAGTTCTAGTATTTTACAGGTTTGTTGTTCTTTTGGATTAAAAATGCAAGGATAAAATGAAATGTGCTTTCAGGAGGATTTAAATTTTATAACAGCAGGTGTACTCGAATGAATGATCGATTTGAATAAGTATTAAATTTCATTTTCACATATTAGTATTTTTTATTCTTTCTTTCATTTTCAGTATTATTAGTGTTTGAATACCTTATGCTTTTTCTCGTTTCTATCTATCCTTACTTATCTCACATATTGATTTAAGGCAGTGAGGGGAAATTACAGCTATCGGATACCTTATTGATACGTGTGCATTGAAACAATATAAAATACTTTATAATTCTTTTTTCAAAGGATTAAAATAAAACATGTGTAAAAGCTAATAGTTTATTACCAGATTACAGTATTGATGTTGATTTATCAAATACTAGTAGCTTTGTTAATCTCTAGGAATGAAACACAGTACTAACATGAGCGGGGGGGGGGGGTCATCATCATATGTAGCTAATTTTTCATTGGGTATTTCAATTTGTGGTTCGGGGCAACAACGAAAACCACGAAAATTGGTCCCCGCAACAAAAATTTCATTTTCAGCATTATTATTGTTTGAATACCTTATGCTTTTTCTCATTTATCTCTGTCCTTACTTATCTCACATGTTAATTTGAGACAGTGAGAGGAAATTACAGCTATCAGATACCTTTTTGATACATGTGCATTGAAACAATATAAAATACTTTATAATTCTTTTTTCAAAAGGGTTAAAAAAAAACATGTGTAAAAGAAAATAGTTTTTTTTATCAGATTAGAGTATTGACATTGATTTATCAAATACTTGTAGCTATGTTAACCTCTAGGAATGAAACAAGAGTACAAACATAGGCCGGGGGGGGGGGGGGTCCACATCATCATATGTGGCTAATTTTTCATTGGGGATTTAACTTCGTGGTTTGGAGCCCATGAAAATTTCTGATACTACAGTATGTGTAATCCAATTCTCAAAAATGACACCCATTGTTGAAATAACTGGTACAAAACACCTACCTGACCTGTATGACTTATACTTCAGAATACATCAACTACACCTTTTTACATCAAGTAATTTAAATTTAGTCAAAAAGTATCTCAAGGTAATATTAGATTTCAATAATCATTGTTTCATAGTTAAGAGGAATCAGTACTTGATGAATAATCTCTAAATGTTTTAGTAAAAAAAACAACATCAGTGATGAGTACCCAAACTGCCTGCAGCAATTATATCCCATTGATAGGTAGTTCCATAAGAGTTATCCAACATTCAAACTCTCTGTATTGAAAAACTGACATGGTCTACTGCATTGAAGGTAAACAATATAGCTAATGCAGTAGCGACAAACAGCCATTGAATATGGAGAGACTAGTGTCACAACACAATTTAAGCAAGCCAGATTACTACAATTTTGTCTAAAAACAATACAATCTTTTGGTTTTAACTTGGAAAAAGTCCCAGCACAATAATTACATTCCTAGTACTTTAAAACTAAAATAAATGGAACAAGTTTTGATAAATAAATGTTATCTTATTATGTGATGTATATCTCATTATTCTATTTGACTTTTGTAGTGACAGTTGTTTCTTTAAAATTTTGCTAGTACTTTGCCTTTTTTGAGAGTGAAAACTTAACAACAATTGTTGTTTGTAAGAAATTTTGCCTTTTAAGAGCTGTTTTAAAATCTTTGTTTCAGTTAATTATCCTTTGATATGTTTGAAAGTTAATGCTACAGGTTGATATTCAGGTAAATTTGATAAGAATCCATTCCCCTTAACCTTATATGAAATATATTGAAATACAGTTAAGATTTAAATCTGACCTTAAATGTAACTATGCAAGACACTCTGGTCAACATTACTTCTATGGTACAATGTCAAGACTGGTTGCATGACACTCAGGTCAATATTACTTCTATGGTACAATGTCAAGACTGGTTGCATGACACTCAGGTCAATATTACTTCTATGTGCAATATCAAGACTGGTTGCACTTTGCAAAATCCCAGATGAAATTTGTCAGTATAAAAAAAATAATGCACCTATAGTTACACCAAAATACAAGGACACTAATGTCATTGATGACCTCACTACATCATGCTTTGTTCTAAAATGAGGGTGTAACAATTGTAGAGAAAACATAAAAGCAACAATATATTTATTCAAAAAATAATAAATAAATAAAGTGATAACAGATACGAAAATACATGATTCGGTGAAACTTATATGAAAGATGTGGAATTTATACTGCCAAAAGGGGTGTGGTTAATGATTTTATTCCATGTATTCTCTGAGAGGTATCTGCTGAACTTGACTACCATATTATGGCAATTTTGTAATGCATGCATTTAGCTCCATTATACAAATGTTAGCATTCAATTAAGTTTGGATCTGTAATTAGCAACACATTATTGTGTTGTTACTTAACAAGATGATTTTTAACTGAATAGAAAGCAAGAAATAGAGCTATAATGCATTTAAAGTTAGTCTCTCAACAACCCATTTGATTCCACAACCCTACCTAGCAGTTAAAAACTAATACTGAACTGAAGATTTCTCAGTACTGAGATACATTCATGCATCACTACAGTTAACCAGTAAATATTACTCTAAGATGGCTACCTGCTCTTAGGTCGCTTCTGAGAGACTCAAGATTCTTTTTTAACTCGATATGCATCCAGGTCAGCCCACCGCATACAAGGATACAGGCAACAAGCAGCAAGAACCCCAGAACAGTGATGCACGTAGTACAAAGAGAACCAGAACTGCGTCTAAAACAAATCACAGCAACAACCACTCACCCAGCATTCAAGATATGGAGAATGAAACATAAAACCAGATAGTATGAAGCAAAATTGATTGAAAACTTGGCATGTCAAAGATCATTGAAGGGTTGTTATTTCCTCCCACAAGACAAAATTTATGTTTGTACACGAAATTGTTTTTTTTTTGTCTTCAAATTCATATCAGTAATTGAGCTGTACAAATGCTTCATTAAGATGCTTCCCACTGAGGTTACAATTTAACATAGTGTCCAAAATGACATTATATATAACATTATGTATACAAAAAAGGTTCAATCTAGGCTGCAGTTTGGATTGGCACCAAAAAACTATTGATGTCCAACTAAAATCTGGCACAATGTCAAATAATTGGCTCATATTTTGCATGTCTCAGCATCTATCATTGTCCAGGTTGTGAATTCAGCCCATGACCTGCATATGCATTATGTAGATGAGTGTTTGCCTGATAGAGACTGATGGTTTAGCTTGATTGCTTACACTGCCTTATGCCAGTGCTTTTATATTTAACACAGCAATAAACCATTACCAGTCATACAACATGCAAACAAAACATCTTCATGAGAGGCGATCTGCAAACATGTTGATGACTTCATCCACAGCAAATCTCCCAATTATTAAATTAAGGCGATACTATTGAACTCAATCATTTAAATAGGCTTCGCTCACATCATCTATTAATTTTATACCTTCAGAACAGCACAAAATAAACTTCTGGAAATATAATTTGAGTATAAATTTATCAGTAGAGGCATGGCTTGCTACGACAATGGTAACATCAATATCCAAGTCAAATTTGTATCTCTGACTCTCTAATGATAAATATAGTGCAACGAGATAGTGAGTTTTACAATTACAGTATCACACTAGCCCAATAAGGCACTGCAATACTGAAGTATCTTTATTGCCAAATATACATTTGATTCAGCGCTTTTCTCTCCAGAGCACTTTACTATGCTGTGCTGTAACGATATAATCTTCGGTGACACAACATTAAGAAGCATTGCTAAAGTGCCAAAACAAACTCAAAAAGCTGTTAATTACCTCTTGTAATGAAAAAAATTATCTACTAGAAACTGCCCTCAGGCTATTTTCTTGATATCTGCAAGTGAATTTATTGATGGATCATCACACTGTAAAGAGGAATGTCTCCATTAATGATCACCGACTTCAATGACAACACTGGTTCAAGATGTTGTCAAATATTTTAATTGCTCAGGAAAAGTTTCATTCCAGAAATCCAGCACATCCACTGTTCTCTTGTATTCATACTGTTATTATGTGATTACATTTCAATATTATTTATTAGTTACATAAGAGTAGGACATGGACTATTGCTTTCTATCACAACAGCTACTCCTTACAGTAGGTAATGTCAGATACTAGGCAGTCCTGTCAAGTTTTCCAGAATCTGGTGGTGCATGGCCAATTTATGGCAGGTTGTACATCATTAACAATTTTCCAAGGTCTCATATACTTTTCACTGACTTTATAATTTTTTGTACAGGACTGTTATTATGATTTTTAAAACCACATAAGCATTTGTTTTCACCAGTCAAAAAGAGGCAGAAGTCATAACTACATAATTTTAATCCAATCTCTCTGAGTTCAGAGTGCTATAATGCACTTTGGTTTTATCGAGAACAAACATAATTCTACCTAAAATTTAAGTCAGTTCTCAACTTTGTCCAACTAAATGATTATTATCAGTGTGTAATGTTTGATTATAGCTTGTGGATCAGTATCATGATGAACTCTTCCTACACTGTTAATAACAACAAAAATAAAATTTCAGTTTTCAAACTATGATCATTCCAATTGGATAGAGGCATTATAATTAGTGCAAGCAAAGAAAATTGAAAGAAAACCCAAAAACTTTACAATAGTATGGAAACGTCTGCAAAAAACTGAATGCACATATGCACGGTAAATTGTGGATGGAGTAAAATGAATGGCCAGCTGAATTTAAATGGTACATTTTAGTTCTTCATTCAATACATTAATAGTATCCTGTTAGTATGAGATGACAATGTTTATAGTTGTCCACAGATATCCTCAGAGCTAGTAATTTTATTCCAAGAGCTGATTATTGGCCAACATAACAGTCACTATGCTAGTAGTTTTAATCAAAGAGCTGATTATGGGCCAACATAATAGTCGCTTCAATCTTTTCAAGTAATATTATGCCAAATGTTCAGGGAACATAAAACTGAGAACAAAAACTCATGAATAGCTAGTAAAAGTACATGGTGGGAATAATGTATCCAGCATACAGAATTTCAAAGGCATCACTAGTCTTTGAACTACTGTGAGTCATTGTTTGTCATCTTCCTTTTGAGGAACCTCTGTTTTTTCAGTATAATATGCAATTCAGAGTGCAAAATAAGGTCATAAACTTTATGATGACATGAAGGATAATGGTCAAGTTTTTACCACAGATGAATGAGGTATTACCAAGAAATCCCATATGTAAACTGTCCTATATTTGGCCTAGGTCTGTCACTTCAAGAAGGTCAGCTCCAGCTGCAGTACATATATGCTATATGCAATGGAACTGCCTCCTTTAGCATATATATATATATATATATATATATATATATATATATATATATATATATATATATATATATATATATATATATATATATATATATATATATGCCAGTTAATACTACATGAATAATAGAGGGAAAACTTGAAGAAATATACAATTAAATAAATTTTTTCATCAGTATTTTTGAATGATAAATAAATTCTTTGAATAGGAAATCATGCCAAGGGCCAGAAATAAGTTTTTAAAAAAGGAGTGACTTATAGGTCAAATACTGTATGTATCTTTCACAGGCAAACTAAGGCAATGAATCATGAACATCTAATTGTTCTGTTAATCAAATAGTGGATAGTTACTTTAAATGAATGTGGAAAGTGTACAGATCACACACAGACTTAACTCAAACTATGAAAGAATTTTAAAAGTTTTTTTTATATTCCATATTATAAATTGCATAGTGTGAAACTACAGAAGGCATAAGTTTCTGACCAGAAACCATGCAAAAATATTGGCCCATCAAAACCGGACCTGGACCATTTAGAAAATATCAAGGGGACATTGACCCCATATTCCTGAATCCTAGATTGAACCCTGTATACATATGTCTAATCTACATATACATGAAAGTGACTCAATGAAAAAGTAGTTGATATACAGGAGTTTACATCATTAAAAATAACACAATATATTGATATTCTAAAGAACCCAATTTGTAAAATACGACAATGAATACATGTACACTTCTCATATTATTTAAACATATATTGAGTATATATAATTTATATAATTATCAAAAAGTACCAAGCTATTTGGCAGAAACTGTGTATGTATGTATGTGTGTATATATATATATATATATATATATATATATATATATATATATATATACACACACATGTATATATATATATATATATATATATATATATATATATATATATATATATATATATATATATATATATATACACACACATGTATATATATATATATCCTTAACCGTGGAAACATTTAGAGTAAGACTGAAGTTTAGAAATAAATACTATGAAAATAAAAAGGACATCTTCAGGGCTTAACAAAGTTTCAGCACGAGTAGTCCTGGACTCTTCACTCATGTAACTTAGGAGTCCCAGCCTATTTTTGAAATTCCATAGCATAAACTTGCCAGTCCCTCGCTTTCAAAAGGATAGAAAGGAAAATGAAAAAGTACATGATCATTATTTTATTACATATCTGGATTACATTCTCAGACTCGTTAGAGAATTTTTTTTTCTCCAGTAATTGTTCAACGAGTTTTTCAAATCAGTTTCTTTATTTTACACTGTTCTTTGACTTAACAAATGTATGTATGACATTCTGGTTATCAAAGTCTTCAAGTACAGGCTGCTCCTCCATTATTCTGAATAATTTATTTACTGTTTCATTGTACAGAACTGTGCTGCTTTGCAGTCATCATTTTCCACAACAATTTTGACAGTTTTTTCAACAGCATACAGGATTATCTGTCTTTATTGCATCTGCATGGCAACCCTCAACAATAATTAAATGATATGGGTTAAATTCATGACGGCTAAAGGCTAATATCTGCAAGTTAGTATTTCCATTTCGAGTGAAAGAATTATGCTTCCAGGAGTCTTACACCACTCACAAATTGCTTTTAATGTACCATCTTATTCCACTTTTTTAAACCATAAGAACAGCTTCTCCCACTCAGGGTCTAAGTTCTCACACTTGTAGAGTTCTGCTGGCAATTTTATCCGTGTCCTTCACCAGAGCTGAGATGGAGTCAGCATTAAATATACATTTTGAGTTCAAGTTATCTTTGTTCTCTTCACTTCTGCTCTCACTTTCATCTATTTTTTTGCCTTTTATTAGCAGTAGTGTCATTTTCATCGCAAGTCCATTTCCCGTAAAAGGAAAACAGATTTTGCTGACTCATTTTTATGAGTCAATGTAGTCTTTTCTGCACTTTTTTAAAAAGCGTCTTCTGATACTGCAATGCCCTACTCTAAATCACACATACTGAAGTAGCATTTATTACTATTATTATTATTGCATATTAATGATTGAACAGTATTTGCCAACTCAAACTCTGAGAAATCATTATACACAACATCACCAATTTAAACATCATTACAACAATAGGCTTTGTTTATTTGCCGAACAATCGCAGGTGCTTACATACACATTCAACAGAACATCTGTTTCTTGAAGTTATCACAACAGAGAAGGATTAACTGTTAATTAGTCACACTGACTTCATGCCTGTTTACCTAAGTCTAGCCATTAGCTATTCCGCATAGCTGACCAAAAATAAAAAAACAGGAGTGTCACAGGGGAAAATGAGGTGCATCATGGCGATGCATTACACTGGGAAAAAGTGTGTCCTCTGAGAAATTAATTCATATTTGATCCAGAAGCTTGGGTCCTTGTGAGCCCTGATCTTAACATAAAAAACGGTGAAAAGATGATAAAAATATGTAAAGCAGTTTTAAAGTTATAAGTGTTTGAGGATATGTTCAAGGGAGATAACTCATCACAAACATTTTATCTTTTCCTGATTTTTACAAGATCAGAGAATATCAATTTAAAGTAATTTAAATTTCTTTACCAGTACTTAAGACCTTTTCTATTTCTTTTATTTTCCATAAAATACATCTACAATAACATTCATCTTCAAATAAATACATTTGTAAATGAGAAGGAATAAATATTATTTATATTACTGATAAGATGGAAGTTTAAGGTAAATTTTTACAAATTAAACTTGAGGTTTCTGGAGAATGAACAAGAAAAATCTCCAGTTTCAATATATTCTTAGTCAGCATAACATTTCAAATGTGTCAAGTGACATATTGATATGATACATATATATGATGAGATTAATGAAATTAAATTTTTTATTGAGAAAATTTCAATTTTTAATGCTGCTAAAATTATCTCAATAACCATCCAAATGTGTAGCACCATATTCTGACTCTTTCTCGCTAATGTATTTTAAGAGATCATTAAAAGAAATTAAAATCTTTTATCTCTTTTGTGACATCAGAACTCATAAATATTGAGTGACTAAAGTTATCTCCCCTGAAATTTGTTACACTTAAATATCTTGGGTTCTCAACTGATTCTTATCGAATTATCACTGTCGTTTATGTTAATATATCCTCTTTATTTTAATTACATTTCCAAACTTCTGTGTCACTTTAAACTGAAATATACAATAATTGTTAACCACCTTAATATCATTATCCCTGTGTGTTATTATTATTATTACTGTTGCTATTGCAGCAGTTGTTCTTCTTATTATTATCTTGTTGCTACTGCTGCTGTGATTACATAACATTTTGGTTATGTAATGGGTTAGTAAAAAGAGACATCAGATTCAGTGGACTAATAGCAAGTGAAGTTTGAAACAGCTATATTTTTATAAAAAAGAGAAAGATAAAACTGCATAAAATGACTTCATTTCTGTGGGGTTTTTTGCCTCTTAAAATAGTGTACTTTATAAAACAAAAATTGTGCGACCTTGTCTACTAAAATTCTGATTTGATTCAATTTCATTAAAAGTGATGTTTCCCCAGGTCCTGATATAAACCAGTACTCAGTACCAAATTAGTTGATGCTTTACAGTTTTTTCAAACAACATTTATGTCCGACTTTGTTCACTAAAATTTTGATTCCATTTCACTTAAAGCAATGTCTTCCTCCAGGTGATTTGTCTTGATGTCAACAACGTCCTCCTCACTGATTGGATCAGCAGAGTTGATGTTCATAAGCATCAGAAGTATGTCCTGCTTTAATCAGTTTCTCTTTATACTTTTGATACTGTTCAGGAGACTGAACCCTCATTCACATTTTGCTATAGAGGGGGCTCACAAATTACATGATTTCCAACAATTTCACTATGTTTAAATAATGGTGGCATAGATCTTTGCTCTCGTGATCTCTGGTTGTATGTCATAAGCATTGTAGATCTTAAGCTGTGTATTTCATCATGGTCTGTAGAGAGGAGCATTTGGAGAATCTGAAATAGTTTTGTTTTCTGAATGCTGCAAAAATCTTCACATGTTGCTTAATCAAAGTTGAAAGCAGAAAAGTTGGAGGGCCACGGGTCTTTTTTGTATATTTCAATCAGTTCAAACAATAGTTTAAAGTTCCATAATTAGTTCATGCCATAGTACAGTGAATGCATCAAAATTGCAAACAACAATCAGTCCATACATCAAAAGAAAGTAAAAACACTTTGAACTAAGTGGATTAATATACAGTGCAATTAAATTTGCTACTTTAAGGTGAAAAACATTGCCTTGGACACTTTTATAAGTTGCTAATCCCCTAGCTAAGCTCAGTGTCAAACATTTGCAAATGTATTGCTTGATATATTTAACAAGAGCTGCATTACTCTGTAAGTGTGAGCAAGGGACAGCTCATTATTATTCATGAAGTTGTCTTTATGACAATTATAGTGTTAATTATGTGTAACAAATGAAATACATAGAACACAAATAGTCTTGTTCACCATTCAAAGGTCATGTGCTTTGCTTTGTACACAAAGTTTACAGCTTTCAATACAAATAAACAGATATCTTGATATAGGTGAGTTACCAACGAATGGAGCGCACAGGGCGCTGAATATTAATAATTGACTATTGTATTGTAAGAACTTCAGAGCTTTTGGTAGTAAGAATCCCCGCTGCCAGGGTCTCTAGTTTTAGTCCTGGACCAAAAGCTTTTAAAATTTGTTTAGAATTTTCTATATACTAGACAGTTTTTGGGAAAATGGTTATGGACTTCCATTTTTAAAAAATCCAAGAGAAAGCTCTGGAACTTCAAAAAGAAAATGTCACATTTTGTTGGCATGATTAAGGTTTTGTCAGGCAAATTATTTAACCTTTTAAAATTATCTACAGCCATATGGGCAACTCACACAGAAAATGGGAAGGAACATATCTAGATTTAGAGGGTCCCTGGGTGTCGGGTTATCCAATTTTGTGAGCATTAGTTGATGGTAAATAATCGAATATCATCATTTTTATGCAATTATTATGATCATGGGCTATTTTATTTAGTAACAAGTATGACATATCTGAAAAACATTGGCTATACAATTTATTCACAAAGTAATAACTTAGAAAAGCTAACCTTAGTAGGACTAAACTACATTTCTGATAGTCTACCAGTTGCAACATGCATGCTGGTTTTTCATCGTACAACCGACCAGTTGCAGTCCGAAGTAATTCTCCAAAATGACTGCATTTTTGTGCAAGAATCCATGGAAAAATTTCTACACCAAAATCATTTCATATAATAGTATTATTCTAAGACTAATTAACGATATATACAAAACAGTCTTAGCTGACGTTGAGCATACAACATAACACACATCTATAGAGCTTCACTCGCTATTAGATTTTCCTTATATCATATTATTCTTTTCCTTACATTGATTTGTATGACCTCGAGGATGACACTGAACACTCATCCATATCAGACGACTCAGATTCGCCATTTGAGCGGAGAAGTTCGTGTCCACTTTTGCTTTTCCTCCGAATTTTCGCGTTTCCGACGAGAGCGTCCAACTCACGACGCTTCTTCATCTTCTTCGACGGTTTAAAATCAACATTTACCCTGCCTGGCGTATCCAGCTTAAGAATTTTAGGAATAAAAATTCAGCAAACTACTCTCTTTACAAAAACATACGAATACACCTTATTTACATAGCAAAATGTATGTTGGCCTTTTTACGTCAAGAAATCAATCAGGAAATAATTAAACCTAGTTCAAAAAGAGACTTGAGTGTACTATTTATTGGTAAGAGCGTTGATTAAACTTGGATCAAAGACAACATGAGAAATATCTTTCAGATTATATCCCGGATAAACAATTTGAAATCGGTACAGTTTATTGGTATAAAAATCTAATGATCAGGATTATCACTAATATAACAAATGTTTTCCAGACATACATCAAGTAAATATCACCTCACAGGTGATACACATTAGCCATATAAAAAATATGTCCTGTTAATATCGAAATAATTTCTGCTAAGTATAAATATACATTTTCATATAAACTGACTTATTTATTCATATATCAATGAAGTTCTGAGCTTGCTTATTTTAACAAGGTTTCTCTAAATTTGAACAAGTTGTAAACAATGCAGAAACATATCTTGTTAATATTATGACCATTCTCATTAATTATCAATATAATTCTGTTGTCCTCATTCATTTTCTTGAAAGATTTACTACATAAACTAATTTGATGCAACAGTTTATATCAATGGTTCCCAAACTTTTTTGATCGCGACCCTAAATACCATCATTTGCGACCCAAAATGCATAACCCGTATAGGGTCGCGAGGGTCCTCGAGACCCTCATTTGTGTCGCGATCAGAGGTTGGGAACGACTGGTTTAATATCCAGGACTGAAAAAGATGGCATTCAACTAACAAATGCTGTTCATCTTCTGTACCATTTACACATCGGACAAATCCGTTGCTGCATTTGAATCTTCTCGTGTCTACCAAGTTCAGTGTTTGAATTATGAGAGCTGGTTCTTAGTTTAACAAAACTGATCACTTCTTATCTAAGATTTTCAATTAAGCAAAAGACAGTAAAAAAATATTCCCTCCTAAAGTCTAAATACCCCTTAGAATGAGACCACTTGCAATACCAATTATTTTGTATTAATTTAAATTATATAAACTCTTCCTAATTACAATAAATCCTAATTTAGAGTTGCGAATGCCGTTTCCAGTCCTGATTGCATTTTAAAAATTACAGGCATTCAGACGTTATGCACGCATCGTGAGTAATCACTAGCGTGCAAGAACTGGTGTGCAACACTCCTTAAATACATTTTTAATTTATCAATATGTGCACACTATGCATACCAAATGCACACTATGCATATCAAATCGTTTAAATTGTCAACGTTGGAGGGTAAACCAATGATGGGGGTAACCCGTAATATAATATAGTGTAAACATGACAACGACAGAGAGTACAGAATACAATTTATAATGAAGGCTCCAACCTCTGTCGTAAGCTGTACATTTTTAGCGTCCCTAGTTGTCATTATTACACTACATGATACTGCAGGTTCCCTCCGTCGTAAGTTAACCCTCCTTTGTTTATAATTTAAGCAATTTTGTATGCATGGTGTGATATAGTCTCTCTCTCTCTCTCTCAAAAATTGATAACGACGCAAATACAAAAAGTTTCCCAACGTTTCGAGCTAAACAAGCTCTTCATCAAGGAAGAAACAGCTTACATCCACAAAACAAACTCTAAACACAAAATCCAAGAGAAATTCTGGACTCATACATGTTTGAATGACAAGGAGGAATCTACAAACAAGAGTTTTTTTTTTTTAAATGGAAGAGAGAAAGAAGAAATAATTGAAAAACGGTCATAAAACGGTTAAACTACATGACTATTCTGCTCTGCCGTCAGACCAACATTGTTGTATAGCAAAAATGAAATACATATTTAAAAGGGCCAATTAATGGTGATTGAGAAGGCTGTGGATTTGTGCGAGATAAAAAGTAATTTCAACTGGTATCCGCATTAACAATAAAAAGGCATGCATTCCAAATTAATACAACCTGCAAATTAAGAAAAAATTTACTCCGTCTGATAATAAATTGTGTATTTTCAGGGAGGCATTATTCTCAGTCGCTCAAGAAAACTTGACTTTGTTTTTTTTTTTTTTAAGAAAAAGGCAAAGTAGGAAAATTCTTGGTGTCAGTACATGTGGGTGTACTCTAAAAAAATCTGGAGAAAGACATTTTTTTTATAATTTGAAGAAATAAAATACTGATATACAGATAAGGATCAGCAAAACTGTATTTGTTAGATCTAGAACAGCATACTTTTTGTATAAACCGACCCACTCGACAATATTAAAATAAATAATACAATAATAACACATTTCTAGTAAACTAGCACATCAACCTATTTCTGAAGGGATATGCCAACACTATAATAAAAAAGAGTACCACGAACGGTAAATTATACGCCAGCCCACTGTTTAATAGACCTCTTGTAGGGACTAATAGTGCATGGCTGACTCGGGAGATTACTGACAATTGGGTCTCAATGACCCTTATGTTTGGTCAAGGTATGCGGTCTTGAAATAAACTTCCCGTGCAGAAAGCAATATTTTCTGACTAGATTTACCATCACTGTGACCATTGAACTTGAGACTTCAAAACCTTTGGGTTTAGTTATTACTCTAATGGATGACTTGCACAACCACTCACAACGTTTGGTCAAGGAACTTGCTCTAGAACAAAAGTTGTACAAATCCCATTTCTTTTAGATACAATGACTTTAACCAATGAATTTGATCCCCAAATCAATAAGCCTCGTCCATACCTCAAGTGCAAACCCTCCACAAGTTTGATCAAGATACATGTCAATAAATAAAACTAATATGCAGAAACCATTTTTTCTACTTTCAGTCACAGTGACCTCAACATTTGATCTTTTCACCACAAAGTTAAAAGGATTCTTTCTTAATGTGTAAGCCATCCACAAACTTCGGTGACGGTACATGCTAGTGAAATGAATTTTTTTGTATGCTGAAACCAGTTTTATTCTTTAACCACATTGATCTTGACTTTTGACCTTTGGACCCCGAAATCAATAGACTTCTAACTTACTCTATGTGCAAGCCATCCACAATGTTTACTCCAGGCCTATCATGTAGAACTAATGTTATTGTACAGAAACCATTTTCTTCTTTCAGTTACAGTGACTTTGACCTTTGACCTTTTGACCCCAAAATATATAAACGCCTTCCTTACTCTAAGTGCAAGCCGTTCACAGAGTTTGGTTCTGGTCTGTGATGTAAAAATGTTATTGGGTGGAAACCATTTATCTTCTTTTAGTCACAACGACCTTGACCTTTGATCTGTTGCCTCCAAATCAATAGGCATCTTCCTTTCCTAATGTGTAAGCTATCCACAAAGTTTGAATCAAAACTGTGATGCAAAACTAATGTTATTGTGCGGAAACCATTATTTTTCTTTCAGGCACAATAACTTTGATCTTTGACCCCCAAATCGAGAGGCGTCTTTTTTTTTAAGATTAATGCAAGTAATTTACAACGTTTGGTTTTGGTAGGCTGTGGAGAACTTGAGTTATTGTGCGGAATGAAAATAGGGAACAAACGGACTGACGGACGTCATAACGTGTTACGCTCCACCTTAATCTTCACTTGCATAGCAGTATTAGGTAACAGAATCAATATTCGCTGATGCAGCTGCAGATCTTGAGCTAAATTACAATTTTGTATACATTATAAATAATGGCACAAAGCTACATTGTATTGAATTCAACAGTTTTTTTTATAGAAATATTTTAAGAGTATAACATGAAAACAAGACTGTGGGTATCAAGGGATAATGCCGATTTGTTTACAAATTGGGATAAAAGTGTGGTCAAACTACTTATGTTGAAGAATACCGTTTAAGAGAATAAAAGTCTTAATTTGTTGCTTTCAAGCACAAAAATGATATACTACAATGTATCATAAAAAAGGTAGGTTTACTGACTACATTCAATCATGATAACATTGAAATGAGCAGCATCAGACCTGATAGCAAGATGCTTAAAACAGCACAGTATGAAAAATGAATCAATATCGTTGATTATGTTGACACATGCACCAATTTGTACGGCTAAATTTACAATACAACTTTGCCAACCATAGGAATGCCGAAATTTGACCTAAATAGAAAATCATTCATATGTTCGAAATGTTTGAAAAAACGTCGCGAACTGCTGAAAATAAAAGTACCTGTTTCAGAAGTCATCCAGTTGGCTTGCTGATAAACACCTAAAGACAACTAATCAGGCATAAATAATATCTGATGTTATTATACCATTTTAAATTATCGAAAAAACAGTATTTAACGAATCTTTAATATGGTCCTTCAAGTCCAGTTCCTTACACGAATATAAATCAATTGTGTAACAATTAAATGTGGCAAAAATAAAATAAAATACAGTGAATTGAAAGAAAGGTTAACTGAACAATCAACCCGCACATCACAAGAGCAACCGAGAAAAAGAGTACCCTACAGAGGGGTATATGTTAGTCATGTGGATAGCACGTGACAGTTAGATACTAATGTCAGTAATAGATATTTCCGAAAAATATGATTTAATTCAAAAAGTGCAAACAAAAAAAGAAGGTGGCACACTAGATGCATTTTAGAGAAATCTTCAAAATGCGCAAATCCTAAAAGATACAGTCAGATGTGGGAAACGAGTTTTACAACAGGAAAGGTATGAATCTTTGGGGATAAGGAAAAAAAAAAAAAAAGAAGAAGAAAAAAGCATATGTAGTGGAAAGGTTAACAGAAGCCTAAAGTCTAGAATGTGGAATTATTTCACTCGAAATGAAATCAGAAAATGGGATGACATTTTACCAAATGTAATTGATGGCTATAATAATACTTATCATAGATGAATAAACATGAGTTCAGTTGATGCAAGCAAGGAATAAAACCGATTACAAGAATGGATTAAACCATGGGGTCTCAAACTCGCTAGCGGCGATATATTAGCCATACATAGAATACCCAAAAGTAGGCCGCGGGTGGACGGCGGGTGCACAAAGTTTGAGAACCATTGGCTTAAACTATTCGGTTAGCTGACAACTGATACACCTACAAAAAATGTGCGAAATAGTCAGAACTGCGAAATAACAATAAATTTGTTAATAGGGCTACCTTCCAAACGTAACAGAGGTAATATTTAAAATAAGGGAAGTAAAATGACGGGATCCAGTCGTTTGCAAATTGGAAGCCGTCAAGGGAGATAAAATAAAGAGGGCATGGTTTACGAACAAGAGTTATCTCTGTACGATAAACAAGATGGCATATAAAAAGTTTAAAGATTTTGAAGATCAAATGGGGTGACAATAAAAAATATGTACTCGTGAAATGGAAACGACATGATAAATTGTTTAACAGTTGGGAACCAGCTGAACACAATATGACAGTAAAGAAATGGCACCTCTATGGGAGACGGACGAAACACAATCCATAGAATAATTCAGGAGCATGAAAACATTTTTGAAAGATAACGAGATTCTAGAATGTGACAGATGTGAAGAAAAAACAAACAAAACCAACAAACAACACCCCCCCCCTCAATAAAAAAAAGAAAAAAAAAGAAACAATACAACGGTGCAATTGAAAATGAAAGAGTTAAAACTTGTTCGGTATGTGAATTTGTCTTGATCACAAAAGAGGGAAAAACTAAAGTACACACAACAATCTGAGGTAATCAACAAAACTGTACACACCAAAACATGATAAGATGATTACAATACATACATGGTCATAGCAGGGTAATAAATAGATTATGGAAGAAATAAAAAAGAGACAACATTAAAAAATATGGGGTTTAATTCAACTACGTCTAAAAGTAGCAAAACAAACCCCATATACAGTGTAAACTAATTACAAGCTGGTCTGTGAGATTTCGAACAAAATAAAAGCTACCGAAAATCACAAAGAAGTTGATGCAATTATGAGGACACTTAAACTTTTCTCGAATTTTATATAAAGAAGGCATAGCAACTACGCCATAAATTATGTATTTTTCCCGGACAAATTTTTACCGTGTACAATTTTAACAAATCCATAAAAGCTCCTGCTTCAAAGTATTCACACAAATTTAACCAAAATCAGTTGATTTGGGTGGGATTTATACACCGTATGGATGAAATAATATCCAGAACAACTTTACGGTGTGTTCATATACAGATTTCAATTATATAACTTTTTTCATAATTTTCATTTGATATCTACTAGTAAATGAAATTATACTACACAAGTAACTGGTACAATCAAGATTTGTTATTTAATTGTGTCACACAAAGTGCACTGGAGGTGCAGTTAGTTGTAAAATATAACAAATGCAATAGAGAAAAACTAATATAGGAATGGAAAAACAAAATGCAAAATACCAGAGATGAAAGAGTGTGCAAAATCAACGAGACTGGTTTGGTTTTGTGGGTTTAACCATTGTTAAGCCAATGTTCGGCACATGATAGACTGTACATGGCGGCCACTATATTTGGTGGAGGATAAATCCGGGAAAAACCCTGGGAAGAACCACCCACCCACGGGAAGCTACTGGCAAGCTTTCTTACATACTCACGTTGGCCGAGCCGAAACTCGAACCCACGTGGACAGAGGTGAGTTGTCAGTGATCTGTAAAGGCAAGCGCCTAAGAAAACTCGGCCATCGGGGGCCCAAAAGATCAACGAGATGAAAATGGTATTACAGTGAAGGAAATGAAATGATGTGAGAGTGAATTAACCAAAAACTGTGGAAAAACAGTAATTGAAGTTCAATGTATTTCCACAAGGAAAACCAATTCCACGCTAATTTCTTGATTTTAAATAAGTGACCTCGTATTAGGAAAACAAACTAGTATAGAACTTTACCCTTGCCCTGCGATTCAATTTAATAAAATAAACTGGTTTACTCTTCCTTAATCAAGTTAACATTTAACCAGATAAACATTTACCATACTTAAATTTGATTGTTTAATACAAACTATTAAGCATATTTAATAACAACACTTTAAAATTGGGCAATGATGACTCTATGAACAGATACAGAGGACACTGTGACATGAGATTTTGGCAGAATGAACTAAACTGGGAAGTGCAGATTACAACATTTGGTTGTGGGATTTCCTACTGGCATTTAATGGGTAAAAATGCAATAGAACTAGTCAAAATTTAATATCTGAATGTAAAACCTTTACCTGACGATGATGAATTCGTATCAAATAACAATATCATTGATATGAAACAATTCAATTTGATCTGTAACACTTTTAAAATTCCATTACAGCATGAATTGAGTTAACTCAATGAAAAAAAAACAAGAGTTCCTTGAATAGACTGACGAGATACTGGCCGAAAAGAATTTAAAAGGAATTCAAGATACAATCTTTTCTTCCTATTAACTGCTGAGTTTTGAAATCATCACTGATATTCTTCAGCAATAACAAGATGTTCAAATTAATTTCATTTAGGACCAGCAAGAGATCACTTAAGACCAACAAGACACCATAAAAAGTTTTTGGGTGGAATCCCCATGTTGATAAGACTTTTCGTTTTTGAGAAGGAACAATAACAAGATTTTCAAGATGGCTGCAATGGTGGCCATACTGACTATCAGACTGGCACCATTTCCATGTAGGACCAACTAGACATCATAAGTCTTTTGGTGGAAGCACAATATCGATATGACCATCCATTTAGAAGTAGCCATAGCAAGATTTCCAAGACGGCCATTGTGGCGGCCATATTGGAAATCAGATCGGCACCAATCTCATTTACGACCAACCAGACATCATAAGAAGTCTTTCAGTGAAAACCCTATGTTGATATGGCCATTCATTCAAGAGAAGTGATAAGAACATTTTCAAGATAGCCACTGTGGTGGCCATATTGGATGTACAAGAGACATCATTTTCACTTAGGACCAACTTGACATCATAAGAAGTCTTCTGGTGAAAACCCTATGGCAATAATACTTTCCGTTCAGAAGGAGTAACGATAAGTAGAGTTTCAAGATGGCTGCTATGGTGGCCATATACGATATCTCATCGGCACCATTTTCATTCGGGACCAACTAGACACCATAAGAAGTGTTTTAGTGAAAACCCCATGCTGATATGACCATCCAGTTAGGAGGAGTAGCGACAACAAGATTTTCAATAATGGATGTCAGAGCGGCACCATTTTCATCTCGAACCATGGAATAAACGTGTGTTAAGTCTAATTGAAATTCTCCAAATAGTTTAGGAAGAGTAGCGATAACACACTTGTGCTATGGAAAGTACGGACGACGGACGAACGACAGACGACGGATAACAGACCATCCCATAAGCTCTTTTGGTCTTTGACCAATACAGCTAAAATATAAAATACAAATCCTTGATTGATAATGGGCCAGAAGAATATAAAACTGTACAGCAAAGTTTTGGGAAGCCTACACCTGGTGCTGTGTTAGCTGAATATGAAGCAGGTACTTTTGAATACTGGAGAACATTGTCAGCTGATTAATAACTTATATGGCAGACAAAGACGAACCTACTGGTTGGACCTTCTTTCTGGAATATATCAAAACGATTAACAGTTCAAGGTACTGTAAGGTTAAACCAAAGTATAAGGTGCTACGTTATAAGCATATTTGGTGCACAAGTAAAAAACAATATATAGAACATCTATTAGGCATCACAACACTAGTTCCATATATATTTCCTCTATTTTTCTGCATTTTGTATGAAATCCAGTGCATTAGTTGTAAGTTCTGATGCACCAAGACTATTTTACTTGTGTTTAGATACTAACTTAGACAGAGCATATAATAATCAGCATCGGTTATGTTACACTATATGGAAACAGTTGCATTTGAATGAAATGATTGGAATACTTAGTATAAGTGACCATTCCTGAACCAGCAGAATCAGAATCATCCTGTGCAAAAGCCAACATGATGAACTCTATAAACATTTTATTTTCTATTTCGGTTTTAATGCGGCTTGCTACTGAATGCAAGTAACATTCTTTAGTAGTCATCAAATCTCCAGGGGTTAAAAAAGGGACAAAATAAACGACTTTCTTAGGGACTATAATAGGATGGAATAATAGCTGACTGGCTCAATTTGTTTCGTGATACCTTTTACAGTCTGTTACGACACTTTTAAAATGTTAATGAGCTATTAATTTTAGGAGAGCAAGGTTACGATACAGATGAAAATTTTATCCTAAATTTCTCCAATATATTTATTCAAAACTGGAATTAGACTAAGCTATTGGTGCTGACAGTATCTTTCTATTACCATGGTTATAAAAGCGGGTAATACTGTCGGATACTGCAACAATTTACAGAAATCCAATGATTCATTTAAACTTCGATTAAACCCTACCACAAACAGAATGGTATTCCAAAGGCTGCCAAAAAGTATGTGACAGAGCAAATGACAGTAGAGGGCAAAAAAGACACCATTTAAGAAAATGCAAATAACAAACCTTCTTTTGCCAAAATAAGCTAAACAACAAATTTACTTTGTCAAGAAACAACATCTCGAGCTGATTTCAAAAGCTACGTTATTACACTGCCAGAAATTAAAGGTCATGTAGCTGCTGTTTTCCTGGCTAACTCAAACAAATAAGTGCCAATATTTATTAATCAATGTATGATTTTGTCAATGAACGAATATTCGACCTCTACCTCCTGCTAAACCTTTTACAAAATTTACTACAGACTAAGTAACAGTTGATATTGCTATCCCAACAGCAGTGACTATAGCAGCTACTGATACATATTTTTCTTTAAAAAACTCTTTCATCCTTTCACTTAATGGCTATTTTCTCTAAGTTTGGAACTGATTATGTTATAGTTACTCTGCAATCTATCTCCAAATCTGTAATGTGTCCACCTAATTGCACTCTTTAACTTGCAACACTTTCCAACAGTTTTTACGATTTAACCGGTATGTTGCATCTGTTTCTTTGCTCCTCAATCTGTTTTTCATACATTGTAACATCATATTTCATGGATGATATTTTCGAATGTACAACTTCTACAGCATTTACATCACTCCTTAATGCTCTGTGTATTGTTTAGTGAACAATATTTTAACTGCAGGTGGTAGATGTCCAATTTGAATGCTTTCACTATATTCGTCAATTATAGTCTCAGCTTCTCTGACCTGATGATCAAACGGCTTTTTATGTTTATTGTTTGCATCTCTATTTCTTCAGCTATAAGTTTTGGTTGCCACATTCCAAGAGTTAGTTTTCTAAGTATTTAGGTCGCGTATCATGTCTTGTATTATCAGGATGTACCCATTTATTGCTTTCTTTTGTCCTACCTAATGTGACCAACAACTTCTTTACAGCCTGGCCTGCAACAGTGCTAAATACTAACATTGATTTGATGTTGCCTTTGATCGAAATCTGAACTGTCTTACCATCAGGTTTTACATACCTTGTCAGTTCTGTTTTGGATTTTGAAGTTATCTCTTCCTAAATTTGCATTGTAATTCAGCTATAACTGGTGTGACATCTTCCAAATCATTAGCAGTATTTACAGTATCAATAATGCAAGTTTTTTGCTTGAATACTCAAAATCAACGACACCACTATCAGCCATATTCCAGTTATTTATATAATACATAGCTAACAATGGACAAAATTCGCGTTGGAGACATCGTGTGCCAAAGGCCCAGTCAGCCGGAAAAAGAATGAGAATTTATAAAAGACAAATATAGCAACTCCGATATTTCTATAACAGCTGATGAGTATAAAACATGAATTGAACATAGCTATAGCAAATGGAACTGAAAAAGAGTTGGAAAAAATGGCTAGGAAACAAATCAAGAAGACATATTAAATCTTTGTCAATGTTAGATCTGCCAAAATTGTCAAGTCATTGCAGTTTGTACCGTGGCGTCATTGATTAAAAACTTATTCCAGTCAAAAATGTAGACAGTTTGCTGAATCAACTGAAATGATTCCATAACTTCAAACAGAATAAGATACTTCACTGGATTTTTGTCATTCAATTAGGGATTACCTCTCTTCAATGAGTGTTAGTTTGATACCATTCAACTGAACTGCTGTTTCAAAGAAACACCTCTTCCAAGGAGACTATTCGAATGGACAACAGAATGTAAGGAGGAAACAGAAATCACAGAAAAAGCCTTTAACAACAAATGTAGCTTCAAGTCAAACTTTAAGAGTAGCTGCTTACTATGTAACAAAGTCTTAGGGAGAAAACTGAAAAAACACATTCTACTAATTATGCTTTTTTTATATACAAAACAACAAAGCAACCGATTAGACAATACTGCTCAAAACCTCCGCAATAATAAAGTAAGCGATCTTGAGCAATTCAACATTTTTCTTGTGTCTTTATATCTCTTTCCTTCAAGGCATTTTATCATTTTTGAATTTTTTTCTTTCTTTTTTCCAGCTATCATATACCTAGTAACTCACAAATGAAAACATCGTTTTCGTTGAGGATCAGATAGATTCAATGATGAACATTGAATAAAATCACCAATATGAAGGTTATTATCACTAAAACCTTCAGTGTTTGCAAAGTTGTGCAATCGGTAATAAAAATCAATGACTGGAACATCAAGTATTCCAAGGTTGTATCTACTTTTATATTCTGTCTCAAAGCACTTCAAATTTTATTTCTTGCTAATTGTGATATCCTGTGCTTTTCATCATTAAGAAATTTTTCTATATTGTATTCATTCATGTGCTATTTTCTTTTTTCCACTTTTGGTGTTTTTTTTCATGCAACTTGAAACTTGTTTACTTCTCTTCACTTTTTGTTGTATTTAATTTGACAAGGTATGAATTGACTTTGTTTCTGATTAAACTCGGTAATATCGTTTACTTCTTCACATGCAGAACTTGAAATGCATCTCTTTTATTTAAGCAAACGAATTTCAAATTATTTTTACTATTCTCAGTTAGATATATAATATAAATTGCAATCAACCTTTGTTCCAATTTAGATTTATACTGAGTTATAGTTCCAAATTTCCTTGTAAAATAAATGGAAGGCGAAGAAGACAAATATAAAATGAAAACAAGGTTAGCAAAGAACCTTAAAAGGTTAATTCACAAAAGCCAAAAGACCAATGTAGAGCTGAACTTGACAAACATGGAAAACGTTTACATGAAATGTAAAAAAGCCAGAGCGGAACATTTAAAGAAAGAACAAGACTCTAAAACATCACAATATGTGAAAAAAACGATACAACATCACGAAATTTCAACATAATACATTATTTGATAGATGATCTAGATGTTTTAGGTATCTTGTTTATTTCATCTAAAAGCAAAATTATTTTCATTTGAAAGACTCTTCGACATTATACCTTCGATACAAGTGCAGAGCTCAATCCAGTTGTAAAAAAAAAAAATTGTTAGCTTTAACAATATACAATCAACCAAGTAGTGCAAGAAAAACAAACCATACATACAACCCAATTCCAGAAATGACAGACAAATGCCAACTGAAACAAAAAAATATTAACTCCGTTTACCATGCAGCACCTAAATCTGCTCTCGCAGTTGCCTACATCATGCTTTTGAAGAAGCTGTTTAAAAAGTCATTAGGTCCACCATAAAACATTGATACTGGAGAAATTGCACAAATAATTATTTCAGTTTCACTTATTTCACAAATAACCAACTGCACACGACCTTTTACTTTACACAATTGTTAAAACTTTACAAAAGTACAATAAAACGTTATATTGCTAAAATACGTTAACTTTTTAGCTAATAAAAAGCATAGTTTTTACCTGCAGTGAAGTGCCAACTTAAATCCCCCCCCCCTTTAACAAAACACAAAATTATCAACACAATTTACAATGCAACATTCAACTCTGCTCTAATAGTAGCCATCATAATGCTTCTGAAAAAGCTATGGAGGTTTACAATTACTCCACCCTCAAGCATGGATAATGAAGAAGTTGTACAGTAATTGTTCCAGTTTCTTTAAGTTAATTAAAAAATGACCTCCTCATAGCTCAAGAGTTACTACCAGATTAAAGTTTTACCCAATAAATGTTGTATAATAAAGAAACTGTTCACCACCAGGAAACTGTTCACCACCTTGATTCTGCTTTCTGCACGGCAAGTGACTACTTTCAGCCCAAAGGATAGTTGCAATTATTTTGAAAGCAACCATACAAAATGTTAAAATCTTAAATATTTCCATTGCAAAAAAGGTACACCTTGCCTCCATCAATGAAGGCAATGTGTACCAGAGGTACAATACAAGAGTGCAACATCTTTTATAAAAAAAAGAATATTAAACCTGTTACCACTCCAAAGTCTAGGTTTTGTCTTTCATAAATGTATAAATGAGTGAAAATACACCAAGTGCTCCACCATTATATCCTTTGCCGTCAATGACCTGTCCCTCTGGGACAACACCAAGTGACAAAGGTCTTAATTTTAGACTGAAAATAATAAAGAGATTAAAAATGATTTGGTCAGAGATATTGAACACTACATAGGTGTTAGAAGGAAGTACAAAACAGCATGCAAAGTTTTGAACTGAGTGGTGGCTAGCATGGCAAGAGTTCAGGTGGTACGGGTGCAATGTCATCTGAATTAGGTGTTACAGAATAGCTACCAGAGTACATGTTACTTTGGCTTTCAGTGGGTTTTGTACAGCATTATCAGGATTTGTAGTAAAGATTTTCAAGGAAATGTTTATCAACAATGAGGTTTTAAAACATGATAAAATGGTAAGTTCTGCCATCAGCAAACTGAACAGTGTCAAAGATATGATAAGCATGGTGATCAGTAGCAAAAACTAAACCATGAGGAGCTTATATTAATCATCAATGAGTAAAATAGATATAAAGATAAACACAATGCAATCAGAAATAAATAAGATGGTGGATCCTCACTGAACGTGGACATAAAGGTACTGATGAAACAAAAATTGGAGAAAGATAAGAAATTGATGGAATAGAAGATATGCATTAGTCTAAAGAAGCGCCTTGCCTTTGGCATTGAAGATTTTAAATGAAGTTACTATTTTGAAAAGATTGCAATAAATGTTGTGACTATATGGATTGCAGTTATAAATTAAACAGAAAAGCTTTAATGGTGGAAGCCTGTGCTTTTGCCATAATTCTTAGTTGTTTTTATTTTTCTATACAAATGTTTCATCATTGCTAGATAACTAAAAAGGTGATCAACGGTACAGCACAGACAAAATCTGATGCACCCCCACACACAAGAAATCTATTTTACCAATCAAATTCATAACAGAAATGGCAAACTATCCATTTCATTACATTGCATAGATTATGTTGTTAGGTATTACAATATTTCCAATGAAACGAAAAACAATATATTCTATTACATACATGATAGACATGAAACAAGGACTGTTTTTACTCCTGATGGATTTTACAACCTTGAAATGTACAAGAATAAAAGAGGAACTGATTGTAAATATGGACAATGA
Source organism: Margaritifera margaritifera (assembly GCA_029931535.1). Taxonomy (NCBI): domain Eukaryota; kingdom Metazoa; phylum Mollusca; class Bivalvia; order Unionida; family Margaritiferidae; genus Margaritifera; species Margaritifera margaritifera. The sequence continues at coordinate 6,078,153 of JAQPZY010001642.1, forward strand.
TGAAAATATAGATGCTGAATGTATAAAAAAAACTTTCAGTTCAAAATCACTCCAAGTAACAATTAATGTGTACAGAACGCAACATAATGCTAAATTGTTAGGATTCAACAACCAGAGATCTATACAGGTATCTACTGAATCAGAATCAGTTTATAGGTTTGTACATGTTTCTCTATCAGATGAATAACACCAAAAATAACTATATTAAAACAAGCCATGGTGATTCAGTGGTTAATGTGTCAGACTTGTAACTGAAAGGGTGTGGGTTCAAACCCTACTACTGCATCAGTCTAAGTTGGCAACTGTGATGTACCGCTGGACAAAACACTTTACTCCAATTGGCTTGGCACTGAATAATCTCTGTTTGTTGCTGTGCCATATAACACCAAACCAAATTAAAACTGATGACTTTTATCCACAAATCTACATTTTCTCCAAAGGACGATACGAGTGACATCCTTTTGCATGAGGTCTCAATAAGTGTTCATTCAAACACATCATAAAAACTATTTAAGCACCCAAAATGCAAAAATTTGGTCTAAAATTAAAGTAGACATAAACTTTTATATAACGTACCTAAAATCTGCATTTTTTTATATGTGTATTTGTCTAAATTCCTTCAAAAAAACGAACAAAAAACATTGTATGTAATGGTGGGCAAAGAGTCGATTCATGTATTAATGTTTGCTAGAGTCTCAATCTATCAAAAATGTTTTTCATGGCAACTTTGTTTTATACAATGTTAATGGTCATTATAATCAATTACAAAGTGATACCATACACAGACTGAATATTAGCATAAAAGATCAAGATGAAAAAGTAATAGCTTTTGTTTTTTCAAGGGATGCTTGTAATTAACATGTTTTAAAGTAAACAGCATAATGTATGTATGTGAATACTAAATATTCAATCCTGTCAATCATCAATCTTGTGATTTCACTTATTTCCAGTCCAAACTTTGTATGTAAGCTATTTAATAAAGGTTCAATGATATTTTCTTTTTTGCCTCTATCTACTATATTTAGAAGCTTTGTTCGGTGGTACAAATCTATATACTGCAAAATATGACTCAAAATCATTGAAAAATTAATACAAAGTTTGACTGTTGCTGTCATTAAATATATACTCACTGACATTTCTGGAAACTTACTTAACATTTTAAATCTTTTTCTCACCAAGGCTTCATATATATATATATATATATATATATATGGCTTTACAAATCCACTACCCTGATGCCTGGGAAGAACTTAAATTTGGCTTGGGCAAGCTCAAGTTTTCAAGGTACTTGCATGGACAAGTCCAAATAAAGTACAAGAGAGAGAGAAGGATGCCATGTTCAGTTTGTTATGCTTTGTGTTCTGCATTTGTTATACTCTGCAATCTTGCCACAGTACATGTATCAGCAACTTCATTTAATGTTTATATGTAACACTTTCTGAATTACATACATGTAACTGCCCTAAGTTTCTTTCATCTATTGATCCTTCAATTCACAAGATATACTGTCAAAGTCTGTCATTTCCATCTTGTTTTCAATGTCAAGGTCAGTCTCACATTTTCAAGGCTTGTCAAAGATTATTTTCACTCATGTCACTGATTTCAAGGTGACTAGATGATAATGATTAATAATATAACTCATGAGATTTCTTTGGCAGGTGTGTTTGAAGGGAGAAAGAAGGCACAATTAGCCACCTGGAAATCTAGCACTCACAAGCAGTGTTGATCATCTATTGTTTACGTGATTATTACAGAAGACCAACATAAACTTACAGTCTGGCAAATAATCAAATGGATGAAAATAAGTGTTCCCAAAATCATTATCAAAAGTCAGCTTGTCAAAGATTGTTAGACACATGTCACTGATTTAAAGATGAAAATTGTATGACGTGGAAGCAGACATGTGAGTGGACACAACACTCCCCAGAACAAAATGCAAAGAGTGAATTCATTGATATCAGAATATTTCAGTAAGGGACTCGGTTTTACCTTGTTTTCTTACTGGCTTTGACACTTAAATCTGCATGATCAGTTGAACTTTAAGTGGAAGCATAGATAAAGAAAATGCTATGATATATTACATCATAAAAATTAAGATGTTTCTATTCATGGCTGTTTAATTTTTCAGTTTAAGGTCTCTTACATAAACATCTCTCTCTCTCTCTCTGAAAAATCTAGCCATTTCCAAAACCCTCCTCTAACTATTCATTTATCTGTCTATTTTTATACATGTACACATCTGTCTTTGCTCTTCTAACTATATCTGCATTCTAACCCTTCCTTTATTTCAATCCTCATCTACATAAAATTAACTATCTACATGAACAATTTACATACATATTTTTTGATGACTTTAATTTATCAACATATTGTTTTAAGGTGCAAAAAGAAAAAGAAAATGAAAGGGCTATATTTGTAAAATAAATATAATGCAATTTCCTTAAAACATCCTAAATTTGATTTTACCATATTTTTTATACTTTAGTTGTGATATATTTTGTCATATTTTGGGGCAAGCTCAAATCTCCCAAAGGCAAGTTAATTTTTCCAGTCAGCAAGCCCTGGGCAAGCTGACTTTTTAGAATTTGTAAAGCCCTGGCAGAGGTCCAGAAAATTTAAATTTTTAATATGCAGTCAGACAATCAAATAAGGTTACCATATTGAAAGTTTCCAGTAATATTTTAGTCATATATACTTACAATCATTACAGTCCATAATGAAACTAAACAAGAGTCCCTCGAAGGGATTGATGCTTTACTATCCAAAAAGAATTTTGAAACCATCTCTGATATTCTTCAGCGATATGATTTTCAAATTAGCAGCTGTGGTGGCCATATTGGATGTAAGATTGGCACCGTTTTCATTTAGGACAAGGTAGACATCATTAGAAGACTTTTGGTAAAAACCTGATGCCAATAGGACCATCCATTCAGATGGCCATCATGGTAGCCATATTTGATTTAAGGTTGGTATGATTTGCATTTAGGACCAACTAGATTTCATAAAGAGTCTTTTGGGGAAAACCCAATATTGATATGACCATCAATTCTGGAGATGTAGTGATAACATGATTTTCAAAATGGCAGCTATGGTGGCCATACAAGATGTCAGATCAGCATCATTTTCATTCAGGATCAACTAGACATCATAAGAAGTCTTTTAGTGAAAAATCAATATCTATATGACTTTCCATTTAGAAGATGACTGCCTTGGTGGCCATATCGGATGTCCTTGCAGCACCATTGTCATTTAGGACCAACTAGACATGATAAGAAGTCTTTTAGTGAAAACCCCATGTCGATATGACATCCATTCAGGAGCGGCAATAGCAAGATTTTCAAGATGGTCACTGTGGTGGCAATATTAGCTGTTTGAGTACCACCATTTTCATTTAGGACTTGGGATGGATGTTTGTGTAAAGTTTCATGGCAAATCTTGAAAGTAGTTTAGGAGGAGTAATAATAACAAACTACATGTAGTGCTAATGGATGGATGGACAACAGATGACAGATGATGGATGGACAATGGAAAACAGACCATCCTATAAGCTCTTCTTGTCTATACCACTACAACAAAAATTACTAAAATAAATCCATAAACGACTATGTCATATCAGATTTTGACTAGAAAAAATGGAAGTTAAGTTCAATGCATCCATAAGAGTGTGATGTTTCTTGCATAATAAACAACAAAATTTTAAGAAGAAAAAAAAAAAATCTATACAATAAATATATTTGTAGTATAGATACAGTTATTTGTATATATTTAATGTATAGATACACATATTTCATTCTTTTCTGAACTTTTCATCATTTTGTATGCATGAAACATCAAACTTCTGTGCTGCATCTATGTGACATGTTTCTTCTCTCTAATGTTAAGCTTCCTGTGCCTGATACTATAAGTAGTTTAGAAATAGTGCCCAATGCAGAAAAGGTATAGTTTTTCAAAATACTGTTGTCATAGCTTTATTTGCCTTGTCTGACACTTTGTTGAACATAGTAACATGAGTGTGTTGTTTTTTGTCACTGTTTTAGCTTTTGAGGAATGTTTATGTTCGTTATATCACACTTGGCTGACAAGGGCTGACTTCTGAAAATCTTAAACACTTGGACTGAAAAAAAGTTTTTCTGCCTGTGATTTTGACATAACTCAGAAAAACACTGCATTAAATGTTTTGTCATACCATAAGCAGGATCTGTTTACGATCTCAACTTATTGGACTAGCTGTATTTACTACTGAACAACCAACAAACAAATTTCAAATAGGTGCTTTGTTTGCTTGATTAATCTTTGCATTTCTATGGTTCTCTGCATCATTAATTTAATTTGAAACAAAGCTGCAATGTTATTTATTATTATAGCAATGTTGACAATTTTAAGTGGAGATTCTGTTTGATGTTTGACAGTGTGAATATCAGCATATATATGATCATTCAGGCATGGCAGTGTATACCTTAATCTATTCTGTTGGTGGAAGTGTGAACTCAGGATTTATATTAGGAAGCAATTATGACCAATGCTTTATGAAGTCTGACACTTGTCATATGATGCTCTGCCATCCAGAGTTCATTTTGTCAGAAAAGGGGCTTGAGAATTATTTGATTTTACAGATGTGAAGTTAAATATGAGAAAAAGAATAAGATTTATGTTCATAAATACAAATGTCAGCCAGGAGTAATTTCTAGTTGATCAAAATATTATTCCCATTCAGACATGTCTGGCGTATATATGGGTTATATTATGACTTATTAATGAAAAATATAACAGAAAAAATAAAATAAAAAAAAGACCCAGAAAATCACCAGCCATACTGGGTTAACACTTTCTACATTTGGCTTAGGTCTGCTACTTCAGAACAAGCAGACTACTTGAGCTGGGTATCACCAGCAATGTTGAATTACAATATGTATCATCATAATTTACTTTGATATGATATGTATCACAATATGTATCATGATAATTTACTTTGATATGATATATATCACAATAGTGTCATAGATTAATATACTGTAAAATATACAAGTTCTGATTAACATACCGGGGAATTGGATCTCCCAACTTAGCCCATCAAATATCATCTGTTCCCTATTGTTATGCAAATGAGATTCTTCGAGCACTATGTTATGTATGATGTTTATATAATATTATAAATATTTTAGGAAATTATAAATGTTTCTTGACTTTAATATTTGCTTAAACAGTAGTGTTAAGTATAATGCTGACATGTTTGGCTATTGATTTTTAATTAGGTTGTTTACTTAATATTTGAGTTCAAGGACGGTTTTGTTAAACAAGTTGTTTATTCCATTTGAAGTCAGGGTTGATTTTCTTTACAGATAAAACCAGAATTTCCTTTAGAGTTATGTGTCAAAAGTTACACACACCATATAATATTCTAGAACATTTTGTCATGTGACTTGTCTTATATTTATACAGCATTTGGTAAACAAGATTCCATTCCAATTTTAAATCTTGTGTTAAAAACATTCTTGTTTTTTTATGATCAGTCTTTTGGAATCATCAGATTGTTTGGAATAATAGTTGTGCTGTAATGTCGTAATGCTGTATTGCTGTATACATAATTCGAAAGGAATTATTTATTGGAACATTCATTGGAGTCACCTAAAGTTGTTACATCAACCTTTGGATTTAAATATATGACTTTTGGAGACCTGTGGACATTCTCAAAGATGATCTGGCGTACATACAGACATTCCAGACTATCCATTCATTGAAAAAATTCATTCATTTGGAACATTTGTTCATTAGGAAGATTCATTCGGAACATTTATTCATTCACGGAACATTCGTTCAGTTACAACATTCTATATTTTGGAATTAGGATTAGGACACTTAGGATTATTGGATTATTTGGATTATTAATTCATGTTACTGTGTCTTTTGATTTTCATTTTAATTATCTAGAAATAAATTGCTTGTTGATTTTTACTTGATTTGTTGGTTTCACTTTCTTTTTGTGACATTTTTCTTAGACCATAGAGTTGTAACAACTACAAGATTATAAAGTGGACTTGCTGAAGGGACCAGAGAAGTGCCTCATGGTACATATTTTGTAAACTACACTGCTCATGTATTTCATCATTGACAAAAGAAATAAAGGTATCCTTTTATCAGCAAAAGATGTGAGAGTTCAAATATGTAATTTATTAGACATTTATGCACATTTTTCTTGAAAAATTAGAGGTAACAAATGAAATTTGAATCTGCACAGAAAATGTTCACAACGGATTTTTTTAAACCGCTTTAAAAAATTTGCATGCAAGATACATGAAAAAAATTTATATTTATATATTCTCAGTACACTAAAAATTACATTACTACTCATTTTAACTCAGTATTTTATTTATTTATCCATCTGGATACTTAAAATTGAAAAACTTACGGTTAAGAGAAGGGTATTAAAAAAATAGATCTTTACACTGACAATATTTATCATAAAATCACAAAATAATATCAGAATGTTGGGGAAAAGTTTATGTTTCTTATTAGCAAAATATTACATCTTAATTAAAAAGTATGAAAGGTAGAAAATATAAATTGCTTTCCAACAGAACACTAAAACAGCTAACTTCAACCTGCCACCTATGTAATGATAGTAAGGTTTCTATCTAGTGAGCAAATTCACCCCCACTGTGCCTTTGATCTTTCTGCTCAACTGACTACTAGAAACTTCATTTGCATATCAAAAGGAAATGGATGATATCTGGCAGCACTCTAGAGTTTCCAATCCTTGTGTTATATACTGTTCATAATACAAATAAGTCCATATTTGCAAAAGAAACTTCGCTTGTATCACCGTATAAATCTGCTGTCTGAGAGGCTGAATGCCTCGAAAAAAACCGAAATGAAGAGTTTCTTTTTGTCTTTCTTTTAAATGTTCAATCAACATTGTTCAGATATAGTAAAATGATATATAAAAAAATATTCACTGAACAAATCAAAATGTCCATAAGGTATTATTTGAAAATAAAAATCTTTCACACCTGTAGAGATTAATAACTGCTGCCATATGATAGACACAAATTCCTTGAATTTAAAAAGTGTGTATGGCAATTACTTAAGTAGGTACTGTACATATAAGCAGACAGACAGTTTTTATACATGAGTTAAGTGACTTTGTTGTTTACTTTGTTCAAATAATTGAAAGACGACAAGAAAAAAATGTTCATTTTCAAACAGTTTATATCATTTAGTTTGTTTCATTCTACTTTCATCCTGTATTGATAGTCTCAGTCTGTATTGTGATACACTATTGCCAGAAAACATAGTGATTTATCGATGCATTGATGATATCAAACCACCTCTACAACTACAGTTGCAATATGCATTGATGATATCAAACCACCTCTAGAATTACAGCTGCAATATGCATTGATGATATCGAACCACCTCTAGAATTACAGCTGCAATATGCATTGATGATATTGAACAACTGCTACAATTACAGCTGCAACATGCAAGCAGCAGATCTACAGCTATATATCATTTACTGTATATCAGAAGGGCAAAGTACTACCAGTATACTGGTTTACTACAGTATTTTTTTCCCAGTGGTACTTTTCCACTATACCAGTACCTAGGTAGTTTCCACCAGTAAGGAATGTATGGAAATTCCCAAGTAATCTTGTTATGAATTTAAAGAAATTAAAAGCACGTTTCCATTTTTCATGACAAAATAATTCCAATAATTGCAAAATAGTTGTATTTGTCACAAAATAATTTTGAATATTACGAAAATAATTATACTTATGAACCTGTAATCACATGTTTGACACGTGTCGTGTATGCAAACATGGTGGCCGAATGGGATGTTGTGAAAGATATTCAGGCCAAATCCAACTTCTAAAATAATTTCAGATTAAACAAAAATAAAAAGAATGTAATTTTTAAACTCTTTACTAGTGTATGTTAATGTGTTATATACATGTATTATTTAATAGGACAGAGAATCATCTTAAGATTTTCAGGAGAGCAATTGTTTTCTGTTTGAATTTTATGTAATTTCTATAATCCACTAAATATTTTCTTGTTTGTTAGTCAGTGTGTTTCTTTTATGTTTACTGGCCCTCTCCGTTAAATATCTTGTCCAGATGTTGGCATTCCACTGAAAATTTGTCTGCCTATTATATCGATAGTGTAGCTAGTAGACTGTAGGCTTCAGTGTTAACACTGCCCATTTTGATCAACAAGCTCTCCAATGCAGGCACAATGTTTTTTACAGGGTGACAGCTATAAGTGTTAACTAATCATTCCACTTTAGTTACAGTGCTTAGATGAAAACTTATGCAACAATTAACATACACATAGCTAATTCATCTACTGTAAGGTACTGACTATTTACTTTTCCAGGGGGGGGGGGGCGGTGATTTTCTTTCGAGCTAGGATTTTTATTTTCTTTTTCCTCAAGATAATTAATTTGTTCAAGTAATACAATGGATATAATAGGGTGTTTTTTGTTGTTGCTATAAATCAGAGCAAGAATATTTTTTTCAAGCTATTTGAGAGCTAGAATTTTTTTTAAAAAAATCCTTGCCCCCCCCCCTCTTAATTGCTTCGTCCCTAATATAATTGCAATATACCATGATACATATCATGGTATGATTAGAAATACTGCAATATACCACAGAGTATCAGAGTCATTCTACTTTAAGAATTGACAGGGGAAAAATTTTAAGATAGCAACAAATAAAACCCATCTCCCACCATAAGTTTTGAGCAATAAATACATTTTTAGAATAAAAAATTATCCCAATCGTCTGGAAATTTTCAAGGAAAAGGGTGTGCAGCCCTTATTAGAGCAGATATAGATAAATCATTTTCAGTACCAGACAGCACAACCCATCTTTTGCTGGTTGTTCTAACCATTATTTAATCTGACCTGAAAACATGTTATCTATGAAAGTGGTTTGTATACAGAAAGTAAACACACTCAAAGATGGACTTGACACTTCCACAAAGAACAAAAGAATCTGAATCAGCCTTCAAATAAAGCTTGCATAACCTGCTGAGCTACTGTAACAGTTATGGAAAAAGCTATGTTTGCGAACATGACAATGAATGGTTAGCTGATGGATAAATGAAAGTATATGTGAGCAACTCTTTACATATACTATCTGGAACAATGATTGATTGATTGACTTATGAAGTGATGTTTGCTTCGTTATTTGTTAATCATAAGGGGCATATAAAAAAAATGTATATCCCATTTTCCTATGCTTTGATTTTCAAGAATTCTGGCAATTTTGTTGCATTTCTTTCTGGTAAATTAAAACAAAATGACCAAGTGGACCCAAGATCACTCACCTGGCTAACATCAACCTAATAGCCAAATGCAAGAGCAACTGGCCAAGAAATCTGAGTAGAATGCTTTTTGTTTGAATTTCTTCCAGTGCTGCTGATTGCATATATTTTTAAAAAAATGCTTCAAGGTTACTCCAGTTTCTGCATCTTCATCCGTTTCCGTATTTCATGGCACATCAGAATCATTCGTCCAAGAAAAGCCTGATATGCCAGGATGCTTTGTGTTTAATTTGGGCAAATTATGTTTAGCATTTTTGTAACAGATAAAGTTGTAGAAATGTTTTTCAACTTTTAGTAATGCTAAACATATTCAATGGCTGGACAGCATCATTTGCAGAAATCTGAAAGGCATTCAAGCTAGTAAACTTTCTGTCAAAGTTGATTAAAGTCTGTTAGCATTTTTTTATATTAAAGGTTTTTCTATTTTTAATAACAGCAGCCATATTTATGCCAGGATGTTTTCTGTAATGTTTAGTCAAATTCAGCTGGGCAGTTTTTCAGAAGAAGTCATTTAAAAATGTTCTTTTATTTTTTAGCAAACATGAGATTGGCATCATTTATATAATACTTAAAGCCCTCTGTTCCAGGATTATTCCTGTTAAACTTGGTTAATTTGTGTGGAGTGGGTTTTGTCAAGAAGTCAGTTCACAGTATTTCTATTTTTAGTAATGGCAACTAAACTTGATGTTGGGCCAGCATCAGCTGTACAAAACTGAAAACCCTCTATGCCAGGATGCTTTCTGTAAATTTTGGTCAAATTCTGTTGAGTTTTTTTTTAGAACAAGTTATTTAAAGGTTTTCTATTTTTAGTAATGACAGCTATAGTGATATCAGATCAGCATCATTTGTATACATTTGAAAGGTCTTTATGCCAGGACGCTTTCTGTCAAGTGTGGTCAAATTCTATTCAGCAGTTTGGGAGAAGAAGTCACTTTTAAAAAATTCTATTTTCAGTAATGGCAGCCATATTTGATGGTGGATTGTGATCATTTATACAAAAGTGAAACATCCTCATGTCAGACTGCTTTCTGTCAAGTGTGGTCAAATTCTATTCAGCAGTTTGGGAGAAGAAGTCACTTTTAAAAAATTCTATTTTCAGTAATGGCAGCCATATTTGATGGTGGATTGTGATCATTTATACAAAAGTGAAACATCCTCATGTCAGACTGCTTTCTGTCAAACATGACCAAATTATGTTTAGTGGTTTTGTAGCTGAAGTCATTTAAATGTTGTTATATTTCCAGTAACGATGGCCATACTAGATTGCAGATCAGCATTATTTGTACAAAAGATCATTGCTCAGCATAATTTGTACAAACTTGCAAGGCCTTTTATGCCAGGATGCTCTGTGCCAAATTTGATTGTAACTGGTCTCAAGGGTTTTCAGAAGTAGTGGTAGTTGAAAATAGCATTGTTCAACGATGATAGATGAGTTTTCCTATTTTTAGTAATAGCAGCCATACTGGAAAGTGGACCATCATCATTTGTATAAACTTTAAATGTCTTAGTGCTAAGATGCTTTCTGTCAAATCGGATCATATTCTGAAATGCAGTTTTTGAGAAGAGGTCATTTAAAGGTTGTTGTATTTTTAGTAATGGTAGCCATATTTTATGGTAGATCAACATCATTTGTATAAATTTAAAGCTCATCATGGCAGGATGGTCTCTGCCAAATATGGTCAAAACTGGTCCAGTGGTTTTTGAGAAGAGTTTAAAATAGCAATTGTTGATGAACATACGATGCATGCAGGGCCATGCCATTAAGCTCAGCTGGTCTTAAGGCAGGTAACCTATTAAGCTGAACATGAAAATTATGCACAAACAGCTTTTTATAAGAGTTCTAACAATGACAAATATTTTTTTTTTAAGTGCTCAAATTCTTACAGGTTTTACTTTATGTTTAATGCTTCACCCTGTGTTCATAAGAAAAGCCTGAATTCAAATTAAAATGCATTAATCCCGTACTTTTTAAAAGCCTGATATCTGCTACTTTACTTACTTCGTTTGAGCTCATCCTGTAAGTTCCGAAGCTGCATGGACAACCAGATGGAGACCACACTTAGGATACAAACAGCTGTCACTAGCACTAGCATCAGCAGGATCTTGAGACATGTGCACACAGAACATCCTTTCTCTACTGAACTGCTACGTTTACTGGGTTTTCTGTGAGTGATAACAACAATGATAATAATCAAACTGTATATACTCGCATATAATACGATACCAACTGCAAACTACATAGACCCAGATCTGCCGTCGCATAATGCGCCAGCAAATCTAGGTCTATGCAGTTTGTAAGGACTAATCAGTTGAACAAACAACATAGACCCTGATCTGCCAGCGCATTATGCGACGGTAGATCAGGGTCTATGTTGTTTGCATTTGGACCCGGTTTATCTGCGAGTATATGCGGTAATAATAATAGTAATAATAAAGTCAAATGTGAATAACAACTGCAATATATGAGGGTTCACATTATCAAAAAAACAGCAGGTCACGTTAAGCAGGTGCTCACTATACACAGGCAAAATATATATGAAATTTCAAGGGGAATAAAAATGGCAGTCTCCTTGGGCAGGTGGTTGCTATAGGCAGGTGTTTGCTATACTAGGTTTGACTGCAATAGCAACAATTCATGTTGTTGTTGTTACTATTACTACTAAGACTTTACGGGTAAACCAAAGATGTCCTTTGATGTGACCTTGGAGTGTTAAGAAACAATTTATAGATGCAAATTACTACTACTACTACTGACTACAACAACTGCAATAGCTTCCCATCACAAATCCACACTCTTTTTATAGCAAATTCCAAGTCCCCTTATACACTCACCTACCTACACCACCCGCTGTACTCATCCCCCACTCCAAGACACCAGCCTGGGATCATATTACAAAATCTGTCACATATATAATGTGTCTTCCTACTATGACTGCATGTATAAAAGTTGGATGGAAAATATCTGAAAATGTCATTTTAATTGAGATTTTTGTACATCGGACCTATGACACACCCCTCCCAAGGGATCCCAGTGCATCGGACCTATGACATACCCCTCCCAAGGGATCCCAGTGCATCTGACCTATGACTCACCCATCCCAAGGGATCCCAGTGCATCGGACCTATGACACACCCCTAACAAGGGATCCCAGTGGTTAGAGCCAAGGATGATACCCCTCTTGCAGATGAACACCCCAAGGGCAACATAACTAAAAAGTTTCCACCCAATGGTTGAAGAAGAGATCTGGTAATAGGCAGATGGACAAACAGAGGGTATTATAATATTTCCTGCTAAATAATAATAATAATAATAATAATAATAATAATAAATTACTAGAAATGTGGGATTGGAACATGGATGCCCCACCACAGTGCCTGAAATTACCTAATTGCAAAACTTAACCAAGGAGTGACAGATGGACAAATAGATGGATTTACAGATGAACAAGAGAAAAACTATACGGCTGTATGCTCCTACCACGATTGTGCTGGGGTGTAATTTTTTTATTTTTTATACTACAACTAGGTGAGATGATGCAGCAAAATATCAGGCAGTCACGGTGAATGAAGTGAAAGCAAGTTACAAGTATACAAGATCAAGACTTCTCTCAACGCACATAACATTAAAAACATTCGTCACTTTATCAGCGTTGATGAAGACAAAATGGTACCAAAACAAATAAATGCCTAATGCAGTCAAAATATTGTGTTCACACAATGTTGGGCTGGTATAATGTTTGAACATAGCCTCTGAACACCTGGAGAATGGATAGCAATTTTCTGCATTTATTTCAACATTATGACTGTATCAGATATTGACTGTTTGACATTCAACTTCAACCATAAGGGCAGCAAGTTAGTCAAGAGGGAATACAAATATGGCTTGAAAACTTCAGGATAAAAATATATTTCCGGATAAAATCAACATTAAGCTTCGAAATACGTTGATTGATTAAAAATCATTTTCCACATATAAAATCTTAAATAAAGCAAAACCCTGTCTCCAGAGACCACCATTCTGGGAACAAAAAAAAGTGGTCTTTCAAGACAGGTGGTCTCTCAGAAGAGGGTATAAAACTATATAACTATCAATATGTGCATCAAAAATTTGGTCTCTAAAGACAGGTGATCCCACATAGCAGTGGTATTTCAAGTCAGCTTCAATGTATTAGCTAAAATTACTTGTTTACACATCTCTTCATACGCATAATATTTGGTTATATTGTTTCTGGAACAAAATTGTCCCGGTGATTGAGGGCCAGGTTCTAACTTTCTGAATTATCCCAGGAAGTTTTACGAGTTATTTCTTCATCAGCCTAATTACAACAGTAACACATATAATGATTTAACCACCTGATACAAAGATGAAACTATTGTATATAAAGATTTATGAGGACAATGAACATATACACTGTAGATCCTGATACTAATGCCTGTCTAACTTCACCAAGTGTTCTCCTAGGAACAGCAAATATTTTAAGCAAAGGTTTTGAGATCTAAGACTAATACCCAGGACCCTGCATACCATATTGATAAAATGGTAAATGCCACAGGGTGAGCCACTGCTGGAAGGAACCTGCAGTATAGTGTAGCGTACAAATTACAAGAATGGAGGATGAAAATGTACAACTTACAAAGGTGGTTCAAGGCTCTAGCAAAAGCTGTATTCTGTATAATAATAATAATAATAATAATAATAACAATAATAATAATAAAACTGACTTTATTTAAAGAGGGTGACACAATTACTTGCATGGAACTAATCCTCCTTGTAGCCCCCTATTATTTGCATATTTACATACAGTGTACATGTACATAGTTGCACACACAATAATAATAATAATAATAATAATAATAATAGTAATAATAATAATAAAAAGCATTGATAATAAGCTACATGTATATATGGACATAATAAACAGAACATTTTGTAAGAACATGCTCCAACTAGGTATATTGTGTATATACAGTACCAAAATAGTGAGACAACAATTTATACTTTAAGTTGTAATGTATTTGTCAAATTGAACAGGTTCCACTTTTCATCCACTGAATTAGATTATAATTAAATGCATCAATATTTGTACTTTCTCTAATTTCCTTTGGGATTCTGTTCCAAATTAGTGACCCTGAATATTTAAAACTTTTCTTAAAGCATTCTTTATTTGGTTTTGGAATACAAAGGTGGTTAGCTGAAATTGATCTTAAATTGGGAGTGTTGCCTTGTTTTCTAGCATGAAATAGTTCCTTGAGATACAATAGGGCATTATTGTTTGAAACTTTGTGCATAAGTCTAGCTTTTCTCAAAAATATTCGTTCACTTACTGTTAACATTTTAATATCATTCATTGCATTTGGGATGTTTTCAGCATTATCTAGGTAAAGTCTGCAAACTTTTTTTTGCAAGCAGAATAATTTGCAAATATTCTTGTCAGAAGTGTTTCCCCAGATAACATTACAGTAGTCTAGTTATGGTTATATATAGCTTTTGTAATATATTAACCTATGTTTAGTTGATAGATATGGCCTTATCTTGCTTAATAACCAGAGACATGAATTGACTTTATGACATATGACGTGAATATGTTCATTCCATTGCACATTTTTGTGAACCATCAGCCCAAGGATTTTGTCATGGGTAACCATTTGTAGACAAATTTCATTCAACTTAAGATTCAAATTGTTATTTTCCAATTTTGCTCTTTATTGTTGGGTAGTAATCATTAATACTTTAGTCTTGTCCGTGTTTACTTTCATGCCATTTTCCTTACACCAGGAATCTTTTCCAAGTAAGGCTATCTGAAGGGAGACCTCTAGGTCTGATTTTAGCTGTTTGAAATCTGATAGAGGGGTGTCATCTGTATACAAGTCGGTAGATGAGATACAGTTGCCTATTTTCAGTGACAGATCATTTATGAAAATGAGAAAGAGGAGCAGGCCCAGGATTGATCCCTGTGGTACTCCACATGTAATTTGTTCTTCTTTAGAAAAACTGCTATTTATTTTGACACACTGTTTTCTCATTGTTAGATATGATGTACACCAATCAATAATTGAACTATCACAATGATAAATGTTCAATTTTTTGATAAGAATATCATGATCAACAACGTCAAAAACTTTTCTATGATCAACTAGTATGGATCCAACTAATTTTCCTTGATCTAAGGCAGTAATCCATCTATCTATCATGGAGACCAAGGCTGTCTCACAGGAGTGGTTTTCTCTGAACACTGATTGGTTTTGATAAAGTAAGTTATAGTTTGATAGGTACATCAAAAGATTGTCATAGACATGTTTTTCAAGTAGCTTGGACAGAGTTGCTAATATAGATATGGGTCTGTAGTTATTGACATCTTCTTTGCTGCCAGACTTGTGAATGGGGGTAACTTTTGCCAATTTCCATGTCTGGGATACACTGAGGTGGAAATGCTTAGATTACATATGTAAGCTATGCTATCAAATATTATGTTTGCAGCAGCCCTCAGTGGTCCAATATTATCTAGGCCTGTTGATTTCGTTGTTGCAATAGTTTGCAAAAATTGTTAAACTTTTTTATTTGGTATTGCAGAGATAAAGAAGTTTGTGTTTGCTGGAATTTTTTCTGAACAGAAATTTCTTAGTTCATCATGATTGGAGTTTACAATGGGTTCCTTTATTCTTGAAGCTATTTTGACAAAAAAATTAATTGAATGTATTTGCTATTTCAACATCCTCATCAATAATTTGGCCTTCCTGGCTAAGTTGTTGGATTCTGGATGACCTTGTGGACTGTTTACCTGCACCTAGTTTGTTAAAAACTTTCCACATATAATTCGTATTGCAATTATTTTCTAAAGCTGACTGATAGTAGTTCTTCTTTGGTTACTTTATTTCTCCATGTTTTGTAAATGTGCTTGTTGACCAACAGATTTGAAATAATCACGAGTTTCATGGCATTTAGAATGTTAGGAGTTAACCAATCAGGTTGGAAACACAGTTTTACTCTATGTGTTTTCATTAATACGTGTTTATCTACCACTTGCATACAAAGTTGAGTCCATACATCAAGAGTATCATCCACATCATCAAACATAGATACTATACTCCAAGGAACATTACTGAGATATTCCAGAAATTTGTCTTCATCATAATGCTTAATTGACCTATATGTTATACCCTCCATTGTTTTAATTTTTACACAACATGATACTGCTGGCTTCCTCCAGCATTGGTTCACCCTCCAATGTTAACAATTTAAGTGATTTTTTATGCAGGGTGTAAGACTGTGATAAGTGTTCTCATACTGGGGAAAATAATAGTCACATTCAATTTATGACCAAAAAAAAGATAATAATTTAACAATATAGTAAAATAAACCATAGCAAATATTAGAACACATTTCATACTCATTTGACAGGGACTGCAAAAACTTCACGACAATCTGAACCAACTAGAAAACCAACTGGGAAAAAAACTGATATGTTGTTCTACCCAGAAAAATGAAGAATCTTCTGTGTGACAAGATCAAAATCACCCATAAGCCAACATTACACCTTAAAATGTCATCAGCTGACAATCTAGGAATAAACATAAGATATCTGGGAGTTGAACATGTCATGGAAGAGGGATGTAGAAAGAACAGCAAACAAGGCAAACAAAACAATATGCTGTTTTTTTTATATAAAAACAAGAAACTTGCAGGTCATACGTGAATCAGTTAAGTTTTGTTTTCTTGGTTTTAATGTCACTTCTAACATATTATTGTCAATATCATGCTATGGAAATGGCAGCTAAGTGTCTTTCCCAAGGACACAATGAGACAGCTGACCTGGGCTGGTCTGGGCAGGTACTGAACCCACAATCCTTGGATCATGAGTCTGACACTCTACAAACTAAGCTACCGTGGCTCCACAAATCAGTTAAGACAGCAACTTTTTTCACCCTAGTATGGCCAAGTATTGAATATTATTCATCAGACTGAAGCCTCCATACCCAGGATATGACCAAAAAGATTGAAATGGTTCAATGCAGGGCCACACAATACACCGTTAATAGGTACAGGAGCACCATGTGTGTTACATCAATTCTGGAATACCTAGTGGGAATCACTTAAATCCAGAAGAGCCCAAAACCAATTAACAATGCTCTACAAGTCAGTGAATAACACTGTGGACATCACTGCCTAAGAAAACCTGACATCTGCACCCAGTCAGACCAGGGCCAGTCACTCTCTGAAATTCATACTATTTTATCTACATCAAACATTATAAATACAGTTTCTTCCCATAACTGTCTGTCTTTGAAATGCTCTTCCAGCCAATGATGTTGAAGCTCCTAACTTTATTATCTTTTAAAAAAGAAGCTATCTATAGACTAGAATTAGATTCTAAATAAAAATTGTATTATTATTTAAAAACCCTTCAGCTACCTTTCACTCTTGCTTTTTCTGCTCAATTATTTTTTTTTTTTTTTTTTCTCCAAACGCTGCGCCGTCAAGAACGAGTCAGTTTTTGACTGAGTTGTCGTACAGAGTAGATCATAGATGGTTTAAAAAGTTGAATCATGAGAGAGAGAGAGAGAGAGAGAGAGAGAGAGAGAGAGAGAGAGAGAGAGAGAGAGAGAGAGAGAGAGAGAGAGAGAGAGAGAGAGAGAGAGAGAGATCACTTTTTGGGTTTCTTTCCCTTGATTGGCGGTAAGTTTAACCATTCAACTTCGCTGCCAGATGATGTGTCCGCCAAAAGATTCATCATTGAATCCCCCGCAGTTCCGTTCTTCGGCTTCATGATTACAAGTAGTTGACAATAACAGTACACAAAGTGCTAAAAATTGTCATAAAACTGATGAAATTAGTCAAAATAACTTAATTCATGATTACTTTCTTATTTTGTTAAAATCAAAATATAACGTTTCTTGTATGCCTAGTTGAATTGAACTTTGACAAGTTTTTATTGCGAGGAAGTAAACGTCACATTGAGGGAGATTCCACATTAATACATTCAATCTTTTTCTTCTTTTTTTAAAACAACATGTAGAAAATTAATTTTTTAAAGTAAAATTAGAAAAATTATATGTTAAATACAGAGGAAAAGCATTCAAGTAAAGTTTTAGCTTTATTAATATTTCTCTTTAAAACAGCTGTACAATTAATTTACAAAAACATTATGTATCCCAATGATAAGGGAAATTACTCATGTAACTATAAACAATGGACTGGTTCTCTGTACAATGAACAAGAAACTATGGCTCACTCAAAGAGTCGTTCTGCTGCCTGAAGGGGTATTTCTATTAAGAGGAAGCTCCAACGATTCCTGAATTATATGTGCTTAGTGCCTGCTATAGATCTTGCTTGTTATGCTTCTGACTGTATATAATGACAGATATCTGCAGATGAACAATATGAATGGTGTCTAATTCGGACTAAATTACTGGCTGATTCTGACCAAATGCCAGGCTGATTCACACCATGTGAATATTATAAGAAAAACAATGAAACACACATACCAGATTTTTTTTATTATTTACTGTTTTCGCAAACATAGTAAGAGAGTGTAAAATGAAAGGTTGATTTTCAGATGTTAAATTTAGTTCTTGGTAAATTTCTAGTAGAAATAAGAACAAAACAAATATAAGCTATTTCATTTTTTCTTTTTTTTTTCGTTTTTAAAACAAAAGAACTTTTCAATGTTTACAATAAAGAAAACATACAGTTATCCTTTGAATTAATATCTTTGAAAAACCTTTGGAAACTATTGATAAATCAGGCCAGTATGGGCGACTTTCAACACTAGCAAACTGTAATGTATATAAATTGACCCATGGAAGTAGTATAGGACGACACCCTATCGACAACAGCGCCACACTGTCAACTAACGCGAATTTAACATGGGAGCGCCATTCTGGCGACAAACGGGAATTTAACATGGGAGAGCCACTTTGGCGACAAACGTGACTTTAACATGCGAAAATATATGGTTGAAACTGGCGACTAACGTGAATTGAACATGCAAATATTTATGGTTGAAACTGTCGACTAAGGGGAATTTAACATGGGAGCGCCATTCTGGCGACAAACGGTAATTTTACATGGGAGCGCCACGCTGGCGACCAAATGGAATCTAACATGGGAAAATGTATAGTTGAAAATGGCGACTAACGGGAATTTAACATTGGAAAATTTATGGTCGAAAGTTTATGAGGACAAACGGGAATGTTAATGTTAAATTTTTAGATACTATCCAACGCATACTTTTTTATTACTATCAAACACATACTTTTTGATATACTATCCGACACATTTTGATTACTATGCGCTTTACTTTCTTTAAATAAATTTTGAGTAATGTAAATAATGCTGGCATTACGATGATGTTATTTTCGTGTAAACCAAAGTTTAATTTCTTCTTTCTCTTCCCCAAACAGGTCATCAAAGATGACATGATGTATTTAACTAAAGTCAGACACGATCTCATCATCTTCGCTACGAATTCCTTCTACAGAAGAAATGGATTCTCCTTGACATTCTCGGAGTAACCTGTAAGTCGATTGCCACTCTTTGTAACACCACACGATACGTTGTGGAGGACGATCGAACAGTTGTGATAAGTGTTCGATCAAACGTTTAAAAATTCAATTTTGCTTGATCCAATAGGTCCAGCAATCAACATGTAAAGGGATGGCGAAGATACATTGCCTCCCACCTTTGACGATCTGAATTTTCGTCAATCACTTTGAGAACGGAGGATGCAGCCATAACAATTGTGTTTAGAATTCTTAGATTCCACCAACGGCACAAGATATTTTATGCACGTTTAATTTTGTTATTGTTATAGTAGTGTAACACAACAAAAACATATTCACATTTCAAAGTCAGTCTACAAAATTAAAACATGAAAACAACTACTAGTAAGGCATAAATTACTCCATACTCAAATAAGGCACAAATTAAAGTCACCAAAGCTGCATATAAACAGGTAAGATTACAATATTATCTACCTGCGTAACATTTAATCTATGTAACTGCTCTGGCCTTCTAGTCTATGTGGAGTTATTCTGTTCTAGCCTCTCCGGGAATGTCATGTCATTCTTTTCTATATGTGCAATACTTCCACTACTCTCGTGGGCTCGTAGTATTTCTTCTTTTGTTTCTGGTTCTTTCCCCACTGTGTTCTAAAATAGGCTCTAATTCCACTTTCGCGTCTGGCTTTTCTCCCACTGGCTCTAAGTCAAAATTTTTTTTTTCATCAGTCACACTCAATGTCTTTGGCATAATTAGTCACCTATTGTATTCAAACATCGAAGCCAAGACTTCTTGGTAAGTATGAAGAGTTGATTAATTACGACGAATCTCATCTTCATACGGAGATTCACATTTTTAACACAATGAATTTTTCGTGCACAGATAGAGTTTTGGTGGTCATGTCTTTGCTGCATGTACTGTTCGTAAATTGCCCACAACGAATCTGCAGGTAAACGAAATCCAAGAAAAGCAGTCACTAGCACACACACACACATCACACGTCGTCCAAAATTCAGTGGAATCGTGCCTTGTGGAATCAGTTCTTTTAACAGAAGTTAATAATCCACTAAATATGGAACACTATCATTGACTTCATTCCATGGAATATGGTGTAACACTGATGACGAAAGTCGTGGCATAGAGAGCTTTATATTGGTCATTCACAAGAATGTCTTTCTTGAGGAAATATTCATACTTTTGCTAAACGGAATTTGCTGCTAAATAATATTGAAGACTTTTTTCAGTCAGTGGCTCAGCACACACCACACGTCGTGAAGAAGTTTCGTCTTGAGGTGATGTTTCTTTTAAGAGTTTTTTTAATCCTGTAAGTCTTCGTCCTCTGGAATTCTGTGTAGTATTGCAAACTCTTCTTAGTTGTAGGTAGTTGATCAATGTCTGACCATTTGAACACTTTCAAAGGTAGTCAACCCTTTTACAGCATTCAGATACCAATGATTTAAAAGTCTATGTCGTAGAGGATGCAATTGTTCTTTGCGTTTCACTTGAATTCTTGACAAACTTTCTGTAAATGCGTTCTCGCAGCTCAGGAGGTAAACTGCGAATCCTCTCCTCTCCTAGAGTATCTTACATGATGATCATATTTTGGATCGACCAAAGGAAGGTAGTGATCGCGCGGAGACCATTTTTAGTAGTCCAGATAAGCTGTATCTTTACATTCCCATTCGCATAGCTTCACACAACAACTGAAACACTGCACTTTATCTCCTTCTCCTAAGTAGACATATCCTGCTCTGGTTAAAGATTTAGGACTAGGTCCTTTAATATATTTTGGCCATTTCCCTTTGAAGTCTGGAATCGACTTTGAAAGTCACAATAGTCAGGCAAAGCGACGGGAAGCGTGTATTCTTCTTTGCTTTGTGATCCTCGATGAAGTTGTTGTGGTAGTGGTATCCAACGTGGTTTGTGAATGATGCATGGATGAGATCCATAGGTAGGTACACGCACATCATCGCTTTCGATAGTAGAGCGGAAAGGTCGTGCTGCATCGCTGATGTAGCAGGGTACGGCATCACTCTGGTTGCAAGGCACAGCATCGCACTCGAGTTTATTGAACTTGGAGTCCGCTGCGGGTCCCTCATTCGGTTGCTTTGTTGAATTCATCTTTCTAGGTGAACGTTTATATTCACTATGAATTTTCTGTCTTGGAACTCTCCCCTTTTTATACTGGAGATCGGCGTGTCCGTACGGCGAAAGTCTTGAACATGTCCTGACTTTAAGGCTTCTTTTAAGACGTCAAAGTTGACCACATGACTAGAACGATCGTTTAATGTCAGTTATTTTTCTTTACATCTGGTATAAAGTCCTCCTTGTTTGTCTTTGTATTAGTAACCGTTATGGTTTGGTCCACCATTAACAAAACTCAAAATAGTGTCTTCATGATGTCCATCGGTCCAAACTCCTCAACGTTTGTCTTCGATGCGTGGGTGATAGCTTCCAGGGCGATCGATGTACGTGCTACTATTGGTGTTAAAGAAAAGGACTCTATCTCCTAAAGGTTCCAAGACGGAATACAATTTTAAACGGGCATTGACTGTGACGTACGCTGCAATGATGACATTTCCAGACTCGTCAGGGGGTGCAAACTCTGCGACTTTTTTTTTGTAATTCACCAAGATTAAATCTTGACGTATGATGTCCACGTGTTTAATGATTTTAAAAAAAATTTTTTAATTGTTTTATTTGTTGTTTTTTTTTTTTTGGTTTGTTTTGTCGTCGACGAGTTGAAAGTATCGACTTGGATCTGCCAAGTATTCCGCCTTTGGCAATATTGGACGTTGAGCCATTTTCCCCCACAAACAATTTAACATGACTTTTGCAAACAATCGTCGTCCTTTGTTCTTTTTCACGTGTTCCAAAGTGATGCCTTCTAAGGATTGGTGCCGTTCTTTGAATATCTCTTTGTCTTCTGAAGTCTGACACCAAGACAGATAGCCGCTAGCTTCTTGCTTCAGTTTTATAAATTCGTTGACGTAGCCTGAGAAAATCTCTTCGCTGGAGTCGTCTTCATCATCTTATTTGTATTATTCTGTGGTAGTAAAGTTCCATATTTAGTAAACATTTATCAAGCGGTATCAAACATGAAACAATGCGACACTCACCCACGTTCCTTTCAAGGCTCGTTCTTGATCATTGTGGCTTCAAGGTTGGTCTTGATTACATGTTTCATCACGCGTATGGTATAAGGGAAACATCAGTTTTCCGTGGCAATGATATGGCAAAACAAGATGGTACATTTGATCAAACCTTTGCATTGTGTTATGTATATAGAATCTATAATGTGCTTAAATTTTTTGTCTCTGACTGTAATTTAAAATTTTGTCAAATAGTAAGTCGCACTTGAAGTTTGATTAAAGTTGTCAACAAGATATTTGCTGCATTTGAGTTCAAAGTCAGAGTTATCTACCGTTCTTGAGGAAATTTCCAGTCAAAAGACGCATTTAGTATTGCATTTGTAATATGACACGTTTCCTGTTGTGAAATAGGCCATTTGCAATGAGTATAAAAGACCTTGATATACGCATTATAATCATTCCAATTTTAAATCTTGTGTTGAAAACATACTTGCTTTTTTATGATCAGTCTTTTGGAATCATCAGATTGTTTGGAATCATAGTTGTGCTGTAACCTTGTAATGCCGTAATGCTGGATACATAATTTGAAAGGAATTATTTATTGGAACATTCATTGGAGTTACCTAAAGTACTCATTGACCTTTGGATTTATATTTATTACTTTTGGATACCTGTGGACATTCTCAAAAATGATCTGGATTGCATTATTGGGGTAAATCAGGACATTCCAGACTACCCATTCATTCGGAACATTCGTTCATTAGGAAGATTCGTTCATTCGGAACATTCATTCACTCGGAACATTCATTCACTCGGAACATTCATTCATTCAGAACATTCTATATTTAGGACTTGTGATTAGGACACTTAAGATTAATTATTTGGATTTTAATTCACGTTACTGTAAGTGTCTTTTGATTTTCATTTTAATTGTCTAGAAATAAATTGCTTGATTTTTACTTGTTTTGTTGGTTTCACTATCTTTCTGTTACATTATTTTAGGCCACAGAGTCGCAACAACTGGCGAATGTGTTCCACGTCGATCTGTACTGTCAACAATTGAGGATAACCGGTAGCGAATCGAGCATGTTTGCACATCCAAGGATACAAGGTACACACATAAATGCATTTGATTTGCTCTCCGTGAGATTCGTCCACTTCGTACAACAAGCTTATCGCACTGGTTCGTCCTCCAAGCAAACTGTCGCGTGGATTTAAAGGTTCGATGGCCACCACGTCGTACTCTTTGACAATGCGTCTAAATTCTGGATCGTATCGTAGTCATGTTCTCAAATTTCTATCACTTGGTATCCTTGACTTCCTAAACTCGGCGTGGTTGATATGTTTGCTCGTACAACTCTTACATGGTGAACTCTGAGAAAGGAGTTTTCAGGTCTCGTTGAGGATAAAAAGTAGGGCATTAATGAAATAAACATGCCTGAAAGTCGTATACCATCTGTGTGTTTTCTAAATCCCAACCATCCACGAAAAGGCTTTCAATTTTGTTCACCACCGTTTCTAGCATGTTGTATCCACTTGTCTTCAGTTTCAGACTAGTAATTGAGCCAGCACAAAACTTTGGCGGAGTACCGACGGCAAAAGGAGATAGGATTGAGGTGATATAATGACTAGTTTGTTCTCAGGCATGAACTTCTTTCGATAGACAAATCCACACTTTAGCAATGGTAGAAGCTTCCTTCATGAGATCGATAATTCTGTAATCCAGAAATAATTCTCGAAATTGTCCAAAACACCGTCGTAATATGTCTACATAGGATCTGCAATATTTCAACATTTCTTCTTGAAAGTCAAAGAGTCGGACGAGTGAGTTTGGTACCGATCAGAGAATGCTTCTCGTTGTTTGTGCATACCGACGGGGTCGTATTAGCAAACTTCAGGCAAATGCGGAATCACAACGTGTTCAATAGCTTCGGTATTGAGAAAGTGTGGAAAATATCCTTTAGCCATTTCTGTCATTCCAAATGTATTAGGCATTTTACTCAACGACATAACCAAATAACTCATGGAATATTTAAACTGTACGCTTCCCACTTTCATGTAAATGAGTCTGGCTACATGCATGGTCACTGTTGGACATTCGATGTCTTGTTCTAAATAATGTTTCAAAAGAAATTGTTCGTCGTATATTGAGAAATTGTGAACCATAACTTTAGCATATCGATAACATGCCCCGTAACGTTGGGTTTTCTCTTCGCACCAAGTGTCATCGGTGGGGTCTAAAAGCCATTTGGCCCAAATCAGCAAGAGTACGAGAGCCCCGAAGGATCTTTTCTCGTCCTCCTGGTATCTTACTACAATTTCGACAATGAACAAATATCGGTTCTTGTATACACTTATCACAAGTACGATAAGCTACACATAAATTAGGGATGTGAATTCCGGTCTCTTGTGAACCTTTAAAGTCAGAAAATAATAAATCCACATATTTGTTCTTATTATATTTGTTCTGGTCGTCATTCAATACTTTCTCGAGTTCATTGTCTTATCTTTGAATGTAACGCTGATGATTCAAGTCCACAACGTGGTCACAATACGGCATCTTTCTTTCCTGGACAAACATGAAACTTTTGGTTATTCGTTCGAACATGCTGTCCACGAGTATAACACAAAGTCAGTAATTCACAAGAACTTTTCTGTTGTTGTAATTGTTTCGTTCGATGCCGCTCGGAACAGGCTGAACTGACAAATGTTCCCTTGCAAGTAGAGCAATGAATTTGTTCTTTTCCTTCAGGAATACAAGGTCTGGAAGCTAAAGACCCACGACATCTCTCTCCACAATGAATATGTCGGTCTCGATGTCTAAATCCATGGTCACATTTCTCGCAATATTATTGGTATCCAAGAAATCCTGTGATGGTTGCAATGGCATCAAAATGCTCTTGATGATGATAATGTGAATGTATTTTCCATTTGAGAAATCTGGTCCTCGAAACAGGAGAGCTCCACCAACACCCTGAGGGTATACTTTCAACGTATAACAAGGTGCCAACACGTCTTGAAGTTTTTACCTTTCAGAAACTCCAGAAACAGTCTCTTTAAAAATGCCCGTTAGGTACAAAAGAAGTTCTGCTTCTCTTCGTTGTTTGGTTATGTCCGATTGACTAATGCCTTTCCATAATCGTTTTCATTCCACTGTATCGTTCTTCTCGGCATAAGTTAGAGCCACCACGATAGCACTGGCTAAATAAAAACTGTTCTTGGTCGTTGTTAATTTGTAGGATACTATGTTTTTTACTGCGAAGTTCATCCTCCAATAAAACTTTGCGTCGTCCACTGCCTCTTGGAGGAGTAACGTGAGTCGTGTGAAGAGTAGTTTTTCCATTGGCGATGTCAAATTCATCGTTCAATTGTTGAACGCGTTGAATTTTGTCGATAATTGTGGAATGTGTTAGTTCTGCCGGTGTACTAAACTCGAACCAGACAGGAGACTTCAAACTGTCGTGATTGATGGATAGTCTTAAAAGATCGTCATCTTTAGCTTGGTACTGTCGTGTCAATTCCTCTAACAATGATACCCATAGAAATGCAGTGAAACTCATTGTTCCTCTGGTGGAACTTGAGATTTGAAATCTTTAAATTTCATCGTGTACGTATAAGTCGTCGTTAGAAAGTGTCTGGAAGTCGCTTTTTGGGTCTCTCGAATGTGAAAAAATCTTCAAGAGCTACCGAACGACTTTCTTTCTTGGCTAATCTTGACACTCTCGGTCGTGTAGTGGAGGTGGATATTGATAGCTCGGGCTTACTCATGTCCTCTTCAAAATCGCTAGTACGAACTTGTACTAGAGTTTCACTTAGCGTATGAGGTGACACCGAAAGTTGTCGTCGTCTCTTGACTTATTTTGGTTTTTTCTCAGTAAGGTGTGATCGTTTCATTGTGATTCAAAATTTTATTTGACTAGGGTACACACTCTCGTCCTATATACAGAGAGACCCTCTCACCCTAAGAAAATACACTCATTCAGTTTTCAATCTGTGAAGATTGGAGAGTCACAACACATTGCACTTCTCGTCACAGATTTACAGAGAGTCATTTGAAAGTACACTTCCAACATGACTTCGGACTACTCTACTCGAAATAAAATTCAAGATACCTGATATGTCTGTCAAGAGAAAGGACACTGGGTTCCAGAATGTCCACAACGTCAAAAAAGGAACCACTAATACGGGAGAAAAGAGAGACAAAGTAAAGGTACGTGTTATCAATATGAAGAAAAGGGCATTGGTCTTTAGAGTGTCCCAAGAAAAAAAGAACAAGGAGAAGAGCGTTTTTCAGAAGCAGCAGAAAAAAAACAACAGAAGAACCCATGCCCGTAAAAAGAAATTCAAGAAGGCAAGACAAGTGGAAGAAACTGAAGTAGAAGCGGAACACATGCCAGTTAAGAAATTCAAAAGAGAAAGACAATGAAAGAAAGAAATAAGAAAACGTACTTTGGTGATGTGTTATGAATTTTCATTGTGATTCTGATTTCACAAGAATATACTAAAGAAAAAACGTAAGGTTCTCTTTGCCTTGATTTTTTTTTTTATGGATAAGATGTTCACACACTCGTACACGCACACATTTTATCATGGAGGGATTTAAGTTTTATTTCATTTGGCAATCATTGAATAATATCTTTTTTAAGAGTAATAGGTGGCGCTGAAAAGGACACTTGGATTTCTTTTTTAATAACAAAACAACTTATGGACAGATACAGCTATATCATATCGAAGAGACGACTCTATGTGGAGAGGCAAGGGTGCCTTAAGCGTGTCTTAGTCTGCGGACCAGCTGTGAGAAGTTTGCAGAGAAGAACATTGCAGCTGTGTGGTATGTGCTAACCCTCTTCTTTAGTTAACAACCAAAACGGCTCTTTTCAGGGCTACCCAGATCTCTAGAAAAGAGAGAAACCACTCAAAAATTATTGCCACTCTGTGTGTTTGTATGTTTGTGTATATCTATGTCTATGTTCACAATCCAACTAAAACTTAAAACCATTTACTCCTCTTGTTTGTGATAGTATGTTTGCGTGGGTAGTGTGCCTGTAAACACTCCTACCCTTGCCTGCTTGTGTGTGATAGTGTGTTTATAGGTATAACGTGTGCATAAACACTTCTACCCTTGCTTGTATGTGATAGTGTATGTATATTTCATTCACCTTCTTTTACAAACTGCCCTTTTCGTTGGATAGTAAGTGTGGGTTTTTTAGTCACTATACACGTCGTACTGGATGGTATACCAAAAAGTGGGTGTTGGATAGTATATCAAAATGTATGTGTTGGATAGTATATCAACACGTGTGTGTTTGACAGTAATCAAAAAGTATGTGTTGGATAGTATCTAAAAAATTTAACATTAACATTCCCGTTTGTCTCAATAAAGTTTCGACCATATATATTTCGATGTTAAATTCCCGTTAGTCGCCAGTTTTAACCACAAATTTTCCCATGTTTAATTCACGTTAGTAGTCAGAATAACGCTCTCATGTTAAATTCCCGTTAGTCGCCAGAATAACGCTCCCATGTTAAATTCCCGTTAGTCGTCAGAGTGGCGCTTTTGTCGCTAAGGTGTCGTCATATACTACGCATGGCTTTTATTGATTTCTCATGCAAATCGTGTTTTCTTCGTATTATATTTACGTAATAAATATTGTGCAAAGAGTTATTGATCAGTAACACAATATTAAAACGTACTCTAGTGTTATCGTTGAATTTTTATCGTGCGATTAAAATCTCGAAGGAGGAAAGCAACTTATTTTATTTTCATTCGAACCTTTGAAAATTTTGCAATATTAATGATTATTTCATTTAAAGCATATATTAAATCCATTAAAGCTTGATTTCTGAATAGAGATTTTATTATATTAACTCATATATAATATAATAGCACTTCCATGTAACCAAAGATCACAAAGTTATTTAAAGTCAGCATTATATTTTGTGTTTTAGAATGGTATTAAATTTAGTAAATTGGAAAATGATAACAAAAATGCTTTAATTCATCAAACAGGTTTTGCAAATTGATGGTCAGATGATCTAATTGTTTTTGGTTACAATTAAATTAATTAAGGGCGTATTAACGAAACAATGTGTTAAATAGATGGTGATAATATGATATATAATGATGGCGGCATCAATCAATTAAGTGTTAGTAATTTGCATAAATGAAATTTTACATTATAAATTCAGGGGGAAAAATAACCACGGTTCTTTAAACAAAGATTAGAAAATATATTTCATCTTTCAACAGAGATAACACCCAAATATTCGTTACGTTATCATTTTCTTTATCATAATTATTTAGAGGTCCACAAGATTAGCATAATATAGACGTATGATATTGTCATATGATATCGTATTGATTTGACAGGACCCCAGTTTCATTTTTTAGTATACAAGTTTTTTTTAGTATTATTAATATATAATACAATACACAGTATATAGATAAATTCTGCATAAAACTAACAAAAGCATTAACATACTCGAACCAGTATATATAGGCGAGAAAAAAATCTAACCAAAGCGCATTAACATACTCGAACCAGTATATATATATTGTAACGTGCCGAGACTATACTTTACAAATGAGAACCTTGTCAGAGGTATATACCGACGCGATTTTTACCATATATGTGGTCATCAACGTACTTAGTAATATGCTGCCACCACTCCTAAAGAAATGAGAGAAATATGTGAAGAAAGAGATAAGAAGAAGAAAAGAAGAAGAAGTAAAAGACTGAGTAGAACATATGAGACTGTTTAGTATTTCTTTCAGGAACCCAGCTACTGCTACAGTTCTGGAACTATCATCCAACACAGTGAGAGAGAGAGAGAGAGAGAGAGAGAGAGAGAGAGAGAGAGAGAGAGAGAGAGAGAGAGAGAGAGAGAGAGAGAGAGAGAGAGAGAGAGAAAGCTATAGGTGTGTAATATTGTAAATCTTGGAGTGATAGAAAGAACGAATCAAGAATAGATACAGTTATGACGTAGAGAGAGCTCTAGAGTTACACAGCTACTGGAACTACTGCTTTCTATCTGCTCATTCTGGAAAAAGAGCTCTCCCCACAATCATTAGATGATAGTGAGAATCGAGAAGTATGGTAGAGAGACTAAAAGTGAATGACAGAGAGACTAGAGAAGAAGATTATGAACAGTAAGGATGAACTCTGCTCTGATTCCGCTATTCTGCAATTCTGCCTGGTGTTCAATCCTTATCTATGGAAAAAGAGATGATAGAAAGGTCGAGGCAAAGAAGTAACGATAAATAGGATAGAGAGAAGAAAGGATAAACAAAGAAACTAAGTCGCTGATAGCGCCTACCACACAAGGGTCTGTCCGCCAATTGGACTTTCTTAACCTAAATGGATTCTTTAAATAACACAGACAAAGATAAGGTTGCTAGAATGTGTATTGAGAACTGCAGCCTTTTATGATGAACAAGACAAACATGATAATAAATTCCTCAATATCACAATAAAAGAATTTATACTTGGTATTAATACAGTGTAATTTATCTATGCTCCTTAATACAGTATGGAATTTGTTAACAATCCACAGAGTGAATAAAATTGTCAAATTGTCAATAAAATATATGACTGGAAATTTATAAGTGCACAAGAATTCATATTACAGTTGCAAATAAAAGAAAATCATCACAACTCACTACAATATTTAGATTTGCCTATACCTCAACCATTAACTATTTTAATGCTAAAGCAAACGGGGGGGGGGGGGGGACGTCTGCTCAAAACAAACATATAAAAATTAATTAAATAAATAACTAAATTCTGAGAGATTCTGTGTTATGAACCTAAACTTTCAAACAGAAGAAAAAGTATTTTGTGTATCCATGTTTTAGAGAGAATATATGGAGGTGTACAATACTGCTAACGCCTGTAGTCTGCTACTTCTGGATCACTGACGTTTCCATTGATATGAAATTTACTTCAGTGTAAAGATAAATATGAAAGTTTCTCTAAATCTTAATAACAGTATTACTTGATTAAAACAAATATTCTTCAAACAAATCTTTTGTGTTATTACCTATTCTAAATGTACCCCACCCAATACTATCCCAAAAATAAATTTTACGTAAAGCTAATAACCACTCTGACTAAAGGGATGCGACTCGAACGCTATCCGTCGGTCGAGGTTTATATATTCTCGGCCCAAACCTTAACCTCTGTGACCCCTGACGTCACGAATGAAACGCGGACTCCGGATACCGAAAGGTATTATGGGAGATTCTACAGTAAGCAAAGACGAGATGTCACGTGACTTTATCGCTACGAAGATTGAATTTCTACTGATATTGTTAGCGCTAATACCTGGTAACTGCCAATATTTATCAACCTTAACTCAAGTGAGATTAAAATTATCAACAGATATTGCATATCCATTGCGAATTTGAGCTCGCGAATGTGGCAATCGACGAACGCATGTTTTGAGTAGACTGCACATGGTGAGGCGCCGAAAGGGAATACAAATAAAGTTGGACACCTACAATCGAGGGCTGTTACAATATATATATATATATATATATATATATATATATATATATATGTATGTATGTATATATATATATATATATATATATATATATATATATATATATATATATATATATATATATGTATGTATGTATATATATATTTTTTTTTCTCGATATTTTCTCAGTGAGTAATTTGCATAAAATTAAATGATATATTATGAATTCAGAGAAAACAAATAACACACGGTGCTTTAAACAAAGATTAGTAAAATACATTTCATCTTTCTAAAGAGATAACACCACCATTTTCGTTACGAGGTCCACAAGATTAGCAGAATATGGACGTATGATATTGTATTAAATTAAATCATAAATTTGACAGGAACCCGGTTTCATATTTGGTATATATATCTATCTGCATTTTTTCTTATTAGTTTTTTCAAACCAGTTTTAACGGTACATCCATTGATGGAGGAAAATACAACAACATGGAGAAGAAATCGCAAGATGAAACTTTTTTTATGATCGTCGTCCTCGTCTCTGTTGTTGCTGTTGATGTTGTCATTGTCGTCCTTTTAAATGTTAATTGGCTGATATTCTATGAAATTTAAATGGAACAAGGACTATAAAATTTAATTGTGATAAATATCAAATTGATAAAAGAAAAATTTAAAATACCGGTTTAAAATTTCGGCATGCTAATTATAGAACTGAATACAATGTTTTTAGTAAGAATCTGACGAAAATTATGAAATATATCCTGCTTTAAAAAAAATGTAGCAATTTACCATAAAAAAGTCTAGTAAGGCCACTGAAGAAAATTAGAATGGAGATTTTCAACTATATTGGAAGGTTGTACTTACAAACAGGAACAATATAGGAATTATGGCAAAAATGTTCTGGTGCTACTTAAAGCTCAAGGTATATACACATACACGCGATGCCACACGAACATCTTGTGTCCCTCACTTAGGACCAGTTGGATAAGCTCTCCACGTCCTGGAGGGCCCGCCGCGGTGCACGGCTGCAGTTGGGCGTGAGCCTATTATACTTACGACCTTCCAAGTCAAGCGCCTCCGAACGTTCCGCAAGGCCAAACGCGGCGTCGACTTTAATCTTTCCATCGCAGCCCTGAAGGCCATGCAAAAAGAAGGTGGCATCTTTCCACTGTTAGCCCTCCTCCCTTCCCTGGCGATTGCTGCCAGGGCGGCAGCGATCCCAGCCCTCGCAGCCGCTGGAAAAACGGAGGTCCTTGGTGCGGTTGGTCACCTGGCTGCCCAAAAGGCTATGGAAGGCGCCGTCGACCGCAGGTCAGAAAATGGTTGAGGCCTGCGGCAGCGGTAACGTGGGTCCTTTCCAACTTTGACCTGCTGCGGCTCGCCAGGCCCCTGAACAACTTTACGGGCATCTATGTGCGAGACGAGCTGAAACGCCTGCCGGGGTGCAGCGCGTACGAGGACTGCATCGTTAACTTTGACACGTCGCAGAACCGAGGGACTCATTGGTTGGCGTTCCGGGCAACGCCTGACTGCATGCTTTACTTCCACTCGTATGGTCTCGCGTCGCCGCCAGAGCTCGTTGCATACCTCCGCCGGGCTCGCGGCGGTGAGCCATTGACCCTTCCGCTCACCTAATCGACCCTCCCTGTTCAGAAAAAGTACGACATGCCAATCTGCGGCTATGCATCCATCGAGGTGCTGATGATGCTAAATCACGATCCGACGCCTGGCGCACTGCTGAATACGGCATTGTCGCTAACCCGACGGTTCGTTTAGAAACAAGCCGGATGTGACCATATGTGCCACGCCGGTAGACATCTTCGGGCGATCGCAGAAAGACGAGGCGGTACCTGAGGCTCCCGCGGACCTCGCCTCGTATGCTTCTAAAGCCGAGCTGGGGGTACTCTAAAGAAACCGAGTCGGCGCCTTCGACCCGAACGACCTGTTTGTATTTGCCGGTAACGTCGGGAACATGAATTCCTCAGGTGTGGACCTCTCTTTGCTGTTAACGCGCGGTTGGGCGAAATGGCCACGAAAAGGTATGTTGACGAGCAAGTCGCTCTCTGGGTGGCCACGGCTGGTGACATCATGACCGGTGACCTATACATGGTGGCAAATTGAATCACGAGCTTGGTCGCCCCTACGAGGGTCCACGACGCAATGAGAAAACAGTACGTAGATGCTGCATTCAACACGTTTGAAGAATTTGTAACCCGCCAAAATGAGAGAAGGGTCTCTATGGTTGGCGATAGCATGACTGGTCCCTTGGATATGGGTAAAAATAAAACTACATCTGTAGCGTACCCCGTAGTCCTTCAGGATGCGGCTACCAAATCATATGTTGACTAATAACTAGGATTCCTTAAACATACACTCGAATAAAGTCGTGGGTATGGGAGAGCCTACCGATCCTCAAGATGCAACAACAAAATCATATGTCAATAGCAAAATTACGTGAGACGTGAGGCTCAGCAAGGGATATGGCTGGTCATGTGCGTACCTTTGCCAACAAACGGGCTTTTTCAAACGTGGCAAAAGCTGGCGATACCATGTGGGGTCCCTTGAACATGAACGACAACAGAGTCGTCGGTATAGGGGAGCCTGTCGGCCCAAAAGACGCGGCGACTAAGTCATACGTTGACGAAGTGGGTGCTGCGGCCTCCCTGGACGTTTTAATCACCTCCCTGGATATGAAAGCTAATAAACAGTGGGCATGGGAGAGCCAACCGCTCTTCAAGACGCAGCTGGAAAGATTTAGGTCGATGCGCCTGTGCGCCCTACCAACTTTGCCGTCTTTTTAACTTCGGTGGCTAGTTTTCCATTGACGTCCGAAGGTGTTAGGCCGCATCTTACTTAATCTAGAGGGAACCGCAATACGGCAACTGTTAATGGTCCCCACGTTTCCTTGCACGCGGAGAGCGTGGGGACCGAGCCCACCATATATGGCTTTAAGGTCGTGGGTGGCAATGTTTCAGAGGGGCAGCTCCTGGTAAAGAGTTTGACGTCTCCTTTATGTGGCGGCAAGAGAGAGGCGATCCTAGGGTAATCATAGTACAACGGAAATATTAAGTCAATATAAGGTAACAACCGGTGCAACTTTTTATATAACCGTCATTAAAGCTTCAAACCGTAACTACGTAGTTTTTGTCAGAACGGTACAAACCTCAGCAAGATCTTTGTTTCTCGTTAAGGTTAGACTACTTACTTAACTTGTCACATAGACGATTTAAAATGTACACCCAGTATCAAGTGATAATGTATCCCACTCTTCCGGTTGTAACCCCCGAGGAGAGCCCCCATAACTACCGCCCGAAATATATTGGCGATATCTAAGCTCAACTTAAGTCGCAGATCGAACAGTGACGCTCTCTCTGCAAAAAATATGGACAAGCGGTTAATATCGTCGATGGTATGGCGGCAGCGTCCAGCACTGTAGCCATATGCGTGGGGATCGCGGGTGGGGGTGTACTCGCCACTCTGGCGGCTGCTCCTCTCGCTATACCGCTGGAAGGCTGTGGGCTTTCCTCGCTGGATGAAAAAAATCACCTTATGACGTCTCCGCGTGAAAATCAAAGAACACTCTAATTCGGGTCCTCGCAGAGGGTAAGCTGAACTCCATCTCAGACTTGGTCTCTCGTACCCTCCGGGATGCCTCCCTGTCTGAGGACGAATTTAGTCTCATTTTGAACGAGATGAATAATTATACGACCCTTAAAAACGACATACGGGTGGCTGCTAGAAGGGCCTATGTCGCGGTGGCATTCAGCGATACCGAAAAAAATGCGCTTCTGGCTCAGGATTGGTCTGAGGCCCGCGCAGATCTCATCAAAATATTTAAGCGAGGGTGCAGCCTAAGCTGTGTGATCTATTCCTCTAGCCTGCCCAACCTCCTCGGGATCATTCCTAGCGCTCATCCGGCCGATGAGTCTTAATCAATGTCCATGGGTTGTGGTACTATCACCATGCCGCTAGGTATTGGTCCGCTGGAGTAGATACCGGCTCTCATGAGCTGACCGGTTCTGTAGGGATCCTCGAGCACATCTACATACTCCATCAGTTCTACTTTCGAGACTCTAAAGAACATTTATCGCAAAAAGTCTGTAGAGGGTGGGTAGGTATTATATCCCCATCGGGACCATCAGGGCCGGTTTAACCGCTAGACAAACTAGGCGGTCGCCTAGGGCGGCAAAATTGGGGGGGCGGGACTAAACGAATAAAAAAGAAAGAGAAATAGCGTCAAATAGAAGAAAATAAGCGTTTACAAATAGAAAGAGAAAAACAGATGCAGAATTTTTATTCAACTAATGCGCAATATTAATTTTCGAAAGTGAATTGTCGGGGGGAGGGGGGCTCAAGGCTGAAGGTTAGCCTACAGCACCAAATAACCTTGCTCCGGCCCTGGGGACCGTGAGCCCAGTCGTATCGTATCAGATCCGTTTCGCCTAGACGAATCAGATCTGTTTCGCCTAGACGAATCAGATAGATGTTGACGGCGACCGGAAAAAAATTATCGAAAGACTCGGGGTCGAGGTCATAATCGCCGGTCTCCTCGTCAGCACTGTATGTCACTTTACACTCAAACGTGATACCTTCATCGTTCGAGAACTCCTCCATACTGCCCATGGACTCCAATCGACAACGTTTGCTAGCACTCATGGTCTATGACGGTATCCCATTAGCACGCTGCGTCTCTAATTGGTGCGTTGTTAATAGTCGCCCACCTGATGTCATGCTACCGTGACCGCCACCCCGCTTCTACCCTCTCACTTTAACACAGCTCTTACTACCCTCTATGTGACCGCCACCCTCCTATACCCCTCCAAAAGCTCCGAGGGTGTAGCAAAACGTTGCTGTTCCGTGACCCCAGCAAAAAAGTGATGCAAGGTGGGGCCAAGGTGGGGTTAATTATGGCCTTCTGCCATCTACGCTGCAAAAAAGTGATGCAAGGTGGGCCCAATCGCTATTTTACATCTACTTAATCAATTTCTGGCTAGTATTTTCTACTCTAGGAGACTTAATATTTTCCTATTTTAATAACTGCTAAAGTTAGTGTGCTTTGGACTATTTCAAGTTCCTTTCTCGGGTACATCAGAGATGCCATTTCGATCAGGTGTCTGCTTTAGGCAGCATGTTGTTTTCCTATTAACTACATATTAATCCACTGCTGCCTATATTT
Organism: Margaritifera margaritifera; assembly: GCA_029931535.1. Classification (NCBI taxonomy): domain Eukaryota; kingdom Metazoa; phylum Mollusca; class Bivalvia; order Unionida; family Margaritiferidae; genus Margaritifera; species Margaritifera margaritifera. The sequence goes on from JAQPZY010001642.1 coordinate 6,114,730, forward strand.
CCCTTTTGAGTTTCAGTATAATTATTTCTTGATAATTGTACTGTTTTTTTCACAATGTTACTGTTTTATGATAATGGTACTGTTGTATTTTTAGACGCCAGGCTAGCACAGCAGTCAACAATTTAGTGCTCCAAACAGAAGGAGAGAGAGAGAGAGAGAGAGAGAGAGAGAGAGAGAGAGAGAGAGAGAGAGAGAGAGAGAGAGAGAGAGAGAGAGAGAGAGAGAGAGCAGTAACAAAGAGTCGCAGATAAACAGCAAAGATAAATTTATGTTCTTAATTACATTTTGTTCAACCTAATAAATAATAGTTTAACACAAAGGATTGGTCAAAATGAAACTGAATACAATAGCTTTTTTCCCAAAAGTCAAATGGAAATTGAAAATTACAATTCCTTTTTAAACATCTTTAGAAAAAAAAATTATATTGCGAACAGCAGTTTAAATATTCTAAAGTCACTTGAATATTAAATGAAATCTTTAGAGTGTCTGCTTTTTTCTTTATTCGGTGAGCTCAGCATCGCGAATGATATCCGTGTCTGTAGCTCAGTGAATTTTCACGTGAGCGTCTTGAAATGTAGCTAAAATTACCTAATTCCCGCCGCGCACGAATGATTTCAAAACCAATTTTATTAACAATATACAGAACAACGCGACTCAATCGATACATGCTGAAAAAGAGTGGTATGTATACATGTAATCTGCTATGTTGGTGCGGGATTTTATGGAAGAGTCTAATTTTGACAAATTGCTGAGCGGTTATGTGTCCTGTCGTGTGCCATAGGTAAACAAGCACCGTCTGCATCATCTAGTTTTCATTAAACTATTTTAAATTTGCACTTTTATGATCTGATCTGTCCAATGAGTAGACGATGTTTGTTTTACCTACGGGACATGACAGGTCACACTGCCGCTCAGTCATAGTATTTTAAAAAATGGTCTTATATATACGATGTCGAAGCCTCGACAAGTCGAGGAGGAGGTAGGGGTACTATAATATTATAGTAGTATGGTCCTACAACTGATTTCCATACACTCCACAAGATTGATGCATCTCGCTGAAATATATCCAGTGCATCTGCGTCCACAAAAGAGGGCGTCGAATGCCTTCAGCAACTTTTTCAATTTTTACTTCGTCACGTATGTCTTGTGATTGCATCAACCTGTACACGCTCAGAAATTATGGTTATGCTAATGTGGGCGTACCTCAAAGTTGGAATGATCCATTATCTTACGGGGGAAGTAAGAAATCATTCACAATTCAAAATGTTAAAGTCATCTAGCATCACAAAAAAGGGCATTTTTAATATTTGTGTAATAATTATGCTGTGGATTAAATCAGATATATCCATATTTTTTTTTACCTGTATGGAGAAATAATTGAACAGTTTTTAAAATGTACCGTGAAAATGGACTCGTCCAATTTGAGGGTACAATTGAAGAACTGTACTATTATTTCCACATACAGCTAGAAAAGTATCGATACATCTATTACAAAAAAAATAGTCACTTTTTCAGAACTACCTAATAACTGTAGAGCATAACCATGCAAACCACGTTCAAAAAAGTTTTTTCTCTGTGTGTAGACCTCAATAACATAGACGGGTGGGAAACCAGTCTCAGAAAGCGGTTACTAGAAACACCGAAATACACTGAAAAACCGAAATACACATGTATTTACATGTTCTCGGTGTATATATCGGTGTACACACATGAATTATGATTTGGTTTTGTTTGAATAGTAATATAAACCAAAATAAAATATGATCGGAGCGATTTTGATATGAATTATTTACTTTATTTCCTAGTTTCAGCACTCGTCACTAGGTCGTACTTTATTGGACAGGTATCATAAACGGCTGATCGTTCAGGAATGGAGGTGGTATAATAAACAACTGATCGTTCCGGAACGGAGGAAATCTCCGGAACGGACAGTGTAAGTCGGTTTTTTTCATATTGTTTTAAGTGGCTTAATTCATGTTCTAATTGACTGCACACACCTTTATTGTCCACCCTTTGATCCCATTTCTTATTCAAGTTAAGAAAACAATCTTTTTTTAAGTCGCTTCATTCGGAATGGACAGTGAAAGTCGGTTTAATTCATCTTTTAAGTCGCTTAATTCATTTTCGAATTGACTGCACACCCTTTATTGTCATCCCTTTGAACCCATTTCTTATTCAAGCTAAAGCAAAATGTCGCGCACATTAAAGAAACGGCAACCTTTTGCTCAGCGTTGTCATTATTTGTTAATTACGCACTTAAAGAAATCACGCCCGACTTTGATTATGCACACATTTCATAACTGAGCAGTAAATGTTTTGATATAAAAGCTTTATACAATACTGATATTATCACATACACATACATACGAAGCAAGGATGGATCAATATCCATTTAGCAGCAAACTTAGCCCCAGTAGAGGTAGAAGAGTTCACGGATGACGATAGCGAACCGGAAATAAATACGCCACGACCCCTTGAGGGAATAAAATTAGGTGAACAACATCTAGAATGGGATGATTTTGAAAACAAGAACAGCCCATCCCTTGAAGTTCAAAAGGAAAAAGAAAAAAAAAAAAAAAAAAAAAGAACAAGAAAAAGAAAAAAAGGAAACTCAAAAAGAAAAAAGAGAACTCAATAACAGTCGAAAAAAACGACTGCTCCATATTATGTCTTGATAGAGCCAACCTTTGATGAAACAGACAGTCAAGAGAATACCATTTTATCGCAGGACGGAAAAGATGAGAGAAATGCCACAGTTCCAAATGCCCTCTCAGAGATCAGAACTCAGAAGGAGATAGAGGAACAGATTGTACATATAACCATGTAGGAAGAAGATTATAGTCAGGTCGAGGAAGGGACACTCCCAACCACCCCGACTCCCAAGGCATCATATAAAAGAAAGAGACGGAACACTTTTTCAGCTGAATGGCCTTCAAAGGAGAATGTTGATGAGATGATCCATCAGCAAAAATCACCCAGAGCAGGGAGATCAACCTCCTTGCCGAGAACATACAACTCGGGCAAAAACAAAAAGAGAATCACTCTAGCAAAGTATAGGGAAGAAAAAAACCCCGAAAGTACAGATAAACCAAATGTGAAAGAAAATGACATAGGAAAAAATAAGGATCAAACACATGATGCAGAACCAGAAATTAGTCTAAACTTAACCCAATAAATTCAAGAATAATAACAATTAACAAATAGGAGTGCAAAACTAGTCAGAACAGGCGAACCACCAATCGGACTAGTTGACGCTCATGACAGTATTTGCTTTTACGATAAATGTAAAGCTTTTGAAAATCATTGTGCTGGAATTTCAGAAAAAATTCTTAATTACTTTCGGAAAAAACTAAAGACAAATATCAAACTAAAATTCATTAATCCATTAAGAATCTATCAGGTAGACCGCATGTGGTAAATAATAATTATGAGTCTATGAACCACGTTCTTAAACAGACAGTTGACTGGAAGAAGAAAACGCTCACAGAATTTGTACAACTGACACATGAATTAGTAACCGAAGAATTCAGAAATCTGAGTAGTGCTCTAGTATGCACGGGGGAATTCCGGCTTGCCGACAGTCATAAACAATTTCAGTCGACAAAAACAGACTGGATAAAAATGACAGAGCAACAACGCACAAACTTGTTCAAACGCTTTAGACGCCACATTGACATAGACACAAAATACATGATTTCTACGGACGGTCAGACAACTGTTGTTGCACCAAGGACTAACGGACGAAAACCTGAACAAAGGAAATGAAAAATTAATGTACGAACTGTGACAATTACTGCTAAAAAATCTAAACCTGAACCAGAGATTTCGTCGTAATGTGCTATATTTTATTGTTTTCGGTTTAGGTTTATTTTACCTTGTGTAACATGACTTGAAGTTCGATTTTCAAGAGGAACAGAATCTTGAATAGTATTGGATTAATTAATTCAACTGCGTGCTCAAATTATTCATTCATTGAAATCTGATACCTTATTTATGTACCTAAATGTAAATATTAAATTATGCCAAAATGCTTTCCTGAGTTGTCTTTGTCTATCATCATATATCCTGGCTCGTTACAATCGCACTCTTAATCTCACTCTTGCATATACTATCTTATATACTTTTGGTACTTTGATATCTTATATACTTTTGGTACTTTGATATCTTATATACTTTTGGTACTTTGATATCTTATATACTTTTGGTACTTTGATACTTTTCACTTTCATTCAGTGTATGTATTTCGATTCGCCGTTTATCATACCTGTCCAATCAAGTAAATAGTAAATAATTCGTATAAATTTAAATCAAAGTTTATTTTGCTTTTTATTATTATTCAAACAAATACAAACAAAACGATAAATTAATGTACGCGCTGTGATAAATACTGCTAAGAGATCCAAACCTGAACATTGAAATATACTTCCCTAGAGATTTCGTCACGAACAGGTCGTGGTGTATATAAATGTGAATCAGGCACATGATTGTTTTCGGTTGGATTTATTTGAATATATCAATTAAACACAAAAGGTTAACGACAGACTGTCGACTTATTATTTTTCATACAAGCACTTATTATTTTCGCAAATACACCTTGTCTGCATCATAGTCTTTTGGAATCTAACATTCGGTCTAATGAATCCAACATACAACCTCGAAACCAGTTTACTTATTTTTGTGTCTTTGGGCATTAAATTAACTCTTTGTCAATTTCGAATCCTTTATGAATATTCCCCGTTCACATATTTCCAAGAAGAGGACTTTCTTAACACTCTTACAATCAACTGTCATTTCAACAAAAGCAGTCAATCAACTGTCATTTCAACAAAAGCAGTATATAAGTACGTTTCACTATTGTCAAATATGTGGAAACCTTTTAAACAAAAATTAAATTAAATGCTATTTATTTGTCAAAAACTATATTATTAAAAGTGAAAATAAATATATAATATAAAATCGGCGAATACTTTTGATATTTTGATACTTTAATTCTGTGTATGTATTACTGCGATTCGCTCTGTCTTATCTGTCGAATCAAGTACGACCGAGTAACCCCATCACATGATCTGTGCTATAAATAGGAAAAAAGTTAATAATTCATATCAAAATCACATAAATTATATTTTATTCTGCTTTATATTATTATTCAAACAAAAACAAATCATAATTCCTGTGTGCACACCGATATATACACCGAGAACATGTAAATACATGTGTGTTTCGATACGTATTTCGGTGTTTCTCGTAACCCCTCAGAGAGGAAGTTAGGCTGGAGCGCCCTCTAACGAACAGGCACATTACTTATTACCTTGACGACAAACAAGTAGGCCGTAACTTGTGTGACAGTTACTATAACCCTACATTTTATTGGTAGCTGTCTTGCGTTGATCCAATCAAAATACGTGTTAGAAATATGATATGTTACTGTGTTTAGATAGCAACGGGTTGCGGCAGCACGATAGCAACTTAGGTAGGTGTAGGTAGCTTATTTGGGCAACAGGATAAAAGGTAAGCAGTCAGAATTTAAATCTACAAACACTATAATATACACACAGCTATTATTTAAAATGAACATTTATTCATTTTTCATGATTGAAGAGGGAAATTTCTTAATCGTAACAGGCAAAAGATTGCATGTTGATGATGAATACGCTGCAGCTTGACCATTTTTCCGGAATTTACAATTTCTGATAGAACTCTTCATAAATAGTGATATAGGTATTGTTTCTTTAATTGTAAATTTTTATTTACAACTTTGTTTCCTATATAGTAAATTATTGTATTTTCTTTTTTACAAGTTTCCTTCACATCTATACTAAATATCAGTACTGTAGATGTTTTGAAGATAAAATTATTTAAATATGCATCTAAAAAAGACAGTACTGGATAAAACATCAGCACAGAAGTCATTAAAATCCTGGTGTCTATGTTTCAGTTGTATCTACTATTTGAGAGCTGTATTATGGTACCAGAGATAATGCTGTCCTTTTAAATGCATTGATTGATTGTAATACACAACCTAAATTAAATTCCATCTCAAATCAAGTTTAAATAGGCTCAGCCAGAACATACAGCTGAGGGTTGCCACAATAGTTTAGAGATTTATTGGCTTATCCATGCACAAGATTTTTAAGATTTTGAATAATGTGCAGTTAAACAATCTATATAAGACAACAAAAAAGAAATATTTGACATTTTTGTATCCAGTTCATGTTTGTTTATGTTACAGTTTTTAATCTAAAGTTAACAGTTTAGAAGTGAAAAACAGGGCACAGTTGGTACTGATTTTTCGTTGTTGTTATGTACATAATAAAAAGTTACAGGGTCAGGGCCATGAAAATAGAGTAGGTCTGGTTACCGGAACCACACATTATTTTTTATCTTCTCCTAAGTCACTAATTAATGTTAATGTTCATGCCACTTCATTTGTACTACTCCATTTCAAATAATACATCATGTAATTGTTTCCAGCAAGCTATGGCAACAGAAGTGAAACCTACCACACGGTTCCAGCCTCCAGACTGGTTCACTAGCAATTATACCATTTCTACAAATGCTGAACGACAAAGAGAAGCCTCTCATCAAGTCAGACAAGAGGGTCGCTTTTTGAGAAATGAAACAGACAGCCAGACTAAGTGGGACCAACATTCCAACAATGTTCGTCTAGCTGATCGAGTAGATGCCATTCGTAAATGGAAAGAAATTCTAGAGAAAACCCTAGCAGATATTGACAAAGAAATTGCTGATTTATCTGAGGCTAAGGAATTAACAGAACAGGCTCTAGAGGCTAAAAATCTACCCACTGATGTAGCCCTTGAATGTCTAACAACAAGGGAGGGAAGGCAGTCAATAGATTTAGTGCAGGATGAACCAGAAAACCAGCTGCACAAGGTAATGGCTAAAACTCACGAAGGAAACCTGTCATAAACATACCTTTAAGTCTCCAATCTTCTGCACCATATCAAGGAAAGCAGAAATTGTCATCATATGAGAAATTCCTTTCAATTTGACATTGTGCAGTCAGGCCATTACCAGTACGTTCTTTGTGTGCAAAACTAGGTGTATTTCAGATTCATCATGATGAAAGTTTTGCTTTCTTTTGATACCCTTCCTACAAAAACCTTTCCCAGATCTCAATAAATGAAACCTTGTGTGTTGGGACTCGGAAGTTCCAAAGTAATCTAAACCATGAAACTTTAATGTACAATCTAGTTCCATCAGCTTTGGAAGTTAAAGCAAAATGCAAGATAAAAATTGCAGTAGAAATATGTTGTTAATACATGAAAATAGGATTATTCTGTGAAACTTGAGTGTTGCTGAATTATTCTGTATCAAGATTGCAAAAATATATCTTGCACACAAATTTGGGGGCTTGCAGTTGAACCTAACAAAACTGGCCAAGACAGCAAGTGCTTTTTGTTGTACACAGCAATAAAAATAGCCATCTTATTGAAGGTCAATTTATGAGGAAATAATTGTGTCAGTGTTTTGCATGTTAGGCCTTTCTCTTCATAATAAATATTGTGAGCAGTTATTTAGTTAATTACTAGGACCATTAAGGGACTAACTATTTAATTTTGCAGGGTTAGGTGGGGTGGTGGAGTGTGCCCAAGATTTTTGGAAAATGAAAATGTTTGGCCCCCCAAATAGCTTGAGAAAAATATTCTTGCTCCGATTTTTAGAAACAAAGGAACTAATTATATCTATTATATTAGCTGCCCCCCCCTCCCCTACAATGAAATGGTTGGTACCTTACCATAAATGGCAAACTTAAAGCTGAATAACAAAAGCAAAGGAATCAGTAAAATATCAGAAATATTGGACGTCACATGTGGATCATACCATGTAGTTTTTATATACAATCTGGCTTACAAATTTGGGTGCATGTTATATATTCAGGTATGGATAATATTCTGCAAATTACAATAATCAACAATATCTACAACAATATACAATAGATAGCTTCTATTTTCTTAATCTAATCACTGCATTGTGTTCACTTCAGGAAGTAGAGGTGATTGAGGGCATCAAGAAGCAATTGCAGCAGAAGATCAGCGAGTCATTTGAGCAGCTGTGTCAGCTACAGGAGGCAAGGCAGCAGCTACAGGCTGACCTCCAAGACAAAAATATTGCCTTGGGCATCGATATTGATCAGTACAATCTGACCGACAGATCCCCCAACATCAGCTACAAGCCAGACTCTCTTAGAGTTCCAAAGGGGTAAGATTTCAGCATATTGCTGCTTCACTGATTTTTAAGTCAAGAAACCTGTGAATGTACAGGGATAAACATATTGAATATTAAATTTGGTCCCAAGTTTAATCAAGTTTAATCAAGTCTCATCCCTCCCTTCTTATTTTTATTCAACATGGATATGGCAGGAGCATAGAGCATTAGACTTGTTCGCCCATCTGACATTAAGTCAAGAAACCTGTGAATGTACAGGGATAAACATATTGAATATTAAATTTGGTCCCAAGTTTAATCAAGTCTCATCCCTCCCTTCTTATTTTTATTCAACATGGATATGGCAGGAGCATAGAGCATTAGACTTGTTCGCCCATCTGACATGCACATACATCTATGTACATCATGAAATTCTTGTGTGTGGCAACTACTTTAACTTTGTGGCATGAACTTTATTGAAACTTGGCAGATGTTATTGAGTTATTGACATGAGATGAAAATGTGAATGTGGTTTTCTTCTTATGCTCCTACGGGTTTGTCCAAAGACATGCACCTTTGTGGTGTTCAGTATGCACCACAAGTTTCAGACCTTTTGAGAAATCACTTTGAAACTTGGTCAACATTATTGACATGACATGAACATGTACAAGATACAAGAAATTTTATTTAATGTTGGTAGTGTGGGCAGCATAAATGTGACATAAAACAAATACTACATATTTCAATGAACAGGTACACAGATAGTACACATTTACAGTAAAACAATGCAGATCAGAAACAGCACAATGCCACCAGTAAAAGGAGCTTAAAGAACAAAACAACATTATACAACATGGAGATATACATTTTTTTTTATGTGCATGTGGTTTTGTCATCATGCTTGGATGTGTCTTCCAAAGTTATAGCCCTTTTTGGTTTAAAATGCATGTACTTTATATGATAATTCTTGTGTGCATGACAACTCCCACACCATTTTATGAACTTCCCTTAAACTTGGTTTCATTTGCATGTGGTTTTGTCATTACACTCCATTTTATTTTTGGAGAGCTATACAACTTTGGGTGCCAAATGTATGTACCATATATGACCATTTATGTGTTCACCAATAGTCTGACAACTTTTGATGAATTTTAATGAAATTTGACAGACATTATTGACATGAAGTGAACATGTGAATGCATTTTTTTTAAAAATCATTATCTGATGAGCTTTTCCAGAGCTATGCCCTGTTTTGGTGTAAAATATAAGTACTCTACAGAGTATACTCATTCTTGCATGTCCCACAGCTTTTGAGGAAATGCCTAGATATTTGGCAGACATTATATTCATCAGGTGAACATGTGCATATTGTTCTGTCATCACAATGTTTTTTTAAAGAGTTATGCTTCTTTCTTTTTATCCACTGTGAATGTTCTTGTACATGTTCATATATACATGCATAAATTCTGCTAGAATTATTGTTCTATTTGTACCACTCTTTCAAACTAAAGAAAGTCCTAGGCACATTTCGGACCACCAATTTCAGATAAGAAAATCCTAATCTGTTTTGGAGAAGTAACTCTGGCATTTGATGTTCATTTGGGAATGATTTTGAAGGAGAGAAAAACAGCCCATGTTGAGCTTTGCCTTGGGCTACAAGTGAATGTTATGATTCAGAGAGCATCTGTTTTACCATCATTTATTGTGGTATTTGTGTTTTACCATCATTTATTATGGTATTTGTGTTTTACCATCATTTATTGTGGTATTTGTGTTTTACCATCATTTATTGTGGTATTTGTGTAACAGTATGGTTGAGCTTCTGCAATACTTAGTTTTAGGAAAATCAACTTGGTCATGATGTCACATCACTACTGTACAATTTTATTCAGTATTTCAGTAAGTAATATCTCTATCTCAACAAATGTTCTCTAGCTAATGTAAAGTTTAATTAGACTAAGTGTATAATAGCTTGTACTAAACACTAGTTACACTCCTTTCCCTCTCTGAATTTATGAACAAATATTACAAACTTGACGCCTTCCTTAATTCATATCATTGACTACCTGTCCCTTTGTGGCTGGTAAGAAAGCATTTAATAGTAACTATTGTTAACTGCTTCTCACAGGAGCACCACACCAATGCAATGGGAAGACTTTAGTCGTTACAACAAGGAGCGTGCAGAGGCAGAGATGAAGGCATCAACACGGCTGCGTGAGGCAATCCACCACACCCTTCAGCAGACAGAAAACGATCTGGAGGCACAGAGGTTAGCCACAGAGTATGCATTTAGAAAGAGGATCCACGAGTTTGAGAGGGCCAAGGATGAACTAGAATGGCAGAAGAAGAATGTAAGTCTCCAATAACTGTGCATGGTACATTTATGTAAACTGCATTGTCCTAAACTAAGATAATAATGTTATAGTTCCAACAAGTGATAAATCTGCCTGTAAACTGTACATAATTAGATTAATTAATTTTGTTTTTTTTCTTCTTCAAATTATTGTTCATAAAACTGCTTTAGAGGCCATTATCATTGACCACCCTAAAAGACAGATTTTACTGAGTGCAAGTCACAGGCTTTGAGTAATCTTGTAGTGACAGTCATTATGACCACTATTAGAAGCATAGTTCACACATCAGCAATTACCTTGATTAGCCACTACAGTTGAGACCTCACATGAAATGCATGCAGTCCACTCTTCCAGTACCTACTGATTACATGTACAATACACAGTTAACCTGTCGAGAGTTACCTGTCACAATATAAAGTGTATATTCATTAAAATGGACAGTTTTTCACTGAATAAACATATTTATTCATACTTTCAAATGCACTGGTCAGACAGGGTCTTCTGTGTAGGCTAGTATGTATATATAGCATGCAGGAAAAACAAAAAAAATCACTTCTCATAATCATAGCATGATTCATCAAATGCTAGAACTGATAGAACATGTTTTTTACATGGTACTTTACCCACAGTAAAGTTTTCATTCAATTCCAGTGTGCCAAACATGTAATGTTATTGGTGTTAAAAGTCAATCTTTTACTGATTTTTTTTATTGCTATAACAGAGGGCAGCATGGTCAAATGTGTAGCACTGAATTTTTCCAATCAACAAATAACTTTTTTTAACTGGCAGCTTTGTGATTAAAAAAATACTTGATCTCTTTTGAAAAATAATCTTTTATGCTTTCGTTTATAGCATCAATTTAATTATCACTTTATGCATAAAGGTTTCATTGGCAATAGATTTTTTGCTGAATTATTTAACTTAGCTATTAATGATCTAGATAATTTAATTTGCAACTTTGCCAGTATTCCTTTAAACTAGTAGGAATTTAAAACAGGAATGTACAAACAAATGAACAAACAGACATAGGAGCAGAGTGAGATAATAAGTATTAGAACAAATGAATTAAAAAACGAATTTTGAATCTACAAGAAAAGACAAATTGAAGAAATACAAAATATACGAGTGCACCAACAAATGAGAATAAACAAGAGAAAAAGAAAACAAACATTACAATGGTACAGTAATACGATCAAATAGAAAGCTTATTCATTTTACTCAAAAAGTGACACTCAGTTTTGCATGTGGACATTTTAACTACAGTGAAACCAGGAAGTGAAATACAGTGGTTAGGTGTAAATGACAAGAATGACAGATGTGGCTTTTTAATAAGGTTTTAGATAGAGCAATAGGGCAATTATCTATGTAGTATGCATCTCTCAGGTGCACACAATAAACTTTCAACATAGCCGACAAACCACCAATCACCTCTGATTAGAGTACTTGGAACAAGTCTTCATTTTATTGAATCTGCAACATCTGATATTTATCTCATCCTAATGTCTTTTTTGTACACATTACAGTTTAAAATAATGAAAAGACCTAATGAGTGTGATATCATAAAAATAGAATGAGGTTTATTGATAGTAAACTCTCTCTCTCTCTCTCTATCTCTCTCTCTCTCTCTATATATATATATACATACATACACACACACACAAAGGGTGATTCACCAGAATATTACTTAGAACAACCTTTGGTTTATAGCACATTTTCATCTTAACTTAATGAACAAGTTAGATCAGTATATTCCAAACAGTGTGTTTTTTAAAAAACAACAGAAAAGGTATTACCAGAATGAGTGCCAAGATTTGAAAGTATCAGAAATTGTAGTTTCTATTCACAAATGATGTCCTAAAAGTTTACATTAATAGACCTTATTATTGGTTGAGATAAGCAATGATAATTGCTGAATGAAGTGTGGCACCAATGATATCATGCCAATAATGGTAACTCAGTTGTATTTTCCTAGCAGGGTAAATGATTACTATTTGAAATTGTCATTAAACTACTATTTTATGCTTAATAAACCAAATGACCAATCTTATATTTTTACGATGGTACTTTTAATGGTATTTTATTGCAAACTTACTTTGTAAAATATAAAAAAACTTGACCTTTAACTAATGCCAGTAAAAGGTGAAATATAGGTCATTGTCACCTTTTTTGCTGTACGGGTGTGGTACCAATAGAGAGGCATACAATCATATAGTTGATCTGAACATGATCAGTGCTTAAGAAATAAACTAAAAACAAAATTTTTCCAAAGTCAGTGAAGTATAACATATGGCACACAATGACCTACTTTTGTGTTGAGGGTGTAGTACTCCTCAGGATGCATCCTCTCACCAAGTTTCATGAATCTGTGTAAATCAATGTGTATACTGGGTGAAAAAACCTATGTGGTCATGAGCTTAATGCAAAAACTTACCTTAGCCAGTAAACTGCTACATGAAGCTTACAGTTATCTTTTTTTGTTTTAAAGGTGTGGTACCATCAGAGATGCATACAATCATCTAGTTTTATGACTCTAGCATGAACAGTGCTAGAGAAATAAACGCAAAATACAAAATGTAACCGAAGTCAGTGAAATATGAAATATAAGTCACCATGAGCTACTTTGTGATGAGGATGTAGTAATCATAAAGATGCATCCCCTCACAATGTTTAATAATTTGAGGTATTTCAGTAGGTATACAGAGTGCAAAAAAACTACATGGTAATGAGCTAAATGCAAAATCTTAAATCAAAAATGTACAACTAATGCACATGTACAAAGTTAGCTACCTTAGCCCCCTCCCCTGGGGATAGGTGCAATGAAACCAACTCAAAATTGCTGCCTAGGACCTACAAAAAAACCCCGTGAGATGCAGTAAGGCTGTATGTATCTATATGCTTGTATATCTATGAATGCTTATTGTGATACCAACACTAGTTCAAAAGCTCTCCTTAGAGGTGAGATAATAAGTGGAAAACTCACTGGATCCGGGACATAAAATAAAGTATGTTAGGTGACTTTCAAAAACATTTTTTACTAAATCCCAACAATGTAGATGCTGTCACAGTTTCCATAAGTTGTCACAGTAAAAGTGTTACCTGTGACATGTTTTCTGCTAATGAAGATTAAACAATATTATTCATTTCAATGGACACATTGTGTTCAACTTAGTCATGTATCCATATATCATGAAAACATGAACTAATCGCATATGTACAAAGAACTAAGTTACTTGATAAAATACAACTTTAATCAAGCATCCAAATAAATCATCCTTGCAAATTAAAGAAAAAATTTTAAACAACAGAACAATTACTCCATACATGGCTATTTGGATGTTTGAAAGCTTTAGTATAATGTTGAAAAAATTATTCTGGGATGTATATACATTTTTGATATGATGGGCATTACTTATGCTGTTAAAAACACCTTTGTAATGCATTGGGAAATAGGTGGTTAGGTTCCTGATTGGGAACAGGTTACCTAAAGTGATGATGTAAAGAAGGAAACATTTAACTTTGTGTGTGTGTGTGTGTGTGTGTGTGTGTGTATGTGTGTAGAGGGTAGGGGAATACAGTATCTTTAAAACTCACACTACACAGCTAATGAAAGCAGTCTTTGAGACCAGTAGTGGAATACAATGTATTTGCTTTGTGACTTGATAATCAAGGTTCAGTCTTTATCACCAAGCATGCTGGGATTATGATCGTGCCTCATTTCCTGCAAGATGTTGGAACTTGGCCCATATGGTCCCATATTCACAAAACTTCTCAACTTGAATGCACACTATTTTTATCTTGGAGTAAATAAATCTGATTACAAGAGAAGCAGCAATACAGTTAGATACATGTCTCTTAAAAATGTATAGCTATTTTGTATCTATTTAACAAACATAAGATTTAAAACAAAGGCAATTTTGAGTTGGAGAGCACACTCAAGTTGAGGAGTTTTGTGAATACTGTGTCAGATCCCTCAGAGTGAGTGGTTGACACATTAACACCATGTACGTCAGTTTAATCTGCATCAGTTGGGCAAATCTGAATAAATTTCAGGGAGTGGTGGAGCATTAGATACATTCAGAGTGCATCACTCAGCCCATCAGGTCCTGATCCTCTAGCCTTATTTTAGCATGCTCATTTTGGAACTCCAAATGCCTGGGGTTAAACCCCCTTCAGAATGGCTGATGCTTATGGTCATTACTTGCTTGTGTTCTGTGTCACAGTTTTCAAGACTGCATGTCACTTGAAGAATCTTTATTACATTTAGTGTAAAATATATTTCATCTCTTTCAGACTGAAGACGAGATAGCAGAGTTGGAGAATGATATCCGTGGAATTGAAGAGGCAATTCGTGCCAAGACCAACCCCATGAAACTTGCTCAAACTCGCCTAGAGAACAGAACATACCGTCCTAATGTGGAGTTGTGCCGTGATGCTCCACAGTATGGCCTGACAGATGAGGTAAAGCAGCTGGAGGCAACAAAGAGGGCACTGGAGGAGAAATTACGACAAGCCAAGTAAGTCTCATGGTTAAAAACTGCAGACCCATGATGCATCAAAAGTTTAGACTGATGTGTAATTGTAGTGCTGATTCTGGTCTATCATGTTTATTACTTGGTCAGATTAATTTATGTTAACATCTGTATTGATTAAAAGAACTGACATCCATTCCAGACAGTATTAAAAGTCCATCTAAAAAGTATTTTGGGAACAGCTGTGGATGTTGGTTCCATGGAAATTTAAAACAATCTGTGTATGACTGCTACACATATTATTTGCAGCAGTACATCATCTCTTCTGTGTTAGCTTGCATTCAGCCAAACAAACTTCATACACCTCATCAATTTTATTCAAAACCTATAAACAAAAATCCACATGCCATAACACGTCAGGCAAAAAAAAATTTTGATTCCCCCCCCCCCCCCAGCATAGTTGTATTTTGAAAAATACGATTTTCAGTAATCTGAGAGAGAGAGAGAGAGAGAGAGAGAGAGATTTTTGACCACCACTATATATGTCTGTACCATGTAGTCTGTATAAACAGTAAACAGTCCTGCTTAGAGCTCATGTAAAACTATCCTTGTACGGCTGATTCTCATAAAAGCCAGTAAAAGGCAAGGAAGTTAGAGATAAGCAACCACCATTTAACAGATTACTTAACTGGCTGAGAATAACTAGGGTGATGCCACATGAAATCCTTTTAATACTGCTGTGGGAGAAATTAGATAATTTGCATAGGTAAAGTACACTAAATGGAATAACCCAATTCGTTTTAAGTTAGGTAAATAAAAGATATGCGTGTTGAACAAAAGTTTTTATACATCATTGCCTTGAATGAGAATGTTTAAGCCATCTTTATTAAAGATTATTGGCAAGTTTGTGATAAACGGCAACGTTTCTTTGAAACTGGATTTTACTGCATATATAAAATACAACACACATCAGATTAGTGTTTAAGTGTGATTGATTTTTTAAGGCAAAATGTCAAAACACAGTAGTGATTCTGGGAAGGATGAGCTATATGCAAAGCAAGTAAAGCCCAGCAAAACTAAAATTCAGAACTCCAGGATGGAGTTTGACTTTGTGAAGCACAGCAGGAAGGGGGAGCATTTTATTATTTGTGCATACTGCAAATGCCATATGGATATTAGTCATTCTGGAGTGTACATCTGTCAACATAGCAACACCACCCAGCATGTTTGACACTCCATCACAGCAATGCAGATACAGAGAGATCATTGTCTATGCTGGGAAAAAATAAACAACATCTTCGGGAAAGTTTGAACAACAGTACCATCCAGTCTCTAATGAGTGCAAAGCTGAACGCAAATGACCTTCAAACACCCTACTGAACTATTTAAATCAGTAAAGACTGCATCTAATTAAGACCGTATTCCAGTGCCCAATGGATTTTAAAGACAGAAACTTAGTGTATTTGTTTATTATTTGATATCTGTGTGGTTAGGATTATGCAAGTGTGGGCACATGTGTGGGTATGTGTGGTGATGATATTTGACAAATGCTAAGTCTACCAACTCTTTTTTTTTGGTAAGTGTATTAAATGCTTCAAAGAAAACAGACAGGTTATTTTCTTTTATTCAAATTTGAATTTTCAATAATTTTCGATGGGCTCATATGAAAAGATATCTTATTCTCTATTGTATGTCACTTTTTGGGAGGTCACATGCACTGACCCCCGCTTGGAACCGCAAAACACACTTTTCTAGTCGCACCCACACACACACTGTCTGGGAATGTCAGGTATGATATGCTAACATTTTTAAAATATATATAATCAGATTTAATGTAGTAACAACAGAATAAACACATGCAGCCTCGTTTAAGCAAGTAGATTATCCCATAATAGTAACCATGCATTACTATGATTCTGTTCTCTGGTTTTGTTACAGGCATGCCCTGGATGGTCTTCAAAACAATCTGCATAGAATTAACACTGATCTGGCCCTGAAGATAAACTCCCTCAACCTTGATAATCGCAGCATGGATATCCGCAAAAGACTTGTCACTCGGCCTGCCACCAAATTAGACAGGAATCTTACTTTAACTGGAATTGAGAGGGAACGCTCTAAGATTCTGGCTTAAATGTGGATTGTGAAAATTGACTTTTATTGATGAATCACAAGAAACTTTCTACATTTTTGTAATCAGTATTCAAATGTAATAATTTTATATTGTGTAAAATCATCCACGAATATGTGCACAAGTCTCATCTTTATATTGTGAAACTGATAAATGGATTTTGTATAGTTTTTGCTTAAGCACATTTTTGCCAAATATCTTAAATTAAAAATGTCTGCTTTGCAAAAGATAAACCCAAAGAGAATAGAAAATATTTGTAATATTGGGAATCATTTGTGAAGAAGTTAGTGCAAAATATATGAACAGTATGCTTTTCATATTCTAGGTATAAGACCTTCTTGTTTTCTTTGTAAATATTTTTCTTGCACCAGGAGTGTGATAAATAGTTGGGGTTGTATTAGGAATCTGCTTGTTGTGATATCTTTCATTCTGGTCTTCATGCATACAAAGAAATTTAATTTGTTGTAAAATTCAATTTAAAGTGTACAGAATATTCGGTCTTGAAATCATTAAAGTATTACTTGACTTATGAGTGGCATGTAATTCTCTATCTTCCCATACATTTTTTCCTGTGTATATTATATCAGTAGCTGCTCCTAGAGCTACCAAAGCCATTGATAGTGTACTGACTGATACTGCTTCATTTTATTGGCCCACTTTGGGCATTCAGAAAACTTCTGACGGTGGGGTGGGAAGGAGCTTTAGCTCCAGCTTTCTTCTTCAAAAGTTCCAAAATTATTGGGGCATCTTCCAACCAATCAGAACATCCTTGTCTCTTTCCGATGTAGAACAAATACCTTTGACTCTCTAAAAGAGACTCGGAGGTAATCATATTGATACTTCCCAACTGGGTCATGTTTTCTGGCAAAAGAATATCCTCATAATGAAAGAGAAGCAATGAAAATAACATTCAATGTTTCAACAATAAATAAAATACCTGCACTTGTAATTTTTTTTTTTTGTTATTCCTGTAACTTTTGAATGAAAAAATGAAGAACCTTTCATAGCATAAAACTATTGCCTATGTTGCTATTTGTGATGACACATCATCAAATCATCGTGATGTCAACAAGATTATGATTTATGATGTAATAACAACCACAGAATTTTGGGCAGTACAAAATGGCCAGTATTTACATCCGAGGTCTTTTTCTAGCATGTGATGGAAAACAGGCAGAAGGCGTTACACTTGGTCTTCCAACATGTCTACAAAGGCTTTCACAGCTTTTAACCACTGTTTTGAAAGACTTCAATCATCAAGGGATGTAATGCTTTGGAGATTTCATTATCTTAAGAGCTTGTGAACAGTAAGGTTCCATTTACCTTGAAGCTGAAACTTAAAATGTAGCATAGAAACTTCTGGTGTGGATAATAACTGTCTCAAGTTCAGCAATTATCTTTCATCTGTAAACTACATAACATAAATTTACAACATATTTGTCAAATGTTACTTTCTTTTGTAAGTAAATTTTGATAGTTTGCCCATGGTCAGCTAACTCTGGGTTGCTTAATAATTTTTGGATAAAGTATCAACTTACTACAAGTAGTAAAAAGCTCTGAATTGGAATATTTCCTGCACATGATTCTACTATTTGAATAACTCAGTTAGGATACCTCCTTTCCAGAGTAAGATGGTTCAATATTAAATAAGTCAGAAAGCTCACACAAAGTAGTGTTCACTTTTAATAACCGAAGAAGTCTTTTTTTCATGAATTTCATGTTTATGATTCATTTTTTACAGAATGTACATTGACAAGTGATTTATACATGATATGGAAATTTTAAAAAACATTCACTTTAAAACATACAGACCAATGAGATCTCCTACATAACAAATTACATTCCTTTCACACCTTCAGGTAAACCATTACTCACTTTCTATTCATATTTATGGCACCACCAAAAACTAGCCATGTTTTGTACCTGACAAAAGGGTATTATACCCTATGTAAACACAGTGCATCCTTGCTGAATATAATCACAAACCCTACACTTCATTTGACAAATTTTTAAACACATATACATATTAATCTCTGATAAAAGGATTATGGTGCATATTCTCATGGTTACTAGGTGGTTTAAACTAGAGATTACATCATGATAAATGGAAAAATTTATAATGGAATCACTGAAGCCAGATGAGAAAAAGCAAATATCTGATGACAAATTCTGTTTAAGTAACAGAGCTTTGGTGGCATACTGCTTTTGAGTACCTGGCTGTTATCTGAAATACTTCATTACACAAGCAAGGAAAAGTAAAAGTGAATTGCCACTATTATGCTACTGTCAAGTGACATAAATAGAGATGGCCATCACATGTAAATATCTTGTTCAAATGAATGTGCAAATATCATGGGTTTTATTAAATGAATAATTGTAATTACAATGAAGAAGACTTATGGAGTTATGAAAACATCTTAGATGTTTTCTGTAGGAGATAAGAAAATTCAGAAGCAATCAATGTCCATAAATTTGTATTTACTACACAAGACATACTCATGCAGGTAGAGACAATTGTGTATCTTGAAGCCATGCTAACTCTGGTATTCACTGTAAAACCAGGTATTCTATAAACATAAAAAAATCCAACAAACCACATTCAAGTGCATATTATACTCCTTGTATAGATCTGAGGTCTTACTTGGTACTACAGTGTATTTGCTTTTATCCTGCATTTTTTTATCAAACAAAAATACCGGGAACCATTCTTTTCACTCCTGTTTGGTCTCATTAATGCAACAAATTAGATTTCCAATTCTGACATGGAAATAGAAACAAATTATACTAATCTCATGCAATGTGAAGTCTTGTATCTAATGACCAATCTCAAATACATGAACCAAATCTATTTTTTAATCTCTTTGCTTGTTTCTCCTCATATTTAATATATTTTACTCTCTTTCCAACACAGACACTTAACCTGTAAATGATTTTCTTCTCATAAAAAAAACCCAAACAATTTCTTTCTCTCACTTATCACTGTCTTTATTTCCCTTCTTTCTCTATGACATAATCTACTCATTTACACATATAAGGATCTATGTAACCTAGTAAACAAGGTCCTGTCTAATTTTATATGATACGTACTTTAATCCAAAAATGTACAGGGAACAATGTGCGGCAGAGATCTGGTTGTAGACACTGATTTACTATGTGCCACTAACCCATGGGTGTCAAATATATGGACTGCCAGACTCATTATTTATTATTATTATTTATTATTTATGTCAAATCTGGCCAGCCATAGCAAATGAGTTTGATACCCCTGCACTAACCTCTAGCTTCAACATCCCATAAAGTATGTTAATGTGAAGAAGAAAAAAGAAGGACAGGAGGACCCTTTTTTTCTGATGAACATGAAGTGAAAATTTTTTAATATGGCAATTTGGCCAAAGACATTAGATGTTATACAAGTTAAATGAGTACAGACAATTTTGTGGATTGCTGGATTGTTGTTATGAACCTTAAATGAATTGCTACCTTCAACACATGACATAATTACATGCTTCGGTTTGTAAATCTGTCATCCATTCACATTTAAACAAACTCTCTAAATGAAACCAAGTCAATGTGTTTTATTTTTATGGCATATTTACCAATTATGCATATAACAAGAAACCATACATTAACAACCAAACATGTCTTGTCTCTAAACCTTCCACTCTAAGCACACAAGTCCTTATTTTCAAGTGAGTGATTGTGAATGACAGTAATGATGGAAGATGATGATTAACATGAAGATAATGGCAGGTGCCAAATTCTCTCAGTGACTTCATATCAGTACATGGGAGGTCGTCTGTACATCCCACCACGATTGGATCGCATGGGTCTGCGTGGGGGAACGGGGCCATGACCTCGCAGGTAGCTCCCCCTTGCCAGATTTCGGCTCATTATTGGCATGATCCTCTGTCCTTGGTTCTGGAAGGGAGCATGAGAGTGGCTCTGGTGTGGCATACCTGGGGACAAGGCAGAACTCTCCCACACAATAGGCTGGATCTTGGGCTTACCTGTATGAAAAAAAAAAAGAAAACTAGAAATGTGTCCAGATTATATGGATGCTCCCACCAATATGATGCAATTTAAGGGTTAAGTTCAAAGTCAAACAGGGGCTATAACTCAATAAAATGTTGCCAGAAAACTGTAAACATTGAAACTGACCTAGGCCTTCTTATTTTAAAGCCTCATACCAAATTTGACTTCAATCCATGAAAACCTTTGAAAGTTAATGAGTGGAAACAAAATTCATGATGGATGTGATGTGACGTGACTTGATGGATGGACATGGCTAACACTACTGATGTGGCAGAACATAAAACGTTTCATGTACACAAGACAACTCTAAACATTATCAACACATAAGACTCAACTACCTGAAAGGTGACTGTTTTACTTCATTCAAGGACTATTTGTTTAAAGCTACATTTCTTACCAAATACCATAGTCGAATATTCCCCCACCCCCAATGTAAAATGTATGCTGAAATTCCTCTTGACTACACAGCACTCAAGTATGGTCAAGTCCAAATGGCTTACTTCTCATTCAATAAGGGATCATTCATGATTATGTCACTTATTTGATATGTCAGTCTTTTTCATTAGGAAAATATTTTAGTACAATGATGCCAATAACCTGAGTTGTTGGCTGGGACAAAAACAAGACTACTCCTTGCGCTTTCTATTGTGAACTTGATTTAGCTTTTATCTGTAGTATTTCATGTTTACGTTTATTTGAATGGTTTGGTTTTGTTGGTTTTAACACCATTTTTCAGCACATGATAGACAATACATGGCAGCCAGTATATTTGGTGGAGGAAAAAACCCGAGAAGAACCACTGACACATGGGAAGCTACTGGCAAGCTTTCTCACATACCCACTTTGGTCAAGCCAAGACCTGGACCCACATGGACAGAGGGGAGATGTGAGTGATCTGTAAAGGTGGGTGCTTTAGACCACTCGGCTATCAGGGGCCCCTTATTTGAAAGGGTTTATTTTCCTAAAACAAAATTGCAATTCTTTATATTTACATTTTTATCTTTTAATTTTTATCTTGTAGAACTTCATGTTTATTTGAAAGGGTTATCTTACTACAGTTTTTTGTTCAATTCTTTGTATTTTTATTTTTAGAACTTAACCTTTAATAAGCATCAGATATCCATTATTATGCTGATGTGCCATTAAACCCAATACACATGTACATACTTCACTGGCAACCGAGTGTAACTTGATTGGTGACTGTGTGTTCACAATTGCCAGCTGAAGCCTGCAGCATAAGTTTACAATTGGTTTTGGGAGGAAATGCACTTTAAACCTCAAACACAGAAATGTTTTAAACCATTTTATTACATACATGTGATTCTACTGGCGGTAGGACAGAAATACCATTTTAAAGGCCATTTACCACACATACCAATTTTTTGCCAAAATCTAGCACTTTTGAAAATAAAAAGATTAATTAAAAGAAAAGAAAAAAAGAAAATATCATGGTATTTTTACACGTTCTATCCACACATTACAGAAACCAGACAGAACCAGCATTCTGCATCATTGCAAGCAACAGGCAATAATCTGTTACTCTACTTTATCACCTGCAGATTCATGTGTGGAGATTTCCACATTTCTCATAAATATGCATAAACCTGCCGAACTAATCAATGTGAGCACAAGTAAATTTGTCTCCCTGTTGTGACCCCACATGACCTTTCATGCTGTTTGAATGAGCCAATCAAAGTTTCTCTTCCAAGCACAGTCACTTATCGATCAATTAAATGGACACTTTCATTGATGTGTAGGAGATTGTTACATTGTGTTGCTGTTGACATATTTTTGTTTATGCTTACTCAAGAAATATGAGGAACAGGCATCCATGGGTGATAAAGGAGTGAAGCAGATTGGGATAGTTATTGTGGTGTTTTAAGTAATAAAGGGATCAAAGATGGTCCATGAATCTCTGATTAAAAATTGACGGACCTTTGACGGAGACGAAATAAAAAGGAGTGACTGGTAAAACAAAAAAGGATTTGGGCAGAAACGGTTGCATAAGTATTTTGATTTTTCATCTTGTTTAACTGTTATTTTGTTTTTCAAGATGTTTTAAGAGGAATATTTATGGGCAGCTCTGATCTTAATTTTTTGGTCAATTCATGTCAAACTGCCAAAACATGTACTTTCTACCAATGCTAAAACACCACTGACTAAGAAATATTACAAGAAGTTCAACAATGTTTGGAAGTTAGAGTTTAAGTGGGTACAGGTGAGTAGCAAAGGTCCCAAGTTTGCATTGTGTTACATGCCAAGTGGATTTTAAGATAGGACATGAGGGAAGATATGACATCACCAGACATATGCAGACACTATCACCCACTGGCACTGATTCTTCTGTAACAAATGCACCTACTTTGTAGGCCTTATTTGAGACTGTATCAAAAGTGCAGAGACTTTGTTTTGCAAATTCTGTTGCAGAGCACAATTTACCATTCCTCAATGCAGATCATTTTACTACACTGGTAAAAGTTATGTTTCCACACTCTGAGATTGCGCAGAAAAGTTCATGCCAGCGTACAAATACAATACACATTGTCACTCCGGTCCTAGTCCCCCCACTAGGACAGAAAAGTTGAAAATATGTGTAGTAATAAAGTTCAGTCTCATGAATGATGAATCAAATGATCAAGGGAATGATAAAATGTTGAATGTTCTAGTCTGTATGTATGATCAAACAGTTCAGTGTATAGCCTGATCTGCCAGCACATTATGCGACAGCAGATCAAGGTCTATGTTGTTTGCATTTGGACCCGGGTTATACATGGGTATATACAGTAATCAGTGAAGAGATGTGATTGTATTTTGCCTTTTTAGAATTCATTATATCTTCAATTAATTTAACACTATGTTTCAGGTTTAAAAAAACACAAAACACACCCACACAATATAGCAATGTTTACTTTGCATTTCTGCTTTTTAACAGGATTCATTTCAGAATACTGCAACATGTATCTACAATTCTATGAACAAACAGGCTTAAGATTTCTTATTCTATGAAATTAAAATGAAAATGTTTCTTTGAAGCTAACTTTATGTTTTAAAGTATTGTAAGTATGCTTGAAAAAAATCTGAATTAAACCAATATAGTGTTAATTAAACATCTTTTTTTTTAGGCTGGTAAATCAATGATTCAACATATACAGCTATTTAGGCTGGTAAACAATGATTGGACATCTACAACTTTTTAAGCTGGTAAATCAATGATTGGACATCTACATCTCTTTAGGCTGGTAAATCAATGATTGGACATCTACATCTGTTAAGGCTGGTAGATCAATGATTGGACATCTACATGCAGGGATGACCAGGCTACTAAGAAAGCTTCCAGGAAAGTTTGTTTCAACTAAGGTCATCACCAGTGAATTGAATATTACAGAACTGAAGTTGAGATTCTCAGAAAACCAGCATGGTAACAGTATCCTTGCTGTTGGCTGGAGAGCCAGGAGGTTCCTGAGCAGTGATAAAGATCTAGCTCCTGAAATTACCAACAACTTCTTTAAGTATGCCTGAGTCTATGAATACAGGCTGGACTGAAATCATTGAGTAAAATACAAATTACTGCATGGAAGATACCAACCTCTTAATGATCATAACTACAGTGCACCATATGATAATTACTGTATATGATATACTTTACTCTTTAATAAATACCATGAATTTCATCAGATATTATTTGGTTTTAAATTTTAGGAATGTGAGAGAGTTTGACTGTCAAATGGTCGGGACAATGATTGACAAGTTTCCATTCCATAATGAAGTTCTATGAGTCAAGGCTTATCTTAATCCAGACTCACAGAAGGTCTCCTGCAATGAAGGTATTCCTGTAATGAAGGTATTCCTGTAATGAAGTTATTCTT
The DNA here is from genome assembly GCA_029931535.1 of Margaritifera margaritifera. Classification (NCBI taxonomy): domain Eukaryota; kingdom Metazoa; phylum Mollusca; class Bivalvia; order Unionida; family Margaritiferidae; genus Margaritifera; species Margaritifera margaritifera. The sequence goes on from JAQPZY010001642.1 coordinate 6,139,745, forward strand.
CTAATGTAATTCATAAACTATTTGATATTTTAATGCACATAAATTAAGTATGAGTCCTAGACAAAATATATCAGTTACAAATGTATCACAAGATAATCAGTTTTAAAGCTGAAATAAATTATTCATGAAAGCATAAATACATCATGTATTTTCATTATTTCAAGTCTAATTCTCTCTTTATTTTTTGTTTATATACAGTACAGCTCACATGATTTTTCGGAACTCCGCGCATCGCGGTGGGGGTGGAGAGTGAGTGGAGAGGATTAAGAAAAAAACCCTCCACCATCACTCCACGCGTCCTGACGGAGTTGTCGCGGAGAAAAGCCCTGCACACCACGCTTTCTCGCGGAGTTGCATCCGATCACCACCGAGGAGTGGACGTGGTCTCGATAATATGGGCATGGTTTACTGTTTATTACCCATGCAAGCAGAGGTTGAGAGAGAGAGAGAGAGACGGGGGGGGGGGGGGGGGGGGCACCGATTTATCTACATCGTTATCCCTCTGGGGAGCAATTTGCTAACTTTTTGATAGTGAAAAAAACGTAGTAATTCAGTTAATTATAAATATTTCCTTGTTCTATCGAAGATAATGTATGATACATAGTGCCAAATCATATTTCAGATGATGACAACGTAATGACAATGCCTCGTAAACTGTATTAATACTACATTTTGCGCAATGAATCTAATTTCTTTTTCTTCAATACTATGTTATCGGAATCTAAACATGCATTCATATCCTTATTTCTTTTTCAGTAAACGCAATACAAAATTGTAATGATCATATGAAAGTCAGTGATATTGTACTACCTGCAATGAAAAGAACGATAAACATCAACAAATTAATAACAAAGCTGCAGTCATACCTGACTGAAGTGAAACAAAATCGCACAAGTTCCGATGGTTACTCCATGCATGAGTACTCATTCACATATTGTACGTTTTTTTCTGACATCCAATCGCTTAAATAAAGCATAACTAAGATTTCACATCGTTATATTATTTTAAACTGTACTATTTTGCATTAATTACCAAAGTAGCGGGTTTTTTTTTAAAATCACAAATGGTCGCAAAAGGTCATCCTAGATACATGTAGTTGACACGTGCAAGTAATCTAGCATAATAGAAGCCATCAGCACTGCGTGTTTTCTTTGATATTGATGTGTTAATTTCATGTGCTAACTGTTAACCTAAAAGTACAACAGCAACGCTTCTGCGGGTTTGTTTTCTTTGCCATTGATTTGACAAACTTGCGCATCAGATGAAATTAATGTTTAACTTTTTCTTTTCTGTTCATTTTCCTATTGCATAATACAGAAAAATAAGATGAATAATTTTAGATCATTAACTCTTCTTAGTAAAGTCCCCCCCCCCTCTTATAAAATATGGAATCCAAATCACTACTGCACAAGTTATCGTAAACTGAAATCTGGAAAAGTTTAGAAGTGGTAAGAAACAGAAACACGCTCAATAACCAAAGGCTCTAACAGTCACAAACAGGAAACTGCATTCTTTAATATCTGCGTAAAAATAATGAAAAAAGTATATTTTATTTTTATATTTTCGCCGTAGGAAAATGAGCAAATAATAGGATACACGTGGAGACAATACATCCATGCAAAATGCTCTAAACTTGTTGGAAATTAAAATCTCTGAACATCTCAGATTTTAAATTTCGATATTATTTTTCATTTCGGTAATAAGCCGAGTTCAGATTAATTACTAACAATTATCAAACTTCCGTTGTTAATGGCGGGACCATAATTGCAGCTGTAAAGTACAACGCGCTAAGTCAGATGGCTTCATGTGATAAAAACACACTGTTCCCAAGCTGAAACTTACACCATCCTTTGATGCAAACCCTTGTTAATATTTTACAACAGTGTTCACAATGGTCACTGCCTTGATTTCTGTAGAACATCCGCTGAAGTCAAGTCTTTATTAGGGAGAGACAATTGAATTTTACAACGGTGGGAAATGGGCGGGGTGGGTGGGTGGGGGGTAAATGTATGAAAACTATTGTCTTTCTCTGATTTTTGTAGCAGACGTTAATCCGTTCAATATTTCACTTAAAATAAATAATTACTGTGATGAAAGAACAAAAAATATCCCGGTTGAAAAAAACAAAACAACATAAACCCCGTATATTAAATGGTCAGTCCCTTAAAGTATACATGCAGTCATAATATTCAGCCTCGTGACTCTGCTATTACTGCTTAAAGACTAAGCACGCGGTTTGCATTTCAGTATTTTAGCTTTGTTGTTGTTGGGGGGGGGGGGGGTAAGCAGAAGCGGATGTAAATTTGGATTTTAATTGTCCATATCTCAGAGAATTACTTTCCTTTGGAACAAAATGATAAATTTATTCTGCTTGAGAGGCTCAGCAATGTGCGCTTCTCGTCAAGTCAGTGTATAAGTTTGTTCATATTTCTTTGAAATAAATTAAAATCATAAACTTATTGCAAAAGAAGTCGATCAACCTTTTATAAACAGTAATGTGTACTGAATATACAAGACTTTTGAAATTATTTTTTTATTGTCCAAATATATGATCGAAATAAAAACGACTGATTCTTCAGATGGTATCCGGTTGTAAATCACTCTTGACGTCTCAGTCTTTCCATAGGTGGTCTTCATTCATTGGCTGTTCAGATGTCAATCAGTAATGTCGACTAGCCCCTCCACGGTGGAGTTTAAATCGACGTGCCTGCCAAAACGCGGTGGTGATTTGTAGGTATTTATGCCAATTTATGCCTCCACCGCGGAGTGCTATCGCGGAGCTAAAGTGGAGGGGATTAAGTACCCCACCGCGATGCGCGGAGTTCCAAAAAATCACGTGAGCTGTACTGTACAGTGGTGAAACTTACCAACATAGTTTTGGATCAGAGCCAATAGAGATAATACCCTGACTCGTAATCATTAATGACTCATATTAATTAGTTTTATTGTAATATTTGCCATCAGAATCTGATTCATGTTCAAAATTGTATGTTTTATTACAATATCAAGATAATACAAATTATGACAAAAAATGCTCTTCTTTTGTTTTCGATCCCCTTAAGACGTGTACAATCTATGTTGATAAAAAAATCCTATTGATTTAGAAGCCAATCTACCAATCAAAATTTTGAAACCTACTGATTTGATGTCCTGGTTCTGTTGCATGAATGTTATTTGATTAGACAAATCTTGTGATTAAACAAATGGTTATGAGAAGTATAACTGAGTCGTAATTTCTGACTACTGGCAGCAAAATAATAACATTCAAAATGTAATTTTTTATAAAAATGCAATTTTTTTTTTTCTTAAACAAATGACACACAAGGCATAATATATGCATTGCAATAAAATAAGCTCACACAGGCATAGAGCATGGTGATGTAACGTGAACTTTTCAATAAAGTCGCACACATGCCTGAAACATCTTGTTTATCCTGTTGGGAGGTGGAGGACCCATCTGATTCCTCCTTCAGGGTCCCCTGGTCCCCATATGTGCTTTCTGCTGCCCTCTCACTTTTCTCTTCTGCAACAGACCCGTACAAAGATTTCTTTACTTCAGGATTAAGGTTAACATCTGTGTCATTACAGGTCTCATTTGGAGAGGCTACCTTTATAAGATCACTAGCGAAAACACTGGTCACAATGCTCTTATATTCAATTTTTCAGAGAACTTCTCTGATGTAAAACTGAATGAGTCAATATTCCAAACTTTGCTAACACCATACCAGCAGGTAAACTTCTTTAATACCCATATGTGTCCACATTAAAGTTTGTAGCTACTGCATGTGAAGACATTTTAGAAAATATCGTTTTTTTTTTTTACGCGTTTTTAGTTGTCAGTGAACATGCAACTGATGATTGTCATTCCTTAGAGGGTTTTTCAAAGGCCATTTCAACATGGAGTCAGAAATATATTAACAAGAGGCCAACATAACATCATGCAAAAATATATCTTTCTATGCATTATAATTACTGCTGAAATGAACCAAGTAAACTCAACACGTGTATTTGAGCAGAACAAAACAAATGCTGTACTAGGTTTATCTATAAACATGAGCCAACCTGAGCTTAAATAAACTATACAGATGATGCTCTTATTTTAAACTTGAATAAAAGTTATATTTTTCAGGTGGTATATAGATATCCACTAAAGAAATGATATTAGGAAAGTTACATGTACTGTGAATTACACATAAAGTTACACATACTGTGAATTAAATGGAATGTTACACTGACTGTGAATTCATGTATTTTTGTGGTATCAATTTTTAGGATTTTGCATAAAATTACATTTTCATTGGTACTTAAATCTGTGGCACCCCACAAACAATAGTAAATTCCCATTATGTTCAAATATTTCAGCAACTGGAAGTAAAACTGTTGACATCAATATGAGTTTCCAATTGAAGTTCTGGAAATACATGTACTAACCTGTAGCACTTGACTCCCCTGTTTCTTGCTCCAACCCTGCAGATTCAGCTCCCTGCTCCCCTGACAACTCCTCCTCTCTGACAATATTTAAAAAAAAAAAAATACAATGAGCATATTACTAAAATTTGCTCTTTTTCTCCACAAAAAAAGGAAGTATGAAAGTAAATAATGTAAAAAAACCTATCAAGCAACATACCACTGATGTTTATCTAATCATCACTCTTACATGAGATATATGAATATTTTCTCAAGAATGAAGAAAGACTTATCTTTTGTGACCCCAGAAAATTTGAAATTGAGCCCCCGAAGCAACAAGAGCTATCAGAGATGAGAGCATCACAAAGGTGGTGCTCTACAGTTTCCTATTTTGCATATGGTTAGATTTTTAAAGAAAAAGAATTTCCCAGGTTTTACCCACTGGTCATCCTAGCTATTTAAAAAAAGACATTGTATATCTTAGGTATTATTAAAAAAAACTTTTAATTTCCTTTATTTTGGTGTATGATTGATGGGTGCAATTTGGGTTATAGAGTATACAGCTTGGTCTTATTTCAGATGTACACCTATCAAAAAACTGCTAGCTTCACTTGGTCATTTTCACTTCCTGAACTTCAAAGAAAAATTGTAAAAGAAAGAGCCGATAACTTTTTTTACTTTTTATATATTTTGTAATTCATTAATTGTACTTTCAGAAGATGGTATTGCCTACTCTGGCAAAATTCATTTTCCCTATTTTAATTACTGCTATAAATAGTGTACTTTGGACTAATTCAGGCTGATTTTTTTAGCACATGGGAGTGGCCATATTCGTCAGCTGTATGCTTATATCATGTACAATTTCCACAAGTACAAAATGTAAAGAAATTTCAGCCACAGTAAATGAAAATAGCATAGAGGTATGCCAAAATTCCCTTCATTGTGCATGTTGCAAATTCAAACAACTTCACCTTACACCTGTCACTCTCTCAGAAGTACATAATATTTGTAGAGCGCCTCCATAAAGACCACATATGTAGTATTATTATATGATTTAATTTTGGTTGTATAGCTGAAACATTTAAGTCGCAAGCATCTAAACAGTCCTTTTGAATAATTCTCATGTATTTTTTCCACAGAACAGTATTCATTAGTAGCAAAGCCCAACAAAAGCCCTGCCCCCGCCCATGATGAAAATGAGCTATTTTCAAAAGCACATTGCATTTTATCAACAACAGCAACCAATGTTATGCTAAAAGACAGGAACATGAAACTTGCCAAAATTATTCCTGAGATGTCACTAATAAAATTTACAGTTTGAACAGGGATGGAACAGATCAGGTTCACAGAGGTCAAATGTCAAAGGTAACAAGTTTGCTAATTCTTCTAACACTAGCATATGGAAGAAAGCAAATCTGCTTTATCATTATTTTTTTCCTTAATTTTATTATAAATGAATGACAAGAAACATTTTTGCTGTATTTTTCTTTCACTATATGCAACAGTTTTAAATTTAAGTTGACTTTACTCCTGTGTTCTAAGGCTTCTAATTTCCCCATAATTAAGGTCATTGCACACACAATACTGCCACAATGCATATTGTGTAAGCAAGAGCAAAATATGCATAATTAGCTTATTTTCATGCACAACATCAATGTTAATATACCATTTTGTTGAGAAAATCATAGATGATGATATAAAAAAGAGAAAAGTAATTGCACAAATTTTCATATTTGTTTTAAGGTGGCGCTCTACAGTTTCCTATTTTGCATATGATTAGATTTTTAAAGAAAAATAATTTCTCAGGTTTCCTCACAGGCTATCCTGGTAATTTAAAAAAAGACATTGTATATCTTAGGTATTATTAAAAAAAACTTTTAATTTCCTTTATTTTGGTGTATGATTGATGGGTGCAATTTGGGTTATAGAGTATACAGCTTGGTCTTATTTCAGATGTACACCTATCAAAAAAACTGCTAGCTTCACTTGGTCATTTTCACTTTCTGGGCTTCAAAGGTAAATTGTAAAAAAAAGAGCCAATAATGTTTTTTACTTTTATATATTTTTTAATTCATTCATTGTACTTTCAGAAGATGGTATTGCCTACTCTTGCAAAATTAGTTTTCCCTATTTTAATAACTGTTAAAAATAGTGTGCTTTGGACTAATTCAGGCTGATTTTTCGAGCACATGGGAGCAGCCACTGTCTCAGAAGTACAAAATATCTGTAGAGCACCTCCAAAAGGGACTGCTCACTACAATTTCCTTGGCAGGGTTTAAAACAGGAACTTGATTTAGGAGAAAGGGCAATCAGGGGACATAAATACTCTAAATGATGATGTGGAATGCTTGAAATCCAACTCATTCAAGGTCCTGACAATATAAAGGTGCATGATAAATTCTGGCTGAAATCCAACATCCCTTCTTAAAGTCATGCTGCAGGAAGTAAAGGAGGACAGCACTCAAGGGCAATAACTCTTTTATATGATCATGTGAAAAGCTGGAAATTAAACTCAATCAAGGTTTTATCACTTTAAAGCTACATACCAAATATGGTTGAAATCAAACAATATTTGGCAAAGTAATGCTACAGAAAAGAAAGTCAGAAGGAAATTCAATCAGAAGGCATAACTCCTGTAAATGAAGTTGCTGAATGATGGAAACTGAACTCATTCAAGGTCTCCCTAATATTAAGCTCCATACCAAATTTGGTTGAAAACCAATGAACTATGGTAAAGTTGTGCTGTGGAAACCACTGTTGCACCTAAAATCCCAAGGGCAGGGGACACTGTGTCCCCACCCTCCAAATTTGGGAGATGCACACAATTTTAAAGGGACAAGGAAAAATTGTAGAACATAACGCACTAGTGATGCTAAAAAAAACGATAACCTTATTTGCTTTGACAATTTTGCCACCTTAACTTTGTCATCTGCACTGTACTATCACATTTTCCTTGGCCACTTACATTATTGCAATAAACATTTTATCATGTGCTCAAGTAACTCATGAAAACATTAACATGTTTGAATATTTGATTAACCTGAAATGAGCTGCACCATGGAATTTTCTGTTGCTGATTTTGCTCTCAATGAACATTAGTGTTCACTCATACCAGCATTTATTATAACAAATACCCATGTTTTCTTAATTACTTTTATTTTCAAATTAATAAAATATTAATTAAAAAAATGAAAAATTGTGTATTTGCATAATTTTAGGCTCTTTTGTCATTAATTCAACTTCAAAATAAATTAAATCTTCCTTGCCATAGGTGTGACTTTAAGCTTGAAAATATGTTACATTAGTGACTGTCAAAGACTTTACATTGCAACTTGACTGATTACCAAAAGTCTTGAATGTTTTCATTGCCAAATACATTGTTTTAAAATGGATATTCATTGCCATCTTAAACTGGCTACTGCTAATGCCAACATAGACATGGATTGACATCCAATAAAGAAAAGTTGTATGACTATTTTTCGATTTTGTCTCAACCAGGGGGAGCACAGAGTCAAGATTTGGGGGACACTGGGCGAAAATTAAGGTGCAACATTGGGAAACCAAAGACTGGAGAACAGGCAATCTGGGGGAATAAACCAGTCAATGATTTTTAAAAATGATGGAATCAAACTCATGTTAGGTCTCATCAATATAGTGCTGCAGGTCAAATTTCAAGAAGCCATGGTAAAGTTAAACTGCAGAAACAAAGGTTAGGTGGATAATCAGGGAAATGAAAGTTTGGGAAATAGGCATTCAGGGGCTACAATTCCTCTAAATCATCACAGAGAAGGCCACACATCATTCTCCTTCAATGTCTCATCAATATAAATCTCCACCAAATTTGTTATGTACAACAATTCCCAGCAAAGTTATATTGTGTGATGGATGTGATTATTGTAGGGTTCTGCAGACTTTGTTGAGAGGGGCCCTAATTAATTTCTCAATTTCATGTTTTCTTTTGACAAGGCTGAAAGTTTTAGTATTGATATCTCAGCGATGGCAAGAGATTTCTAATTTACACAACAACAAAAAAAGTTTAATAGCAGCAACATTATTCACACGGGAGAATTCCCCTTACCTAGTTTCTGCCTCCAGCTGCTGCTGTTGTTCAGAGGGCTCACCTTGCTGTCTCTCCCCTGTTTCTGGTTCACCTTCTACAGCCACATGTATAGAATCTCCTTCTAGAGCCTCGGTGGAAGAGACACTGGTTTGTGACTGGCTGACCAGCTGGTCCAGGGGTTCGGATATGGGGATACTCACTGAAAGGATACACATTTTTATGATACTGCAAAGAAATTGTACACATTAAATTAAATTACTAAGTGTTTTATAAACCTATCTTGTATTAATGATATTGATTACTGACACAGATTAATGTCAAGTCATGATATCACATAACTTACACTGTATAGGGAAACATCCCATGTTAAATTTCAACAGAAATTATTAAACTCAATTGATAAACTTTTTATAAAAAGATCTTTTATAAGATCCACCATATATCTCATTATTAAACAGAACAACATATTTTTGATAAAGAAATCAAAATATCAAATTTAGGTCATGATGCAAATTTAAAATCTTGTCATATCTGATGATATTTGGTCCAACAATTTTAAGGATATCTTGAAAGCAATCTTAATCAATAAAATGAAGCAACCATATCAACTTCTAGAGGGCTCTGGAAAGCCATCTGGCTTCTTGTGCTGACCAGGTATAAATTTTCTATCTTGAGGAAAACTATACTACTTACTCGTCTGTGACCCAGTAGATGCAAATATGTACCTTGAGAATACATCTGTGTATTTTTACCCTTATGCAAATATGTACCTTGAGAATACATCTGTGTGTATTTTCTACCCTTAACAAGTGCTTAAGTTCAACAGTGCTTAGCATCAAGTGTGCATCAATTACATACCTGCCAACCCCTACAGAGGCATATGTGTAACATAAGTGGCAAAAAAGCATAATCTATATATTACATGCCATAATTACAATAAACTGCATGAAAAATGTACATTTAGTTTTGCTACCAATATGGATCTGCAGCTGGTTAAAGATCTTGTCACAAATGGGCAAAATCGATGTGGATTAGTACCAGAATACAAACCACAAAACATATTGACAAATTATATATACACAACACTCACTTTAACTAGTCTACATGTCCAACTTTCGCTGAGCGATTGTAAAGTCAACTACACAAATTCTGTAACAATCATTGCCATGTGCTCAACCTAAGTGCTGTATTACCCTCTCATGTTCTTCTTTCTAAATTTGTAAAGCACTATTGATTTGTCTTTTTTCTGATCTGACATGTTTTAAAGTTTATAAGGATCTCTCTTTTCTAACATTTTTCAGTCATATAACATCCACAAGTCACATCGATAAAGCCTGTTTCACTTAACAATCTGCCGCCATTTTTGACAGTATAGACAGGTTTGCTAACAAATTCTGTGAGACACCTTTTCAAATTGAAGAAACCGTTATGTTTTCTTGGAAATGTGTCAATACAGCTGCTATAAATAGAAAATAAGGAAAGTACAAGGAGATCTATGACAAATGTACTCTTATGCTATTCTTATGCAGCAGTCTTCTTTTTTTTTTAGAATATTATCAGATTTATATGATGTGTGGGATTAAAGAGATAATAATAAAAATGACAAACACAACTTTTTAATGGCTTTATTTTGATTTTTTTTAATGTACCAAATAAGCGTAATCCATGTACAGGCGAGCATAAGACATATTAGGTGAAAAAAAACAGAATGATTATGCCAAAAGCGTAACAGTTGGCTGGTATGCAATTACCGATAACTTTGGTCTGTTTTTCCTACTTCTTGTCAACCGAGAACATGTCACAAAGAAACCCCCACTTTATGTTTTTATACCAAAATGGGTCCAAATCAAACAGATATTATGTTCCAAGTGAAGACAGTGGGTTTAAAACCCTTGTAATACATGGCCCCATTGATAAATATATAATAAGAAAAAAACGTATACTACATAGAGAAATTTCAGTTTTGCGCCTAGTCCTTGATTTCTTAATGGTGTTCGTGTTTACAGTGACACTTTTCAGTCATTTTATTGTGGAAAAAATTTCATCTTTAATGAGCTATCACACATCTGTATGAGCACCAGAGAATGTCAAATTTTATATATTTTTTATCTGGTCAGACACTGTTATTCTCGCCCCAAGTCACCGGTATTTTCAAGACTGTGCAGCTTTACTGATACATTGTCATGACAAAGCGAAGACATCAGCAAATATTTCTGTAAGTATGTAATTACTTTTCACAAGAAAAATGTTGCTAACTTACATTCTAAAGAAGTATTTTAAGTGTCTCTGCTGATTCCCACCAACTTTCACACAATGTATGCCATTATAATCTATTTATAAAGCACATGTCAAAACAACTGTCAACTGGTCCTATTTTAATTGGGGTCATGATGTAATAACCTTCCAAATATTTAGCCAATTTGTAATCTTCCCTATGATAGGCACCGTATATATGGAGGCTTGACTAAAATGGATTACTTAGTAAGTTTGTGGAAATTGCAGAGACGTTTGGAATTCTTCTTTCAAACAGAAGTTTGCAACATTGTTCCTGTGAAAAGTAATTACATACTTAAAGAAATATCTAACTGAATCTTCACTTTGGCGTGACAATGTATCAATAAGGGACCAACCACTGAATTTTCGGGGAGGGGCTGGGATTTTTGGGGAAAAATGCCTGGCCCTCAAATAAATTGAAAAAAAATTATTGCTCTCATTTATAGAAAAAAGAACTAATTATATCCATGATATTAGTAAACAAATTTTCTTTAGCTAAAAAAAAAATAAAATGTCATGATTTGAAAGAAAATCCCAGGCCCCTCCCTGCCCAGAAAATTAAATGGTTGGTCCCTAAAGCTACAGCCTTGAAATAGTGGTGACCTTGTACATGTGTCACAGTTTGACCAGATGAAAAATCACACAATTTTGACATTCTCCATCTCTTAATTTCTCACATGTCTAACTTATAAAGATGTGTGATAGGTCATTGAAAGGGACAATCTCTCCACATTAAAATGACACCTAAATTACTGAAAAATGTCACTGTAAACACGAAAACCATTATGAAATCGTGGACTAGGTGTGAAATGGGAATTTCTCGCATCATAAATGTTGTCTCTTATTATATATTTATCTAAGGAGCCATGTATTAGAAGGGTTTTATACATGTTGTCTTAACTCCAAACATAAAATGTTCATGGTTTGGATGCATTTTAGTATCAAGCTTGCATCGTGTACCTGTAGTTTATTAGTAAGAGTGAAAGTAGAGTAGTGGGGAAGTGTACTGTGTTGAGTAATGTGATGACAGGGACAAGTATCTTTACAACTCGCTTGTCTCAGGGCCGAGCGCTTGGACAAATTTTCCATGAGCCCTGTTCTAATGTAAAACTAAACATTTAATTTTGAATTAATTATCATGAATGCATGCCAGACACTTGCCTTTAGCAATGGAATTATTCTCTTTTTAAGTTTTTTGCATTAACTTCATAACATAATGGTCTAGTGAATTAAAGTGGTACACTTAACAATTTACTTGGAGTGAAGATCGCCGGTAGAGTGTGGAAGTAGTAGCACTGTCAACTTACCTTGGGTGTAGGTAGCCAGCAGAGTTTGGTGGAATGGGGGTAGGGGATAGAATGGTAATATAAGGAACTCACCTGGAGCCGAGGTAGCTAGTGGAGTGGAGGGCACACTCCGGCCAGTTCCCTCCTCAAGCTGAGATAAATCCATTCGTGTGTCATCCATACCTAAAGTTGTAAAACAGAAAGAAAGGATAGTAAGATTGATTCTCTTGCGTTAGTCTTCTACAGAAATAAATTATCATGTACTTGTTTACCCTTGTAGTTTTTTTCTTAAAATACCAATCAGTACATCTAAGCAACAGAGCCTTAAAATGCAATACTGATAAAAACTAGAAAAATTAGTGATGTTATATTGCCATCATGATTTATTATTGTGATAACGATATTGGCATAAAAATATAGACTGATGATATATCTTATAGATTTGAGATACCCACCCAGGCCCAAATAAATAAATTTCCAATTCACTGCAATGCAGAGCACTTATACAGAGTAGCATGTTTACTGTAATCAGCTCAGTCCTCAGCATTAGTATATTTCAATTAATATATGTTTGTCAGATGTAAATAGTAAATGTTTACAGGCAATGGTTAGTGGAAAAAACACCAACCATGGAATCTTTCTTGAACTGTAACCTTGGCCTTGGTCTTTAACAAAGCATGCATCTTCAGTGCACTTTGTAGAGAATGGCTCATTGCTGATAGTCAAACCTGTCAATAGCAGCCACCCATAGGAAAAGGCTAAATTGGACTTTGTACACATATGACCTCCATACACAAGTTCACCTTTCAAAATTGGTTTTTGAACAAATACCATGCACTGAATATCATTATCATTATTATTACGGTTGTTATTATTATTGTTGTTATTGTAATTATTATGACATTCTCAAGATTGTTTTATGTGCACTATTCAACAAAATCATAAAAATGCATGTATGTTGCTCTCTTCCAAATTTATGTTTCACACAAGATTACACTATCCTGCTCACTTTAATCCATCCAACAAATCAAATCAGCACTGACTTAAAAAAAATAACTGATCTTGGTTTGTTTTGTACACCGTGACAAAATGCAAATTTCACTACTGATTGATAGCTTACATATGACTGTAAAAACAGAGAAAAGACTCTTTGGCCAACTTGTATAAATTAGGATTGGAAACAGCTGTTCACACTTCAAAAACAATATCTGGATTAGCCAGTTGCTTAGCTTTCTGAGATCAAAAGCCAGTCAGCATATGTGAGAGGCCTGTGATGAATAGGGAATCAAACGAAGCAGAATATGGCTACTCTTTGTGACCCATGAATTGAAACTTTGCCTGCCTTTACAGACAAGTTTTAAATAATGAATGACCCCTGACCATAATGAAAAGGGATGTAACTTGTACTTCTTCTGAAATATGAACTTTTTCATCAGAGATAGGTTTAATTCACAGGCAAATAGTGAAGATGTGGAACTATACCTGTCACACTGGCACAAAAGGCGACTTACATTTCTGCTACGATAGCACTACTACTATTCCCACAAGCTAATGAATTGCTTTGACCCTCTACCATAATGATAAAAACTGCCTTGCTTTTGAATTTTACATATTGACAACGTTGAGTTACATTGACAATGTGACTGGAGTATGGTCAGTGCAAGCGAGATAAAAATGTTTGCACATCAATTCAAATGATATTCCTTTATCTAAACAATGCCTTCCTCATGAAGCAAAAGTTTAGATTGAGTGGTCACTGTAGATATGCTCCAGTGACACTTAAGGTAGGCAGAAACAATCATTTGGTTAGGAAACACTTGGCTGCTGACCACACAAAGCAGGTGACCATTACACACATGATCATACCTGTGATTAAACCGGTGGTAGGCCAAAAATACCGTTTTAAAGACCGTCTACCGCACATACCGTTTAGTAGTCGAAATCTACTGGTTTTGAAAAATTCAAGGAATTTTTGTTTTTTTGTTTTTTTAAACCCGGTTTTTTTACGCGTTATATCAACACATTAGATAAACCAACCAGAACCAGTCTACTGGGAACCGGAAATGTTTGACCTATGATATGACCGGTGCGATGTAGACCAACAAGTTGTTCTCCACCTTTTTTTTCTTTTTACTGGTGGCGTGCGACGATGCGTGGTTGAGTAGTCGGATTACAATTGTTAGCAATGTGTACGCAAGAAGCGGCTAATTGATTACCTTATTGTTGTAATTTGGAGAGTTTAAGGCCAAATGCGGGATGTTGTTTGAGGTGTTATAAGTAATAAAAGGATCAAAGGTAATCCATGAGTCTTTGATTAAAACTCGGCCGATCTGTCATGGAAGGAAGATATAATGGAGAGACGGACCAAAAATGATCTTGGCAGAAACACTCGAGTAAGTACTTTGATTTGATGTCTTTTAATTGTTCTTGTATTGTTCACGATGGTTTAAGATGAATATTTAAGGGCAGCTTGTATATTTGTTTTTCAATTCATGTCAAAATGCCGAAACGTCCGCTTTCTCCCAACGCTAAGAAGCCACCAGCTAAGAAATACTACAACAAGTTTAACAATGCTTGGATACCAGAATTTAAGTGTGTGCAGGCGAGTAGCAAAAGTCCTGACTTTGCATTGTGTCTTTTTAGGCTGGTGAATCAATGATTGGACATCTACATGTAGAGATGACCAGGCTGCTAAGAAAGCTTCTGGGAAAGTTTGTTTCAACCAAGGTCATCACCAGTGAACCAGATATTATTAATGTGAAGTTCAGACTTCTAGAAAATCAGCATAAAAGCACAACAATTATGTTCAAGTCCTAGATAAAATATATCCGCAAGTTAAAAATGTATTACTTAATATTTAATTTTAAAGTTGGGATAAATTATTAAATCATGTGTTTTTTAACTGTTTATTTCAAGTCTAAATCTAATTTGTTTAAAATTAATTACAGTGGTGAAACTTGCCAACAGATTTTTGGACTGAGTGTAGTTGTCCTATCATTGCCACATTCCAATGCTGACACAGAGGACATTCTCCATTCTTCGCAAAATCCAGAGTGATTCAAGGGGAAGTCTGGACCAGAAAACTAGTGACAGTGATCTTGTGAAGGAAACTAGAAATGCCTGTGGATTTTATAAAAAATCTTTGCAGTGAACTGTGAGATGTACAACTCTTCCTTTTTCATTTAATTAACAATATACTGGCTCATATTAACTAACTATTATTGTAATATTTTCCATCAGATTCTGAATCTGAATCATGTTCAAAATTTGTGTTTTATTATAATATGAATAGAATACATATTATGTGACAAAATGAACTTGTTTTGTTTTCAATCCCCTTAAAACACGTAAAATTTATGCCGATAAAAAATCTACCTTTTTAGAAGCCAATCTACTGATCAAAATTTGCAAATCTACTGGTTTGAAATCCTGGTTCTGTCACAGGAATGCATGATATATATATAGGAAATTTTCCACAGAGAAATTAGAATGGCCATTGTGTTCAGGTGACTGCTATGTAAAGGTGACCATTAGGACAGATTTGACTGTATAAACATTGTGATATTATTGTTATCATAAGGAAAGTGGAGATATTGTGAAGCGACTTTAGGCTCACAACAATATCACTTAGAAAAATGCTGATGAACTTGAATGCTCCACCTCCCCTTTAATTTAACATAAGAGTGTTGTATACAGCAAATGACACTTCCACACACAAAGTTGCATGAGCCTGCACAGGAAACTGACTGAGCCTACAACCAACAATGCACAGGAAACTGACTAAAGTTCAAATTTAATTGAAGGCAATGAAGCCCGGTCATACTGACTTACTTTTGGAGGAATGGTTTTTTTTCTCACCAAGATGCAGCAACACAAGAAGTTGCAGCTAACCATGCACAAAAAATGACCTAAATGTTTACCTTCACCAAAGTCACAGAATCATGAAATATAGGTCACAGAAGCATGAAATATCGGCCAAACTGACCTACTTTTGTAAGGGTGTTGTGCTTACCATGAGGCATTCACACACAATCAAGCTGGAAATGGGATACACCCTATCATAATCCACCAACAGAACAAGGTCTATGGAATTAACTTGAAACTATGAGTAGATCAAACAGAAAAGACTCTACTCTTTGATCTGCCAGCACATTATTCAAGAGAAGATTTGGGTCGATGCTGTTTTCTCTGCCAGCACATTATTCAAGAGAAGATTTGGGTCTATGCTGTTTTCTCCACCAATCCATTATGCAACAGGCTTTGTTTGGTTTTGTTGGGTTTAACGCCATTTTTCAGCTGGAAGAACCCAGGAAGAACCACCGACCCATGGGAAGCTAATGGCAACCTTTCTCACATGCCTACGTTGGCTGAGCTGAGACTCAAACTCACGTGGACAGAGGTGAGATGTGTGAGTGATCTGTAAAGGCGAGTGCCTTAGACCACTCGACCCCCCCCCCCCCCCCGCCACCATTATGCAACAAGATGTGGGTCCTGCACACTATCCAAAGGAAGATCTGGAACCTGCAGATTCTACAACAGAAGATCTGGATCTGTGCTGTTTGCTCTGCAGGTACATTATTCAACATATTCAGCAGGTGCATTATCCATCGCAAGATCTGGGTCTATGCTGTTTGTTTTGCTGGTACATTATACAACTGAAGATCTCAGTCATGCACATTTTCCAACAGAAGATCTGGATCTATGCTGTTTTCTCTGCCAACACATTATCCAACAGAAGATCCAGATCTATTCTGTTTGTTCTACTGGCACATTATGCATTACCAGATCTTTGTCCACCATATTATCCAACAGAAAATCTGGAACCAGCACATTAAACAATTGAAGATCAAGGTCTATGCATATTATCCAACAGAAGATCTGGCTCTAGCATATTATCCAACAAAGCTCTGTGTCTATGCTGTTGGCTCTGATCATACATTATTCAACAGAATATCTATGTTTATGCCATTTGCATACATGTGAACCTCCCAGATGGAAGGGTGTTTCTCCGGAGTTGAGGGGTGACTCCCGTCACTCACTGAAATTTCCAGTGTTTGCAAAATTATTATTGAAAAGTTAAATTTGTTATAAGTAGTATATTTACAGTAATACAGCCTGTGATCATGTGACTGTGACAATTTAGTTGCTAATTTCAAGCAGCATAAAACAATGAACATCCCTTTAATTCTGTTAGCAGGATTGGTTGGGTTCAGTGTTTTAAGTTTGTTGAGATGGATTATACTATGTGTGAGCAGAAGTAATTCCGAAAGGATTAAAGACATTAATTCATTATGGTTGGGTTATTAAAGAGCTCAATCACCATAAAACAATTAACATTACTTTGATTCTCTCTGGAGGGTATGTTCTGCTTCAGTCCTATAAGTTGTCAAGATGGATTAGAGTCTATACTATGTATAATCAAAAGTAATTTGGACAGGATTAAAGATGTTAATTGATTAAGGTTGGATTACTCAAGAGCCGAAGTGGCATAAAACAGGGTCAATGTGACTTAGGTGTTTAAAGTATGTCGAGATTTTTAAACGTCTGTTATCTCCCAAAGCCAAAATCTAAGCAACAGAAATATCACATGTAATTCAATGATGGATGGAAATGGAAATTTCAGTGGTTGGAATCAAGTTTGAAGAGACCTGAATATGCATTCTGCTCTTCCTGTAAAACAGATTTTAAAATCTGTTACAGTGGCAAAAATTACATCATGCAGAAACCCAATCTCATAAAAGCATATTAACCGCGACAACAAATATGCCATCACTGAAATCCATGTTCATGGAATCTGCATCAAATGTGGATAAAGTTACACATGCCGAGATACTATTTGCCAACTTTATAGCCGAACATTATCTCCCGTTTCTGATAGCTGATCATTTTTCAGATCTAGTCAAAATAATGTTCTCTGACTCAGAAATTGCACAAAAGTTCTCATGCAAACGGACAAAAACTACTCACACAGTGACTATTTCATTTTTCAGATGAAATCATCATCTTAATTGTATAATAATAATAATAATAATAATAATAATAAAAATAATAATAATTTATTATATAAACTCACTGTTGTGAGCGACCACCTGCAGAACGTGACTAGTGACAATGATTTTTAGGCAAAATGAACTACTATGAACGACTGCATCACAAAAGCTGAAACACCACTGACCTTGATTTAATCCTTTGTAAACATGAATGTAAAACCTACTAAAGTACATGTCACTCACTGCCATTGTAATCTGTAATGCCTGGGATGAATGAGGTCTTTGTTTTCGTCTATAATACTTGCAAGTGATAATCATTGTATGGATTTGACTGTCATTATTAAAGAGTGGTGATAGTGATGATAATGACGACAACAAAGGTGTCTGCAAATTCGGCTTAAAGTAACAAAGTGTATGATGGTATAATGTATGCATTTGTGCTTCATGTAGAGAATCTTACTGACATTAAAACAATATCAGACCCAGACAGTACCAATCTTGAGCAGTAATGGCAGGCAGGCAGCAATCTGGATCTACCCACAGGCAGGAAACAATTTAAACTTCTAGGTGGGCTCAGAAGAGTTGTACTAACATTGCCACATTCCAATGCAGACACTGAAAGGACATTTTCCATTCTGAGAAAAATTCAGGCCGACTCCAGAGGAAACCTGGATGCAGTAACAGTACATCATCTCCTAAGTGTTAAGATCAACAATGATGAGGACTGCCACCTATATTATCCAGGCAATGATCTAAGAATGCTTGTGGTAGATATAAGGAGAGTTTGAATGGCAACAAGTTATTATGAAAGGACAGATTTGATAAGATGTGCATATTTTTAATATTGAAAAAATGTAAATTTGTTCAATAGTTGTAATTTGTGTCCATTTGCATGCTAAAAATTGGGTCGATGAAAATCTTCCCTCTCTCGAGGTCAAAACTCCTGACCAAATTTTTGGAAATCTCATTATCTGTCCTGACTTTTCTGTCACATGGATGGGTTTGCTCTGCCGATACATTATACAACAGAAGATCTGGGTTTTGTACATTATTCAATAGAAGATCTGGGTCCTGTACATTATTCAATAGAAGATCTGGGTCCTGTACATTATTCAATAGAAGATCTGGGTCCTGTACATTATACAATAGAAGATCTGGGTCCTGTACATTATACAATAGAAGATCTGGGTCCTGTACATTATTCAATAGAAGATCTGGGTCCTGTACATTATACAATAGAAGATCTGGGTCCGTTTCATTATTCAACAGAAGATCTGGGTCTATGCTGTACATTATACAATAGAAGATCTGGGTCCTGTACATTATACAATAGAAGATCTGGGTCCTGTACATTATACAATAGAAGATCTGGGTCCTGTACATTATTCAACAGAAGATCTGGGTCCGTTTCATTATTCAACAGAAGATCTGGGTCTATGCTGTACATTATACAATAGAAGATCTGGGTCCTGTACATTATACAATAGAAGATCTGGGTCCTGTACATTATACAATAGAAGATCTGGGTCCTGTACATTATTCAATAGAAGATCTGGGTCCTGTACATTATACAATAGAAGATCTGGGTCCTGTACATTATACAATAGAAGATCTGAGTCCTGTACATTATACAATAGAAGATCTGGGTCCTGTACATTATACAATAGAAGATCTGGGTCCTGTACATTATTCAACAGAAGATCTGGGTCCGTTTCATTATTCAACAGAAGATCTGGGTCTATGCTGTACATTATCCAACATAAAATCTTTGTCCTGCATATTAGATCTGGGTCTATGCTGCATGCTGTCTGCAGTTGGATGTACATTATGCATATGGCAGTGGTCCCTCATTATAAAGTACCTCAGTATAAAACTGTCCCTGATACAACATGAGTATGTTCATAGATCCCATCATACTGTTAAGAAATGTATTTTTCGAATCAATGTACCTCAGTATAAAGTGATAAAGTGACTGTGCTTATATCATGCAGCGATGATTCAAACAGTTTGGGCTCCCATCCCTGGAATTGGGAATTTTTATCATGAAATTAGAATTTTTGGGAATTTTTAACACAGGCATCTGGTTTGCAGCCTACTATCCTTCATCACTCATGTAATTTTTGCTGCAATTTTTCTTCAGATGTCTCTTAGAGCAGATGAAAAAAATTATTCTTATAAAGGCTTATGTATAGTATAAACCAAAATTACCGTATTTTGGTGTGTATAACGCGCACCCCAATTTTCGACCCAAAATGAGTGGAAAAAACGTAGTTCTGCCATATAACACGCATGTGATATAATACATTTCAAAATCGTGACTACCGGTATTTCGCTCCGTTTTCATAGTGCAACAACAGTCGGTCATTTTGGATAGTGAATGAAAATTTGGCAATATTGAAATTGTATCTTTCCGATTTTATGGTTGGCCCTTAAAAGGGCCCTTTAAAGGTTCGTCTAGTTGATAAAGTTCAATCTATTGCATCAAATCCCTTGTTTTTTTTAGTTCTTGTATATAACGCGCACCCCCGACTTAAGATAATAAAATTAGGTGAAAAAACTGCGCGTTGTACACACCAAAATACGGTAGTTATGTACTTGTGTTCTTGTTTTGTCTTTTTACTTTAGTAGTAGTTGTTGTTCTTGTGTTCTTTGGTACAAGAACAGCTTTTTAAAACAAGTCCTTAATATGAGACTTGAAGATTTGCAGCTAACAAATGTATCTGTTTATTCATACAGCTAACAAATATATCTGTTTATTCATGCAGCTAACAAATGTATCTGTTTATTCATACAGCTAACAAACGTATCTGTTTATTCATGCAGCTAACAAATATATGTTTATTCATGCAGCTAACAAATGTATCTGTTTATTCATGCAGCTAACAAACGTATCTGTTTATTTATACAGCTAACATATCTGTTTATTCATACAGCTAACAAACGTATCTGTTTATTCATACAGCTAACAAATCTGTTTATTCATATAGCTAACAAACGTATCTATTTATTCATACAGCTAACGTATCTGTTTATTCATACAGCTAACGCATGCTTGCCATATTACCAGACAGTGTTAAGGTTTTTTTTAGACTCAAATAGTGTGTTTTGAGGTTCCAAGGGGGGTCAGTGCACGTGACCCCCCAAAAGCAACGTCATCCAAACGAGAATAAGCTACCTTTTCAAATCAGCCTATAGCAAATGACTGGAAATTCAAATCTGAATAAACCAAAATACCATCTGTTTTCTCTGAAGCATTTAATAAACTTACAAGTAAAAAGATGGTAGACTTATCATTGTCAAATAACATCACCATACACATGGTCATTACCTCACAGATATTAAATACAAAAATACACCAAGTTACTGTCTTTAAAATCCACTGGACAGTGGAATGTACTTTTAATTACATGCAGTCTTTGCTGCTTTCAATAGTTCAATAGTTGGTTTGATGGTGATGCATGTGCCATTGTGTTCACAAATATGCCTACACTTTTCCTTTGCGGAATTTGCATCCACGTCTGTGTTGGCTCAAGCAATGGCCAAAGTTGCTAAAAGTGATAAAACCTGTAAGATGGCAATGAATATCCATTTCATAACAATTAATCTGGCAATGAAAACATTCAAGGTTTGTGGTAGTTGACTGAGTTGCTAAAGTCTTTGACTCACTATTGTAATGTATTTTTGAGGTTAAAGTCACACCTACTGCAGTGAAAATTTAATTTATTCTCAGGCTGAATTAATGAAATAGGTACTAATTTATGCAATACACTATTTGTCATTTGCTTAATGGTTTAATACTTTTTAAAGAAAAGTAATTAAGAAAACATGGGTATTTATTATAAAATAAATGCTAGTAGATAATGAGTGAAGACTAAAGTTAAATGAGAGCAAGATCCGGAATGGAAAATTCCATGGTGCAGTTAATTTCAGGTTAACCAGATATTCAAACATTTTAAAGTTTTCATGAGTTACTTGATCACATGATAAAATGTTTATTGCAATAATGTATATGTCCAAGGAAAATATGAGAAAGTTAAGGTGCCAAACTGTCGAAGCAAATAAGATTATCTCTTTTTTTTTAGCACTTTTAGAGCATTATGTACAGCAATTTTCCATTGTCCCTTTAAAATGTTGCAAGTCCCCCAAATCTGGAGGGTGAGGGACACAGTGTTCCCTGACCTTGGGATCCTAGGTGCAACACTGCATTAGGGATTGAATGAGGCTGTTGTTCAACCTACCAAAATAATCATGTTTTGAATTTTACATATGAAGTAAAAATCCGACTTCAAGCTTTGCCGCTGATCACAAACTTTAATAAAGATGGCTTCAACATTCTCATTCAATGCAGTCAGTGATGTGTAATAACGTTTGTTCTTCAACACACATCTCTTTGATGTACTTAATGTCAGACAAATTGGGTTGTTCCACTAAGTATACTTTGCCTATGCAAATTAGCCTAATTGGCTCTCCCTCAGTAGTGCTCAAAGGATTTGACACAACACATCATCCTAGCTATTGTAAGCCAATTAAGTAAATCTCTGAAAGGTGTCTGTTTATCTCTAACTGCCTTACCTTTTTATTGCCTCTAAAACAGCTGTACAAACTGCCCCAAGGGTAGTTTTACACGAGCTCTGAGCAAGACTGTTTACTGATTTTATACATACCACAGATTGCGAGCATATAATATGGTGATCAAGAACTGTTTTTTTTTTTTGGCAATTTTTCTGCTAAGATTGCTGAAAATCGTGTTTTTTGAAACACGACCGTGTCAGGGGGTTTGGGAGTCCAAAATCTTGTTTTTCGCGTGACACATCGTGTTATGGCATGTATGCTAACGTATGTTTATTCATACAGCTAACAAATGTATCTATTTATTCATACAGCTAACAAATGTATTTGTTTATTCATGCAGCTAACGTATCTGTTTATTCTTACAGCTAACAAACGTATCTGTTTATTCATACAGTTAACGTATCTGTTTATTCATAAAGCTACAAACATATGTTTATTCATACAGCTAACGTATCTGTTTATTCATAAAGCTAACAAACGTATGTTTATTCATACAGCTAACATATCTGTTTATTCATACAACTAACGTATGTTTATTCATACAGCTAACAAATGTATCTGTTTATTCATACAGCTAATGTATCTGTTGATTCATACAGCTAACATATCTGTTTATTCATACAGCTAACAAATGTATCTGTTTATTCATACAGCTAACGTATCTGTTTATTCATACAGCTAACATATATGTTTATTCATACAGCTAACATATCTGTTTATTCATAAAGCATAATATAAATTTAGGCTTTATTATCAATAATATTGTTTGTTACTTACAAGTATTACTGGAATAAAATTGCTCTATGATCATACGGCACCTTTAGTTAGTTTCATCAAATTTAAATTTCTGTTTTGTTCTAAAGGATAGGAATCTCTTGCAGAATTATTTACCAAGCAAACAAAATCAAGAAACTAGAACAATGAACACTATTATACCTATCTTCCCTTTTCAATGAAGAGGCATCAAAAATAATAAAATAAAAAACATGATTCAGTTTATTGGAAGTTGTCAAAAAAGTCATGTAGCATTTCACACTACACCACATGACTCATGCCTTGTCAAAAAAAATTCAGGTCCTGTATTAAATTCAAACAATTAAAAGCACAAGTGTATTGGTCATTACCAGCATGTACGGTAAATTATCCAACAGCTTATTGTTCTAATATTTAATGAAGGAAAACATATCAATCGCTTTGAAAATTGAGGAGCTGCCTGCATACTTGTTAACCCACAAGGATGCACATATGTTGCATAATCCAAATACTTATTAAACGCACTTAAAAACAATGACAAGCTTTAGTATGATCAAGATTTCTGGTAAATAAAAATGTATTGGGGGGTGGGGGTAAACTAATTTGAATATGTAATATTTACCTGCTACTATTGCATTGCTTTCCTTTTCCAAGACACTAAGTTCCCAGTCCAAGCTAAATATTCGCTCTTACAATTAGTAATTGGAGGCAAAGAGTTGAAAAGAGCATGATCCCAGTCTGATTCCTTTGTCATAGCCAACATACGGAATATCTTCCTCTTTTGACCTGGACTGAGACCACAGGGCATCAAAGTCGGGTGGGAGGAGGGAATCATTGCAATAGTAGCAGGTAAGTATTAAATAATTAAAATTAGTTGTACCCATCCCACCCCACTACATTTTTATAGTAGTAATATATTACCTGCTACTATTGCACTGCTGAATATACCAGTTAGGAGGGAGGCCTTTACCCAATGAGTAAATGCCTTCGCTCTGGTGTGCCAAAGATTGAAGGTAAAAGGATGAAAAGATACAGTTAGATCGCCAGAAGGTGGTTCACATTACATCATCCAAAGAGGAGTGATTCAATAACCTCATGGGCTTTAATTCTCATGAAGGACAGATCTCTCTTGGTGAGGAACTGATATGCTCTTTTGATTGTGAGGACAATCCACCTGGAAGTGATGGCCACAGAAATATCAGAGGAACCCTTATGAGGGTGAAAGAGACGATTCTGAATTTTCCTTCTACTTTTAGAGGAAGCCAAATAAAACTTTAATGCCCTAACTGGTCATCTTGATCATCCTCTACACAGATATGTCTGAGATTGGGAATCTCAACAGGTGCAAGAGCTACTGGAGGTAGTTGGTTCTTAACCAGAAACTCTGGTTGGCAAAGAAGAGACACCGAATCATAGTTACCATTGAACTTTAAACAACCCTTATCCGCTGACAAGGCATTGATTTTGCTCCTCCTCAATAAACGCTAAGGACAGCAGGAAAACTTACAGGTAAGGTTCCCGAAGGAAGTTTCACTTCAAGGTTCATAAAGGGGTTTTGATAACCCCCAAAGGACAAACGAAAGGTTTCATCTATGCATTAATGAGCAAGGTACAGATCTCTGAAGCTCAAAATACCTATTGAGAGCATAATGATGAGGATCCAAACCAATGGCATAACCCCCAGATAACTGGAGTGTTAGAAAGGGCTGCCCTATAGCTCTTAATGGTGGATACAGAACATTCTCTTTCCTCAAAAAGGAAGAGAAGAAATTCTCCAACTGCATATAATGAGGAGCTAGGATCAATGCATTTCATACTGCACCAATCACAGAAGATTCTCCACTCTGCATTGTAAACTTTATGAGTGGATTGCCTCCTAACCTGGGTGATGCAGTTGGCAACCTTGTTCAAAAACTGGTCTTGGCAGATAAATTGTTTGAGATCAGCCAAGCGTAAGATGGAGAATCTGAGGATTGTTGTGTAACAAGGCCCCCTGTGCTGCAACAGCAGGTCCCTCCTCAGCGGTAATCTCCTAGGTGTAGAAGATAGTTGAACCATGACTGTTGGGGCCACAGGTGGGCTATCAGGATGTACAGACAATCCCACTTCCGACTGAAGGCATCCAGTGCCAAGGCCCTCCACTACCAATGGTGCTGAGACCATTCTGTGAAGACCACACAGTCCCATCTGGACAAGCTCTCTGCCAGGATATTCCTTTTGCCTGGAATATGGCAGACTCTGAGAGTGATTTTCAGGAGACTGCCCATCGAAGGATGTTCCAGACTTACATGCAAAGAGAAGGGGCATGTGTGCCTCCTTGATGCCTGAGGTATGATACCACTAACATGTTGTTCAAGGCAATCAAAACACAACAACTCCCTATCAGGTTGACACACTCCTGTAGGGCTAGGAACAGTGCCTGCATTTCTAGGTTGTTGATGTGAATGGTCTCTTCTTCATGAAACCAGTCTGAAGATCTGCCACTTCTGGCTCCAGGTGAGCACCCCATCATGAATCTGATGCATCTGTGTATAGAAAGGAGTGGGATTCAGGACTGTGAATCGGGACTCTGGTCAGGAACCATCCCAATCTAGCCACCAACTTAGATCGTGATGAAAATCAGATCCCAGAGTAATCTGAGCCAATAGCAGTTCCTTGTTCTGTTTCCAGTTTGCTAGAAGCAGGAATTGGAGAGGCCACAAGTGAAGTCTCTAGGGGAACTAGATCCACATCCACATTCAGAGTTTCTAGGAGAGCGAGGTAAAGGCAAGCCGACAATGAGTCTTGACCACAAGACCCTGAGAAGGAAGATCCGACTTCTCCAGGTTGGGGATTAGACCCAGATGAGTCGCCATCAACCAACAAGGGAATAGGTTCTTCAAGAGAGTATCTCTGAGGGAGTCGTGCATCAATCAGTTGTCAAAATACTTGAAGATGGGTATCACTTAAGACCTCAAGTGAGCCGATGTTACACTCTCACCCAGGTAAAGGCTCTGGGGGCAGAGGTGAGGTTGATGGAAGAGCCAGAAATTTAAATAGATCATGGCCAGACAAAACGAGAGGTATTTTTCTGATTGGCAAGAAGATGGGATGTGAAGGTATGCATCCTGCAGATCTATGGAGATAGCCCAGTTGTAGGGCGTTATGGTGTTCCTGACTCGGGTGGTAGTCTCCACTTTGAAGTGTTTTTCCTGAAGGAATTTGTTTATGACAGAAAGACTGATGAGTAGAAACTTTCCGCCTTTTTCAATGCCAATAAGATCTGAGAATAGAAACAATGATTTTTGTTGTTTACCACCCTCTCGACTGCACCCTTCCGTAGAAGGGAGACCCTCCTTAGGGAAGGGGAAGGAGTCCAAAGCATTCCTCCCTTCACTTCTATGACAACCTCGTCTATGGAATGGAGTCTTGAACTGAGGTTGCTTGTGCTGCTGTTGAAGTTGGCCCTGTTTAATCTAGAGTCCCTTGAAGGGATTGATGCTCTATTGGCTGAAAAGAATTTCCAGGAATTCAAGATAAGACCACTTCTTTTAACTGCCAGGTGTTCAAACCATCTCTGAAATTCTTCAGCAATAACAAGATTTTCAAATTAGCTGCTCTGGATGTCAGATTGGCACCATTTTCATTTAGGACTAACAAGACATCATAAGAAGTCTTCTGGTGGAAACCCCATGTTGATATGACTTTCTGTTTTGGAGATGTCACCTTAACAAGATTTTTAAAATGGCTGCCATGGTGGCCATATTGGATATCAGATTGGCACCATTTCCATTTAGGACCAACAAGACATAATAAGAAGTCTTTTTGGTATATAAGCACAATATCAATATTACCAGCCATTCATTTCGAAGTAGTGATAAAGATTTTCAAGATGGCCACTATGGTGGCTATATTGGATGTTTGATCGGCATCATTTTCATTTAGGACCAACTAGACATCATAAGAAGTAATTTAGTAAACTCCATGTTGATACAACCATCCATTCAGGAGGAAAAGTTATGACAAATTTTTCAAGACACCGATGTGGTGGCCATATTGGATGTACAAGCGGCACCCATATCATCTAGGACCAAATAGACATCATAAGAAGTTTTCTGGTGAAAACCCCATGGCAATATTACTTTTCGTTCAGGAGGAGTAGCAATAACAAGTTTTTCAAGATGGCTGCTATGGTGGCCATATTGGACATCAGACCAGCACCATTTTCATTTAGCACCAACCAGACATTATAAGAAGTCATTTAGTGAAAACCCCATGTTGATGTGACTATCCATTCGGGAGGAGTAGTGATAGCAAGATTTTCAAGAGGGCTGCTGTGGTGGCCATATTGGACATCTGATTTGCACCACTTTCATTTAGGACCAACTAGGCCATGGGATGAATGTGTGTGTTAAGTTTCATGGAGGTTTAATGTTAACAAACTGGTGCTAATGGACGGATGGAACAGATCATCTCATAAGCTCTTCAGGGCTATGACCGGTAGAACTAAAAACTTGGGAGGGCCCATCTGTCTATTATGGTGGGCATGCTTCTTGGTCAGTTTCTTGTGATGCTATGGAGGGGATGAAGCCTCTGAAGAGTGTCTCTGCATCAAGCAGTGCAGCCTTCAACAGGTTCTTGCTGTGGCCCAGCAAGACCTTGAACATCTCCAAGGCAGCATTTCTGCACAGGTGGAGAAACCCTGCAGAAAGGACCATGGAGACAGACAGAGCATGACTCAATGTTTTGCCACAGCCTCCAGCAAGCGCTGAAGAGCTGCTGGAGACAATGATTCCTCCTTCAAAAGATTTAAGGAAGCAGCTGAGAAGAGATAGGCATGAGAGGCAATTGCCACCAGTATTTGAACCTTTAGCTCCAAGGATTTCACCAGTAGATGAGACCAGGTCCCTGCCAATATCCCCTCTTGGGAAGCACCCAAGTCCGGAGTGGGGGTGGGGTGGGGGGTGTCTTAAGGGGCCAAGCAGGAGAAAGAACCTGATAACTAGAGGTGGAAACCAGCAGGCCAAAGTGTACAAGGGGGAACAGACCACCCCTTCTGCTGTCTGGTGGCTTCATGTAGTGGTGATCCCCAAATCCCATAGGGATTAAAAAGAGGGTGTCAATCCGATTCCCTTTCCTTGATAAATGAGTGAAACCTGACTCCCTATCCCTATAGGGATTGACCAGTATCATAGAGAAACCGGGGGGAGGGAGGCATACGAGAGAGGAGATAATCAACCTGATCCCTGTCCCTAGATTGTCGATCAAAACCTGGTATCCGGTTGCTCAAAGAGCATTGCTTAATGACTTTTTGCAAGATGACCAGTGACCTGTCAAAGACTGGTCTAGTGAAGAAGATCTGACAAACAAAACTCTGTCTGTCAAACCAGAGTCCTCATCAGCTCTATAGGAGCAAGGGTGCTGCTCTCTCCTGTCTTTGGGAAGGTGCCACTGGCTCTTATCAGTCACTGCCACTTTACCTCCCTTAAGAGGGTGCTGCTCATTCCCACCAGGAAGGTGCAAATTACTCTCAGGCATTGGCACTTTTCCTCCCGGGGGGGGGGGGGGAATAAGGATCTATCCCTAACAGGCACTGATGACATCAGAACAAGTGTCAAGGATCTGAGGCCTTTTGGTGATCTCCGAACTCCTGTATTCGCTCATTGTTCCTGCCTCAATGGGGGGTGTAGACTTCCTTAAGACTGGAAGTGATCCAGACCCC
This sequence comes from Margaritifera margaritifera, assembly GCA_029931535.1. NCBI lineage: Eukaryota > Metazoa > Mollusca > Bivalvia > Unionida > Margaritiferidae > Margaritifera > Margaritifera margaritifera. Next base: position 6,168,788 of record JAQPZY010001642.1, read on the forward strand.
TCCTGGGAATGGAGGCAGTCATCCAGGTATGATGATGAATAGAGATTTTTCTTGTTCCTGCAGTAAGTGCAGCAACTTTCAACGGAGTCCCACACTTCATCTGTCCACAGGTACATATCTGCCCAGGCATGTACCATTAGTACATGATAGACAGGTGGAGTGAGTGTCCCAAGGAGCCTTCTTGTGCCCACACTTACCCACACCTTGTGACATATTAATGTGCTGAAAGAGAAAAACTGACAAAAACTATAACCATAGAAAGGGTAGGTGATACCCTGACAGCAGTTCTAACAAGGTGGAACAATTATCAGAAGTACCAATTGACTAAGCACGGTGCAAAAACCCTTAAATTTCAGCAAAAGGAATGTAAAAAGACGCAATTAATGCAAGGAATGGGACAAAGAGACAAGGATATGTTTGACCCCAAAAATTGGTTAAAAACAGCAATGAAGGTGAAATTCACGGAGCATTCCAACACATGTATTTGCATGATAGTCCAAGGAAAAAGAGGGAGATATTTCCATATGTTGGTCATGACTAAGGAAACAGACTGGGATCATGTTCTTTTCACTTCTGGGCCTCCAATTACTACTTCTTCGAGGGAATATTTTGCTTGGACTGGGGACCTGGCATCCTGGAAAAGGAAAGCAATGCAATTGTAGAAGGTATTGTAAATTATGGATCTGATCCAGTACGATAAGTTATGGAAATTAATGAAATGAGGGAACAATTCAGGCAAGCAAGATTTACTAACTTTCAATTGGGATATTGAAAAATAGAAATTCTGTGGTTGCCAACAGAAAATAGGTCTGCCATGTGGCCCTAATTAACATAGCAAAATCATCCCTGTCATGGCACAATTTTATGGCTCCCCTGAACAGCGTTATAGTGGAGGACCAATGTATAAAATATTGTCTCATAAATATTATCAAATTAAAGCAAGACTCTAAGCAGACATGACAGTCCAATGAATAAGTGAAGCATGGTATCTGTCAAGGAAGATCCTTACCTCCCTGTGACTCCAGCTGTGCCAGGTTGGGTTGGCTGGACTGGAGCTCATTTCCTGCACCAAAGGTAAACCTTTGGGACACATGGGGGGAGCTGCAATCAATCAATCAATCAATCAATCAATAGATGACAATTAACACACAAATCTAGGTCAACAATATTAGCAAAAGGCTTCTGAATTGCATTTCACTTTTACAAGTTGACATAAGAGGCCCAAGTGGGTCTGATATCACTCACCTGGCTTAATATATTAACAGAGGACAATTTCAATAAGCAGGCTCATGTACTATTGTTAAGAGCACACGCCTGTGTAAATTGTCCTCAACCTTTAGATCATGTCGATTTTACCTATTTTACTATAGTTTGCTAAAAATTTCTTTCCAAAGATAAAGGCATAGTTAATATACACAGACCCCACTCATAAATGAACTAATCCAACCTATTTACCAAGTTTTATCAAAATCAGATAAGAAATATTGTCTTTAGAGAGGCAACAAGCTCAGTCAAATCCAAATCACCTCATTAATATGTGCAGATTTCACTTATTATAGAGCCTGTCTAAGACCATGATATAAACTTACAAGAAATTCTGCTAGGGTTGCATAATTACTGGTGCCTTGTACTGGCAAGGACAGGAAAAGTTGGTACAATACAAAATTTCACCGGTACACACGCTAATTGGCCAATATTATCAAACATGGTTTATATGTTACCTTGATATTACTAGAGAAAGTTATGTTGCAAACAATACTTCAGAAAAAGAAAATGAAGTGAATGAGTTCCCAACCTTAACAGGACTTGCAATGATAATCAACAATGGCACAAGCCAACACCATGGCAATAGTGTAATCCCATTCGAATATCATCACTGTCAGTTACCAAATTAATCCACACACAATAACAATAGTTGTTCAGAGTTCACTTATAGAGTAAATGGTTACATGTGTTTACATGCACCACATATACAGTTTAGCTTTAGTGACTTGTCATGTGTGAAAGTCTTCAACTCCATCATGGCTTACAGTCATAAAAAAAAATAGAAAGCAGCAAAATCCAAAACAAACCAGTCCCTTTGTGAACAAACACGTGATTATTAATTTGTTTTGAGCAAGTAGAAATAAAAGCACAAATGGTATACAAATGAAATAACTCATTACAGATCATTCAACTCAAATGGACAGAAGCAGAAAGACAGGTTCTTAAATTTTTATTGTTTTGCGCACCTGCAATTAGTAACTTACAACCGGAAGCAGAGTTGGCTTATCTATTTTATGACTTCAGACAGTATTTTTAACCACCTGAAGCCATCAAAGAGTTTTTAACCACCTGAAGCATCAAAGAGATAAGCCGACTCTCCTTCTAGTGCTGTGTTGTTGATGTCAATATGACTAACTGGCTGTGCATTATTTAACTCATTTGAGATCTTGACGATACAATATTTTCCAAGTTTGATCAAAATAGCATCAGAAATAGGGCCTCCAGAGTGGTATCAAGCAATTGTGGATGGATGGATGACATGAAAGCACATCGGATGATGATCAGCTCAATAAAGAGTGTATATTTAACTAATTATCGAACTCATCCAAGATCATGATTACACAAGCCCATATTGTAAGTTTAATCAAAATCAGATCAGAAATATGGCCTTCAGAGTGGTAAAAAGCTCAGCCAATCAGATGCATGATGTGTAGATCTCACTCATTATCAAATGCATCAAAGCTCTTACTTATATAAGCCTATATTCCAAAGTGTGCTCAAAATTAGATCAGCTATATGGCCTCTAGGATGGTAACAGGCTCAGCCAATCAGATGCAAGATCACCTCATTAATATGTGTAGATCTTGCTCATTATCAGACTTGTCCAAAATCCTGATGCATACCTGCCAACCTTACAGGCAGTGGGGGTGGGGGTATGAGAATCTAAAAGTCCATTTGGTGGTCTTAAGTGTGCATGACCCAAATAAGGGATGTTGTACAAGTGATAGTAAGTTATTTACGCATATAAACCTATAGAAAATGACTGGAAATTCAGAATTTAATAAAAGAAAAGAAAATATCGGTTTTCTTTGAAACCTTTAATACAATTTCAAATAAAAACTAGCCAGTAGACTTAGCACTGTCATATATCATCACCACACACGTGTACACACTCACGTGATTATAAACCACACAGACATCAAATAAAAAAAAATACACAAGGTTTCTGTCTTTCAAATCCATTGGACAGTGTAATGTAGTATTAACTTGTAGCTGCTGGCTTTGCTGCTCTAAATACCGTATATACTCGCATATAAGCAGATACCAACTGCAAACTGCATAAACCCAGACCTGCCATCGCATAATACGCTGGCAGATCTGGGTCTATGCAGTTTGTAAGGACTAATCAGTAGAACAAACATCATAGACCCTGTTATGCTGGCGCATTATGTGACAGAAGATCAGGGTCTATGTTGTTTGCATTTGGACCCGGATTATATGCGAGGATATACGGTAGTTTATTGGAGGGTTTAAATGTCATCAGTGTTCATTAAGTAATCTGTGTAATGGTCGTTGAGACAGACTGCATTTATATTTTAATCACCTCTATGAAAATTAATGTATAGACTGTCCTGTGGTGATAGTTTTCCATTAGCATTAAACGTCAAGCTATGCGAATCACGACTGTTTACTGTTGAACAGGATACAGGTTACATGCATATATCGGATGTCAAGAAGGTCTCTCTCTCTCTCTTTTCAAAGATTGTAAGTCATGTTTTTATAAACACAGGGTTTGGGAGTAAAATATAGTGTTTTTCATGTGACACATTATGATCTGGCAGGTATACTAATGACATAAACATTTATTCCAAGTTTGATCCTAACCAGATCAGTTCTGATAAAAAGATGCATGATTAGTCCTACAATGTAAGATGTCGACCCTGATATTTATGATGTCTTACTGCTAGCACAAGTCATGCTGTGTAGCATTTTGTGAGGTCAGTCAACATGATGAAAATTAGCATCTTCACTGCGGGGAAAAGATAAAAATCAGTCCAGTAAAAATTCACTCAGTTCTGGTAAATCACACCACTGTCACTGATGACACTGATATGTACCAGTTTCATCTCGTAATCTCAAACAGCTTGAAAGTTAAAGAATGCAAAAGAATGTATGACACAAAATTTAAAATACTGATCAGTGACCTTCTCTTGAATATTGGACCCCACCTCCACCCTGCCAATGCCATACATGTCACACCTCATGATAATGAACAAGTATATAAAGTTTCATTTCTTTATTTCAAACAGCTTGAAAGTTATATTGTAGAATAGAAAGTGTGAATGGATGGATATTTAGATGGATGGACAGATGGAAAAGGCTAAGGACAAAAATGTGAACACTGCCAAGTCCAAATGCAATATCTTACCTCACAGCCTCTGCAAATCCATCCCCTCTCCTGGGGATAAAAAGTGTTGGAGTGCTGGGTACTGTGCAATCATCCAGGTCCTCAAAACCTGTAGGCTGTGGCTGAAGTGGGAAACAAGAAATGAAGCTGTCTGCAGACAGGAAAGCTCATCTACACATATTTATTCATTCAGACAACAGATATTTCTTTGATTGGTAATTTTGTATTTATTAGGATGTATGCTAAAATCCAATTTGATCATGCACAAGAAAATGGTGTACTGCTCCTCAGGATGCATGCACATATCTATTTTGATGGCAGTACAAGCAAAAATCTCCCAGAAACCAACCTAAATGAAAAAAGTGTACATAATCTAATGAGCATAAAAAGGTCACAGTGACCTACTTTTGGTATGGTGGTGTAGTACCGCTCATGATGCATGCACATATCTATTTTCATCAGTGGTTCCAGAAAATGAATTAAACATAAAAAGTGTACATAATCACTGGTGGATGCAAAGTTTGTCATAGTGACCTACTTTTGGTAAAGTGTAATACTCCTCAAGATGAATGCAAGCATCTATTTTTATGACTGTGTAAGGAACAGAATTCCAGAAATGAGCTAAACAGAAATATATGTACATGATTACTGGAGCATGAAAAATAGGTCACACATACTTTTGGTATGCTGGTGTGATGCTCTCCAGGCTGCATGCACATATATATTTTCATGACTGTACAAGCAACAGTATTCCAGAAACTGGCCTTAACATAAAAAGTGTACAAGGTCACTGAAGCGTAAAAGTAGGTCAGTGACCTGCTTTAATAATGATGGTGTACTACTCCTCAGGCTGCACGCACAAATCAACTTTCATGACTGTCGAGGCAGTGGTATCTGAGATACTGACTGCTGATGGTGTTATAGTAAGAATGATACGCAATTTCATGAATATGTGTACGAGTGTCATTGGGGGGTGGGGTGGGGGTGGTTAAACAAAATGACAGTCACAGCTGCAAACTGCAGGGGGGGGGGGATTTAAATAAAATGCCAGTCACAACTGCCACCTACAGGGGGAAATAATAACAAAATGCCAATCACAACTGCCAACTGCAGGGGGAAATAATAACAAAATGCCAGTCAAGCACATAACATAGTAATTTTAGTTTATGTAAATTAAATATATTTTTTCACTTCATGGTATTTGTATATTTAATTTTTTTCAAATAATGTTTTCAAAAAAGAAATAAAGATACAATACAAAGCTTCATGTTGTTTTCTTTCAACTCGTATTATCATACAATTGACAGACCAATTCAAGTACAATCATTTTCATGTACATTTTTGGCTAATGGATGTTGAAAATTCTACATATTTTATTTTGTATTCGTTTTTTCAATTCGTATAATTTTAGTCATGTGGTCCATAGCGGGACCATGCTATATCTGGAATTGCGTTATAATGAGGATCATTATAATGAGAAAGAGCTGTATGCCTTTGCTAGAAATAAAATTATTTTTAACACACCTGCAATGTATGATGTGAATGGCAAGACACGGTGGTCAAAATGTCCATATGTATGTCTACCATCAACTTTTAGTTCAAGTTTTCTTACTGTGCAATATCTCCTGTTTTCATCAGGGGATCAACATCAGACCTTGCCTACAAATGCATCAGGTGGGAAGCAATATCCCTAGAGACTGATGGTCAAGGTGTTGAACGATCAAGTCACTAGAAGCAATTGTTTCAAATTTAGGTGGGTGATCAATGGATACAGATTTTAGACCTGGCAGACCGGACTATTATTGCCATGGATGAATTTACATTAAACAAAGTAAAGATATTTACTATGGGATATAAATATCAGTACTTGTGTGGAAGTCAAAAGGTCAAAGGTTATGGTCACAGTAGTCATTGTTCAGCTGGTTCATGAGTATGTGTCAACCTCCTACATATGAAGGTTTAGTTTATATTTTCATTATCATTCTTTTCAAAACTTCCTTACTTCAGGAGGATATCATTTTTTATAGAATACTATGGCTCTCCTAAATATATATTGTTGTAAAAATTGTAAAAATGTACTAATTATATATTTTGTAAACATTGTAAAAATGTACTAATTATATATTTTTGTAAACATTGTAAAAATGTACTAATTATATATTTTTGTAAAAATTGCAAAAATATATTAATTATATACTTTTGTAAAAATTTTAAAAATGTACACAAAACTAGAATATGGTTCTTGCAACACAGATGATCGACCAAAAGTTCCTGAAAACTGACCTAAACGCAAAACTTAACCAAGATGTGAGGAGGGAGTAAAATTTCACATTTTATACTGAGATGAGATCTCGCACTGCACTAAAAACAAAATATCATAACAAAGGTAAATGGTAATACAGTAAAACCTGTCTTGAGCGACCTCTGCTATGAGCGACCACCTGTCATTTATGACCACAATCATAATGCACGGATTGATTTTATTATATAAACGCACTGTTGTGAGCGACCACCTGCAGAATGCAACCAGCAACCTCTTGGCACAATATGCATTTCGACACTGCTATGAACGACCACATCGAAAAAACAGAGATAAACACAACTGAACTTTATTTAATCCTTTGTAAGTACGACCACTTAAAAAGTAAAGACTGTAGGCTGGCTACTGCTTTCGTAAAGTTTACAGATCATGCATGTAGTGTTATATGATAGGATTGTAAACCAAACTAGAGTACATGCAGATTGTTCATCTGGAATAACCTCAACTGTTTCTGCGAGACCAAAATACGATCCGTAGCATTTACCGCGAAGTTGCGAATGGCTGATTGTTCTAAAATAACACTGCTATGAACTGAGAACGAGAACTGTGACAAACACCACTGACCTTTATTTAATCCTTTGTAGCAGTGACCGTTTAAAAAGTAAAGATTGTTCCGAACAAAAACAAACTAACAAACAAACAAACAAACAAACAAAAATTTGGCTGGCTACCGGTTCTGTAAATTTTACAGGTCATGCATGTAGTGTTTTATGTTAGCGATTGTAAACCAGACTAGAGTACATGCAGATTGTTCATTTGGAATTACCTCGGCTGTTTCTGCGAGACTAAATTACGATTCGTAGGATTAACCGTGAAGTTGCAAATGGCTGATTGTTCTAAAATAACACTGCTATGAACAACCCTATCACGAGAACAGAGACAAACAGCACTGCCCTTTATTTAATCCTTTGTAGAAAGATTGTTCTGAACAAAAACAAAAAAAAAAAAAAATTAGGCTGGCTACTGATTCCGTAAATTTTACAATTTATGCATGTAGTGTTCTTTGTTACAGACTGTAAACCAAACTAAAGTACATGTCACAACTGCCATTGTAGTGCCAAAGTCAATGTAGCGGTTGCATACATCGTTTGTCTTTGGAGTTAACCCATAATGCCTCGGGTGTATGATGTCTTTGTCTTTGTTTTAATACCAGTAGGGGAGAGTCGTTTTCTGGATTCGATTGTCATTGTTAACGGATTGTGTTTTTTTTTTTTAATGTTACAGTGATTATAGCCCTCACACCAAGCCGTCATTTGTTCACCTTAGTGTAGCCAGCTACACCCTTTGTTTATATAGTTAATCCCTTTTTGTCGTCGGTGAATTAAGCCTTTGACTTTTGTCTCTAAATAAATTTATTCTGTTTCTGGATGAGTTAATTATGTCTTTTTTTTCATTCATTGGTACATATACATTGTATATGTATTTGTTATTTCCCCAAAGCCTGATCAAAACCGCTACAGTTATTATTACAACTGATCACTGATAACATTAACACCTAGCACCTAAATAACAATGGCAGAATCTATAACAAAAAAGAGACAAATTCTAACAATGAAGGAATGTAATAGAAAGAAGTGAAAAAGGTGAGACCGCTCACAAAACAACAGCCAGTTTAAATGTCGGGAAAACTCAAATTCAGGGTGTTATAAAAGACAAGGAATCAATTAGAAACGAATTAATATGCTAATACATGTATATGTGATCTTCAAATATAAATGTGATTCATGTTTAATGATTGATGTATATCTTTATTGCTATATAAACTTATTTTCTGATAAATGCATGCAAAATTTTAAGAAGAATAAATAAAGAATGTAATATAAACAATGCTGAATTTCAACCTTGGAAACTGGTCTTTTTGTACAAACCCGTTATGAGAGACCACCTGTCATAAGACCACTTTTTGTTGGCGGAAGGGGCGGTCTCTCAAGACAGGTTTTACTGTACCGACAATGGTATATTAAGGAAGCCATAACTAGCATACATAAAGGATGGTGCTCAATTTATGGAAAACCCAACTGGTTCTTTGGTTTTATGGTTTTTTTTTATATATAACTATTGTTTTATACAATATGTGGAGTTCCCATTCACAAAATTAATGGCCATACTGTACAGAAGTGGAGGATTTCAAAGGTAAGATTACCACGAGAATCAAGCATCAATTATATGGACACCGCTTCTCCAAACTGTTGGATCATACAGAGAAAAAGTGTTTCCTAAATACACATCAATATATTCTGAATAAATTTATCAGTTATCTAAAGTTAATTACCTGCATCATCTTCTTATTTAAATATAACCAATCTCACATTAAAACTCAATTCTGAAATCAAATTTTCACCATAGACTTTTATTTTATGTCACAAGATCGCTCCACAACAAAGCACTTTTGTACCTTCTACCTTTATTTCCCTCTTTTCAAAAGAGACCACCTAAAATAATGATATATTACACATTTAAATGCACACTTCCATGAAATGATACATTGAATGTAGTGAACATATGACTGGAATTGAATCCCAAATGAAAAGGTAAAGTATGAGGGAATCAAATCATGATATTAAATGGGTTAAGCACATATTATTTCACTTACCCCAATCATAAATGGTGTCAGTTGTGACACTTGTCGCTCTGGCTGTGGGGGAATGGACTGGGGTGGGCGCTGACTGATCAAGGCCGGCTGTGGGGTTGGGATGACAACCTGACTAGTGGGGGTGATGTCTGTCTCTTGTGCCTCCATCTGAGCTTCATTATCATCTATAATAGTGAGAAAGGATAACAGATTTATCTCTGCATACAGCTGTATGTAAATCATAATTTTCTACAGGAACAAGAACACAGCCCTCTGAGGGTAATGCAAGGTAGAATTCTGCTGTAAAAACAGAAGGATGATGGAAATCTTACGATCACAGAGCAGTGCATAGATTGCTTGGTTGTGATATGATATATACCACAATGCTTGAGTGATACAATACATACCACAGTATGTATCATACGTTTTTGATAAACTAGTGAAAATACAATATGTATAACGATACAGACTCCTACCTTGTCCCTTTCACTTACATGTCTGTTTTGTTGTGTCATGTTGTACGCATTTGGTAAGGTTACTAGTTTCACGTGAATGTATCATGACCGTTTTGCAAATTCAGCATATGTTTTTTTTTACTAACTGTCCAATGCCTTTATAATTATATTACCTTGAAAGCCAAAATATTTGTAGATGTGAGCCTTAAATACAGCTGAGGAGTCTATGTTTAAGATTTTGTCCACCATTTTGTTCCTAGCAAAGCATTATGGGATTTGAAGCTTTTCCACATTGATATCAAATCTACAAACTGTCTTTCATACCTGAATTTTGTACTAACTAGAGACCCTTAAGCTGTATACACTTACTTGGGGAGTTAATGTGTGCAGTCCCAAAGGATTCCAGCATATGTACTTGGAGAACCCCTGATGTCCAATTCCTGGACATATAACTTGGAAACCATTGGGATCCCAACCCAGGGGAGATGCAGTAGCTCAGTGGTTAAAGCGTTTGACTTGTAACAGAAATTTGCATGTTTGATTCCCACCATCTAATTAGCCTGGATGGACTACTGAATTTTTGAATGTCATGGGTAACTTTGCTCTTACTAATTACATTTGGAAGTGTTTCAAGAGTAAAACATATTGGGTGTTCACAAACTCGACCAAACAGATGCAGAATCACCTAATTGTTATGTGCGGATGTCACTCATAATCAAGCTCACTGGAGATCTTGATGATATAAGCTTAAGCTTACATAGCAAGTATGATCAAAATGTGTGGGATTAAAGAGATGATAATAAAAATGACAAACACAACTTTTAATTGCTTTATTATTATTTTTTTTTTAATGTAACAGAAAAGCGTAATCCATATACAGTCAAGCGTAAGACATAATTAGGTGAAAAAAAAAGAAAGAATGAATACGCCAAAAGCATAATGGTTGGCAGGTATGATATAATTTGATACTGAGGTTCCTGTTGCTGTAAGAATACAAGTTGCACTTAACTTTTTTACAACTGGGGTTCATATCGTTGCATACAATGTACCAATAAATAATACCTATAAATAATACACGTACAGACCATCTTAATCATTTTCCCAATTAATCTGGAATAGCATAGTGATACCATTAATATTCATGAGACCATAAGTTACCAGTGAAAAAGACGAAGCCAAGGTGTTGATCTGGCTTCATCTTATACTCCACATAGACTTATATATGGATGAAGAACTGAAAATTGACGAAATTAGCAAATTCGACTTATACTCTACATGGACTTATAGGCTGGCATATACAATAAAATAAATGTGCAATAATAACAAGGTGTACCTACCAACAATGACAACATCATCATCATCATCTTCCTGTTCTCCAGTCTGCATCTGGTCATCTCCATTTTCCTCCTCCATATCTCCTCCCATCTAGACATCATGCAAAGTTTATATTATTACAAAAATAGTTGAAAGCCATTAGAAACATAAATCTAACATCAAGATCTACATAATCTCAAGTACAACTGCAATAGGCTTTCCATTATATGGCATAGTTTATATAACCTCAAGTTAATTGCAATCTACTTTCCGTTATATAACATAAAATGTATGTAGCTCAAGTCTAATACCATTAGGCTTTCCAATATATGACATTAGTTTTATATAACCTTAGGTCCAACTGCAATAGATTGTCCATTATATGACAGAAAGTTTATATAATCTCCATCGAATTACAATAGACTTTCCATTATGTGACATTAGTTTATATAACCTCAAGTCCAACTGCAAAAGGTTTTCCATTATATGACATAGTTTATATAACCTCAAGTCCAATTACAATAGACTTTCCATTATATGACATAAAGTTTATATAACCTTCAGTCAAATTACAATAGGCTTTCCATTATATGATATAAAGTTTATATAACCTCAAGTCCAATTGGAATAGGCTTTCCATTATATGATATAAAGTTTATATAACCTCAAGTCCAATTGGAATAGGCTTTCCATTATATGACATAGTTTATATAACCTCAAGTCCAATTACAATAGGCTTTCCATTATATGATATAAAGTTTATATAACCTCAAGTCCAATTGGAATAGGCTTTCCATTATATGATATAAAGTTTATATAACCTCAAGTCCAATTGGAATAGGCTTTCCATTATATGATATAAAGTTTGTATAACCTCAAGTCCAATTGGAATAGGCTTTCCATTATATGACAAAGTTTATATAACCTCAAGTCCAATTACAATAGGCCTTCCATTATATGATATCAAGTTTATATAACCTCAAGTCCAATTGGAAAAGGCTTTTCATTTTATGACTAAGTTTATATAACCTCAAGTCCAATTACAATAGACTTTCCATTATATGACATAGTTTATATAACCTCAAGTCCAATTGGAATAGGCTTTCCATTATATGATATAAAGTTTGTATAACCTCAAGTCCAATTGGAATAGGCTTTCCATTATATGACAAAGTTTATATAACCTCAAGTCATTTTATGACTAAGTTTATATAACCTCAAGTCCAATTACAATAGACTTTCCATTATATGACATAGTTTATATAACCTCAAGCCCAATTACAATAGACTTTCCATTATATGATATAAAGTTTATATAACCTCAAGTCCAATTGGAATAGGCTTTCCATTATATGATATAAAGTTTGTATAACCTCAAGTCCAATTACAATAGACTTTCCATTATATGACATAGTTTATATAACCTCAAGTCCAATTACAATAGACTTTCCATTATATGACATATAATTTATATAACCTCAAGTCCAATTTGAATAGGCTTTCCATTATATGATATAAAGTTTATATAACCTCAAGTCCAATTACAATAGGCTTTCCATTATATGATATAAAGTTTATATAACCTCAAGTCCAATTACAATAGACTTTCCATTATATGACATAGTTTATATAACCTCAAGTCCAATTACAATAAACTTTCCATTATATGACATAGTTTATATAGCCTCAAGTCCAATTGGAATAGGCTTTCCATTATATGACATATAATTTATATAACCTCAAGTCCAATTTGAATAGGCTTTCCATTATATGATATAAAGTTTATATAACCTCAAGTCCAATTACAATAGGCTTTCCATTATATGATATAAAGTTTATATAACCTCAAGTCCAATTGGAATAGGCTTTCCACTATATGATATAAAGTTTATATAACCTCAAGTCCAACTGGAATAGGCTTTCCATTACAAAATGTGCTGTACAATTTTTCATCACCAAGTTCTTGTAATTCTTATGACTCTTCATATCTTTATAACAAAACAACAGTGATGGATAAACTATATTACATGCTATTTATTCTCACGCACAAGTCAATTCAATCAAGTAAGTTTTGTCATTTGTATAGCCTTGTAAAAAATCATCCATTATCATAGAAATCCACAAAACCTTGGAATGGAAACTTACTTATGGCTACATATTGTAGTCCATCAAAAGGAGACAAATAAAATCACAAATAAAAATTAAAACACCTCTGGATATTCTTCATCCTGAATGCCTTCTTCTCCTTCCTCTCTTTCCTCATCTTCCTCCTCTTCATCATTTCCTTCCTCATCTTCCTCCTCCTCATAATCCTCCATCACCTCTGTGTAGATATCATCATCCCCACCTTCATCATCATACTCCTCCTCCTCCTCCTCCTGAAATTTGTAACATCTCAAATATTGTTGGTTTTTCTTTTATATAAGACATGCAAACCTCTCATCCAGCAACATTCTGTATGATGGAATAGAAATCAAGGATTTTTCATGGGTGATTAGAAATGGGGCCTGGTTATAAATTTGGGGGAAGAAACTAAAATGAATCTGACATACAATTTTCCAGACTGAATAGCTGTAATTGGGTGCTCTGAAAGATTGAGAAATATTTCATTGCAGAATACGGGCCAATTTATATTAAGAATAAAGTCTATTTTCGGCCCTTCAGGGCCCTAGAAAAAAAAATCCTTAGCAATATATGGCAAAGTAAAGCATTTCTCTAATTCATAATATTATATAAGAGGTCCTCTCAAACAAACCATATTCCTACCTCAATACCATGGACCACATGCTACACACAATACCAAAAGGGATAAGGTATATCTCCAACAGTACTGAATAGGGTACATAAAATTAGGCATCAATTCATTAAATAATGTAAAACATGGTCTCACATGTAGGCTCAAAAAGTGTACAGTTTTGTATGAAAAGCATGTGCATTGCAGATTGTAAGAGAGACGATAAAATTTTACTGCAGATCCACTGTCAGATACTGTATTGGGTAAATATCAGTGTGGTGTGAGTTTCATTACTTTTGCAACATAATCACAAATTGTTAAACTCTAACTAAGCAGAATGGAATAAAACCAGTGGAAATATGCCACAATCTTGAAAACTGAACACCAATTCTTCACACTCTAAAATTCATGAAAATTTGACAATGGATAAATTCTTATAAATAAATAAAGTTCTAGCCTTGGATCTTGTATTAAATTTAAAACTGGCAAGATTATTTTGTTTTTATTTTAAACAGCACAGGACAGTCAAGGGTATTGTCAATACAAATTTATATGGACGGCTGTAAAAAAAAATCTATTATAAGTACTTACTTTTCTTTCAAAGTCTGACAGGCAACCATAAATCCCGATCATATCATGATTTAAAAGAGAGGGGGGGGGGGGGAGAGGAGGGAGAGAAAGAGCAACATAGAAAATAGAGCTATCAGCAATGGCTGCATTCCAAAGGATCCTGCCCACTGCAATTTGCTTAGCATGGTCTTAAACAGTGCAACTTGTGTTGTGAAACCAAAGTTTGGAAAATAGACAATCAGGGGACATAACTCCTGAAAAGGAGGGTGGAAATCCAACTCATTCAAGGTTGCATCAATATAAAAGGGCATGAAAGACACAGTTGAAATACTATATTCCTTAATAAAGTTATGCTGTGGAAACCAAATGAGGGGGAGCAATATGGAACCATAACACTTGTAAATGATAATATGGAATGCTGGAAATAAAACTCATTCAAGGTCTCATCTATATAGAGATGCATGCCAAATTTGGTCAAAGTCCAACAATCCTTGGGAAAGTAATACTGTGGTAATGCAAGTTAGGAGAATAGGTAATCTGGAGGCCATAACTCATCTAAACTGATGACAGAGAAAGATGGAAATTGAACTCTTTCAGGTTGTCGTCAATAGAAAGTTGCATACCAAATTTGGCTAAAAGTGAAAAATTCTCAGTAAAGTTATCTTCCGGACATGAAATTGCTGATGGATGGAAGGACTGATGGATGTGATTATTATAAGCATTTGCCAACTTGGTCTAGTGGCTCTATTATGCAGCATCCCCATACTCAGCTCATGCATTAGATGTGTTGCCTGCCAGCTCCCTTTCTAAGAAATGAATCTAAATTCTTAAACCTGCAATCTACAGACAACTGAATCTTTTCACCAGGTTTAAAGTTTCCATCTTTGGAAGAGTTGCATGACTTTACACACACATGCACAAATTGAGCAGTATAACATAATCAGTGCCTTTTCAAATAGTACAGGGATCATTAGTAAAAGAAAAAGTTACAGTGCTGGAATCATTAGTCAAAGAGAAAGTTGGTAAAATAAATCTCACCCCATCACTGCCAACAATAATAACATCTTCATCCTCTTCCTCTTCCGGTATTTCAGTCCCAGGATGGGTAGTGGTGGATGACCCTGATTTGATCAGACCTTCCTGGCTGGTAGACTCTGATGGGGTCTCAACTGAGTCCTAGATTAAAATTAATTGATCCACTTTTTATATTTTTAAAAATCTTATTAATTGTACCTTAATTACGCAACAAGGTCTAAGACTTGTACCATAAGTGCCTATAAGCTGAGATTTTTTTTGTTGTTGTTTTTTTTTGGTTTAGTGTTTTTTGGCCCAGCAACACAAGTAGGTTATTTAGTGCAGAGGGAATTGGATTAATGTGCCTAGTCCAAAAATAGTCCAAGGCATTCAACCCAGACTGATCAAATGGTTGGATGTAAACCCGCATCCTTTCAGTCGTAAGTCCAGCAGACTAACCACTGCCCAACCATGGCTCCTGCATCCTTTAGTTGCCTCTTACAACATCCAGGAGGCGACACTGGGCCTATTCTACATCTCTGAGCTCGCAGTTGGGAACGGATAGAGGGTCAACTTGTAAGCCATACATTATCATTTTTAACATTTAAGCCAGTTATACTAAAAATCTTGCCAAAACCTGTTACTTTTGTTTACTAATGAAGTTCATTATTGATGATGAGACTTTCAGAGAACAAAATCTGCTACTCCTTCCCAAATGTAAGTCAAAGTATCAGAAACAATCCCAACTTGTAAGCCAGTGTATGTGTTTATTTACCAACAGAAAGAGCATCTATAATACTAACATAGTCACCTATTTTCCTGACAGATTTCATGGTAAAATATGCTATAACCTACCATATATACTCACGTATAAGCCGATACCAACTGCAAACTGCACAGACCCAGATCTGCCATCCCATAAATGCGCTGGCAGATCAGGGTCTATGTTGTTTGCATTTGGACCTGGATTATGCGCAAGTATATATGGTATAACATATACATGTATCAACCCCCATATTCATATCTGCAAAAATGGTAATTTCTGTGACCCTTTTATAAGTTATAGCATATTTTACCATGAAATCTGTCATCTGCATGTCGACTTATAAACAAGTATATACAGTATAATATATACTCTTGACGGCCCTTTGAGACAAAAGTTTTTATGTCAACTCAATGACGATTTTTCTGATGACATAAGGATCTTGTAATTGGTAAAAGAATGCAGTTTATATATAAAATTTTGACGGCATTTCATACGACATTCTGTACCTGTAATTTATTTCACATATTTTTTAAAGAACTTTCACATCTTTACCTTTTATCTTACAGGAATAAAGTATGTTTATTTTTTCTTAAGGGTTTATGTTCCTAAAGATTTTAGCAACTTGTACCTTTACCACTTTTACTCTCCAACTTTTACTTGGTATTATATATAAAGGATTGTGCTGATGTACCAATAAATCCTACCCTATACCTTGGCATTATGTATACATGATCGTGCTGATTTGCCAATAAACCTTACACCTTGACATTATGTATACATGATTGTGCTGATGTACCAATAAACCATATACCTTGGCATTATGTATACATGATTGTGCTGATATACCAATAAACCCTATACCTTGGCATTATGTATACAAAATTGTTCTGATGTACTAATAAACCATATACCTTGGCATTATGTATATATGATTGTGCTGAGGTACCAATAAACCCTACCCTATACCTTGGCATTATGTATACAAGATTGTGCTGATTTGCCAAAAAACCTTACACCTTGACATTATGTATACATGATTGTGCTGATGTACCAATACTTAAGAATTAACCTTCATATTTTACACCATTCATGAAGGTTTGAAAATCATTTACACACTGCATGATATTTATCATTTACACACTGCATGATATTTATCTGCTAAAATAATCAAATCAGCAGTAAATCAGAAATTTACCTCTGCAAATGTATTCTAAAAGTCATCTGTTTATGGTATTGTAAGTAATAAATATTTTCCAATCAGTTAAATGTTCTAAAAACTGCTAGAAAGGCTGATTCTTGGTGGGGTGACCAAAACTTTACTTATCTGTAATCCAAGTGGGCTGTCGATCAGTCATATTGCTGACTATATGTATATGTAAACCATTGTGTAATCACCTTCTACTGATGAGACTTAGGCACTTAAGTGATTTTACCTGTATATGACAGACCCGTTTGTATCATATTAACTTTGCCACTTTCACTAGATACTCAGTGGTGCTGTTGACAGATGTACATGGACACATTTTTACAAGAAAATCTTTGACTTTAAGAAAGTTGATAAGATAATATATCTATACAAATAATAATGAATCTAGTAGTTCCTTTCTGGTGTTATGAACTAACAGCTTCTAGTGTTCTGCACCACATGATCATACCTGCCAAAAACACCATTTTTTTTACTTCCAAACCCCTGACATGGTCATGTTTAGAAAAAACACGATTTTCAGTTATCTTCGGAGAATAAAACCCCACCAACTCAATATATGCCTGTAACATGTAGCATGTATAAACGGTAAACAGTCCTGCTTAGAGCTCATGTAAAACTATCCTCTGGGCATTTTATACAGCTGATTGTCACAGAGACAATTAAAAGGAAAGGTGGTCAGGTATAAACAACCACCATTTCACATATTACTTAACTGGCTAACAATAGCTAGGGTGATGTGTTAGGTCCTTTGAAGACTGTTGTAGGGGAGCCCATTATGCTAATTTGCATTGGTAATGTTCACAAAGTGGAACAACCCAATTCACTTTAGGTTATAGGTAAATCAAAGAGATGTGTGTTGAAGAAAAAAAAAAGTTGTTACACATTGTAGCCTGAATGAGAATGTTTAAGCCATCTGTATTAAAGATTATTGGCAAGTTTGTGAGCAATGATTATTTCAGTTCTTGGGATAGTGTTCAAGTGTGATTCATTTTGGAAGGCAAAATGTCAAAATGCATTTTCTGTGATTCAGGAAGCAACAAGCTATAAGTGAAGCAAGCAAAGCCAAGCAAAACTAAATTTCAGAACTCCTGGTTGATGGAGTTTGACATTGTGAAGCACAGCAGCAAGGGGGAGCATTTAATTTTTTGCACATACTGCAAACACCATGTCAACATAAGTCATTCTGGAGTGTATGACATTTGTCGAAATAGCAGCACCACCTGTATGTAACATTGGGACAAACCAGAACATACACGACATCCAGATTAGTTGTCTTTTTTATAATTCTTTATCTTAATCTTTTCAAAATACCAACTATTAATTGACCCATGCTTTTCAGGATGATTTTAGCCATGAAACAGGTTGATTGAAAGACAATAATAAGCACACACTCGTGTTTGCACAGTTGATTTGTGTTGATAAAGAGATTGCGTCAACATTTGTACTGGACAGAGGCATTTATTACTGATGCAGAAAGATAATTTTCTATTCCTAGAATTAATCTAATTGGCTCCCTCCCAGAAATCTTCAAAGGACTTAACACATCACCCTAGCTATTGTCAGCCAATTAAGAAATATGTGAAATGGTGATTGTTTATAGCTGACCACCTTGCTTTTTCATTGCCTCTATGACAGTAAGCTGTATAAACTACCCCAAGGATAGTTTTACATGAGCTTTAAGCAGGACTGTTTACTGTTTATACATACTACATTGTTACGGGCATATACTGAGGTGGTCGTTTTTTGTTTTTTTTCTTCTCAAAAAGTTTCCAGAAAATCGTGTTTTTCATAACACAACCATGTCAGGGGGTTTGGTAGTCAAAAAAATTGTGTTTTTAGCGTGACATGTTGTGTTATGTCAGGTATGGGGGAGCTGACAAGATAATAAGCAGAAGGAACATAGGTGAAAGGTCAATTGTGATCCAATCAAAGTAGTGCACTGAAGCAATGTAATCTGCACCATATTTTTCTCATTACACAATCTCTGGCATTCAACCAATCACTCTTTGAATTAATTTGCACATTTTGAGATGTGATTTAGTTGGTGTTCATCCTTTGAGATAATTTAATTTGGATGAGGAAAAACAAATTATCTACCATGTTTCCCATGTAAAAAAAATCATCTACCATATTTGTCATTGCCATTATGTGACAACAGATCAAACTGCATAGTCTCAAAACCTTTTGAGCAAGAATCGCAAATTCATCTGATGCTCAAACTGAAAACCACAAAATCAAATATGATACAGTAGAGCGACTCAAGAAAACATCTGAACGTTTTGGAATTCTAATTTCGTTCTAATTAAAATTATAGACTGTCGAAGTTTTGGAACTTTGAGCATGAGTTCTTACTCAAAAAGTTTTGAGAATACAGGGCCTGGTCCTATGCTGGTAGCTTTAAAACACATGTAGAACAAACTGTATATGCTGTATGCAGACAAGGGTCTACATTGTATGCAGTTAGGTCTATGCTGGTCTATGATGTACACAGTTTGGTCAATGCTGCATGCAGTTCGGTCTATACTGTATGTGGTTGGGACTGTGCTGTACATAAATATGGGTCTTTGCTGTATATACATATGGGTCTAGCTGTATGCAGTTGCATTTATGATGTACACAGATATAGGTCTATGCTGTATGCAGTTGGGTCTATGCTGTACACAGTTGGGTCTACACTGTATGCAATTGGGTAAGCACTGTACACAAACCAATACAGTATAATACCATTTCTTGCCAGGATGATGATGAAATGTAAACAGCACTTTAATATGTATTCCTGAAATTTCATATGTTTACTCTGGGAAATCATATGATTGCACTAATTGAGAATTTATGACAGGATCACTGATTAAACCAAGAATGTTCACCTATCTGTAACAGACTGTTACTCATACCTACCTGTAACAGGACTCTTGCTCATACCTACCTGTAACAGGACTTTTGCTCAAACCTACCTGTAACAGGACTCTTACTCATACCTACCTGTAACAGGACTCTTGCTCATACCCACCTGTAATAGGACTCTTACTCATATGTGTAGTCACAGATATGCAAAAGTCAATACATGTATGATACCACATATCTCTGGGTGACTGTATACCTGAGAGGCTTGTGACGCTTCTGACTGCAGAGGCTGTAATGTGATTGTCACTGAATCCTCATTTGTGATTGTGATTGATGGAACAGTTGGATGCTCCTGAAAGCAAATTTTTGGAATAAAATGTTTTCTCGACAATACTTAGCTATCATAATACATTAGGAAGTACACCCACTACCTTGCAAATCCAGCTCTCCCAAACTAAAACGTTCACCGCATCATTTGGCTTGTTCTTATAGCAACAAAAGTGGTCAGCACCTAGGTGGAAGTCTGATTACAGTGGTCTCAAATTTGACAGAGGGATTGGTACCAAATGCTTTGAGTCATCAGTTACTACTGGAGTGGATGTGTATGCTCTTCTAAAGGTTTAACTGTGGTAAGGGTTTGGTAGGGTATGCCTGTGTTATAACTGGGTAAGTATATTTGAAGAAACTCAAAAAATTGGTTTCTTCTTCAAATATTTTGCCCAATCATAATACATTAAGAGAATAGGTAAAAGGACGAGGGAGTTACATCCCCTACATTGGAGTTGGCCCTGTCTCTGGTCTCCGAATGTAAATGAAGCAGCTTAGAGTTCATGTGAGATATGGGCTACATTTAGCACGTGGCTACAATTGGATATTGTTGGTAAAAACATATTCACTCTTACAAATCCAGTGGAAGCGGAATAACCCACATTGTAATGAAGCTGCTGAATGACCTGGGAAGGTCGTCTGTTGTGCTGCTAATACAGTTTTTACCACATCATAATAAGCCCTTTTGGAATGCTATGCTAATACACGTTTAACCACATCAAAATAAGCCCTTTTGGAATGCTATGCTAATACACGTTTTACCACATCAAAATAAGCCCTTTTGGAATGCTATGCTAATACACGTTTTACCACATCAAAATAAGCCCTTTTGGAATGCTATGCTAATACACGTTTAACCACATCAAAATATGCTATGCTAATACAGTAGGACCCAGCTATAACACGATGGTCGGGGTCCACAAACGAGATCGTGCTACGTCCTGAACCGTGCTATAACCAAGTCATTTAGCTGAAGAAAATGATGCATGCACCAAAAAAATGGTGGTGGTGGTGGTGGTGGGGGGGGTGTAAATTGTGGGCTCAAAACAACGTGCTTCATTGGCACAGTTACCATCTTAAATCAATGCATATTAAATGAGAAATACACATGCAGCGAAAACAGAGATTGCACATATAATATTTTACTTTATTCAGAGAACCATGCATTGGTACATGTATATGTACATGTCTATTGTATAGCATGAACAGTTAAAGGATCAACACATGTACTCACCAACCGATCTCATGGCATGCGTAGGAGTGAGTCCATAATAATTCCATCGAAAATATGCACACAGAAGTATAATATCATTGTCTGATAAAGTTCTGAAATCCTACATCGTCGTCTAGTCATTGTAAATCGTCATCGTCTAGTCATCGTAAATCATGTCCGACTCCGATTCCTCAGCTTTACTGTCGTATGCGGGTGCTTATGCAGAGACTGAGCTTGGGCTCTGCAAGTAACACTTTGATCATAAAGTCAGAAATCAATTAAAGATGCAACTGGACACGTGTCAATTGTGTGGCAAGATCACAGGGAGTTCAAATAACCACCCTCTGTTACTTGGCACTGAACAAGTAAAACTCGCGGCTTGATCAAAGGGTTGTCACGTGGGAAAACAACTTGAAAACAAAGTGAGTGCTTTTACAAGTCAAAGGCTTATCGGACCACAGGCACTGGCAGATAACTTGGGAAATATCACTTGGGAATTAAATCTGACTTGTGGAAACACCGGACTTAATCCTGTCCATGGCTTCAAGCTTCTTTTTAACAGTAAAAGCTTTACGTTTCCGTGTACAGTTATCCATTGTAAATAGCTACTAATTAAAACTCTGACACCTATTTGTTGGTACAGCAAGAATAATTGTTAATCAACAACGGGGTCATTTTTATAGGGAATGTACAATATTATTCACTGGTCAACCGATTGCATGACGATTGTCTAACAACATCGCCAAGACACGTGTGCGTTGGTGGCTTTCGTTTTTTTGATGTTTTATAAATCATTGCCGCATGGTTTGAACAACCTTTAGCTTTGAGATTGACTTTGATGATTGTCAATGACTTAAATTAATTGATTTATAAATTCAGGTGCGAATCTTTTATCAACCACCGCATTGTTTGGTGCTTGGCTGTGTATGCAGTTGAATGAGCAAACATATGTCGGTTATTGTTTGAGCAACGATTGTACACAGAATGTATTGAAGACAAACACAAAGAAGACTTAATGACTTTATTGTTCATGTATCAGTAATAATAAGATTAACACTTATCAGCTTTAAAATGAGCTGACATCTTTCAAAAATAAACTAAGATCAAAGTGCATTGATTGGCTACTGACACATTTGAAATGAACATTCACAAATAGAAATGTTCAGCATCTTTATTCATATAAAGAAAGATGCAATCATAAGACACTTTTTCTTCAAGAATAAAATACAGCTTACCAAATTATTAAATCAAACTCATTTATTTTGGCACAAGACTTTGCAGTAGTTCAAGAAATTGGCGAAATTATTATAAAATTTTGGTAGCCATGCCATGATCGTATTATATCCGAATTTATACACGATCTCTTCCCCAAAATGATAATTAATTTTGTACACATTATTTTTCGTACTTTGAAGAGAATTTATTTTTTTTCATGTACGAAAAAATAGATGACATTTCGGGAGCCATGCCACGATCGTGTTATATCCGAATTCGTGCTATAACGAAGCGTGCTATTGCGGGGTCCTACTGTACACGTTTTACCACATCAAAATAAGCCCTTTTGGAATGCTATGCTAATACATGTTTTACCACATCAAAATAAGCCCTTTTGGAATGCTATGCTAATGGCAATAACCCTAACCTCGTGAGCAGATATGCACGAGAAATTAATTGATCTTGGGTTTGTTCCTTGTAGGCTGAGCAGATAACCCATTGTATCCAGGATTATACAGCCTGAGTGGAAATACTGTCCCTTTCTTCTTCTGAGTGGTAAGAACAAGTGAGATCTCACTATCCTGATTGGCTCAGTTTCCATTTGGTACCAATTCTGAACCCTGACAGAGTCCTAGAGATGACCCTGAGACTAAGGGTCCAGACAGCAGTTTTAAGACAAAGGACTGATTCCCCATGAGCAGGAGCCTGTTCTTGGCAATGAAAGCTGAGGTCACCATGACTGAAACTGAATTATTGTGGCAGAACTGGTGACAGTTTGGGATAATTGACAAAGCATGTATCTCACTGATTCTGCTTGTTGTAGCTAAAGTGACTAGGAAAGCTGGTTTTGTATGAGAGGTGAGTCATGAAGGCTCTGGACACTGGTTCACAGCATGCGTTATTCAACCATGTCATAACCCATGGCAAATTCCATTTCAGACAATTGGACAAAGCCTCCAGTTGATACAAATCAATGTTCATTAGGTCAGAGAGGTCTTTGTTCTTGCCTACATCATTCCCTTCCATGATGGTGAATGGAACAGTAGCCCCAGGCTGATAGATGCTAACCTCAAAGATCCATAAAGAGGAAGTTAGCTATTTCTGGTACCAATGATTTTAAGGGTGAGATGTGATTCTGCTCGCACTTCATTTCTCCTCACAGGCTTTTAGAGTGGTGGCCTTCTTGCCAAGCAATTCTGTCCACCACATGTTCAAAGAATTGTTTCTTTCTGAGTGCTTGTTTGATATGAGCCAGGCATGCAGGTTCATATAGTTGTCCCCCTCTTATAAGGCCACCCTTTCTGCAGCATGAAAGTGACTTTATAAGAGGGTGGCCTTTCTAGAGGGGTATCATATGTATGTGAGTAATAATTACATATAAAGTATGAATGGCATTACCATCTTTTAAATATTTAATATTTTTATTTAAAAATCAAGGGCATGTTATGGAATTAATGTTATAAAACTTATATTAATCTTATTTAAAATAATTATGAATAATCATCACTTGTGGTGCAAAACCACCTTGTCAATAAAATCAGGGTACAAACATCTGCTTGTAACTATCATTGTCTGGTTGTCCATCCATACCATTTTCCCACTGCTTAAGAATGTATTATTAACGATGTTTATTTGAATCTTTCTTATGTCAAATTTCTCAGTAGTGATCCAAGGACTCTCTTTTCATTTAGTCAAATTGTTTTCCCTTTTCCTTCTAAACTGAGAATACCTGACGACAGCATTTTTTGCAACAACTTATTCCTGCATTGGCAATTTGTAGTTATTACACGAAATGCTCAGTGTTTACAAAAGAAGTGAGCTTGTAATGTGACCCACTGGTTTTAGTCTGGTACCCTTTCAAACACATTTCGTAATCTATTCAAGAGAAGCCACTAAGGCTAATGTACCATTTTAACTTTATGAAGACTGGATATCATGCTGACTTGAGTTGAACAATACTGTACTTCTCAGTGGTTAGCTTTTGTCTTCTTGATAATTATTGGTGGTAATAATAGCCAGTAATTATCAAAGTGACAAAACCTAACATTTAAACAACACAAAGCAGGAAGGATAATTGGATTACTTACCTCTTGGATTAAAGTTAGGTACTTTATCACTATGTTTGAACAAATGTAAATGGTTATGTTTAGAAATCGGCAAATATTCACGAGATTTCTTTCTGTAAACCCCTTATGTGGCCACTTGGGAGGGGTAAATTTAAAAGTTTGTGCATTAATATGCTGGTCACGGGTTGCATTAAAGGGGTGATTATCCTTAAGGGGTGCTTTTGAACACAAACTCATTTGTGCCAAGGGATTCTGGCTGTATCTGGATTTGGATGGAAAACCTGCATTCAGGTGTTTGAGCAGGCCGATCTCTGCTGCGGAATTCTGCAGCAAAGTTCAAATGGTCATTGATCCATGATTTTTCACACTTAAGGGGAACACTCAGGAATAAATAGCACACCAATTCCATCATTTTCTGCAAGACTTTGTGAAACGTAGGGGTTTGTGAAAGGCATATGCATCTAGACTGTGCCAATTCAGCGCAAACTCAGACTTTCAGATCTGGTACTGGAGCCAAAGGACAGAAGCTGCGTTTCACCTCATCACAAACTAACTGATCTACAAGAATTCCACCCCAAGAGACACAGATTCGACTGAAGACCAGGGGGTCAGTAAACTATTTTGTGCGAATCTGCTGATTCTGCCAGAAATGTGGCAGACTTGAATGTGGATTGTCAATCATGACATCCCAAACCAGAAGACAGTATGTATGTATTAGTCATGTTTTACGGCACCTCAGGACAAAAGTGGCTATGTAAAGCCAACTAAAGATAAAGTTCGAAAAATGTACAAACGAACTGCACAAAAATTTAGGAACATAAACCCTTCGATATAAATGTAAACATTAAGTACAGGAAGATAAAATATAAAACATACAGATGTTAAAATTCTGTAAAATGCATATAATGTAACAGATAAAGGTAACACATATCTGAGACATGCTTTTCGCTTGCCTTTTAATGAAACTGACAACAGTTGAATTGTTGGACAGAATAAGAACTCCTTTTCCAGACAGCATCTGCTGCCATAACTGAAAGGGATTCACTATGGCCTTCCTTTCCAGTAGACTGATGTGTAATATATGTACGTATTAGCCTTCAACGGCAACTCAGCACAATAAAGATTATATGGTACCAATTAGAAATAAAGTTCTAAAAATGTAAAAATAAAGAACTGCACAAACAAATGTAAAAATAAAGAACTGTACCAAAATAATTCCAAATAAACGTAAATATGAAGCACTACAAGATAAAAGGTAAAGATGTCAAAATTCTGTAAAATATTTACAAAATAAAATTAAAAGGTACAAAATAAAAAAACCTAAAAAATATAGGGTTGACTGATATGTAATGAGTGCTCCTGAAGGGGCCAAACCCTACTCTTTTCTTGGAAGGAGGTGGGCACCCCAGCCTGTCATGCTGGCATCTGTGCAGATCGTGATTTCTGGCAGTTGATTCTGCAGTGGGATGCCAGCTGTAAGCCAGTGAGGTTCTCCCGTTTGCTAAGATGGGACCTCGTATAGTCTGAAACTGTTACCATTTTGTCTTGGGTGGGCAAAGTTTCAGCTTCCAATGGAATAGGTGGATCATCTGCTGGAGTCTCATGAACAGGCGGCCCATGATGAGATCCACTACTGCATTGAGATACAAGAGACTGTGTGGATGGTAAACACTACCAAGATTGTTTTCAAAGCCCATTCCTGAGGAAGACAGCCTCAGTTCAAGTGGGAATGAAATGTTGGGACAGAATGAGATCTGAGTTTCCCTTGTTGACAAGGAACTAAGGTGAAGCAGAAGTGAAACAAGGGATTCCATGCCCTAGTACAAAAAATAACTCACTTTGTGCTTCTGTGGTATGTTATCCAGGTTGTTTCATGTCTCAGATGAGGAGGTGGCTTGAAAGTGTAACATAGTTCTTGTGAAGCCCTGGGGAATGATATTCAGACCAAAAAGTGTGCCATAATTCTCATGAAGATGCCGGGATTGATATTCAGACCCAAAGGGAGTGCCCAGAAAGTGTGACATAATTCTCATGAACATCCAGGGACTGATAATCAGACCAAAAGTGAGTGCCTTGAAAGTGTTACCCTGACCATGGCTGTTTGGGGAAATAACAAGAGATGCAGGTGGGAGGTAGCCTTAGCTCTGGAGAATCTCTCCAAGCCGGAGAGAATTTTTGTGCTTTACAAGCATCAGGGCTTGGGACACAAATCCGGGCTAGAAGACGGTAAACTTTGTTTACTGCCTTATCTGAAGATCAGATCTCTTCTACCTCCGCTGCCAGGGTCAACAAGTGGGAGGAGGCAGTGGACCGGAACAAAGGAGGAGGTGCCACCTCAGCCTGTTCTGTTTCAAACTCCTTAGAGTCCACAAGGACTGACAGGACATCTTTGTCCTGCTCTCGCCCCTGGGAAGCAGGGCTTTGCGACCCTGTGTCTCTCTGGTATGGAGGAGAGTTGGGAGTAAGGAATGCCTTGTCCCAAACTCCTCACGTGAAGCAAGGAGGCTGTCCCTAGTGGCAGACTTGGCAGGAGGATGAGAACATCTCTCAACCGTCCTGAAGCATCTGACGAAAGAGGACCTGTATCCCTCCTTCCTTTTTTACACCACTTTGTGAAAGGGTGATGTAGGACCACGACTTGTAACATCAACCTTGCTCTAAGGCCGTGGTGGAATAAATGGGAAGGACATGTCACTTCCTTGGATGTCCCCACATCCCATTTGGATTAAGAGGATTTAAAGGGAAAGAGGGGGGGGGGGGGGAGGATACCGATCTTCTGATCCCACTCCCTCATCTGGCACATAGACACTGACTGGGTTTATCAGTAGCCTGGTGAGAGGGGTCTTGACCCGATCACTGTCTCTGTACTACAATGATCAGTGACTGCTACTACAGTGACTGGTCAGGCTACCTTGATCTGTAGGTGCACCCCTCTTCAGATCATATAGGGCTAGATCTTAGCTCTCATTTTGCTCCGAAGTTTAGGGGTGTCTCCCGTCCCTCCTGTTACTCATTGAAATCTCCCGCATACGCAAAATTATTATTGAAAATTTTCTTTTTCTTTTTCCACATTCTGGCTCCAGTGTAATATATTTACAGTAATACTGCCTGTGATCACGTGACTGAACTGGTTTAAGCAGGGCAAGTCAATGTACTTGCTAATTTCATCCTTATATCCTGTTGGCATGGTCAACTGGCTTCATTTGAACTTAGTCCACGTGGATTATGCTATGTGTGAATAGAAGTAATTTGGAAAGGATTAAAGACGTTAATTGATTATGGCTGGGTTACTGAAAAGCTCAATCAGCATGAAACAATAAACATTACTTTGATTCTGTCCAAAAGGTATGTTCTGCTTCAGTGCTTAAAGATGTCGAGATGAATTAAGTCTATATACTATGTATGATAAAAAGTAATTTGGACAGGATTAAAGATGTTAATTGATTATGGTTGAAATATTCAACAGCTCAAGTGGCATAAAACTGGCTCAGTTTGACTTCGGTGTTTAAAGTTTGTTGAGATGTCTAAATGTGCATTATCTCCCAATGCCAAAACACCAAAATCCAAGCAAACAAAATATCACACGAAATTCAGTGATGGATGGAAACGGGAATTCTAAAGTTTAACTATTTTCTTGTTCATAAGAAATCATAATCACAATTGTATTATAATAATAATAATAATAATAATAATAATAATAATAATAATAATAATAATAATAATAGTAATAATAATAATTATAAAAATAATATGAATATGAATAATAATGAATAATATGGATACAGTACAAGAATTAATCCATAATGCCTGGGATGAAAGAGGTCTTTGTCTTTGTCTATAATTCTAGTAAGTGATAATCGTTTTCCGTATTTAATTGTTATTGTTAAATAATGGTGATAGTGATGATAATGATGACAACAACAAAGATCTCTGCAAATTAAGCTTAAAGTCACAAAGGGTGTGATAGTCTAATCATTAATGTATGCATCAGTGCTTCATGTGGACAATCTTACTGACATCAAAACAACATTAGATGCTTGAGAGTGCAATAAGTACTCACTAATCTGATTAGGTAGGTTTTCTTATCTCCTTCACTGATAATTGGAAATTGAAAACAGTGATAGGTACCTTTAAAAGGAAAATTTTGCTAAGCCCTTATGAAACCACTGCAACAGATTCTATAATATTTCAGAGAGAAATTTTCCTTGGGCCAACTGCATTGGATATCCAAGTGACAACTGCATTATTATATTATAATATTTTAATTTACCTATTGTATATCCATGAAAAAAGTAAATTTCAAAGTTCTAATGTTTTGCATTTCGTATTGCAGTGGTGAAGCTGTCTGAGAGGTTAAAGACGTTAAATCAAAGTGAGAGAACTGCACTGGAAGATGAAATTTAGGACTACATTTTGACTCCCAAAGAAGAGCTTCCCAAATTCGACAGAGCAGTTTTGGCAGACAGTTGGCAATCTGACTCTACCAACAGGCAGGAAACAATTTTAACTTCTTGGTGAACTCGGTAGAGTTGTACTGACATTGCCACATTCCAATGCAGACACTGAAAGGACATTTTCCATTCTGAGGAAAATTCAGGCTGACTCTAGAGGAAACCTGGATCCAGTGATAGTACATAATCTTTTAAGTGTTAAGATGAACAATGATAAGGACTGCCACCATTATAATCCAGGCAATGATCTTGTAAGAAATGCTAAAAATGCTTGTGTTACATAAATGGAGAGTGTGAAAGGCAACAAGTTAATGTAGAAGAACTGAATTGCATATTTTAATATTAAAAATATGGAAATTTGTTCAATAGCTAAAAATCAGGTCGATGAAAAACCTCCCTCTTTTGAGGTCAAAACCCCTGACCGAATTTTGCAAATCTCCCTCTTTGTTCCAAGCTGACCCCTCATTTTTATCACATGTATGTATTTCCCCCCACTCTGTTTAGGCATATTGTTCTAAAAAGAAAATGTCTGAAAACAAGAACAATAATAAAAATTTGATTATAATGATTATGTATTACCATCAATACCTTACTTGTACATAGGGTATAATGATAATGATTGAGTGGTGTGAGACCTGTAATCAAACACTAATCTAAAAATCCAATACTGTACCCGAGTATTCAAGACAGTGAAGTCAAACCAGCAAAACACAATTATATAACAAAAAAGAGAGAGTGCTAGTCCCACTCACTCTAGTTAAGATGAATGTGTGTGCTACCTGTGGTCAAGCACGATTTACTAACATGAATGTGTGTGGTACCTGTGGTCCAGCACGATTTACTAACAAGAGCAATAGTTAACCTGAGTACTGGCAGAAAAATGTAATATAATAATAAAGAATAAAAATGAGTAGAGTGCAGTCCCGATTCACTATAAGTGAAGTAAATGGTGTACGACCACCTGAACACACAAACAGAATAATTAGTGTGGTGTGCGACCCCTTCCACGAGTCTAAAAGTCAACATACAATATAATCAATGAATCATTGTTTTTATCCAGATTGTTCATTTAAATAAAAATGACTGAAATGGAGGTCACATTCAATTCCGGGAAGGAATGGAAGAAAATATTTACCCCAAGAGTCCATAATAATAATAATAACAATATGTACCGTATTTACCGTATATATTGGGACAGGATAAAATAAATGATTTTTTTCCTGTCCCATAACTTATGGTTAAACATTTTTTCAACTAGATCATATGTCCCAAAACTTATGAATCGAAACAAATTGTGTTGAATTTGCCCCCCCCCCCCCCCCGCACCACTTCATGTTAAAATAAGGTATGTAAATTAAACGTTTATTTGATAATAAACTGAAAGAAACTAACCTTGTACTGTTCTCATTTATTCCTCTTTTTTGTTCTTCATAAGCAATTTATGCATAAAAGACACAAACGTATCCACTAACACATGGTCCGGTAATGTAGAATACCGGTCGTGTGTATCGCTTATGTCAGGTAACAATATTGACACATTATTTTATTGACGTGAATATAGGTGTCCTCAGAAGTTTGAATACCGGTATATTATCAAACTTAAAATTGGATCCAGCAAAATCACAAACAATAGAAAGAGAGAGACAGAAATAACAACCGATTGCTTGAAGGCACCAGCAATTCACGCATGATCCGGTGTATGGTGCAAAATAACCAAGAGTGTATTATATCCAGGTTTACAATATAACAACATTTCGCAAATAAAAATCATTATTAGTAAATACATTCACCGTAAGAGCAAATGACAATATTTTCGCTAGCATGGGATACAGAATGTATTCTTAAAAACAATTAATGCCGTGTATATTATTTACCCTGCAGACATCAATGCCTGTTTGTATCGGTTACGATTACAGATGGCAAACAAAAGAAGACCGGGTAGTGAATAAACACAGCTGGTAGCGAGCAATAGACTCATTGTTTCAACTGACCAGTAGATATCAAATATAAAGTTTATTTTATTACAAAGCAAGCAGACCCTTGAAGCCAACTTTGAATTCTTTTAAGTGTGCAGATTTTTTATATTCAAAGTCGGCAGACCAAGGGAAGCCGGCTTTGGTTTCTTTTAGCAGTATTCATAGGAATTTTGAAAATAAATTGAAACAGTGGAACAGTCGGGGTCTGTAAGTGACACTTTGAGCATACATTGTGAAATGTACTGGTATTAAAGGATTTGCCACAACTGAACAGGTGTCAATTGTGCGGCATGATCACAGGAAGTTCAAATAAATTCTGTCAGCTGAATATGGGACTCTACTTGGCAATGAACAAGTATTAACTCGGCGGCTCGATCAAAGGGTTGTGAAAACAAAGTGAGGCTGCCTTTACAAGCTAAGGGATTTGCAATGGCAGATAACTGAGGAAATATTACTTGGGAATTAGATCTGGCTTATGAAAAAGGCAAATATAAATCAACTCAAAACTTTTATTGCATCCAACAGTGTTTATACAGCAAAACAAAATATAATACAAGTACGAGTTGCTCCAACTTGCACGTATTTTGTACGTAGTGCAAACATCTAGTCTCCTATATTGCCCTTAGATTTATCAAATTTTGTTCTTCAAAAGTTTGCAGATAAGAAGACAAGTGTAAACAAACAACACTGACAGCGGTTTTTATTTTATTTATTAAAAAAAATATAAGTTTGAGTGCATTTTTTTTAACAGCTAAGCATCGATATTATGATTTAAAAGGTGTCCCAAAACTTACGACTCGAAAAAACAATCTGTCCCAGAACTTACAGTGCACAAAAAAAATTACTTTAAAAATTAATTTATGGTGTCCCAACATATACGGTGTCCCAACATATACGGTGTCCCAACATATACGGTAAATACGGTAACAGATATTTTTATTCTTAATGACTCATAGTTTCTTTCTTATTGAATGCATTAAGTAAAGCAACACACAAAGTTAATGAAAAACCCACAAATTTATGAAAACATGTAACCTACCTCCAATGTGAATTGGTCTGTACTCTCTTGTGAGTGTTCACTCAACACATCACCATGCTGGGCCATCTCACTACAAAATAGTATACAATGATAATCAAGATGTGTACATATATATAATTTCCATTAGTCTGGTACAGGCATGTATTCAGAGGATTAGCATATGTTCAAAGAAGTGCTCAGCTGAATCAGTAATGTCATTATGGGTTTGTGGTAGCAATATTTATTACTAAACTAAGCAGAACACGTGACATGTGTACAAGGGCTATAAATAACCAAATCCACTGGCTGCACTTGCTGAGGACAAATTGACTTTTAAAAAGAGAACATGGAGTCTAGACAAGAAGTCAGTATTTCTTTCACTAGCTTTGAAATTGCCTTGGTGGGCAAAACAATGTTGTGTCAGCCAATTGGGTATGCAAATAAGAATCTTGAGAAGTCTTGGGAAATTTAAGTATGATGCAAAGTCCTTCATCATTAGCATCATCATTATAATGTAAGAGCCATTCTTGTCACATTATCAGTAAATCAACCTGATGTGTAATGTGCAGTACAACCATTCTCATCAACTACAACTTTTTCCTAGCAATGTCTCACCCGATGTGAAAATCAACCATATTTTAAGAAAATTAACTGAAAAATCCCACTAAACAGTTTTCTTGTCCAGAGATGTGGAAATATATAATTTAATTGGAATGGGTAGTTCATGTGTCATGAAGGTCACATGCATGTTCGTTTACACAGCTACCGATTTTGTAAACATTTACAGGCAGTAAACTAAACCAAGCTGTTTATACATGTTAATGTCGCAGCCTTATGTGTCAGCACAATTATAGTGCTGATTAAAAGTTAAGCTGTAAAAATGTAAAGATAAAAAATATTAAAAACTTCACAAAGATAAACTCTTCCAAATAAACTGAAACATATACCGTAATCACGGTGTCTTGGGACACGAAAAAATAATAATTTTTTTTCGTATCCCAAGACTTGTATGCCTTTAAAATATATAAAATTTTCGGTGTCCCAAAACTTGTAGACAAAAAAAATGTAAAGACAAAATTGGGAAGATTGCCATACGTCACACAGCAGTGACCAGCTCGTTCAATTACCACGTCATTCGTCAATAAACTGTTATACACTACTATGATTGTTTATGTTATTATTTTGCATGTGCAAATTTTCCGATTTCTCCAACATGATTTAAAATAAAGGTAAATAATGACTTCATAATTCACGGGCCACTTACATTTAAGGGAAGACCTGTACTATAGTGTACAGTACTTACACAGTGCAAATCGTACTTGGCGTCACTTATATCCTTGTTTATTCCCAAAAATATTAGATGCAGATTTTGCTTTATTCGTCATTTTTACCGAATCGCATTCTTCCAGATTACATTTCAGCTACATGTTCATTGCTGTTTAATTTATTTGTATTCACGCGCTCAACAGTTACTGTTTTTCAGTGGTATAAGCGATCCTACAAAGTGATGTAATCTATATGAAAAGGAATGCGTGTTTAATTTTATAAAGCACATAACCAGCATAAATTCAAATAACTTGTCATATATAATATATGTTAAAATTCTGAATATAGATCAATTAAGAGCATCATTGATCCATTTTAGTTTAGTGTTTCGGCTTCACAAAATGATAATTTTCCATGCATTATTCATTCCACTTTTCATTTTGGCAAGCTGGTTGTTTTGGCGTCTCCTTTGTTTATAATTGGCAGATTTGTCTTTTCTTTTCCGACAGCCATCCAGGCCAGTTAATTGTTAAAACCCTGAAATTGGCTTGGGTAAAGAGGAATTTTGTCCGGCGGCAATGCCGATACTTTGATGTGTGAATGGCTTCTACTGCGTAATATTAGCACGATTACCGTAACTGAGTAAACATGACTTATTTAAGGTCGCTTACATCAAAGCAAACAACCACAGAGTTTTTATTTTAATAGCATTATTTCTTTAACTTCTTTATCGTATTTTAAAGATATTATTTAAGTTTAGTGCAGTGGTGCCTATGATTCGAATCAAATGTATGTACTTCAGTCATCACAAGTAAAATCTTCAATGTGCAAGTGGTGACGCCATGATGTAAACATGCGAACAATAAATGCTAGAGTTGAAATAAACACCATTTTCATTGTTCTCATCTTGGTATCACATTGTAATGAATTAGGTATTTCCATTTTCAGGGAAAAAAACTCACCAATAATTACAGGTGACTTTCAACAATTTTAATGCAATAATGCATAAGTAAACTAGGGCACAATAGGGAGAAGTTACTGTTGAATGGGTGTAACATACCGCTAATGCTCAGTTCTTGTCATCGTCTGATTAAATTATACATATTTTAATTTGATAGAAATAATAAGAAAGCAGAGAAAATTCAATATATTTATTGACTCTTCAAACAAATTGTAATAATTTATAATATATCCATGTAATAATTCATAATGAGAGTCCCTTAACAACCACGAAGGCCTGTTTATTTTACACGAGTTTACGATCGATAAAAAACGCCGATCGATCAGTAGAAAAAAAAAATGTTTTAGGTGTCCCAAGACTTATAGTACATGAAAAAATTGCTTTAACTTCGTGTCCCAACTTTTATAGGTCATAAAAAAATTACTTTTGAAAATAATTAAGGGTGTCCCAAGACTTATGGTGTCCCAAGACTTACCGTGATTACGGTACTCATACAAGATAAAATGTAAAGATGTTAAAATTCATTAAAAGATATATAAAATAAAAAATAAAGGTAACAAAGAGTAAAATCCTTAAAATATGGGTGTAAATTTATTATATAAACTGCACTCCTTCAAAAAATCCAAGGTTTTCTCAGATGGTATATCAACAAAGTTTCATAACTAAGTTGACATCAAAAGACTACTGTCTCACCAGGTGAAAATCCAAGATTTTCTCAGGTAGTATATTGAAAGTTTCTTAGTTGAGTTCATATCAAAAAACTTCTGTCTCACTGGGTGGAAATCAATACACTCTGTGAGACATAAGTTTTTTTATGTGTACCTAATTAAGAAGCTTTTTGATAATGTACCACTTGAGAAAATCTTGGACTTTTTGAAGAAATGCAGTTTATATAATAAATTTAAATACACATGTTGTGCTTAAGAAGTTTCACTGGTTTGTTGGTAAATATTTATGCAAAACCAAATAACTATCAATGATGGCCACAAAAATTTTTTTCAAAAAAAACTGAGAACAGATTGAAGATAAAACAAAACTCAGTGACAACGATTTATCAGCATTGTTGTGACTGCCATGTTTCTTCTTCAGAAGCTTTTGTTGCTGCAGACAAGAAAACTTCATCAAATGTCACTGTAAATAACGCTGTTGTCCTATGTAGTACCTCTAAAGAATCAAGTACCATATATATTTGTGTATAACCTGGGTCCAAATGCAAACAACATAGACCCTGATCTGCCGGCGCATAATGTGCAGGCAGATCAGGGTCTATGTTGTTTGTTCTACTGATTAGTCCTTACAAACTGCATAGACCCAGATCTGCCGGCGCATTATGTGACGACAGATCTGGGTTTATGCAGTTTGCAGTTGGTATTGGCTTATACGTGAGTATATACGGTAGTTCTTGTATCTGCAGGCATGAAAGTTCACCCTTAAATAATCTGTGACTTTTTTTTTATACTGTGCTGTATCCCCCCCCCCCCCCAACAATTGCTGTACCTTGAATCCTCCTGCAGTTCCAGTACACCTCCATACTCTGCCTCTAACTCACTATTATCTGTAAACAGTAAAAAAGAAAAACATGACACAGTTATCACTTGAAAATTAAACTATTATAAAAATGATTACACAGGCACAGCAATTTCTAGCAACTTATTTAAGAAGTTGCAATGGCTTGAGGTTTGGTGTGAAGTGGTCTTTAAGTTCCTACATGTCTAGATATTACAAATGTTTATAGATGTCCACATTATTATCAAATTTGTATATTTTTGTCTTTAAATTAGTAGTCTGGTTTGGTTCGATGTTTTATGGCACAGCAACACATGAAGGTTATTTAGTGCTGAGGAAACTGGAACACCACAGTAGGCAACTCAGGCTGATTCGACGGTAGGATTTGAACCCATACACTCTTAGTTGCAAGTTCGGTACACTAACCAATACTGCTGCCTTTAAATCTGTAGATCTTTAAGGTTGATATGTTTGACAAAGCGAGTTTATTTTTTAAACAATTGCATGGACAAATAAATACTACTTTCTTGACAATTGCAAATAAGAAAAGAATCAGTTATTCTTGTTAAAGTAAATCTGTGGTTAATACAATTAGAACTGGATGAGTTTATCAATGTCAATTCCATTGGTACAGATTAAATCTGAATACCTTAATTTCACTGATTTTTGTGGCAATCATTTTTTGTTGTTTTGCAAATAATTAGATTTTCATTGATACTTAAATCCAACAGAAGTAGCATTTACTTAAAATAAATTTTACAATATTTAAATTCATGGTTTATAGAAACCATAAAATCCATAGAAATTAAAAGTGAATTTACAGTAACTTTTAGGCAAACTATAAACATGATTTCATAGTTTTCTTATGGTGTGGGACTCAACCTCACAGCAATCTTGCAGATGGCCTGTATGTGCTATGGTCATCTGGTTCCCAATTTCAAAAGCATCACTCATGAATAAAGCTTTCAGAAAACAAAGAACCAGTCAAGAAATCCCAAATTTCACCATCCATCTAGCAATAGACAAGAGTGACAAGTGAGTGTCACTCAATAATCCAATTTTCAGAATAAGTTAAAATCCTGTACATTACCTTGGTCAGCTCTCTCTACAGCCTCTTGATCCAAACCCAATGTATTTTCTTCATCTCCTAAAATTAAAGACATCATATTTTCCAAGAGCAATCTTTCATAAGCGTTAGAAACAAAAATTATTTGGCTTAAGTTTTCATGACATGAATGCATCAAAACAGTGAACAGTCCAACCATGTACACTCAATAATATTAGTATCAAATTCAAAGTGAATTTACTTAAAAGTTAAGATTTACTCATCTTACTCTGATTGCATTAAGATTATATATATTTCTCTCAAAGCTTTCAATTTAAATGTTTTATGGTACTTTTGTATACATCACACAAGTATAATGTGAAGTCCAGTGTCTCATCTGCATTCATTCAATGCTGCATCTGCCTTTATTTGACTTGCGAAAACTATAAAAAACAGAATTTAAACACAAAACTTGATTTTTGCTACAGGTAAGACAAAAATGCAGGCTACTTCATTTATCATTTCTAGGTTAGGTTTGCATGTTCATTTATCATTTCTAGGTTAGATTTGCATGTTCTAGTAAACTGCACATCCCAAACTGTTCAACCTTAGCACCTGCAATGAAGAATCAGCATAAGGATGGTCTAATGTATAAGAAACATTTGATGAAACTTGTCTACAGAGGACAGTGGAGGGACAAGACAATTTGATGGTCCAATGTACAATAAACATTTGATGAAGCTTGTCTACAGAGGACAGTGCAGGGAGAAGACAATTTGTTCTAACATTCATACATGTATATGATTGTGTTTTTCAGTGAAAAACACTGATTAATTTGTCTAACTTACATCAAATGACTAGTCTTATTGACCAATATCTTAATCACATAGCACACAATCCAACAAATATAAATACTCTGTATCATAATTGGTTTATTCTTTCATAGTGATGTTAAAACAAATATTAAATGCAACACATTTACATCTAAAAATGTGCAGTGGCTGAAGTCAGTCTCCAGAGAACAGGACATTTTACTCCAATCAACCTGCACACATTTGCAAATTCTTTAGTCCAGTTTCAAGTTAAAAGTGTCATTTTTTCATTGTTATTTTTCTGATGATTCATTTTCATGTTGTGATTCATAAAAAATATATTGAAAAAAGATTCACACCTGATGTCAAATTTGGACCCTCTGGTAGAATGTTCCTATCCTACACCAATGTATATGAAGGATTTTATTAGTCCTTTACAGACAGATGATCTTTACACAAGAGTTCTTGGAGACAACCTTTAAATATATATATATATATACTGATGATATATGTATGTCATTGTCTCTAATGCCTGCTAAACTTTAAAATACAAACTGACTGGTATTGAGACAATTCTAGTGAACTCATTCAATACCAGTCCATAATTTCAAGACAGCTTCCATTGTGGCCATATTGGATGTCTAAGGGGCACCAATTTCATTATGGACCAACTAGACATCATAAGAAGTCTTCCAGTGAAAACCCCATGTCAATACAACCATCGATTCTGGAGAAGCAACAAGATTTTCAAGATGGCTGTCATTGTGGCCATATTGGATGTCCGAGCGATACCATTTTCATTTAGGACCAATTAGACCTTGGGATAAATGTATTTGTTACATTTTGTGGCAATCCTTCCAGTAGTTTAGGAGTTGTGATAACAAACTTGTGCTAATGGACGTTTAAAGCCAAAAGGCCATCGCATAAGCTCTTCTTGTCCCTGACCAGTAGAGCTAGAAAGGACATATATTTTGTACACATGACAGAAATACAAATGTTGAATTATAGGCCAGAGAAATTCATGCTCTTGCTGTGGATTTTATTTGATAATGCTTTTTGCCTGAAGTGCTCATGCAAAACCTGAACTTGATTCAACTCAAGTTTCTGTTATCAAACACTGGCTAGAATATTGCTACCAACAATTAACCTGTACCTTCAACAGTCTCTGCTCTCCGTTTGATTTCAGATCCCAGGGTAGCGACTGGTGTAGCTACAGCCTGAAATATATGTAATGGCATTATGAGTTATCTAGTTTGTTGATGACTAAACATGTGAATATCTAACTGATGTTGAAAGCCAAGCCCAATGTATGTATGTATGTATGTATGTATGTATGTATTCAGGTTTTACAGCACATCAGCTAAATACTGACTAAATGGTGCCAATAAAAAGTAAAGTTCTAAAAATATAAATATAAATAAAAAGAATTGTAACAAAATTTTAAGGATGACAAATATTTCTAAATAAACATAAATGTGATGTATTACAAGATAAAAGATAAATTGTAAAGATG
Organism: Margaritifera margaritifera; assembly: GCA_029931535.1. Classification (NCBI taxonomy): domain Eukaryota; kingdom Metazoa; phylum Mollusca; class Bivalvia; order Unionida; family Margaritiferidae; genus Margaritifera; species Margaritifera margaritifera. The sequence continues at coordinate 6,208,346 of JAQPZY010001642.1, forward strand.
TTAAAATTATGTAAAAGGTATATAAAATATAAAATTCTTAAAAATATATAGGATGAAAGTATTTTATATAAACCATATTCACTCCAAAAGTCTACGATTGTTTCTGGTGGTACATCATCATAAAGTTCCTTAATGGAGTTCACAATAAACTTTTGTCCAAGAGGGTGGAAGCATTTTCTTTTGTGGTATATCATCATAAAGTTCCTTAATGGAGTTCACAACAAACTTCTGTCTCACAAAATGGAAGTTGATACACTCAACAAGAATGTGTTCCACTGTCAGTGAAAAGTGGCAGGGAGTGTACTCTGGTCGAGGTTCATCTTTCAGAAGGTATTCGCGAGTCAGGTATGTTTCCTATATATGTTCTGCACAATACCACCTCATTTCTGTGATTTGTTCAGTATGAGGGCTGCCACTTTCTAATGATTGGTTTGAGGTTCCGAATGTTTGTTTGTCAAGTTTTCATTCCACATATTTTGCCAAGTATATAGAACATGCAAATTTATACAATATTTGAAGTCAGTATATGGAACCTTCCATTCAGAAATGGGTGACTGCAGAGCAGCTTTGGCTGCTTTATCTGCCCTTTTATTACCCTTAATAATAATGTGACTAGGTAACCATACATCACATGAACCCCCAGATATTATTGTACCTGTTTACAAATAAACATAGGTAGCAAATCTCTTCCACCAAAGAGATTTTTGGCAGAAAAATATGAGCAAAGCGTTTATACAGATTTTTTGCTTCTCAATTTTAGCTGACTAGAAAAAAAGAAAAACAATTTCTTTCCTTTACAGTGCCATTGTCTTCCAAAACACATCCTCACTGATTGTAGACTGTTTTCTAGAATCACTGTTTAAAACATTACATGAAATACCATAAAACCTGGACAATAAGCATACAGTATTATGTATATTTTCTTAATTAATTAAATTTTTATGTGCTTATTTGTTTTGTGATTATCGATAAAATATTTACCCAGATGCAATAATTTCAAAGTTTCTATATTTACCCTAACAATGAAGCTGAACATACTGGTAGTATTATATAAGAATATTTGATTGACAAAAGGATTGAAAATAAGAAGGCAGAACCAAAACAAGGTAAAATACATAAACAATTGTACTAATCACCCAATTAAGACAAAAATTAGCATCAGAAGAACAAAGTTTATGTCTTAAACTTTGCTTTTCTTTTATACACGTTTATTTTTGCTTTACAAATACTGAAGGGTTCATGTGCATTTATTTTCCATATGCTCCTATTTTTCATATACATTTATTTCCATATAATTATTTTCCCTATAAACTTTTTTCCATATATGCTTAATTTTCATATATACTTATTTTCCATACACACTTATTTCCCATATACATTTATTTTACTTATTTCCATATACAATTATTTCCAACATACACTTCTTTTCCACATATGCTTATTTCCCATATACCCTTATTTCCCATATACCCTTCTTTTCCACATATGCTTATTTCCCATATATACTTATTTCCCATATATCCTTATTTCCCATATACACTTCTTTTCCACATATGCTTAATTCCCATATACACTTATTTCCCATATACCCTTATTTCCCATATATACTTATTTCCCATATACCCTTATTTCCCATATAATCTTATTTCCCATATACCCGTATTTCCCATATATACTTATTTCCCATATACATTTATTTAAATATATATTTTCCATATACACTTATTTCCATATACACTTATTTCCATACACATTTTTTTCCCATATACACTGTACACTTATTTTCCACATATGCTTATTTTCTATATATACTTAATTCCCATATATACTTAATTCCCATATACATTTATTTCCCATATATACTTTTTTCCCATATACATTTACTTCCCATATATGCTTATTTCCCATATATACTTAATTCCCATATACATTTATTTCCCATATATACTCATTTCCCATATACCCTTATTTCCCATATACATTTATTTCCCATATACCCTTATTTCCCATATATACTTATTTCCCATATACATTTATTTAAATATATATTTTCCATATACACTTATTTCCATACACATTTTTTTCCCATATACACTGTACAGTTATTTTCCACATATGCTTATTTCCATATAATTATTTCCCCTACACATTTATTTCCCATATACACTTATTTCCATATACACTTTTTTCCCATATAGACTTATTTTCCACATATGTTTTTTTTTCCATATATACTTATTTCCCATATATACTTATTTCCACATATACTTATTTTCCAAATTCACTTATTTCCCATGTACATTTATTTCCCATATACACTTATTCTCAAATACATACTTATTATTCAGATTTGACATTAAGTCTGGTTTCAGGGCACCAGGTGACAGAGGTTTGGCATGTTGTCCCAGTCTTGAGCTTTTTTTTCCATAGAAAACCTTCATTAGCCTGTCAAAACATTAAAGATGCTGCCAGGATTTTATCTAAAGGGGGGGAGCTCCCCCCTTGTCACCAAAATAAGGGGGCAGTAGAAAAAAAAATTAGGGGGAGGAGGAAACGGCCATAGTTCAATATTTACCTAACACACAAATATCCATCTCTTTCTTTCTTCCTGCTCTATTGAAATCAAAATCCTCAAAAGATGTCTCCTCTATTTGTATAAGCATTAATCTGTTGATCATTTTTGAGCTTAATTTGTTCCGTATCTGTGTATAAATATTGTTCGGTGTTGAGAACCCCCTTTCACATATGCATAGCTAACTAAACCAGCTTGAACAAGTTGGAAAAATGTTCTTTATGTTATGTACAATTTTCAACAGTTCATAGGTTTTTGTCTCTTGGATATATCTGCTCCAAAATAATATTTTTAACTAACAAGAGCTCTGCCAAAGTTTCACTTTCTTGAATCAGTGCTTTGCCAACTACTACATGTATGCCGGATTTCTGATCTGTTCCATGATTTTGTATTAGGGTTTTAAGTCCATCAATGCCATAGTCAGCTTGTTCATACAGAGTTATTCTGATCAAAAATAAATATTCTTATTTTTTAATTTCTTTTTACATTTTTATTTATTCAATTTATCTTAACCAATAAATTACTATATAGTTTTGTAGCACAAGATCCCTCAAGGCAGAATTGTTTGAAAAAAGAAATGAAAAATTCCACTCTACTTTTAAATTGCCTGTACTTTAATTAGGCTTAGTATTCTGCCTTTTTGACATTTAATTTCGAAGGACCGCTTAATAGGGGGTTGACTGGCATGCCGTCTGTTTTTGTTCATCCAGCATGTACATCGGGCTCGTATTCAACATCATTTTCAGGTTCAAAATTACTCACTTGTATTTCCAGTAACACTTTCCGAGCTGCAATAATCTCATATACTTCAAAACTTTAAAAATCATTGTCATCATCGCTATCATCGGCCAGCATTTGCTGAACGAAATCGTCATCTGAAGCTGAACCATGTTGGGAGTCAGCCATTTTGGATTTTCTAGGGGCCCTTACTTGAAACACGCATTTGTAAAACTTCCTTCATGAATGCAAGGTTCAACCTCAACAATGCTTGTTTAAGGGCCCAATGTGCCAGTCAAATTAAGTTTAACAACCTTTCCTGTCAAGCCAAAGTACTCAGATGTGTAAACAGTTGTGTAACGGAAAAAAGACCGATAACGAGACAAGTGCTACGAGAGCTCTACTGACAGTGTGACTTATGCCATGACAAGTACTTTAAGGGTTAACAGTTAAATAAAAATTGAATACTGCGCATAGTACATTTTATATGCGCGACTCTAAACTAATTTGCGGGAGTTCTCACCACTGCGATTCGCATGCCCTGGCAGCATCTCTGAAACATACTCACTATGCCCAAGCCCAATTTTACTGACCTATGTGCACAGTATTTGTACAAAATAATCCTTAGCAGTCACACTGTTTATGGAAGAAGAGCTATTTATGGGATATAACTATATTTACTAGAGAGATATGAGACACAGAAACCATATATAGAACTGAATACATTGTCAACAAGTGACTGTTCTTAACTATCCATTATTGTCAAATTTCTCTGACTGATCTGGGATACTGTGTTACACCTTGCCTCTGTAGACAACAAACTGGTACAAATAGTGAGGTGGGATACTGTGTCACACATAGCTTCTGTAGACAACAAACTGGTACAAATAGTGAGGTGGGATACTGTGTTACACACTGCCACTGCAGACAACAAACTGGTACAAATACTGAGGTGGGATAATGTGTCACACATTACTTCTGCAGAAAACAAACCAGTACAAATACTGATGTGGATACTGTGCCACACAGCTTCTGTCTACAACAAACTGGTACAAATAGTGAGGTGGAATACAGAGTCAGTAGCTTCAGTAGAAAACAATCTGGTACAAAAAATGAGGTGGGATACAGTATCACACACTGCTTCTATAAACAACAAATTGGTACAAATAATGATGTGGAATACTGTATCACGCATAGCTTCAGTAGACAATACATTACAAATACTAAGGTGGGATTTGTGGCACACATTGCTTCTGTAGAAAACAAACTGGTAAAAAAAAATGAAGTGAGATATTGTGTCATACATTACTTCTGTATACAACAAACTGGTACCAATACTGAGGTGGGATACTGTGTCATTCATAGCTTCTGTAATCAAACTGGTACAAATACTGAACTGGGATTTGTGTCCAACATTTGTATCCGCCACTATGTGTCACACGAAAAACATGGTCGTGTTTCAAAAAACTTGATTTTCAGTTATCTTAGCACACACCCCCCCCAAAAAAAAAACAACAAAAAAAACAGAGAGAAACCTTTCTTTACTACCATGATGTATGCTCATAACCTGTAGCCTGTATAAAAAAAACCCCAATCAACAGTTCTGCTTAGTGCTCTTGTAAAAGTATATTCTGGGCAGTTATACAGTTGAATGTCAGTATGCAATTAAAATGTAAGGCACTCAGAGATAAAGAACCACCATTTCATTGATTACTTAATTAACTGACGATAGCAAAGTGTTAAGTCCTTTGAGCACTGCTGTGGGAGAGCCCATTAGGCTAATTTGCATAGGTAAAGTACAGCAACAAGGGGAAGATTTTATTCTTTGCACATACTGCGAACACCATATCGACATATGTCATTCTGGAGTGCACAATATCCACTGACATAGCAACACCACCCAGCATCGGGACACTGCACATATGCAGATCTCAATCACAAAAGTAACTAATATGTTTAAACAATCACCAACAGACCATATCACAAGAGCTAAAGTAACTTTCTGCAATTTTGTTGCAGAACACAATCTGCCATTTGGAGTTGCAGATCATTTTTCAGACCTGCATGTTTGACACTCCATCAAAGCAATGAAGATGCAGATAAATAATTTTCTAAGCTGAGAAAAATTCAACAAGATCTTTGGGGAAGTTTGAACAACAGTACCATCCAGTCCCTAATGAGTGCAAAGATGAACACAAATGACACCTGCATTACCTTCAATCCCCCTAACGAACTATTGACAGCAGCAAAGACTGCATCTAATTACGACTGTACTCCACTGTCCAATGGATTTTAAAGACAGAAACCTAGTGTATTTTTTTATTTAATGTCTGTGTGGTTGTGATTATATGAATGTGGGTACATATGAGTGTGTATATGTGTGGTGATGATATCTGACATTGCCAAGTTTACCAACTAATTTTTGCTTGTAAGTGTATTAAATGCTTCAAAGAAAACAAATACAGTCAAACCTGTTCTAATGGTTGCCTTTACTCAGTGGTCACCTGTTCAAAATGGCCAATCTAATCCCCCCCCACCCCCAAATTTCCTAAATAAATGTCCTGTATGTAACGGTCACCTGCCTTCTGCAGTCAGTGGCCAGATGTTTCCTAATCAAACAACGATTTTTCCCTGCCTTAAGCAGTCATTGGTTATGTATCAACAGTGACCGCTTGGTCTTTTGCTTCATGAGGAAGGCATTGTTTAGATAAAAAGAATATCATGTGAATCGATGTGCACACATTTCTTTTATCTTTTGTACTCACCATACTCCAGTCATGTTGATAGTGTAACTCAAAGGTGTCAATATTTCAAATTGGGAAGCAAGGTACTTTTTATCATTAAGGTAATGTATTGTAGAGGGTCGAAGCAATTCATACTGGATGGTGGAAAAAGTAGTTATCGCAGCGGAAATGGAAGTTGCCTTTTGTGTCAGTGTGACAGGTATAGTTCAATATCTTTGTTTCAGTGTGACAGGTATAGTTCGATATCTTTGTCTATTTGTTCGTGAATTAAAGCTATCTCTGAATAAAAAAGTTCGTCTTTGAGAAGAGATGTGAGTTACATCCCTTTTCATTAGTATTTGGGGTCATTCAAGTTTCGGTTCATGGGTCACAAGGAATAGCTATATATGGCTTCTTTTGATTTCCTATTCATCACAGACTTCTTACATAAGCCGACTGTCTTTTGATCTCGGCAAGCTGAGCAACTGGCTAATCCAGATATTGTTTTTAAAGCATGAACTAAGATTCATGACTATTTTAAGTCAGTGATGACTTAATTTATAGGATGGATTAAAGTAAGCAGGATACAGTAATCTTGTGTGGAACATAAATTTGGGAGAGACCAACAATATACGGGTATTTTATGATTTTGTTGTATATTGCACATAAAACAATCTTGATAATGTCATAATATAAATAATAATTGTAATACTACTACTACTACTACTAATAATAATAATAATAATAATAGCAATAATCATATTTGGTGCCTGGTATTTGTTCAAAACCAATTTTAAAAGATGAACAAGTAAACTGAGGTCATTTATGTACAAAGGCCAGTTTTGCCTTTTCCCATGGGTGGCCGCTATTGACAGGTTTGACTGTATGTCATTTTCTTTTATTCAAATTTGAATTTCCAATAATTTTCTATAGGCTTACAGTGCTAGAAATTAGCAGTAGTCTGCTAGCCCAAGGCTAGTAAATTTCCTGTTGGATTAGTAGTTTTCATAATTTTAATAGTCCAATGGCTAGTAAATTTTCAGTTGTCACCAGTCAGTGTTTATTTATGCTATCACATGTAATTTTCGAAAATCCGAATGATTGGACGATGTTCAAATTCTCTCAGAGTTAATCGCATAAATTCCCGAGATTAAAAGCCACTCTAGAGGGTTAGAACAAATGAGGATTTTAAAAATCATATTTCAAAATGAGGTTGTGTAAATCTTTGCGAGTTTTGTTAGATTTATAAGGTAAAGTCGTATATCAAAGACTGTTAGTCCAAGTTTCCTGACCTTTCCTACCCCATTTTAGATATTTAATATTTATGCTGAGCTGTGAGGTCAGAGCCCATTGCCTACTGAAGGGTTGGAATTCGCCAAAACCATGTAGTGTCAGCGTAGGATAGCCACTTACTACTGTGTCTAGCAAACTTAAATGCTCTACCCGCATGAAATCAATAGGAAGATGCTTTATTTTCTCAAAAATTGTGACTAAAAGACTGTAAACCAGACTTATGAACTCATCAAACCACAACTGTACTCCCTTGGGTCATCGGAATCCCTATTAGGATTTAACCATTCTGTCTTTAATGGATTAGCATCATGGAGACACATATTTTGTTCAAAGGGTTGTATCTGTTGTGAAAACCGCACAATGCATATATTGCTATAATGAGAGCTCTTCTCACCTTGCTTTCACAGTATGTAGCATAGTGGGTACTGCCTTAAATCGTCTGTCTATGGAGTTATGATACATAATGGCCAGTGTGAATGAAGTATTTGCCTTTTTCTCTTATTAAGTAATTTGTTTTCTTCGGATGACGAGGCTCTAAAAAATGTTTACCATGTCATCTTTTTTTATGCTGAATTTGTTGAGCATCAGTCATTGTTATTCTTGTGAACTTGTAGTGAATATTTTCAAGTAAACTTGGGTGGTTTTCTAAAGCAAGATTTTTATGTCTGGATTATGAATGATTGTGATATTGAAGAAATAAAAGAGTTGTTAATCTAGAAATGTGTCCAACATTGTTTTGTGGGAAGGACTAGTGAAGATTCAGCAAACTAGTAAATTTCTAAATCTGCTAGTCCTTCTGGCTGCAAGGAGTCTTGTTAAATTCTAGGCCTTGGCTTATATGAGTAGGTAACTTTATCTCAATTGTGCGATGTTGCTTTTTGGGGGTCATGCGCACTGCTCCCTCCCTGTGAACCTCAAAACACACCTTTTGAGTCTCAAAACCCACCAACATTGCCTGGGAGGTTGGCAAAAATGCACACTGCTTCTGCAGACAACAAACTGGTACAAATACTGAGGTGGGATACCATGTGACACAATGCTTCTGTAGACAACAAACTGGTACAGATACTGTGGTGGTATGCTGTTTAACACATTGCAGATATGCTGCCAGGATTTTATCTGAAGAGGGGAGCTCCACCTTGCAACCAAAATAAGGGAGGAGTAGAAAAAAATGAGGGGGTGGAGGAAATGGCCATAGTTCAATATTTACCTAACATATATATATCAGTCTCTTTCTTTCTTCCTGCTCTATTTGAATCAAAATCCTCAAAAGATGTCTCCTCCATTTGTATAAGCATTAATCTGTTGATCATTTCTGAGCTTAATTTGTTCCTTATCTGTGTATGAATATTTTTCTGTGCTGAGAACCCCTTTCACATGTGTAGCTAGCTAAGCCTGCTTGAACAAGGTGGAAAACTGTATTTATGGTTGTTATGCACAATTTTCAACAGCTCATAGTTATTTTCTCTTGGATATCTCTGCTCCAAAATAATATTTTAATTTTTTCACTAACAAGAGCTCTGCCAAAGTTTCACTTTCTTGAATCATTGCTTTGCTGACTACTATGCCAGATTTCTTATCTGTTCCACAATGTTGTATTAGGGTTAGTCCATCAATACCATAGTCAGCTTCTTCAGACAGAGGTATTTTGATATAAAAAAAATATCCTTACTTTTTCATTTCTTTTTAGATTCTTATTTATTCAATTTATCCTAACCCTTAGAGTGGTATATAGTTTTGTTGCACAAGATCCCTCAAAGCAGAATACTTTGAGAAAAGAAATGAAATTGCACTCTACTTTTAAATTGCCTGTATTTTAATTAGGCTTAGATTTGCCTTTTTGATGCAAACTGGTATAATGTGTCAAACATTGCTTCCACAGACAACAAAATGGTACGAATATTGAAAGGTACTGTGCATGCTCGTGCATCAATAGCATCAACCCAGATCTGGCCCCAATTTCACTCAACCTTTAAAATTTCCTTTCTCAAGTTGATTTTTTTTCAATATCTTTCTTACTGCTTGGTTTGGAATTATTAGTTTTTCAATGAACATTAGCATGCATCAAGGAATAAAATACAGTCATAATATCCTGCATTTTCCTGAAATTAGTCATGTTTTACCTTTGAGGCAAAATTGAAAATTTCCTCAAATTTGAAGAATTCCTCAACTAGTGTTTCAAGAATAAAAGGATGCCTAGGTGATTTATTTTAATAAAGACTTATTTTTCATTTCTTGTATTATATCTGCCTCTCACAAAAATGCCAGCAAGATAATACAAATCTCAATTTGTTGAAATATTTTGTTCAATTTTGTGAAAATGGTGCCTGGTGCCTCTACCATACAACTTTATTCTAATCCAAATCTTATTGGAAAGATTGTAATCAATCAGAATGTTGAATTTGTAGACTTCAAAGTTTGGAGTAATATTTATTACTCAAATAGCTGAGTAAAGTTTTATGGAGGTGGTGCCTGATCAGAGTAGACCAGAAGATCAGGGTTTACACTCTTCTGCCTACTTATAATTTTAACAACGATCTGAAGAAAAAATCTAAGTGAAGGACACAAGAAAATAACTTAAGTAAAGGGGAATAGCAGATGACTTGTCTGGCAATGTCACTTTCATCTGATTCATAAGAAATCATTACTTCCTCAAGTGAAGTGTCTGAGTTGTTGAAAGGATAAACATTTTTACATCCCAGCATAAGGGATTTACTTTTGCTGGTAGAAATTTACAACACTCAGGGCAGTTATTACAACTACTTCAAAAACAAAAGTACAGTGAACATCACATTATATTCCTGCCTTGTATTTAATAGTTGCTATGTAGATTACTTAATTATTTTTTTGCAGAAACCAGTTTTCATTCACAGTGACCTTGCCCTTTGAACTTCCAACAACACAATTGACAGGCTTCTTCCTTACCCTTGATGCAAGCCATTCATAAAGTTTGGTAGAGGTTTGTGATGTAGAACTAATGTTACAGAGCAGAATACATTTTGATTCTGTTACAGTGACCTTGACCTTTGACAATTTGACTCCAAAATCAAAAGGGTTCTTCCTTACCCCAAGTGCACGACATCCAAAAAGCTTGGTAACTGCAGATGATGGAGAACTCAAGTTATTGTGGGGAAACCATTTTCTTCTTTCCAAATGACCATGACCTTTGACTTTTTGAGCCTGAAATTGATAGGCTTTTTCCTTACCCCAAGTGCAAGCCATCCACAAAGTTTGGTAAATGTAGATGGTGGAGAACTCGAGTTATTGTGTGAAAACCTTTTTTTTTCTTTCGGTATAATGACCTTGACCTTTGACATTTCTACCCCAAAATCAATAGGGTTCTTTCTTATCCCATGAGCAAGCCATCCATAAAGTTTGGTAACTGTTGATTGTGGAAAACTCGGGTTATTGTGCATAAACCATTCTTCTTTCAGTTGCAGTGACCCTGTCCTTTGAGCTTTTCACCCCAAAATCAGTAGGGTTATTCCTTACACCAAGTGCAAGCCATCCACAAAGTTTAGTAGCTGTAGATGTTGTACAACCTGAGGGTTATTTTGCAGAAAGGAAATTGGTAACATAGGGACGGATGGACAACATAATACACCCCCTTTATGGCAGGTGTATAAAAAAGAAACAAGAAACATCATTACCTACGACACTCTTGGCAGGTGTATAAAAAGAAACAAAAAACATGATTACCTCTGACACTCTTGGCAGGTGTATAAAAAAGAAACAAGAAACATGATTACCTCCGACACTCTTGGCAGGCGTATAAAAAAGAAACAAGAAACATGATTACCTCAAACACTTTTGGCAGGTGTATAAAAAAGAAACAAAAAACATGATTACCTCCGACACTCTTGGCCGATGTATAAAAAAGAAACAAGAAACATGATTACCTCTGACACTCTTGGCAGATGTATAAAAAAGAAACAAAAAACATGATTACCTCCAACACTCTTGTCCTCTTCTGTGACATTTCTTCTTCCAAACTGAAATGGATTATTATATACATGACTATATTTGGCTAAAAAAAATCTTATGATTCTTGCAACCTGCCATATATACTCGCTTATAAGTCGATGTTTTTTACTTAAAATTGATTCATGTAGAGTATGGGTTGTCTTATAAGTGCGACATTAAAATAAATTATAAATCTTGGGGTAATGTTGCAAACTCTAGATGTTTGCAGTACATAAAAATACTGTCAATTCATATATTTTTACGTTTTCATGCCACTATTCCTATGCAGTAATGCATATATGGTATGCACTGTGTTTATCCGTTTCCTGACTGTATTCATTACACAATACCTGTATCTACAGTTCTACAGTTATTTGGATTTTAATAACTTGAAAATATTACCGGTAAATTAAATACTACCTACCTCAAAGTGAAGTGTCCATCAATGTTGTTTACCATGGGTGTTTACTAATAAGTATACTGATTTTGTTTTTGTGCAAGTCTGAACAACCTGCATTGGTATTAATATTTGTGTTTTGCTGTATAAATAAAGACTGTGCTTGATGCAATAAAAGTTTTGATTTAATTTGTATTTTCCTTTTCCACAAGTCAGATTTAATTCCCAAGTGATATTTCCCAAGTTATATGCCAGTGCATGTGGGCCGATAAGCCGTTGGCTTGTAAAGGCACCTACTTTGTTTTCAAGTTGACAATCCGTTTGATCAAGTCATGAATCTAATACTTGTTTAGTGCCAAGTAGAGTTCTACAACTTCTTGTGCATATACTTTGACCTTAATCCCTTAGCTTGTAAAGGCACCACACTCTTTGTTTTCCCATGTGACAACTCTTTGATCAAGCAGCGAGTTTGATACTTGTTCAGTGCCAAGTAACAGAGGGTGGTTTTTTGAACTCCCTGTGATCTTGCCACACAATTGACAAGTGTTCAGTTGCATCCTTTAATAGATTTCTGACTTTATGATCGAAGTCTTACTTGCAGAGCCCAAGCTCAGTCTCTGCATAAGCACCCGCATGACAGTAAAGCCGAGGAATCGGAGTCGGAAAAGATTTACGATGACTAGATGATGACGATTTGCAATGACTAGACGACAATGTAGGATTTCAGAACTTTATCAGACAATGAAGATTAATTCTTGGACTTTGTATCAGATTACATTAGATAGTGACAATTATAGGATACTGTGAATAACAAACAAGTGGACTTAACTTTCATTGTTTATTTGTACGACGTGTGGAATTAACATATTATGGGATATTGTGAATCGGATCATTCTGAATTACTATTTTTATACCGGTATGTGACCTATAATTGAATTCATGGATTTATCATATAAATGGATTTAAAATGTCAAGCATTATGGATTTCAATGGACTTTATTACAAGAAGATGGACAAATTGTAAGTTGTCAATTTATTTGTGATATATTTCATTCAATAATATAATTGTATTTTACACTGGTTTTGTCTTAAATTTTCCTATCTATCTATCTATCCAGTTTGGCTTGTTTATATTTCCAAAGTGCATTTCTGACTCACTGAGAAGTCATCCCTTCAGACGAATCGGACTTGCAAAATACACCCCGACTTACAGGAGGGTCAAAGAGAAATTGACTTTTTGCAGCCTAAAAAAAGGGGGGGGGGGGGTCGACTTATAGTCGAGTCAACTTATAATCGAGTATATACGGTATGCAAATACTTGAAAAAATATTCAGGGTTGTTTAGAAAAAAGTCTTCTATCAACAATTACTGTTTGATACAGCTAATGTAAATCACATTTGTTTACTTTTTGTATCTAGAAAAGAACTGATGAAAGACATGGATATTGAAATTTCACAGAACTGGCATTAAAACCTTCCCAAGAACAAGCAAATGCTATTCCACATGTAATTACAATCTGCAATATAAATGTGTGGTTTCCTTTGACACCGGATATTCATATTTGCTGTTATAGTTTTTTTTTTTTTTGGGGGGGGGGTGTGTTTTGTTTTGAAAGCATCAAGTGATTTTTTTGGGGGGGGGTGTTTTGTTTTGAAAGCATCAAGTGAGAGTCTGATCTTAAATAAATGGTCCAATTAGATTGAACCAATCTGGCCGCGTAGTCTGATCTGGCAAGCCATCAAGTTACGAAGAACCTGCTTGAGGACTCAGGTCCTGTATTCACAAAATCTCTTCAATTACTGACATTCGATCATGAACATACTGATGGACAAAAAAAGAGATTTGAAAATCAATATTTACTTACTGGATGAATGTTGGGAAACATGACAAGTTACTTTTGGAAAATTTTAACCAATATTATGTGATCCAAAGAAACAATACTTGAGTCAGAGTGTGCACTCAAGTTGACAAGTTTTGAGAATACCTAACCCGACTCTTCAAGCAGGTTCTGGATTCTGGGTAACTTGATAGCTTGCCAGTGAACAACACAGGACCTGAATCTTCAAGCAGGTTCTGGGTTCTGGGTAACATGATAGCTTGCCAGTGAACAACACAGGACCTGAATCTTCAAGTAGGTTATGGGTAACATGATGGTTTGCCAGTGAACAACACAGGACCAGACTATCTGAGTGGCTTCTCTGTAACACGATGGTTTGCCAGTGAACACAGGACCAGACTATTTGAGTGGCTTCTCTGTAACATGATGGCTTGCCAGTGAACAATAAGGAATCTACTCTTCAATAAGGTTCTGAGTAACATGATGGCTTGCCAGTGAACGATATGGGACCGGACTCTTCAAGAAGTTTCTGGGTAACATGTGTCTTGCCAGCGAAAATAAGGGACCTTACTCTTCAAGCAGGTTCTGGGTAACATGACGCCCTGCCAGTGAACAACCAATAAGGGACCTGACTTCAAAAAGGTTATGGGGTACATGATGGCTTGACAGTGAACAATACAAGACCAGTCTCTTCAAGCAGGTTCTGGGTAATATGATGACTTGCAAGTCAACAAGCAGGTTCTGTGTAATATGGCTTGCCAGTGAACAATACAGTACCTGACTCATAAAGCTGATTATGGTTAACATGATGGCTTGCTGGTGAACAACACAGGACCTGACTGTTCAAGCGACTTCTCTGTAACATGATGGCTTACCAGTGAATAATAAGGGACCCTCTGCAAGCATGTTCTGGGTAATATGCTGTCTAGGCAGTGAACAATAGAAAACTACTCTTCAAGCTGGTTCTGGGTAACATGATGGCTTACCAGTGAACAATACAGGACCAAACTCTTCAAGCAGGTTCTGGGTAACATGATGACTTACCAGTGAATAATAAGGGACCCTCTGCAAGCATGTTCTGGGTAACATGATGGCCTAGATGTGAACAAACCCATGATGTATGTTATGTGACTTCTAAAATCTTAAACCTAAAATCTTATGCATTAGTAGAGAATAAGAGTACCATAAACAGTACATTATACACCGGACATGACAACTTTTTTTGTGGAAACCATTTTTCTTTCAGTCTCTGTGTCAGACTTTTGATCTAATAACCTCAAAGTAATAGGTGCCTTTGTTGTTTCGAATGCTAACCAACTACAAAGTTTGGTCATGGTTTGTGACACAAGACTCAAGTTATTTTATGAAAACTGTTTGCCTTCTTGGAGTCGCTCTGACCATGACCTTTGACCTGTTAAGCCCAAATTGAATAGGCATCTTCCTTGTCTCAAGTGCAAGCCATCTACAAAGTTTAGTCAAGGAATGTGGTACAGAAATTAAGTTGTTTTGTGGAAATAATGTTTCTTTCTTTCAGTCTGTGTGACCTTGACCTTTGATCTTTTGACTCCAAAATTAATAGGTATCTTCATTGCCTCAAATGCAAGTCATCCACAGTTTGGTCAAAGTACGTGATAAAGAACTTGAGCTATAGTGCAGAAACCATTTTTCTTTTTAGGGTCACTGTGACCTTGACACTAACCTTTTGACTCCAAAATCAATAGGTGTCTTTCTCATTTCAAATGCAAGACATTGAAAAGTTTGCTCAAGGTAACTGGTATACAAGTCAAGTTATTGTGTGGAAACAGTATTCCTTCTTTCAGTCCTTATGACCTTGTCCTCTGAGGCCCCAAATACAAGTTATTTACCAAGTGTGGTCATGGTAGATGACTCAGAATTTTAGTTATTGTTCAGAAATTAAATAGGGAATAGACAGACGGACATCATAACATGATACACTCTGCCTTATGGCAGGCATATAAAAAGCAGAACTGACAGGAACAATTCTACAGATGCCAAATTCCAATAGAAATACTTACAAATTGTATTCAACAATTTATTTTAAGTATTAAAGCTTACTGTATCAAAGTGCTTTTTGGTTCCTTCCATCATCTTTCCTGCCATGTGACACCTTGAAGACCACAAAGAAAAGATTGCAAAGACAGGGCATTCATCCTATGTTGATGCCTCAAGTATTCTGTTTGGAATTTCTATAGAGCATGTCATATTTTGCATCAAGATATACTCCAAATTGACTGCATTCGTTCAACATCTTTCTCAAACTTTCTCAGGTGAATTGGGCATGATGCTGATATGATTTCTGGCTTATCAATATTCAACTGCTTTTGTGATACAAGTGCTCAGATACTCTTTGCAGAGAATTTCAATCAGATGTTACAAGCATTTCAGTGATCTGAATATACTGGTGTTAAACTGCCAGTTCACCAACATAAACTTTATCTGACTGGAAAATCGGAATCTGACAGAAATGATAATAATGGTGTAATTTCAATTTAAAAATAAGAATGATTTGGCAAAGAAAAAAAAAATGGAATGGCTGGGATCTCTGAAATCCTGTACAAAAATTCATCAGATCTTTCACCCACCTTTCAGTGTCATCTCTTTGACGTTTGGCCCCGGAAGCCTCTCGGCTAGGTTGGACTGTCAGCATTGAGGAGGAAGGTTGTGGTTCCATGGCAACTGTGTCTGCAGCATTTGCTGTAGAATCCTGGACAACTTCAGAATCTAAATAAATATACAATTAAAAAATCAATTTATTTCACTTTTCTATGAAATTAACTGCATATGATCCAACGTATTTTTGTAGTAAATGTAAAAGGTCAAATTAATAGCTTCAGTGCATGTGTTCTTGGTGCAACTTTAGAGCACGTGTTCTTTTTTCCAGAACTGTTACAAATTGTTTGTTGTATTATGAATGTCTTTGAAATTTAATCTAAATTTTGATTTTATTCTTGATGAAGGTAACTTGCAATGTGTTCATAGGATACTGATGTCCCTGTTGATAGCAATGCCAATACTAAATATGTCACTGATACATATGTAGGTCACAGTGATCTGATCTGGCTAAGGGCTTAGCATATTGCAATCATTAAAGTGCATTCCTTCTCAAAGTTTCTTGACTATGGCATCCACAGCAATGGAGGTACAAACTTTATTAATAAACAGGGCATAACTGCATGTTGAGTGCACACTACTGTAAACATTAGGACTTTGACCCCAAGGACAGAGTGATAGGCAGATGAGTTGCAGAATGAACTGTCTTTGCTTTATAACCCCCCACCCCAAACCCCCCCAAAAAATTTGCCTCAACTTTCAATTAGGCAAAAACTTAAAACAAAGGAACAATGAAGCAAGAGATTTGTTGGAATGCTTAGTCTTGTTGCAGAAAAATGATACCTATTTCTCTCTAGATGTGCTAATGCGGGTAAAATAAAAATATAAAACAGACATACCCTGACTGACTGAATCTGATTGTGGTGTGACCCTCTGGACTTGCTGGGTGGGTCTAGATGCCCCAGAGGCTGGGAACAACTGCTGGGCAGGGCCACTAGAACTGTCACCTGCCACAACAGAAAGATGCATACAGGTGGTTATGTTACTATCATGTAGTCACTCTTTTCAGTAATATATAGTCACAGTAAATAGAAAGGGAAACTTTTATAATCTTCTGTCTCATGATACTCATTACACTTATATTTCTACAGATGGGAATATCTGGAAAATTTTTTAGTATAAATTTGTGCTTTATTCTGCCAAATCCACAGCATGCCACAGTTAAAACAAAAAAAAAAGGGCTGTAGACCAACCATAAGATTTCAGTACATAAAGCTACATCTACCTATCAATTTCAGAATAATCAGCATTAAGTGTGAACAGATGAAATCACCAGCTTCCTTTTAAATAATGTTACATAATCAAAGAAAATAAAATATTAAAAAAACACTTGAATAGAAAGAGAACATATTATTCAACTTCAAGACCAAAATCTTCAATTTAATCCCAACATTTTAATCAAGAAATCCTGCACTTGGGATGCTATAAATGTTAAATTTTTACCTTCTGTAACTTCCTGCAGTGATACTGTTGTTGGCATGACAGTGGCAGTAGGGGTTGTTATAGAAACTGCCAGGGGTGACACCGCTGTGGAGGCGATGGCCATTGGTCGAATGCTGGCAGTTGCCTTGGCAGCTGCTATGGAAGGCTGAATGGGAGCTGTTTGTGGCTTTATGGCAGCAGGACTAGATGTAATGGGTTTGATATTGGCTGTTTTAGGTGCTTCAGGTGGGGGAACACTGCAACAAACATACAAATGTTTTACTGCGAAGCAGAAATTCAATAATACAACCTAGAACAATGCAAGGTTTAGGTTCACAAACAGTGCATAAACCTGCTAGTGCTACGAAGCTATTCAAGGGTAGCAAAAGATAATGCCTACTAACAATGCAGGTCACATATTCTATAAATGTAATTTACTGAAATTTTCCTAAATATTCAGGATTTCCAAGTAAACACTTTCTATTTATACCCCTTATTCTATGAGAAGATTAGAGAAAATATACCATATATTTTTGGGACTTTCACATTGATTGTGCACATTCCCATGGTCATTCAAGTGATGCAAGAACTTGCAAGGTTTCACTTCAGGGGGCAAACCTATTAACTACTCCATCTAGAAATTGTTATTAAAAAAAACAATGACACTCTGCAAAGTTTACTTCATGCAAAAAGTATAACAACAAATATCCATCCTCAATTATCACAGACAGACTACCAAAGATATCATTAACTAAGATGGCTATTAATTGTCAAATGAGAATTGACCAGGATCCAATCTGAATTATGTTGCTCTGTTCACATCAGTGTGTACAAAGAACACATAAGGATAAAATAAAAATAAAAAAGCAATGTAGTATATTAAATAAAATAATGACTTGTATTAATGTCTCTAAGTCCTCTAGTTAGGAGAGATTGGTGGCTTGTCAACTGTCCAATGTAGATTGGTTTGACAAATCTGAAGATGAACCAAAAAAGGTTTCCATAGATTCAGATGAGGTAATACCAATGGGTGGCTTGAACAGTAATTATCTTAAATCTATTCCAAAGAGATGGTTGGATTTAACTGAAACTAAGAATTTGGTACAAATTATATATCAACCAACATGAATGATTGAAACCAGTTTAAGCCTGATTGATGGTATTTATCTTGAAAATAGATCAGAAACATTCATTCCAATGTATGCAGTTAGTGACCATTATCCTATGTGTCACCAGGCATCTGCCTAAAAGGGCTAAGAAAGGTCAACACATCAAAGCCAAGTATAATGACTTAATAAACTGAAATGAAAATAGCTTTCTTAGAGAGCTAGAAAGTGTACCTTTCAAAATAATTAAAACTGTACTTTATTCCTATGGTGCAAACTATTCGTTGATGTACTGGACAAGAAAGTCCCAAATTAAAACAAAAAGGATCAAACACTATAGTTAACTTAAATAGCTAACACCTGACGTAAATGAGGTGTTGGTTGTTTTGTTATGGGTTTAACGCTGTTTTTCAGCACATGATAGGCTATACATGGCGGCCAGTACATTTTGGTGGAGGAAAAACCCGAGAAAGCCCCAGAAAGAACCACCAACCCACGGGAAGCTACTGGCAAGGTGTCTCACATACCCACGCTGGTGGAACCCTTGACTCGAACCCATGTGGACAGAGGTGAGATGTCAAAGATCTGTAAAGGTGAGCCTTAGATCACTCGGCCACCCAGGGCCCCAAGTAAATGAGGCAAGACAGCTGAGGGACAAATATCGACTGGGAAAAACACAGATTTTGGAGAAACTGTGACAAATATTTCACTGATTGTGCCAAGAAAAATTACTATGTTTAAGCCATTCAGATAAATGTAGCACACAAATACAGAAATACCTCCATGAACAGGAAATATACAATCCCAACTCAATTTGAATATGACAATTATGAACTTCACATCACCAGACGATATAGCAAGTACTTTCAATATATTTTTCACTGATGTAGGAAATAAAATCAGTATCACATACAAATCACAATATGCTAAATCTCTGAATGTTGGAAACATATGTAAATAATGAAGAGCAAGAAAGCATGATCTTCTCCATGTGAAAAGCTACTGAGAAAGAAATATATGACCATCTATGTACAATCAACACATCCAAATAAACAGGATTAGATGAAATTGGACCCAAAATCTTGAAACCTTCTGCCCACAAAATATCAAAATCACTCATTTATCTTGTCAACTTGAGTATTACCGTATATACTCATGTATAAGCCAATACAATCTGCAAACTGCATAGACCCAGATCTGCTGTGGCATAATGCGCCAGCAGATCTGGGTCTATGCTGTTTGTAAGGATTAATCAGTAGAACAAACAACACATACCCTGATCTGCCGACGCATTATGCGACAGCAGATCAGGGTCTATGTTGTTTGCATTTGAACCCATATTATACGTGAGTATATACAGTAAAATAAATGTTTTTCCAGACTTCCTAAAAGTAAGAAGAGTATGTCCTATCTATAAGAGTGGTGCCAAAGATGGCCCAGGAAATTATTGACCTATTTCAATACATCCAACAGTGTCTAAAATTTGTTTAAAGAAACTTTATAATCTTTTACACGAGACACAATCAGGTTTTTTGTGCTTCATATCCTGTGTTATAGCCTTAATAAAAATTACTTAAAAATGGCTCAATGGATGAATGAAATGTTGTAGATATACTCTTTTTGGATTTTGAAAAGGTTTTTGACTTGTTAAATCACCAAACACTCCTGTCTAAGATAAAAATACATACATTTTCCTTTCAAGCACTAAATTGGTTTGAATTACTTCTGTAACAGGTTCCGGCAAGTTTGCATTGGGAATGTAAATTCATAGTCATTACCCCTTACTTCAGGTTTACAAGGTTTCATTTTAGTGCCACTATTATTTCACATAATTTTAAATGATTTACCCTTGTATGCAATCCAAGTAGAGTCAGATCTTATTGCAAATGATATTACTCTGTACACACCTCGATCAAAATCATAATCAAATCCATTTATTTATTAATTCAATTCAATTCTACAGACCCAAAATACTATTGACAGAAATGATGGTTTTATGGGTTTAATGCTATTTTTCAGCACATGATAGGCTATACATGGCAGCCAGTATATCTGGTGGAGGAAGAACCCGGGGTTAATCCCGGGAAGAACCACCGACCCTCAGGAAGCTACTGGCAAGCTTTCTCACATAACCACATTGGCCGAGCCGAGACTCGAACCCACGCGGACAGAGGTAAGATGGCAGTGATTTGTAAAGGCGAGTGCCTTCGACCACTCAGCCACCCGGGGCCCCCAAAACAATAAAAGTACCATATAAGAACATATTATAAGGCTGATTTACATCAATATCATGCATATATACACATACAAATAACAGCAAACAAAAGCCTGTGTATGTGTCCTTGCAGGAATCGTAAAGTATTTCTTGCAAGGAGTTTTTAAAAACTGCAATATTATGAGTCATAATATCTAAGTTGTGTGTTTCTAAAAATGAGTTAAAATTTCTTTGAGCTCTATCTTAAAAGACTGTGTTTTCTTATGTTCACACAAATTTTGTGTTCAATACAAAAGAGTTTTGTGTCCAAAATTTCTTCTTGGAACACTGAAGGCTATTTGACTTACTAAATATGGACAGTCAAAATGTCTGTGTATACATTTATAAAAAAACACCAAGTCAATAATCGTTCTCATACTTTCTAAAGGCGGTAAATTAAAATGTCTGCAAATATGCTCATAGGAGCTACTGATAAATCTGAACCCCGATTTAAAACACGTGAATTTAAAGAACTTTCATTTAACCATTTCAATTTGGTGGGTCAATCAGACTGGTGAGGGGACCAAATTTCACAACAGTATTAAAATCTACACCTTATAGAAAGATAGACACAAAGTATGTATGACTGATATATTTACAAAGTTTCTGCAAGTGTGCTTTAATAAACCTAACATCTGCATTGCTTTGGATATAGTGGCCTTAACATAGACATTAAAATTGAAGGTACCTGTCAGCCATACACCCACATTTTTTACACAGCTCTCACCCTTTATCTTACATGTCCCATTTAATAGTTAAAACAAATAGTTTTTTTTGCTACTGGTAAAACTGCTATAACAACACTTCTCCACATTCACTTTCAACTGCTATTTCTCACACAATTCATATACCATGTCTACATCTCTATGCAGGTGATAAAACAAACCCAAGACCTTAAAAAATGCAATTGATTGGTTCCACTCACATACTTGCCATATTCCCAGACAGTGTTGGAAGGTTCTGGAGACTCAGAAAGTGTGTTTTGAGGTCCCAAGGGGGGTCAGTGCACATGACCCCAAAAAGTAACATCATCCAATTGAGAATAAGTTATCTTTTCATATAAGCTAACAGAAAATAACTGGAAATTCAAATCTGATTAAAGAAAAACAGAAAATAACATTTTCTTTGAAGCATTTAATACACTTAAAAACATAAAATAGTTGGTAGATTTAGCATTGTCCAATACCATCACCACACATGTGCCAACACTCACAACCAGACAGACATTAAATGAATATTAAAAATATACCAGGTTTCTGTCTTTAAAATCCATTGGACAGTGGAATATTTTCTTAATTAAATGGTCTTTGCTGCTCTCAATAGTTCCGGGGGGGGTTTGAAAGTAATGCAAGTGTCATTTGTGTTCATCTCTGCACTCAATGACGACTGGATGGTACAGTTGTTCAACTTCCCCGAAGATCTTGTTTAATTTTTCTCAGCACAGAAAATTATCTTTCTGCATCTGCACTGATGTGAGGGAGTGTCAAATATGCTGGGTGTTGCTATGTCAACAGATGTTGTACATTCCAAATGACTGATGTCAATATGGTGTTTGAAGTGTGTGCACAAAATAAAATTCTCCCCCTTGCTGCTGTGCTTTACAAAGTCAATCTCCATACAGGAGTTCTGAAATTTAGTTCTGCTTGGCTGTGGTCGCTTTGCAGATGGCTCATCATTTCCTGAATCACAGCTGCAGTTTGACATTTCTTTGAACTCTGACTTCACTCATATAAAACGCAAAACATGATTATTTCGGTAGTTGGAATAGTGTACAAGGGTGATTCAGTTTTGATGGCAAAATTGATAATAACATGGAATGAAACATATATTTTGAATATTTTACAAGTCCATAGCTGCCAAAATAGTACTGCTAAGCCTCATTACAAAAATACTTTGCAACATTTTGAGGGAACTGTTCTAAATCACAGCTAAACAGTCATAAAGTTACAAAAACGGACTTCATGTTTCATTCTAGATGCACCATGGAATATTTCCTCTAATTATTTATTTTCATAGTTAAATTGGATGTCTATTCATGATAAAGAACACTATATAAGGACTGTTCTTGCTTAAAAGTGCATTCATGGAATGGTACCTGGCTATCTACAAAACCTTTTCAAGGTGTGTAAAAAGAACCAATATCACGTACAATCTGAATAACATTCAAATTCCAAAATCATGCAGAGAAATATTCAAAAGAACTTTTCAGTACTCTGGCTCCATGGCCTAGAACTCTACCATTATCTGTTATGGCTGCATGCAGTTGGCAAAAACTGAAATCTAAATACAGCCATGCCATATATCGATGATTATTGTTTAATTTTATCTTCTTTGATTCTTTCTGTCTGTTTGTTCATTGACTTGTACATTAAATATCGATTGCTTTTTCATGATGGTGCTGTTTGTTCTTTGGCTTGTACATTATACCGATTGGTATTTCTTGATGGTATTGTTTGTTCACTGACTTGTACATTTATACAGACTGGTATTTCTTGATGGTGTTTGTTAAATATGATGTTAATCTAAATGTCTGTTCATATACCTTGTGTTCGATTATTAGAGGGACTTGACAGAGACTAGTTTTTAGCTAACTGTGTAACCCTCTTTAAGTCAAGGATTATTATTATTATTAACAATTTATATAGGCCACCAGCTGTTAAGATGATACAGGGTTCCCACACTTTTTAAAACAAATATTTCCAATTTTTTTCCTGGGTGAAATAGATTTTTTTTCAAGGATCATTTATGACAATTACTAAAAGGAATAAAACAACATTTTAGTTTAGAAAATGTGCATTTCTTAAAATTCAAAAGCTGTTTTTATTTGAGATTCTCCCATAACATCTGAATTAGACATATGACCATGTACCAAAACACAAGCTGTATCACTAGAAACAAGTATAAGTATATAGTCTTTTTTGCAATGCTCATTTTAAATTTGGACACGAAATTATACACCTTGTGATGACTGATGTGTTTATTTTAAATCCACTTATGTCTACTTGGTGCCCTAACATCTCCTTTCAATGCAGTCATTGTCACTGACACCCAGAGCATGGGATTCTGCATTGAAAATTGCCCCAGTAGTCAGTAGATTTCTAAATACAGGGATGCTTCTGCTATATGAATTGGAGCTGCCTGGCAGCCCCAGAATTTTTATTTTGAAATATTCCAATCCAATATTAGTAAATCTTGCTTGCTCAAACCTTTAAAGCAATGCCATTCAGCCTGACAATGCTTTTAAGTGCATTTAATTATAATAAGTCATGGTCCAAGCTAGACTTCAATATTTGGGCAAAATTACCTCTCTCTAGTCAAAATAGGGCGAAGTTGGTGAAAATAGGGAGAAGCAGGTGAAAAACGTTCAAAATAGTCATTAAAACTACTGTTTTTGCATATCTGCATGTCAGATGAATACAATGCTGATGAAATACTGTTAGAAGTTAAAATTAGTAACACTTTTCTTATATTGCTTCACTGTCGTTGTTCTATAGCATTTAATGGCAACCTCAAAAATAAGTTCCAGTTGAAAATCAGCAACCGTTTCCATACCAGAAAACCTCTTTTCATATGTCTGTATGATGAAATATTGGATACAATGATTATTTATTCTAGTAATGGACTTAGATGCATCTGCTGAGTCATAATTTGCTTCAGACTGGGCTACACAAATTCAATTTTTCACTTGTTTTTCATGGATTGTGTGTGAATTGTCTGCTGGAATTCCGTAGAAAGTACTGCAATTTCTGGTACTTATGATCATCAAATTAGCTCCAAAACTGACATCTGAACATAAAACATCTTTCTGAAGGGAAAATTTACAGAAAATCAACATTTTACTTTACTTATTAATGCACTGTATTGAAACAAAAGGGGGTGAGGGGATGTCTTGAAAACAATACAAGGTGAAGTGAACTTCATTTTGGGCCTGTTTAGGTGAAATGACAGGCTCTAAGGTGACTATTTCGCCTTAATCACACTTCAGCATGGATCCCGTAAGTATTCGTATTCTCCAATATATGTGCATTGTCAAAAAGCTGACAAGCGAGCAGACAGCTCCTCCATTTTTATAGCTACGGATATGTGTATGTTCCTCCCTTAATTTATAACAAATGTTTTGACTAGCTGTTTTGATAGTTGACAATACATATTGGTAATGATTAATACACACATTTTGGGCTTTGAATTACTTAATTCAACACAACCAGATATTCATTTGCCAAGCTATGCTTGGAGTCACATGATCTAGGGTGAAACGCTCAATAACTCTTTCGACTACTTTACTTCTAATGTACCAAATCATGTTTTTTTAAAGACATTGTCTTTCATGCTTTTTGCACTGTAAAGGGAATATAGTTTTAATGAGTGTTCAGTATACTAGTTTGTTGACTTGTATCTGCTTGGTAAATATGCAACAATGATTGTTTTCCTTTAAAACAGAACAGAACTTTAATCTGATGTGAAACTAATGGTGCATTATGAACATAAAACACCTTTATTCCAGTAACACCTGTAAGTAAGAAACAAAATTATAGTAATGCAGCCTAAATTTATATTATGTTAGGTGAATAAACAGATAAATTTGTTTCATATTAAGGACTTGGTATTAAAAAGGGCAGAGGCTATTGGCACGACTGTCATGTACCTTAACTGGGAAAGACTATTTGCATGGCCGCCATGTACTTTATCCGGAAAGACCATTTGTATGGCTGCAATGTATATAATTTACATCAAGTTATTCATAAAGCTGCTGTGTATCTGATCTGTGAAATATACTCATATTTGCAAGTGATTACGTTTAATTCCATATTTGCAAGTCACTGTTGTTAAAACTTGTACCTTGTACAATGCTATACTCCTCTACCTCAGTAGAAATAGAAACTTTCAAATAAATGTTGAGTGAATCTTGTGGGTGAAAAACTCTTAGTATTGTCACCCAATTGATCAACTTTTTCCATTATTCACAAAAAAAATTATTTTTATATTAAGCTCAAAATGAGTTAGGTAGCTAAAGTGTATTAAGAGTTTGAAAGTAGCAGATTTCTTAGTTAATATCAGCTGTTTATTGTTTATGTTCTGCAGTGTGTTATGTACATTTGCACAGTAAATCTGAGTAAAATAATTCTTTCTTAATTCAAGATAACAAAACATACACTTAAAAAATTATTTTAAAAAAAGCATAGAGTGGAATTTGATCCTGGATATTTTGCATAACAGATCAACATGTTTCCACTCGACTATTCATACCCTGGAAAATTATATTCTTTGCTTACTGTTACTTACTTACTGTTATCACTGTCTATTGAGAAAAAAAATCATGACTGTTGAAGTGAAATTAATTTAACACAAATTTTGTTCTCTTGGGAAAAGCACTAATTCACGGACTAGCCTCTATCTGTTTGCACACCATAATTATTATAATCCAAACTGTGAGGCAGACACCGGTAATCATGCGAATAGTATTTGTAAAATTTAGTACATGGCCGCCATACAAATACACACTTTCATTAAAAAAATTATATTTCTATGCCAAGAACACAACAACAAAAGCAACTTCTACTACTGTTGCTATTTAAGAAGGTAACATCTCTACAAAGCAAGAACAAAGTTAAACAGCTAATTCTGGCTTACACTTGACACAAAACCATATAATATGAATTTGTTAATCTGCTATAAAGGGACATCTGAAAATAAATTCAACAAAAATTATGAGTGATGAGGGATAGGAGGTTAAAACCATAAGACTGTATGTTAAAAATTCCCCAAAATACTCTACAAATTCCCGAAAATACTCATTTTTTAAAAAAAGTTCCAAATTCTAGGGATGGGGTCCCCGACATTTTATTGTTGGAATCATGGCAAAGTAACTTGCTAGGTCTGCGAGAAAAACTGACTGCAAAGGCAAGTTAGGAAGTTGAAGGCTCCTATTGATGATAATGCTTAACACCATGTTCACAGTGCAAACTACCTAGTAATAAGCTAAGATTTATCACAATACATTTTCATCAACTTTACATATGAAAAGAGGAATTGGGGAAGAAAAGCTTTATTATTTTTCTCTTACACACACCACAATCATGTCGCAGACATGTTACACATTATGACACCAGACTGGTCTTCATGACTTTTCCATTAAAAAAAAGGATACCAATATGGTGTAGACTAAGAGGTAACGAGTCAACCTGACCAATCCAATCGCCTGAGCACTTGCATTGACTACACAAACATGTTCAGGGCAAACACCCAAATGATATATACAGCAATTGTATCTCAACTAACTGAAAGAGTTTGGCAACCTCCCAAAACTCCGGTAAGAACTCAATAAATGTAACTCTCAATCTGTTCAGTTACGACTCAATTACATATTTATATTTTTGTGACCAAGTGGCAGCTGAAAATTCCTGGTTTTTCTCCGACTTTGATCAATATTTGCAAAATTCAAGGACTTTTCCCAGTCGGGATCAAACCTACTCTTTCTCACGACTTTTTCCAGATTTCCCCTAAGTGTGAGAACACTGATAATTGTTTTATTGCTCTGTCTAATAAATATACTAAATAAAACCCACATTTAAAAGTAACATAAGTTCATTCTTGCAATTTACACCATTAAACTGTATTTCCATACCTGGTTTCACTATAGTCAAAACATCCATTTGCAAAATGAAGTGTCATTTGTGAATAAAACAAATTAAGTTTTCTATCTGATCTTATAATCTTACACTCTTATAATGGTAATTTATTTATCCTCTTGTTTATTCACAGTCGTGTGTAAATTCATATATTTCATAATTCTCCTATTTAATGTTCATTCATTCATTTATCATTCATTCTTACATCTACTCTTTCACTTACCCACTTATTTGCATCTATGTATGTTTGTCTGTCCATTTCTTTGTTCTTTGTGCATTCCTTTTAATTATAAGACTAACTGTTGAAATTGAAAACTACATTATATAGTATTTGCCAGTCTAAAAATATTTATTTAGGGGTAAAATTGTCAGAAAAATCATAAGGCACAGAGTTATCATTTATACAGCTGCTGTGGAAAAATTGCTTAAGACTATTTGATTTTTTTGTGGGGAAAAAAAAATATTCTCAGGGAATTAGAGGCCCTCAAACTGTTTTTAAGTAGTTTTGCAGATAACACACTCTATCACTATGGCTCTCTCCCTCTTGTATGTTAGGCTAGGGTATTACATGAAACAATAATGCTGATAACGAAAGCAACATTTGTTTCAACTTTTCTTTACGATGAGTCATATCATTCATCATATCAATGGTGGATGATTTTTTAAAAATGTTCTTATATGACTGACACAAGATGAAAAATCATTTGCCTCAGTTCATTAAAATTATATGAGTGAAAGCATAACATTCTTACCTTTCTTTTCAAAGTTTTCAAAAAAATCTATTTTTGTGTTTTGTTTTCACAACTTTTGCAACCAGATTACAAAAGTTTAACCTTGTAAAAAATGCAAGAAATGCAATGCTACATATAATAGTTATACACATGCTTTCCAAACCAAATGACAAAATCCCCCAAATTACAAAATATTCAAAAAGCAGGAAATCACAAAAGTTTTACAAACCATAAATTTTATGGTACAAAAAGATAGTGACTTGCATGGACTCATAAGTTAGGGTGGCAACTTTTTTTGATTTAACTCAGGCAAAATGAATTCGGATTTAAATACTCAGGTAGTGAACTCACCTTGCCCTCTCGGGTGGTGCAACTGCTGCAGGTCTCGATACATGCACTGGTGCTTGAGATGAACCTAGTTTAGGAACCTGAAGCTGCTGAATCTAAAAGCAGATACATTTCAAATGTACAAACATGATTGGTTACAGTGTGCCAGCCATAGAATTTGAAAGGTATGTGTTAATTGTATAAAATGGGTACTTTAAACACAGATTATGTACAACAGGTAAATTCCAGTAGACTGACAAAATGTACAAAACCTATCGATTTCTTCTGCAAATCTTACAGTGCTATATGCATGTGGCATGTAAAGATTTTCAAGTTACTTTTACTAAAGGACTAAACTATTTAACATCACTTAAGTCTTTAGGTAAGAAATGAAGTGTTCCAGTTGGTATTCATTTTCTTCTGTTTCCTAATTTACATGCATTAAACCCACAAACTGAAGCTAGAAAAATAGCTATCAGGACAATTTATTTAAAAACAATGTTTTTATATGCTAAGCCACTGATACAGTCAAACCTGCTAAAGTCACCACCTCTACATAGCAGCTATCTACAAAGCCAAAAGTATGAAATCTGGGACACAGTTACATACTTTTCCAACAGTGTGGTGCTCCTCAAGATGTCAACATTTAAATTCAGCTTGATGGTTATACATGCAAAATGATGAAAAATGTATGGGGTGGGGTGGGGGGAACAAATTTTAATTATGTAATACTTACCTGCTATTATTGCATTGCTATTTCTTTTCCTGAGGCTATTACCCAGTCCAAGGAGATTATTCCCTCCTCCAATTAGTAACTGGAGGTCTAGAATAAACAAGACTCCCTTAAAGGGATTGACACTCTACTGTCTGAAGAAAATTTCCAGGAATTCAAGATAAGACTATTTCTTCTTTTTAACTGCTGAGTTTTGAAACCAATTCTGATATTCTTGAGCAAGAAGATTTTCAAATCAGCTGCTGCAGTTGCCATATTGGATGTAAGATTAACACCCTTTTCATTTAATACAAACAAGATATCATTAGAAGACTTTCTGCAAAATTCCCATGCCAATACGACCATCCATTCAGGAGTAGCCATAAAAAGATTTTTAAGATGACCATGATGGTAGCCATATTTGATATAAGGTTGGCAATGTTTGCATTTAAGACAAACTATATATTATAACAAGTCTTCTGGTGTAAACCCTATGTTGCGATGACCATCAGTTATGGAGGCATAGCCATAACAAGATTTTCATGGTGGTCATACTGGATGCCAGATCTGCATCATTTTCATTCAGGACCAACTGGACACCATAAGAAATCTAATGGTGAAAATCCCAAGATGGCCACTGTAGCATCCATATTGGATATCAAATTGGCACAACTTTCATTGATGACCAACTAGACATCATAAAAAGTCTTCCACTGAAAAGCCCATGTTGATATGACTTTCCTTCAGGAGGAGTAGCAATAACTAGATTTTCAAGATGGTTGCTGTGCTAGCTATATTGGAAGTCAGATTGGCACCATTTTCATTTAGGATCAACTAGACATCATCACAAGTCTTTCAGCGAAAACCCTATGCTGATATGAGCACCCATTCAGGAGTTGCAACAAAAAGATTGTCAAGATGGCCACTGTAGTGGCCAAATTTGATGTCCCAGCGGCACCATTTTTATTTAGGACCAACAAGATCTCACAAGAAGTCTTCTGATGAAAAACCCTTGTTGATGACTTTCCATTCAGAAGGAGTAGTAATAAAATAGTTTTCAAGATGGCTGCCATGACAGTCATATTGGGTGTAAGATTGGCATCATGTTCATTTAGGGCCAACTAGACATCATAAAACGTCTTCCAATGAAAAGACCATGTTGATATGACTTCCGTTCAAAAGGAGTAGTGATAACAAGATCAAGATTTTTAAGATGGTCATTGTGGAGGTCATATTGGATGTCAGAGCGGCACCATTTTCATATAGGACCAATTAGACACCATAGGAAATCTTCTTTTGAAACTTCATGTCAGTATGACTTTTCCATTCAGGAGGCCTAGCAATAAGATTTTCAAGATGGCGGCTGTGACAGCCATACTGGATGCCAGATCAGAACCATTTTCCTTTAGGACCAACTAGACATCATAAGAAGTCTTTTGGTGAAAACCCCATATTGAAATGAACATCCATTCAGAAGTAGCAATAACACGATTTTCAAGATGGCCACTGTGTTGGCAACATTGGATGTCCAAGAGGCACCATTTTCATTTAGGACCAACTAGACTTTGGGATGAATGTGCATGTAAAGTTTCATGGCAATATTTCAAGTAGTTTTTGAGGAGTAGTGATAAGAAACTTGTGCTGACCGACTGTCAAATGACAGATGATGGATGACAGACTATGGACAACAGGCCATCCCATAAGCTCTTTTGGTCTATGACCAGTAGAGCTAAAAACAACATGATTCTAGTTTGAAGCCTTATTCAACTTCTGACAAGAGGAATATTGTCCTTCTTTGACTTGGACTAAGACTGAAAGGACATCAGAGCAGGGACAGAGAATGGAATTGGCAACAATAACAGGTAAGTATTACAAAATCAAAATTAGTTATATCTCCACCACCACCACCAAAAGCCACATTTTAATAGCAGTGATACACAACCTGCTTGCGTTGCTGAATTGCAAGCCCAGTTCGAGGCTAATGGCCAAAGATAAGCATTCAAAGTTAACTTACCATTGCTGTCAGTAAGTTGCTCTACTGCTGAGTGGAGGAAGACCTGACAACTTGTTGGGCTGATAGAATTGGACCCAATGCATAAATGCCCTCACTCTAGTGCAACAATGATTGAAGGTACAACAACGAGAAGGTGGAGTGATATCACCAGGATGTGGCTTTCATGACATCATCCAAAAAAGAATGATTCAAAAAGGCCCAATATAAAGCAATAGCCCTGACCTCATGGGCTATGATTTTTGTCAATGAAAGATCTCTCTGAGTGAGATATTGATAGGCTCTTTTAATAGTCCAGACAATCCACCTTGGGATAGGGGCTGCCAAAATATCTGAGGTACCATTGAAAGGGAGAAAAAGACTGTTACGACCCTTTCTTTTCTCTTCTGATGCAGATAGATAGCAAGGTACCTCTCTAACTGAGCAAAGAAGTCTATCTTGATTATCCCAAGCACAGATACAACCAAGACTGTGGATTTCAATAGAAGCTACCAAAGGTAGCTGATTCTTGGCCAGAAATCCAAGTTGGCAAAGAAGATAAAAAAAAGTGTCTCTGCTACTGACTGGTGCAGAGACTATTCCGTGAGGACTGCCCTGTCTAGACATGCTGTCTGCCAGAATATTTCTCTTGCACAGAATGTGGCAGACTCTGAGAGTAATCTCCTCGAAAGCTGTCCAATGGAGAAAGTTCCAGAGTTCCAAGCAGAGAGAAGGGGCACCAGTGGGGCATTTGAGATATGCTATGACTGCCCTGTAGCGATCAAGACACAGCAATGTCTTGTGCAGTGGATGCTCCACTTAAGTGCTAGAAAAATAGCCCACATTTCTAGATTGTTGATGTCAATGAAAGATTCTTTCTGAGACAACAAGCCCTGCAGGACTACCCCTCGGACCATAGATGAGCAGTCCCGACTTAATCTGATGCGTTGATGTACAGGAACAAGTGAGATTCCAGTGTGTGAATCAAAACTCTGGTCTGAAACCTGTCCTGATCTTTCCACCAGCTCAGATAGTGACAAACTTTGGATCCTACAGGGATCTGAGGTTTTAGGGTGTCCTTGTCAGGTCTCCAGCTTTCTAGAAGCAAAAACTGTAGAGGCTGCATATGAAGCATTCCCAGGGAAACTTAGTCCACTGCTGCATTCAGAGTCCCCAGGTGAGAGAGATAGAGGCAAGCATACAATGATGTGTTCTCATCCAGTCTTGCTACGAGAGAAACTATTTGCGAGATTCTGTTTGGAGGAACACAAACTGTCCCTTCACATGTGAGAAAATTCATCCCTATGTAAACAAAATTCTGAAAAGGGATCAGATCTGACTTCTTCTGGCTGGGGATTAGGCCTAGATGAGTCACTGTCTCCCAAAAGAGCGACAGAACCTTCAGAAGAGCATGTCTCAGGATAGTGTGCATCGACCAGTCATCAAAGTACTGGACGATGGGGACCCCCAAGGATCTTAACTGAGCTGCTATTACACCCATCACCCTGGTGAAGGCTCTGGGATCAGAAGCTAGGCCAAAAGGAAGAGCCCAAAACTGAAAGATCTCCCGTCCCAGACTAAACTGCAGGAATTTCCTGTCGGATGAGAAGATGGGGAATTGAAAATAGGCATTCTGAAGATCTGTGGAGTACACCCATTTGTTCGGCCTGATGGCATTCCTGACTGAGGCAGATGTCTCCATATTGAAATGCTCTTCAAGAAGAAACTTGTTAAATGCAGAAAGATCAATAATGAGTCAAAACTTCCCCCCTTTTCTTGAAACAAGGAAGATCCTGGAATAAAATCCTGGACTTTGGAAGTTTGTCACCCTCCCTACTGCATATACCTGTTCCCACTGATACCAGTTGGGGATCCTTGAAAGAAGTGGAATATCCTGGAAGTGAAGATGGAAACCCTCCTTTATAGTGGAAAAGTCCCCAATATCATCCATGAGGTCTAAGCCCAAAAAAACCCCCTCAATCAGCCACCTACTGGAACACTGAGAAAAGCGGGTCTTGGTAGGAGAGGGTGCAACTCTCAATGTATGATTGCCTCCCTCCTTAGGGAACGGGAAGGAGTCCACAGACTTCCTCCCATGGCCCCTCCAGCCACCTCATCATCGGTGGAAAGGAGCTTCAAACTTGGTCTAATGGTTCTGTTGGTTACTCTGCTTAAAAAGCTTAGGAGGGAGAGCCATGAACCTTCTGGGATGGGGGTGTTTCTTCACTGGTTTAGCCAGCCTGGTACCATAGCCAGGACATGTGTTGCTGATCCCTCAGGTTTTCCAATGCCACTGTAGGGCTTAGCCCTCTGAATACATCTCCATATCAAATGGGACAGCCCACAAAAGGCTTTTGCTGTGCTCCAGCAAAACCTTTGATGTCTCTGCAGCATCACCCTTACGAATGTGGAGAAGCTCAACAGATAGCACTATGGACATGGAGAGAGCATGTCTCAATGTCCTGGGAGCAGCAGAGATGCTGCTAGGATTTTATCTAATGGGGGGAGCTCCCCCCTTGTCACCAAAATAAGGCAGGAGTAGAAACAAAATGAGGATGAGGAGGAAACGGACATAGTTCAATATTTAAATAACACATAAATATCTCTTTCTTTCTTCCTGCTCTATTGAAATCGAAATCCTCAAAAGATGTCTCCTCTAGTTGTATAAGCATTAATCTCTTGATCATTTCTGAGCTTAATTTGTTCCTTATCTGTGTATGAATATTGTTCTGTGCTGAAAACCCACTTTCACATATGCATAGCTAGCTAAGCCAGCTTGATCAAGTTGGAAAACTGTTCTTTATGGTTGTTATGTAAAATTTTCAACAGGTCATAGGTAACGTCTCTTGGCTATCTCTGCTCCAAAATAATATTTGTCACTAACAAGACTCTGCCAAAGTTTCACTTTCTTACTACCATGCCAGATTTCTTATCTGTTCCACAATGTTGTATTAGGGTTTAAATCCATCAATGCTATAGTCAGCTTGTTCAGACAGAGGTATTTTGATCAAAAATAAATATCCTTACTTTTTAATGTCTTGTTAGATTCTTATTTATTGAATTTATTACAATTTTATATTATTTATCTAACCTTAGAGTGCTATATAGTTATGTAGCACAAGATCCCTGAAGGCAGAATTGTTTGAGACAAGAAATGAAAATTGCACTCTACTTTTAAATTGTCTGTATTTTAATTAGGCTTAGTATTCTGCCTTTTTGACATTTAATTTAGAAATAGAGAATTTGTACAAATTTTGCACGATTCTCGCACTCGCGCGCCCTGGCAGCATCTCTGCAACAGCCTCCAATGATCTCTACAGAGACAACAATTCCACGTTCAATAGGTTGAAGGTGGCAGCCAAAAAAGAGAGACTTAACGGGTAGATGAGCCCAGATCCAGGACAAAATCCCAAAATGTTAAACACCAGAGTCCTAGGCGGGGGGATTGAGGGTCTGTGCAGGCCAATGGACCCTGTGATAACTGGATTCTGAAACCAGCCACTTAAGCATAGAAGAGGGCACAGACCACTGCTTCTGCTGTCTGGCCACCTCTGGCTTCAAGACAATTTCTGAGTTAGCTCCCTCATTATTGCTGAATAAGGGAGCAACAGAAGGTCTGAATTAGGCTGTACTCAAAGATTCAGAGGGTTTTGGACACAGATCTGGGGAAAGGAGGTGTTAAATATCATTTACTGTCTTGTCAAAGGTGCAAACTATCTCCTCCTCCGTTACCTGACTTGTAGGGTGGGATGAAGATGGATATCCCAAAATATGAGAATGGCCCGACATGACTGGTACTTCTGGGAACTTGTCTGTGTGAACCAAAATTGATAATTTGTCAATCTGTCTTTGCTCTTGGGGCAAGACAGGACTATTCTGTCTCATCTCCCTCCTTGGATGAGAGGACTTTATGATCGAGGGTTTCTTGTCCCCTCTCCACTTACGGGGTGGGGGTGGGGACTAGACAGTTGTTCTGCTCTTCCTGGAAAAAGGGATTGCTGATTTCCTCTTGATGCAGGAGGAGGCAAGTGGCAGTCCCCCTTTCGATAACAAGGCCACAGGAGGTGATGATCAACAGCTTGCCTGATCCACGAATCCATGATGTCAAGGTAGGAAAATGAGAAATGGCAACTCACCACCAGATGGTGGGAGTCCCCAAACCACATGGGGTTTAACGGGAACATTGAGAACAGAGGGGTATCGACTTGAGCCTATTCCCCACAGGGATTATCAAAAACTGGTGCCCCGTCCAAAGACTGGTGCTCTGTCACCTGAGTCAGAAAATAGGAGATCGGTACTGATCACCACACTTGGTGATCAGTACACAGTGCCCAGTGCTTGGTGCCTGGTGACAGACACTCTGTAACTGTCATTTGAGACATTACTTAGTGACCACTGCTTGGTGCCGGTAACAGACCTTCAATGACTGTCACTTGACACATTACCTGGTGCCTGGCAACTCAGTGACTGTCACTTGACACACTATAGGTGACTGTTGCTCGGTGTCCAGTGACCAGTAACAGACCTTTAATGACTGTCACTTCACATATTACCTGATGCCTGGTGACTCAGTGCCTGTCACTCAACACACTACCAGTGACCAGCATTCAGTGATCAGTAATCGGGCAATGACCAGTCAGATGATGTAGACCTTACTGGGGAGTCTCTGTTTGGGGAACTGGACTCCAACAAATGAGATCACCTTGATTTAAAAACAGGCAGAGATGCTGCCAGAAACTTTCTTAAGTTGGGGAGGTCCCCCACACCTATCTTTGGGATGGGGGTGGGTGTTAACTATGCCAAAATGTAGAAACACCTAATTTAATGCAATCATTTAATGATTTTGTATCACTTCTTTGACAATAAATGTATAAGGTATCTGCATATCTAATTGTTGCTCAGCTGGTAAATATTCTTCTTTTGTCTCTTATCACTCCCCTTCAAAAAAGCTTTTGCAAACTGAAAATAATTTACTGGACCACACACATCTGTATAGTCATGAGTTTATTTACTGTTTCAGATGTTAGCCCACAGGCCTTTGAAACTCTATCACAGTAGTAAGAAAATGTCAGAATATCTAAGAAGAAAAAAAATAGAAAAAAAATCCTTTCCATATATATATATATATATAAAATCTGAATTATATAGCTGTACAGTGGTCCCCCTCTTGAACGGCCCCCCTGACCAGCGGCCACCCGCTTTATACGGCCACAATCCCTTGGCACCGACGAGTTTGTGTTCAAAAGTACCCCTCAAGGACGGCCACCCCTCTAACGCGACCAGCGGCCAGCATTTTAGTGCAAAAACGGTCAAATTTACCCCTCGCAAGCGGCCACATAATGGTCGTTTACAGAGTAGAATCTCGATAATATTTTTTAATTTCTCAATTCAACATATTGACATTTTGTTCCAATATGCCAATAAAGTAACTTTAATCCTTACAAAGAGGTAAGTAATCCGATTATCCTTACTGCCATGTGTTCCTTAGATGTTAGCTTTTGTCACTTTGATAATTACTGGCTATTATTACCACCGATAATTATCAAGATGACAAAAGCTAACCGCTGAGAAGCACAGCATTGTTCAGCTCAAGTCAGCGTGACATTCGGTCGGCAGATAGTAAAATGGTATGTTAGCCTTTCTGGCTTCACTCTAATAGATTACGAAATGTACATAACCGGGTACCAGACTGGAGAAGAAGAAAAAAAAGTCGATCACGTGACAGACTCACTTCCGTTGTAAACACTGCCTCACGCGTGATTGCCCGCGAAGGAGTAAGTTGTCGCAAAATATCGTCAGACATTCTCAGTTTAGAACAAAAATGAAAGCAATTAAATTAAACGAAAAGAGTGAGAGTCTTTTGATAACTACTGAGAAATTTTATGTCAGAAAGATTTAAATAAACATCGTCAATATACATTCAACTTGAGTGGGAAGACGGAATCAACGGACGTACAGGGATAGTTGCAACCAAATATTTGTGCCCCGAATTTACCGACAATGTGGTTTTGCACCACGATTCGTGATAATTCATATTTTTTTTAAAAATAACATTGATACTAGTTTTATCATATTTAGTCCCTTACCAGATAATATTCCTGTGATTTTTTAATGCAAATATTAAATATATAAAAATTAGTTACATCTTTTATACTTTATATGTAGTTATTACTCACGATTGTGTGATCCCCCTCTAGAAAGGCCACCCGTCTTATAAGGCCACTTTCTTGCTGCAGAAGGGGTGGCCTTATAAGAGGGGGACCACTGTATAGGATTTTTTGTTTTTTCTCAGATATTCTGACATTGTCTTACAACAGTGACATAGTTTCAAAGGTCTGTGGTTAGCCTATTCCTAGAAGTAGTGTGAATTTTGCTTTGAGACCTGAATCCCCTTTCACAATCTGCTTTTTATAAAGGCAGAACCACTGCAATTATGGCCAGTCTGAATAGATTTGGGAACTTGTTTTCAGGATATATATCCCAAACACAATTTTCCACAGTTCACAGATGTTTGTTCCTTGGATATTTCTGTTGATGTATCAGATTTTCTGCAAGGCCTAAACTGTAGTAAACGACATCATGTTGGTTATTTTGGTATCACCGCTTTCTGTGCAATGTTTGGTTAGCAGCAAACCACCAGATATTTCATCCTCTCTAGTTTCGTCCTTAACAGTTATCCATTGTTTCAACATGACACACTGCTGCTGTGCTTTAGACATTTTCCTAATGGCTAATCGATGGATCAATTTACTATACCGCTCCAGGAAACAATTAAATCGGAATACCTCAATCGTTTCTGAAATATTCGAACAGATCTCCATCATAAAGGTGCTTGTATTCAAACAATATTCTCCATAGATATAGGATTAATTGAGATCATGGAGAAAAGGCAAATTTACGATGATTTGATCAACCTAATTCAAAAACAAAAAATTTAAAAATCGAAGCATTGGGTACGAGAAATCACGGGAACCACAGATAACTTGCACGATCTTTCCCCCATTGGGTTTTAAAAGTTGCATGACTCTCAATCATTTTTGCGAGAAACCCACGATCCCATGGCCTGGCAGCATCTCTGAACATGCTTCCCTTGTGTCAGAAAGGTGGGACTCACTACTGGGTGCTAGCAGCATGGATTTCTCCCTCAAGGGAGCTGACAACTTTCTTCCATGTGTTAGTGATCCAACCCTCATGGAAGTTTGTAATTTCTGTATTCTGGAAAGAGCCTGACAGGAGCCATACTTGCCATAACATGATGTGTCACACAAAAAACACAATTTTGGACTCCCAAACCCCCCGACACGATCGTGTTTAGAAAAACACAATTTTCAGCAATCTTAGCAACAACAAAAAATTTCCACCCCAAAAAAGAAAAAAAAACAAAACAAAAAAACCCCGTATATTTCTTGATCACTATTATATATGCCTGTAATCTGTGGTATATATAAACAGTACTACTCAAAGCTCATGTAAAACTGTCCTCGGGGCAGGTTTATACACCTGTTTTAGAGGCAACTAAAAGGTAAGGCGGTCAGAGATAAATAGCCACCTTTCGGAGATTTACTTAACTGGCTCACAATAGCTAGGGTGGTGTGTCGTGTCAAATCTTTTTGAGCACTGCTGCGGGAGAGCCCATTAGGCTAATTTGCATAGGTAAAGTACATTAAGTGGAACAACCCAAGTTAAAGTTAAGTACATCAAAGAGATGCGTCTTAAAAACAAATTGACTGCATTGAATGAGAATGTTGAAACCATGTTTATTAAAGTTTGTGATCAGCGGCACCGTTTCTTTGAGAATGTTGACGCCATCTTTTTAAAAGTTTGTGTTTCTTTGAAGTTGGATTTTTACTCCATATATAAAATGGAAAAGTGTACAAGTGTGATTCATTTTCGAAGGAAAAATGTCGAAACGTAGTAGCAATTCAGGAAATATGGAGCCATCTCCGAAGCGAGCAAAGCAAAATTCCATAACTCCTGGTTGACGGAGTTTGACTTTGTGAAGCGCAGCATCAAGGGGGAACATTTTATTCTGTGCACATATTGCAACCATCATGTTGACATTAGTCATTCTGGAGTGTATGACATTCGTCGACATAGCAACACCACCCAGCATCATGACACGGCAAAAATGCAGAACTCAATACCCAAATTAAATAGCTTGTTTAAACAGTCGTCGACAGACAATGTAACTAGAGCTGAAGTACTTTTCTGCAATTTCGTTGCTGAGCACAATCTGCCGTTTTCAGTAGCAGATCATTTTACAGACCTATGCAGGTGATATTATTTGACAATGCTAAGTCTACCATTTTTTTGTTTGTAAGTAAATTAAATGCTTCAGAGAAAACAAATGGTATTTTCTTTTATTCAGATTTGAATTTCCAGTCATTTGCTATAGGCTGATTTGAAAAGATAGCTTATTCTCATTTGGATGACGTTTTTTGGGGGGTCACGCTCACTGACCCCCCTTGGGACCCCAAAACACACTTTTTGAGTCTCAAAAAAACCCAAACACTGTCTGGGAATATGGCATGTATGACAGGAGCTGGTGACTTACCAAATTCAGAGTGTGCCATAGATTCACCCCTCCCTTGCCCACCGCGAACAGAGGGGTCTTCCAGTGACCTGACCCTATAGGCACAACAACTTTCCACTAACTCCCGTATCTTATCAGGCCATTGTCCAAAAGCAATAGGACAACCGTCTTTGTGTACACACACAGTACATGATAAGTAGGTGGGGTGTGTATCCCAAGCAGTCATTTAAGACCGCATTTACATACACAATGAGGTATACTGAATGCTGAAAGGAAATACAAGAAAATAAACAATGAAGCAGAACAAGAACTGGGTGGGTAATATTTACATTAACACCAGTTGCTAATATGGGAATGAAAACAATGAAGCACCGCTTTGCTAGTGAGTATTCAAAACCCTCAAATTCAACAAAAAGGGGCACAGATACAAGAAAATTATGCAAGGATTGGGGTGAAAATACAACACACATAAGGATATGATTGATAATAGAAATGTAGAAAGATGACTCAGATGATGAAAATGTTGAGCGCCCAAGAGACACATGAGAACTGTATGAAGTCCAAGGAAAACAAGGACAATATTCCGATTGTCGAATGTTGACTAAGGTATCAGACTGGGATGATGTTTTTTATTCTATACCTCCAATTATTAATTGGAGGGGGGAATAATCTCCTTGGTCTAAGGACTGGTGGCAGGAAAAGATATAGTGATGCATTAATAGCAGGTGATGTATTACTCCTATTAAACTATGGTTTCACTAAAATTGTTTGCAACTGTTTCAAATGTCCAAGCTTTACATTTTCCCTAGAACAAGTTTGCAAGTTCTTCTACCTTACAAAATTATATTAAAATCAAATACAAAATTATATCAAAATCAAATCCAAAATTATATTAAAATCAAATCCAAAATTATATTAAAATCAAATACGAAACAAGATCTAACCTTGGCCTGAAGCTCAGTGTTTTCTTTCTGCAGTTTCTCGATGTTTTTACGAAGTTCTTCTGCTGACTCTCTGGCCTTACTCAACTCCTGTTCTAGTTGAGAGATCTGATTCTCATAAGGAGATCTTATGGAACTTATCCGCAATTCAGTCTCTTCTGGAAATATTCATTAAATTTAAATGCACTTTAGATTGTAGTACAAGTTCGCATGATTGACCACTTGGAAAAATGGAGAAAGCTCTATCTACTCATATGCATATTTTAATTTTTTTTTGTTTAAAACCAGTATTTTCATTTTTTTTCAACTTTCAGAATGAGTTTTTAAAAAATCAAAAGTATAGTGTGAAACTTTCAAGAAAAATGAATGAAAAAGGTCAAAGTTACAAAGAATGAATTTTGTACATGTTATATATGACATTCTTTCTATTTGTCTTACTTGGTCAGGTAAGCTCTTGTCTGGATATCCAATTATGTAACCATTCACACCTAGCTTGCAATCAAATTGGTTAGCAGTCTACGGAAATCTGTTATGTGATACTTGATTGACAGATTCCACCCTCAGCAGAGGGGTTAATTACAATAAATATTCTCAACTGCTAAGGTGTTGGTGAAGGATGGTCTTAGTGGCGGAGCTGACACAAGAAGCCAGAGAAAACCAACAACCATGGTTGCATGACAACAAATCCATACACATCAGGACTAGGGATTGAACCCAGCACTGTACAAGTGGAAAAAGAGTGTGTTACCATTGTACTGTGAAGTCCCAAATACCAATTCAACTGTTATAGTGGAATATATTTTTAATTCATACATACCATAAATGTAATATTTTAGGAGATTCAACAAGAAACAAGCAAATTCAGTGAATTTTTCTTCCCTGCCTACCATCGTGGGGTTACAAAAGTTCATAATGTTGCTATGACCATCAATTCTTCGGGAGTAGCCATAACAAGATTTTTAAGATGGCTACCATGTGGCCACATTGGATGTCAGATTGGCGTCATTTTCATTCAGGACAAACTAGACACCGTATGAAATCTTCTGGTGACAACCCCATGTCAATAAGACTTTCCATTGAGGAGAAGTAGCAATAACAAGTTTTTTAAGATGGCTGCCATAATGGCCTTATTTGAGGTCAAATCAGCACCACTGTCTTTTAGAACCAACTAGATATTATAAGAAGTCTACAGGTGAAAATCCAATTTTGATATGACTTTCCATCTAGAGGAGTAGTGATAAGATTTTCAAAATGGTCACTGTGGTGGCCATATTGGATGTCATATCAGCTCCATGTTCATTCAGGACCAACTAGATATCGTAAGTCTTATAGTGACAACCCTATGTTGAAATGAG
Source organism: Margaritifera margaritifera (assembly GCA_029931535.1). Classification (NCBI taxonomy): domain Eukaryota; kingdom Metazoa; phylum Mollusca; class Bivalvia; order Unionida; family Margaritiferidae; genus Margaritifera; species Margaritifera margaritifera. The sequence continues at coordinate 6,250,479 of JAQPZY010001642.1, forward strand.
CCTCCATTCAAGAGTAGCAATAACAAGATTTTCAAGATGGCCACTGTCGTGGCCATATTGGATGTCCAAGTGGCAACATTTTCATTTAGGACCAACCAGACATCATATGAAGTTTTCTATTGAATATTCCATGTTTATATGACTTTCGGTTCATAAGTTGTAGTGAATAACAAGCTTTTCAAGATGGCAGCCATAGTGGCCATATTGGATGTCAGATTGGCACCATTTTCCTATAGGACCAACTAGACATCATAATAAGTCTTTTAGTGAAAACTCCATGTTGATACAACCATTCATTCAGGAGGTGTAGCGATTGCAAGATTTTCAAGATGGCCAATGTAGCAGCAATATTGGATGTCCAAGCAGCACCATTTGCATTTAGGACCAACCAGACCTTGGGATGAAGGTGTGTGTAAAGTTTCATGGCAATCCTGCAAGTAGTTGGAGTAGTGATAACAAACTTGTGCTAATGGAGAGACAGATAACAGACATTAAACAACAGGCTATCCCATAAGCTCATATGATCAGCAGAGCTAAAAAAAAGTGCAGTAAAGGGGTTTTAAAAAATTTATTAGTGACTTTAACCTTGAAGATAAAACCTTGACTGTGATACACGATACATCAAATACCATCAAATTGAGAAGCATAAGTGTACCATGGTTCATCCCTGTGCCTCAAACAGCTTTTATTATATAAACTAGAAACAAAAGAAAGCTTAGAATATTTACCAGTGACCTTGACCTTGAGGGTAAGACCTCAAAAGTACGATGCAACACATCTTTTAGTGACAATGTATAAGCAGTTATTACCAAGCTTCATTCTTTTATCTTAGACAGCTCTTAAGTGAGAAAGCAGAAGTGCAAAAATGTGACAAAACCTATAATACAGGCTTGTGACCTTAACCTTGATGACAGAACCACAAATTTAGTACATGATGCACCTTTTAGTTATGATGTACAGTTAGACCAAGTTTATTCCCCTCATCTCAGATGGCTCTAGTGTAATAGAAAAATTCAACATATAACACCATGACATTGACCATGAAGACCTCAACATACAAGCATACCAAGTTGCATCCCATAATCTCAAACAGCTCTAAAGTTATAGAGTGGAAAAGAAAGTGTGATGGAAAATGTAAAATATTGAGCCCTGACCTTGACCTAGAAGACAGGACTGCAAATATGGTACTTGACACACATTCTAGTGATGATGTACAAGTATACCAAGTTTTATCCTTTAATCTCAAATGGCTTTAAATAAAGTGGAAGGGAAAGCACAGTGGAAAATGTAAAATACTGAGCCATGATCTTGACATTGAAGTGTAACAGAAGGACATCCAGATGGATGGACAGAAGCACGGAAACTATGTCATGAGAGCCACAGACAGCTAAACAGTTGAGATTTGAGAAAAGAAAGGATATTCTACATTTTCAAATTAAATTTATTATTAACACTTTATTAACATACTGCAATTTGTAAGCTAAAGGTAACAAAAGATGTACCTAGCTTGTGATGTTTAGAGGTGTTAGTTATGAAGCAAAATTTGCTTTGTGAAGGGCTTGAAATTCAACAATTGTCAATGTGTCACATGTTGATTATCAAATCAGCAATGGTAAATATGGATCATGTTCTGTTAATATGACAAAAATAGCAGTAACCACTTAATCCAGTCAAAACTCATTAAACAGCACTGAATATGAGATCTTATGTAAAATTTGTAAACATAATATCTTTCTTACCACTGGATTTCTGTTCTGAGGACAATCTTTCCAACAGTTCTACATTTTTGTTTTTTAATTCTGTGTTTTCTGCTGTTAATTTCTCAACTTGATCCTTCATTACTGTGATCTTAGTCCTGGCTGTCTGCAGCACAGCTTTAGACTGACTCTGCTTTTTCTCAAGATCAGCAAGTTCCTCTCTCAACTTAGCAGCAGTCTGCATTAGAATAACATTAGACACAAATTATCTCCATTTTTAATGCAGTAAACACTGACCATGGTCCAGGTTTGTCATTGTGAACATAAAATGTGGTTTAAGAATAACCTAAGATCTGATAATTCATATATATTCACACAACATTTTCTACTGGATTCTACAAATATTTTTTTTTCTTCTATTTTTTATCATCGATCTACTTCTTGTCTTACAACCAACTTTTGATTAAAAGGAAACCAATTTTTAAAGTAAAATCTGTTTTGTCAATAATATTTACCTGATCATAATATGTTAGTAGAATATCTACTACCTTGCAAATCCAGCCCTCACAAGCTAAAAAAGACATTCACAATGTCTTTTGGTTTAAGCAGCAAAAGTGCAAAAAGATTATCTGCATGCTGAGACAAAAGACATATGCGAGACTGTGAAATACAGGCTATCATTAGCACATGGTCAACAAATCAACACAGTTTATGGACACAAATTTTCAATCACGCAAATCCAGTGGAAGCATCACTGCAAAACTGCTAAGCAACCTGGGAAGGTAGCCAGTAGCACTGCTGATACAGATCTAACCAGCTCAAACTGAGCCCTCTGTGATTAAAGGTCTCTCTGAGGTAAAAGCTGGACAATGTTGTCTCTGATATCCATCTCATGTCTTGGATAATGTCAGCTAGGGAATAGCGCTTGAATGCTATGCTGGTGGCAACTGCCCTAACCTCATGAGCCTATATGTGTAAGAAAGCAAATTTTTTTAGTAAATTGTGTTTCTCCAAGAATATATACCCAATCACATCAACGTTAGGAATATAAGCTTCACTACCTCGTGAATCCAGTAATTCCATAACGACAAAACAATTTCTGTCTTTAATGCCTAATAGAAGAAACTGTTATCCATTATTTTCCATTAGCCCCACTAGGTGGCACTAGTTTAAGCTGAGCGATACATCAACAAGGATGCTTGCATTTGCAGGGAGGTGTGGGAAGGTTTACTTCTAATGTGATCGGGTAAGCGTTCCTGGAAAAACATAATTTACAAAATAAATTTGCTTTCCCCTTCAAATATGTTCAAGCTCACATGGTAAGAGGAGGAGGAAATGCATGAGCATCCAACCTCTAATAATCAACCTCCTTCAAGGGAAGAATGTCTGAATTCCCTATAAGAAGGATAAACTGCTCTCCTAATATTAATATGAAGGTAGCACAACCGACGGTCATGTGACCCGTGACTACAACACTCGGATAAGGATAATGGATGACTTTCTCTTATTGACCAAAAAAACTTGGGTGAATCCAGTGAAAGAACTAAATCCATACCCATGAGGAGGTTGTGCTGACCTCAGAAATGGTCTGGTGGCCATATGGGCTACAGCCACTGAACCCACCACACCAAATTCACATCTCTGTGATGCTATATCTCTGAGATTAAAACTTGAGAAGGTTGACTGTGCATGCAAGCCAATGGCTTCTATTTTATCTCGCACTGAAATGTTGCATTCAAATGTGAGAAGGTTGACTGTGCATGCAAGCCAATGGCTTCGATTACATCTTGCATTGAAATGTTGCATTCAGATGTGAGAAGGTTGACTGTGCAAGCAAGCCAATGGCTTCTATTTTATCTCGCACTGAAATGTTGCATTCAAATGTGAGAAGGTTGACTGTGCATGCAAGCCAATGGCTTCTATTTTATCTCGCATTGAAATGGTGACTGTGCTTGCAAGCCAATGGCTTCTATTTTATCTCACATTGAAATGTTGCATTCAAATGTGAGAAGGTTGACTATGCATGCAAGCCAATGGCTTCGATTACATCTCGCATTGAAATGTTGCATTCAAATGTGAGAAGGTTGACTGTGCATGCAAGCCAATGGCTTCGATTACATCTCGCATTGAAATGTTGCATTCAAATGAGAAGGTTGACTGTACATGCAAGCCAATGGCTTCTATTTTATCTCGCATTGAAATGTTGCATTCAAAAGTGAAAAGGTTGACTGTGCATGCAAGCCAATGGCTTCTATTTTATCTCGCATTGAAATATTGCATTCAAATGTGAGAATACCAAGATTGCTCTAATCTCATGAACAGAAATTCTCTGGATGTGTATCTGGTCCTGTTATAGTTCAGAATAGACCAAGCATATTACCCATTTTTGCCATGAGGCCAGATCATGAGGGTTTCATCCTCTTTTCCTGCCTTAACAAAAGAAAATATTGTTTTTGGGGCCCATGGCTCTTCTCCATGCATTTCAAATAAAGTCTGAGAGCACTGAATGGGTCTTAATTAGCTGCCTCTCTTGCAGTGTCAATAGGACAGAGAGAGTTTGCATGACCACCTTTTGATTGCCCATAGACAGTAACTGGTTCTGTTATTATAACCATGGAACCATTCAATCTGAACTGGAGATAGTTTGGATCCACTGAAAGGGCATGCAACTCACGATACATGCCGATGCTAGTGCTATCAAAAAGTATGTCTTGTATGATAGCAGCTTCAAAGTGGCTCTTGCTACGGGTTTCAATTTCTCTGAGTTGAGCCTAAACCCATGAAAGATTCCAATTTTGGACACAAGTTGAGTGATCTAGGCCTATTCAAGTAGCAGTTGGCCAGCAAGTCAGACAGATCTTTGTCATGACCTATATTCACTCTACCATGATGCCTCAATGCATCCAAAATCATGGAATGATATCCCCTGATAGTAACCAAACTTTATCTCCTCTAAAAGTCAGAGAAAAAAGAGACTGAGGCATTCAAGGGGACAATGATATCTTTGCACTGGTCTCTGAATACCAGCCACATTTGTCCATAGGCTTTCAAAGGGGGGGGGGGCCTTTTGCTCTCTCCATGACTGAAGGTTGCAACTCCTTTATATACAAGGCTTTCCAGACAAGAGACAGTTTTGAAGAAGAAACCTGTTCAGACATGGATGAAACAGCTGTGAGTGGGGTTGTCTGAGCAGACTGAATTTCAAAGGGATTTTCCTGAGGACATCTATCATTATTTCAAGCAGATTGTTCACCTATGACTTGTCCCATCTGAGTGGAACTACCAGATTGACTTTGCAAATCTGGTCCCTGATTTTCTGAATGACTCTTGAAATCAGAGGGAAGGTGTTGCCTCAAAATCGATCCCAACTAACTGCCTGAGCATCCATGGCCCAAGCTTCCAGATCCAGGACAGGAGAGACAAAAATGGGCTGTCTGTGATTCCAGCTTATCAAAATAAGGTCTATCATCAGACGCCCCCAAAGTGCGCAAATCCGCTGAAAGATCGATGGATGAAGGGACAACTTGGTGTGCAGAGTTTTACCTCTTCTTGATAGACAATCTGCAGGGAATGTGTCTGATCTGGCCGGGAGCACCAGTGTAGAAACTGCTAGACCAGAATGCTTCAGTCAAGTGATTTAGTCCCACCCTTTCAGAGGAGGTGAGCGACTACCACAGAATTGTCAAACATTATGAGAATAATTTTCCTGCACAGGCTGGCTCTTTTGCCACGAACGAAAGGCATTCACTACAGCCTTCATTTCCAAAACGTTTATATGAAGAGCTTTCTCCTGTGGGCTCCAGTTCCCACTTACAGTAGCGAAGTGAGACAACAGGTGAATCACCCAGCCAGATGAAATGACATCAGTACAAATCATGATGTCTGGTTTGGGTTTCATTTCTCCCTTATTAAATTGCCTCCTAGGCTGAAATGTCTACTGCCACCTGAAAACTTGTTGCAGTCGAGTTTGCTGTTGTTGAGAGGGATACTGTTGTCCATCCCTCTGCCTCTGAACATCTCTCCTTTGCGAAAAAGCCCTCTGCCTCTGAACATCTCTCCTTTGCGAAAAAGACTGTTGGGGACAAAAGGGGGAGGAAAAGGTAAGGAATACTGGAGGGGCTGCACTGACTGCATCTGTATGACCCCCAAACAACAGCTGGAAGCAGAAGGACAATGATCATAAAGTCAAGGAGTGATGCAGCTTCAGCGAAGATGACTATAGAAAAATTCCACAGCATATCAAATCAAGTTTCAACAAAGCAATAATGGTGTTTGCCATGGACTGGTGAGCTGCCTATTACTCACTTTGGCTATTGTGGACTATTGACTCCCACGCATGTTTGTTTCATGGTTTTTTCAACTAGGCAAAAAATTGCCAAAGATGCCAAGTCTAGTATCAATGATGTCGCCACCAAATTCTGCGCCAGTTTTGAAATTGCCTCAAATACTTTGCAACTGACTTTACAGAAAAGCACATTTGACATGTGTACTTCATTAATCTCACTGGACCTGCCTGCTGTGGCTAGAGTGACTAGGAAGCAGGTCTTGTACAAAAGGTGAAACAGAGACGCTCAAGATAATGATTTGAAGGGTGCCTTGTTCAAAACATCTGAACCCATTGTAGGTTCAATTTTCAACAAAAGGCCAAGGATTTTGGTTGAGACAAGTCAAAATTTGCTGCAAGGTTGTAGGGGTCTTTGTTCTGGCATATGTCTTCCCTTTCATGATGACAAAACATGTCTGAGATTGTGGAAAAGTAGCCCTAAATTGTGAATGGAGCTAACTTCTCCTCCAAGAGCCAATGGAGGAAGTTAGCTGTATGTGGTATCAAGGTTCTTAAGAGAGAGAGGGATGTAATTGCTTGCACAACACTCCATTTCTCCTTGGAAACTTTTCAAGAGGTGGGCCTGCTGCCTGATTAATTCTGTTCATCACTTGTTTGGAGATCTGTTTCTTTCTGAGGGTTTGTTTAATTTGAGAGAGGTATGCAGGTTCAACATCTATGGGTTCAGATACAAAACCTAATGTGCAGTTGTTACTGCTAGCGAGAAGACAGGATTTTATGAGAATGTTATTTTCAACTTCCTCTCAAAACCCACCAGCCCATTTTCAATCACACTTGACACAGTGCATCTTGGCATAAAAGATTTCAAGTTTGTCCAAAATGACACTAATCTGCCATCAAATTACAGTCACCACTGCTAAAAACTGAAAAATATTTAAACGACTTCTACTCCTAAACTGCTGAATATAATTTGACCAAACATGACAGAATGCATCCTTGCATGAAGACCTTTCAAGTCTGTACAAATAATGCCGATTCACCATCAAATACGGCCATCATTACTAACAGGAAATCATGCATGACACAATATATGCCTACCCCATATTTAATAGTCCTCTATGTAGGCCCTAGAAGGTATGGATGACTACAGATTACTGATCAAGGTATGTGGACTTTAAAGAAATGTGCAGAAATCATTATCAATGACAGTGACCTCTGGGACTCTACTACAAAAGTAATTCTGCAAAATCCATTTTTTCTTGAGCCACAATGAACTTGACCTTTGTGCCTTTTGACACCCAAATCAATAGACCCCTTCCATAACTTAAGTGCAAACTCTCCGCAAACTTTGGTCAAATTATGTAGTTTAGAACTAAATTTATGATGCAAAAACCATTTTTCTTCTTTCAGTCATATTGACCTTTCCTATGACCTATTAATGACAAAATCAATAGGCTTCTTTTTACCCAATGTGAAAGTCATTCACACACTTTGTCGAAGTCACAACTAAGTAATGGCAGCCATATTTGATGACAGATCATCACTTTCTATCAAGTTTAGTCAAGTTATATTCAACAGTTTTGGAGATGAAGTCATTTAAATGTCAAATATGATCAAATTCTGTTCAGCCGTTTTGGACAAGTCTTTAAACGTTTTCTATTTTTAGTAATGGTGGCCATACTAGTATCTGATGGTGGATCAGCATCAGTTGTATAAACTTTAAAGCCTTCTATGGCAGGATTTTTTCTGTCAAATTTGTTTAAATTATGTTAAGCGCTTTAAGAGACGACTTTGTTTTAAGGTTTATCTGTTTTTAGTAACAGTGGCTGTATTTTTTGCCAGATCGTATCATTTCCATAAATCTGAAAGGCCTTGAAGCCAGGACGCTTTCTATCAGGTTTTGTCAAGTTCTATTCAGCAGTTTTGGACTAGAAGTCATTTACAGGTTTTTCTTTTTTAGTAACAGTGGCCATATTTTATGACAGACCTGCATCATTTGTACAAATCTGAAAGGTCTTCATGCCAGGAGGCTTTCTGTAAGGTTTGGCCAATATCTATTCAGTGGTTGTTCGAAAGAAGTTGTTTAAAAGTCTTTCTATTTTTTTGGTAACAGTGGCTTTCTACCAGTATTTTTAGTAATGGTGGTAACAGTGGCTATTCTACCAGTATTTTTAGTAATGGTGGTGATATTTGAAGGCAGTTTCTTATAATTTGTATAAATTTTAAAAGTCTTCCTGTCATGATACTTTCTGTAAAATTTAAATTTTTTAAAGTTTTTTGGAAAAGTCCTTTAAAGGGTTTTTACTATATTTGGTGGTGATCTACATATATTACATACTTTTGAGAGAGTGACAGGTGTAAGATGAAGTTGTTTGCATTTGCAACATGCATAATAGAGAGAATGTTGGCATACCTCTATGCTACTTTCATGAACTGTGGCTGAAATTTCTTTACATATTGTACTTGTGGAAATTGTGCATGATCTAAGCACACAGATGACCAAAATGGCCACTCCCATATGCTCGAAAAATCAGGCTTAATTAGTCCAAAGTACACTAACTTTAGCAGTTATTAACATAGGGAAAATGAATGTTGCCAATGTAGGCCATACCAGCTTCTGAAAGTGCAATAAATGAATTACAAAATATATATATAATAATAAAAGTTATCGGTTCTTTTTTTAAAAAAATTTATCTTTCAAGTCCAGGAAGTGAAAATGACCAAGAGAAGCTAGCAGTCTGAAGGAAGGCCAAGCTGTATACTCTATAACCCAAATTACACCCATCAATCATGCACCAAAATAAAGGGAATTCAAAGTTCTTTTAACAATTCCTAAGATATACAAGGTCTTTTTTAAATAGCAAGGATAACCAGTGAGGAAAGCCTGGGATATTTTTTGTTAAAAATCTAACCCTATGCAAATATGAAACTGGAAGCGCCACTTTGAGGAATGGCAGCCATATCTTAGGGCAGGTCAGTATCATTTGTATAAATCTGAAAACCCTTAATGCCAGGATGCCTTCTATCAAGTTTGGTCAAATTCTATTAGGCAGTTTTGGACCTGGATTTATTTAAAGGTTTTTCTATTTTTAGTAATGGCAGTCATGTTTGATGGTGGAGGTCTTCATCAAGGAGGCTTTTTGTAAAGTTTCGTCAAATTCTATTCAGTGGTTTGGGGGAAATCATCATTTAATGGTTTTTCTATTTTTAGTAACATGGACTTTTCTATTTTTAATAATGGTGGCCATATTTGAAAGCAGATTGGCATTGTTCGTATAAACTTAAAATGTCTTTTTCTTGGATGCTTTCTGTTAAATTTCATCAAGTTCTGTTTAGCAGTTTTTGAGAAATCGTTTAAAGGGTTTTTACTATTTTATGTAACAGCAGCTATATTTTATGGCAGATCAGTATCAATTGTGCACATTTGGAAGTCCTTCATACCAGAATGTTCTGCACCAATTTTGGTCAGAATGGTCCAATTGTGTTTGAGAAGTTTAAAATAGCAACTGTTGACAGATGCAGGATGCACTGCAGAAGCAGGGCTATACCATCAGCTCACTTGGCCTTATGGCCAGAAAGGATACATACTACTTAACAGACCATGATCAAATTTTGACATAAAGTGTCTTAACTTAAATGCATTTTATATTTATACCAATGATGCTGTTACTAAAAGTATAAAAACATTTACACAAATTTATCTTAAAAAAAAAACGTAGAACAGAATTTGACCAACTTTGACACAAAGTGTCCTGCCATAGGGTCTTTTCAATATTTGGCAAATTATGTTGATGTGCCATCATATATGGATGAAGACTCAAATTTAGAAAAATCTTGAAACATTTATTTTCATAACATGGAATCAACACTGGTAGAAATTTCAATTGAAATCATCCTACTGACCCAGATTTCTGGGCCAACTGCTCTTGCATTTGGCTATTTATCAGATGTCAACTAGGTGAGTGATCTCAGGCCCACCTGTGCCTCTTGTTTTATAGTTAACAATATAGTTCAATAGTGTTTGGCAGATTTTTAATTAGAATTTCTAATGTACAACAAGAAAAAAAAGGTTGCCACATGGTTCTAACTGCCATGGAGTTGGGGGGTTTTCAGGAGTTTTTAACGATTTCCAATGGTTTTCAAGGAGCATTTTGTCTTATGGAAATTGAACCTTCTCGATTACTTTGTTAACTACCAGCATCCCATTTTATGTATTTATTATTTTTTCAACATTATGTAAATAATAAAAAATCTTAATTTAAAAAGTGATATATTTTAGTCAGGTTTAATGTTTTGTATTCCCTCAGCTAAATTCAAGGAGTTTTTGGCAAAACAGAGTTTTTCAAAAAATTCAAGGACTTGTAAAGCATAAAACCAATTGATTTTAAATTCAAGAAGTTTTCAAGGTAACCCTTCAAATAGAAGGATTTTTAATGCTGTACAAACCATGTGCCATGGTTAATAATTCTATTTAATGGTTTGCATTGTATTAACTTGGTATTGTTTCTTCTAACTCACTTAGTGATACATATTACTATCACCTGTGCAGGCTTGGGGATGTAGAAAAGGCCCAATGTGTCCTCCCACACGTCATATGAGGCAACTATTGGAGACAGGAGCCACAGTGGCTCTGTGAATAGTGCCAAATTTGTGACCAAAAGAGTGAAGGTTCAAATCCTACCATTGAATCAGCCCAGGTTGGCTACCTTGGTGCGTCCTTGGACAAGGCACTTTAAGCCAAATGCCTCAGTAATAAACAACCTACTTGTGTTGCTGTGCCATAAAACACCAAACCAAACATATTGCAATATGTATTGTATCACAATCACTGTATTGTGACATGTATCATGACACCCCTGACAATACACATCCCTATCAACCACAGGCAGGCAATCAAGATGGCACCGATTAGCTTATCGTATGATAAAGTAAGATAACTGAAGTGCAGAATATTCGTCTACAACAACAAAAAAAGGAGCAAGATTTAGTAATAAAATGTATCGAGGAAACTTCCCTCTGGTGAGAAAACCCATAAGTATCACTAAAATCTGGTGAAAAGGCACAAAGTGGATGGTCATGGCTAGGCCTCTCACAAGAGCATGCTGATATGGCATGACCCGAAATTGTAACTAATGAATTACAGGATCTGGCACCAATTTCTTTATCCAAGAGGAAACCACTCTCATCTGATTTCCATCTCAGCAAGCAGATTACTTTTGAGCACTTTTACTGCAAAAACAAGCCAAAAGATGTGGTGAACATCTTTTTCAACTTCGGACAGCTGGATTTGCAAGGTAGTGGATGTGATCCTAATGTAAACTTTTCTAACATAACAGGTGTGTCACAGTTGTATCAGGAGCTGCAGTGGTAAGTGGTTAGTGTGCTGGACTCAAAAGGATGCGGGTTAAAATCCTGCCATCAGATCAGCTTGGGTCAGTTACTGTGCTGTGTCCCTGGGCAAGGCATTTTACTCCAAGTGCTTCAGTACTAAATAACCTACTTGTGTTGCTGTACAGTCCTACCCACTTATATCGACATCACTTATGTTGACAAGCTGCCTATGTCAACAAAAAAGCAAAGTCTCGGTCCCTTGGTCTACTATTACTACCAAATTTGTCATGCTTATGTCGACGTCGAGATAAAAATAAACGTACATGTCGACAGAAGCCCTTGGTCCCAGCTTGAACAAATCCTTTGTTTTCTAATCATTTATGACGACAAGCTGCCAGTTCCGACCCATACTTTGTTCAACAATTAGTTGATCTTGCCGCCAAGCTTTAATTTTGCCGCCTGATCATTTATGTCGACAAGTGGCCAGTTCCGACCTATACTTTGTTCAACAATTAGTTGATCTTGCCGCCAGGCTTTAATGTCTCGGTGGATTAAAAAACAGGCTTTTGTTTGGTCCTATAAAGTTGGCCTCTCGCGGCGACTTAAATAACACATGTACCCTTCATCAAAGCAAGCCGGTTACAATGTTCAATAAAAACAATCCACCTTTCAAAAAAAAAAAATCATCACCAAACTTGAAAAAAAGCAATGAAATTTGATCCATTGTTGCATTTTCCAAAGTGATCGGTGATTAAAACAAGTTTATTGTGCTGTGAAAGTTTCCTTTTTAACTTTATTTATGTTTACGATGGCTACAAACTGCAGCGTAAAACGCAGATTAAATTTACAGTCTCTGGAAACTAAATATCTGGCTGTTAAGGAAGTTGAAGGTGGGGCATCTCGCAAATATGTCAGTGAAAACTTCACTTAAACATAACACCCTGTCAGGATGGATGATTAACCAACAAGTTGTTCTCCACCTTTTTTTTTTATTATTATTTTTTTTACTGGTGGCGGACCAGTAAAAAAAGAAAAAAAAAAAAAGGAGGAGAACAACTTGTTGGTCTAGATGGATGAAAGCTACTGAGTCTATAAAGAAAGGCTACGTTGAAGATAAATTAATCATATCAGCCGCATATCTCTTGTTCAATTTTATGTACTTTTCACGATGACTTCCGTAAATAAATACATGTTATCATTTCCCTGTGAATAGCCCCATCCCCTTGGTAGCCTCAGTAAGATGGGAACATTGTTTCAGGCTGACCAAAATCTAGGCCAAGTTAAGTACATGTACATGTACTTTGTAGCATGTAAATAACAACTATGCAACCATGTGCTACTGGCGACAATTATTATCGTAGTGAATTGTGAAGACGTGTTAGATCAAATGAGGACAACCATTTTTTATACATGTGTTTCCTATAAGGATGTGACCGATGCATACATTTTCTAACATGAGACCCGTACACGAATTCATGAATTTTTCATATACATGCACTTAATGCATTGTGATTTTATTACACAAAGGTAACCAAAATGTAATTTGTCAATATAGACGTGTATTTCACGCTGGTTTCGTCTTCATGTACTCAAAATTTCCATTGTTTGTTTTCTCAAAGTTTAAATTCTGCTCACTGACGACAGGTCACCCCCCCCCCCCAAAAACAACTTATCTCGACATCCGCTTATGTCGACAATATTTCCTCGGGCCTGAGGATGTCGACATAAACGGGTAGGACTGTACTATTAAACACCAAACCAAACCAAATCACAGTTGTATCAAGCTAATAACCATGCAAAGTTATGATACTGACTAGAAAAAAAACCACAAAAAAACCCTGAAAATTCATTGCATGTATCTCCATAAAAAAATGACACAGCCATGATAAAGATTACAATGTGATTTGAGGACACAAGCCAGAAGATTCTGACAAGGCTTTAAGATATTTCTCCTACTCACCTGCTCCAGCTGTTCTTTCTCTTTCTGCATCTCTTGTTTTGTCTCATTAAACCCTACTTTCAAACTCTCAATTCCATCCTGTGACTCCTGCAGTTTCCTCTCAGCCTCCTCTGCCCTTTGTTTCAACTGCTCCTGGCTTAACTCTGACTCCCGCAATTTTTGCTCAAGCCCATGGATTTGTTCCACACTGGCATCTCCTGATGACTGCTGGACCTGTGATCGTTCAATCTCAGCTTGGGTGGTTTTACTTTTCAACTCCTCTAATTCTTTGCTCGTCTGTTCTGCCTGCTCCTTGTATTTTCGGCCAATTCGCTTCAGCTGAAACAGATAATAATCAACATGACAGAAATTGTACTCACCGATTTGTTGCTACAAGACATTCCTAGAACAAAATTTCATATACTTTACTTTATAATTTACTCCACAATGACCATTTCTCAACTACTTATTTATGAACTCATTTTGGGAAAATGCACTGTCAAATGAATGGTCTAAAATTCCATAAAAATTTCCTTCTCATCACTTGTTCCATTACTTTTCCTTCTTCTTGACTGAGCAAATTTTTGAGAATTTGACAAAGCATCCTTTGCAGTACTCACCTGGTTGATTGTCTTGCTCTTGTCATCTATATCCTGATTCTTCTTCTCCAAATCGACTGCAAGCTCTGCTTTCTCTGCCCTGAAACAACCAGAAAGGGGCTAAAGCTACATGTCACCAATAGTGACAGATGTTTGATCATCATCATCATCATTTTCAGTTGTCATCAGCACCATCATTATCATGATATTTCTTGCCACTATCATACATTTTATCACCACCACCACCATTAAAGGCCCTGCATTACAAAATTAGTTCTAACGGATACACCTATTCAGGCAAACTTGCTCATGGTCTATAGATTTATAGATTGCCTGGTAGCTCCATTCAGCAATTGAAGCATATGAATCTGACAAAGTTCCATTGTAGACAATTAATGGGTAATGTAATGTAAAACAGAGCAACTGCTTGACATCCCAAATCTGCCCACTTTCTATTACATATTCCACCACCCCCACCCCACCCCCAACTATGACCCAGGGGTCATAATGGAAAATCTGTCATATATATACGAGTCTAACTGCCATGACTCTTCATATGTAAAGCCTGACTGGAAAATATTTGAAACTGTCATTGTAATTAAAATGTTTGTATATCTGACCTTTGATCCCCCTGCCACTGACCCAAGGGGCAGGAGCCAAGGATGACACCCCTCCTGCAAATGTCTATCCCAAGGGCAACATAAGTAAAAAGTTTTGTGAATTTCCACCCAGTGTTTAGGAGATGTGCTAACAGACATATGGATGGAGAGATTAGCAGCATGTTCTCTTAGGACATCTTCAGAATCATGCAATTACTGTTACTTGGACCACAGTCTTCAACTCAATGTATTTTAATTCTGCTTACACTTACACCACCATCAGTCATTGTTGTTGTCATTGTTGTTGCCATCATCCTCATCAAGTGCTTGGTATCAATTCTATACATGTGATGCATATGCAAGGTCAAACACAAACCTTGCCCTGTCTCTAAACAACATAAGCAAGAACAAACACAAAACCTTACCCTGTCTCTAAACAACATAAGCAACATCTAACACAAAACCTTGCCCTGTCTCTAAACAACATATGATCAAACACAAAACCTTGCCCTGTCTAAACAACATATGATCAAACACAAAACCTTGCCCTATCTTTAAACAACATATGATCAAACACAAAACCTTGCCCTATCTTTAAACAACATATGATCAAACACAAAACCTTGCCCTTGTGTATATCAAATAAAATGTCTCTGGATTGAACACTTACTCCAACTTGGTCTTATCTGCTGTTAGTTTGTTGAAATCTTGCCTGTAATTGAAAAATGTAAAAAAAATATGAATCAGCTTCTTAACTGTTCCAGGATATGCCCGACCAAATTCAGATTTTTCAATTTTAACTTTATAACAGTGATGGTAACAACAGATAAAATACATGTTAATACATGTTACACACAACTATATATAGTATAGTATCCATACATTCCAACACAATGTAACAGTAACAGTCAACTCCCTTATACAAATATCTATATATGTACACACACACACACACACACACACACACACACACACACACACTGTAACCTAGAGTCACAGTCAACTCCCTCTACAACCATCTTTCATATTCAGTCAAGTGGATTTATTTCTGTTTGGTTACTTTATGAAAAAAATGATTGAGCTGATACTAATGTGGAAACACCATATCCAAGTTGATATTATGAATTCTGATTTAAATGTAAAGTTTTTTGTAATATTGTGAATGAAGACAAGCTGGAGATAGAAAGAGAGAAAGAAGAGACAAAACGAATAAGAATGTCAGAAACACAGTTTGTGAGACTGTGCAAATGTATGTGGACTGTAGTGTCAATATTAAGTGTGAATGCAAACAAATATATAAATGTGAATGCAATGGTGTATGCAACGAAAGTGGAGAGAAAGAAAGATAAATCTACAATTATTTTTAAATTGGAACCCAGATAACTCAACAAATAACTTTATTAAATAGTTAACAACTATTAAGTCAATGAATAATTAACTAGAGAGAAATTATCAATTTACCTTAAATAACTATGTAATTTAGAAAAGACATTCAGATAGACAGACAGTGGAAAAGAAATACAAAATATTAGTATGCTTAACATCTATCAAAAAGAGGGAATAATGTGACCACTCACTCAAATATTTAAGTATATATAGATATTTGGCTAATTTAATTTAATGTGGCCACTCACTCAAATATTTAAGTATATATAGATATTTGGCTAATTCAATGTGGCCACTCACTCAAATATTTAAGTATATATAGATGTTTGGCTAATTTAATTCAATGTGGCCACTCACTCAAATATTTAAGTATATATAGATGTTTGGCTAATTTAATTCAATGTGGCCACTCACTCAAATATTTAAGTATATATTGATATTTGGCTAATTTAAAGTCCCCAACTGAAAGGAGGAAAGTGGAACTTCAGTGTAACTACAATGGTACTCGGGTTTACCTCCCCTGATAAGCAGACAATCGTAATGCTAAATGGGAATCTAAAGTAAGCACCTTTAATATTCAAACAAGAAACAGTACCAGTGGGATATCTGCTGTATAAGTTGGACAGAGCAAAAACAATGCGAGTTTCACTTTCACGGCTCGGTAAATGGTTTGGTAAAAACCACATTTTAGAACTATATAAATGTACAATAATATATATTCACTTTCCCTTCATCTACATATTGTACCTCCCCTAAGGAGCCAACTCCCTTAAATAGATAAATTGTTCCTTCCCCTTGGTGGCTGGTAAAAAAAAAAGGTTGAAATTTGTTGTATCAAACAGCGCTGCCATTAAACCATCAAAGCTCCCTTGTAACTCCACATTCATAAAGGTACATTCATAAAGGTGCATGGTAATAGGCTACAAAACATCTTCCTTATATAGAAATGTTTAAAACATAAAACAACCTTAATATCACAATTATGCTTTGCTCTTTGTCTGACCAGTATGAACAAATACACTGCTCCCTCAATAACTCACCCCCGGATAACTCGCGAACCTGCTTAGAAGGTGGGGTCAGGCGTGGATCCCATTTTTAAAACTAGAAAATACCAAATAAATTGGCCCCTATTTGTTGAACGTGAAAAAAATCGTGATTAAAATTAGTAAATGAAACCTTGATATATCGCTCGTTTTATCGTCCAAAACAGTGGTTAGTACCCAGAAATTTGAATCAACAGCATGAAATTTTCAACTTTTAATAAGTCATATATTTTGTTCAATTTTCTTTCCAAACAACATTCTCAGTACACTGTGAATAACAATATTCAACGAAATTTCGATCAATGAAAATGTCACTAATACCTACTGGTGGCAACACTTTTAAAAATAAATACCAATTAAATAAGTTTTGTCAAGTGAAATTTGTGTTTTAGTTCTATCTTTTAATTCGGTTTCAGTGTAATCATCATAAATGCAATATGCCCTCTTGTATTAAAATGTGAAAAAATACAATTCAACCGACCCAGCTATGTCCACGAGCGTTTCTGTGAGAACCTAATTAAGTGCCAACCGTTTTTTTATCTCCGACTTGCGGAAGTATTTGTTGTGTTGTTAGACTTAATTAAAAGCAGACCAGCTTTGTATTATCACATTAATTATGTCTTTTGTATCAAATCAAATAAAGGGGATGGAATAAAAGAAAAGCTAAAAGGCGTGCAAATCCTACCTGCATAAGAGCTAGCGATCAAGGCCGTGTGTCAGGTAAACTCATTTCAATCGATCAATCAAACACTGTTATAAATATTATTATGTAGGTAATATAATTTAACTATGTTAAATTAGACTACTCATTCACAAATGTGATCAAAGATAGTAAGGCAACCAAGCCAAATGAGTACTTGGTGAATAAAAAGCTTTGTTTTACAGATACGGTTCATTACGGAGAAGCGAGTTCCAGAGTCCGTATTGAACTTAAAATTTCGAACTTGCTACTCAGAGAATTCCTCAAGAATGAGAAGAAGTTTCATTGTTACTTGTAATGAAATCATGGCATCCATATTTTATTAATAGAACAATAAATAAATCAAGTTTCGATGTTGATGGTTGTTTCACGAAATAAATGTCCCTAGTTTTTGAAAAAAAGGAATCTTGTTTAGTTGTGAATCGACAACAACAAAAAGCAGTGTTTTCGCATACACGTGTTGTTGAAACCGCTTGGACTAATGTTGCTAACGATCTTTCAGAGGTTCGGTATCTTGAAAATAAAGATTATTTATACAAAAAAGCAAACAACTACATTAGAAACAAGCTCTTTATTGACAATTATTCCCAGTGTAATTATAAAACGAGTATTCATAAAATTTTGTAGGTCCCTCAGTAACTCGCAGCTCGCTTATAGTGCAGGCTTTGTTTTTGGCCCCCGTTATGCGCGAGTTATCGAGGGAGAGGTTATATGTATTATCGGACTACCTTTTTCTTTTGACACACATGTATTATCAAACTACCTTGTTTTTTTTCACACAGTGCTTCAAACGAGAATAAAAATATGAAAGGTTTCTCATCAAGGCGTGAGTAACATGCAAATAAACTAAAAATAATTTCCAAGCGCAAGGCACTAAAATACAGATAAATGTACATGGAACATGTAAAGAAAATTGCTATAAACAATACTTACTGCATCTTAACTTTATCCACATTGAATCGAGTTATATCATTCCTGTAAAAAGAACAAGATCCGTTTGGTCAACATAATACAATCATTAAAGGTAACAAAGTGGACAAGTGAGACTATGCGTTCTACCCCTCTGAAATTAGTTTCCCCCATATAACGATTTTTAAAAGCGTTAAAACAAAACTGAAAAATTCTTCAAGATGAACATATTGATATATAATAAACACTTTCCACACACATTGTTATCTATATGAGTAAGTTAGCTACCACATCAGCCCCACCCCCGCCCCCTTCATGGACTATCAAATATATTTGTACTGAAATCTTATTCTGTTAGAATGATTTTTTTAATTTTCCTAAGGGCTATTGCAGTAAAATATACTTGGGACACAGGGAAGGCACTTTTAATGTGGAGTAGTCACCCATATATCCAAATAAGAATTCTGTATCGTTTTCATATGAACTCTTTGAGTAATCAGAGTAGCCTGATTATATTTTACAAAAACTGACCCTGGGTACCATGTATGTTTAAATGGAACAGCCCTAAAATTAAACAGTCTAATTTATTAGAAATCTAAAGAAGAAAAAAAACAACAGCATATCCCAATGCTTACCTGTGTATTTCATCATCTACTTCTTATAACCCCACCCCCATTGGGGTGCATGCAAGTTCTATGATTATTCAACACATCCATAAACTGACCCAGTCATGTCTTTAGGTTTAAAATGTGTGAGAAGAGCTTCACAACATTCTGCCTTTACATGCACATGGATGAATAGGATAAGTGTTACTATATATCCTTGTGTACACACAGTTGAACAGGATCAGAGTTCCTATATATCTTTGTGTACACACAGTTGAACAGGATCGGAGTTCCTATCTATCCTTATGTACACACAGTTGAACAGGATCGGAGTTCCTATAATTCCTTGTGTATACACAGTAGAACAGGATCAGAGTTCCTATTTATCCTTGTGTACACACAGTTGAACAGGATCGGAGTTCCTATATATCCTTGTGTACACACAATTGAACAGGATCAGAGTTCCTATACATCCTTGTGTACACACAGTTAAACAGGATCAGAGTTCCTATATATCCTTGTGTACACACAGTTGAACAGGATCAGAGTTCCTATATATCCTTGTGTATACACAGTTGAACAGGATCTGAGTTCCTATTTATCCTTGTGTACACACAGTTGAACAGGATCAGAGTTCCTATATATCCTTGTGTACACACAGTTGAACAGGATCCGAGTTCCTATATATCCTTGTGTACACACAGTTGAACAGGATCCGAGTTCCTATATATCCTTGTGTACACACAGCTGAACAGGATCCGAGTTCCTATATATCCTTGTGTACACACAGTTGAACAGGATCCGAGTTCCTATATATCTTTGTGTACACACAGTTGAACAGAATCATAGTTCCAATATATCGTTGTGTACACACAGTTTAACAGGATCAGAGTTCCTATTTATCTATATGTACACATGGATGAACAGGATAATAGTTCCTATATATCTTTATGTACACACAGTTGAACAATATCAGAGTTCCTATGTATCTTTATGTACACATGCATGTACTGGATCAGAGTTCCTATATATCTTTATGTAATAATAATAATAATAATAATAATAATAATGATAATAATAATAATGAGGACTTAGTAGAGTGCTTAATTATTTAGAGACTCTAAGCACTTTACAATATTAGTTAACACATAAGGACATATATATATGGACACGATTACAAAAAACAAATGCCATGAAATTACAAACAAAAAACATGCTGAAAATAATTTGGCTAAGGAAACATTGCTCAGTGTTAAGTCTATTCTTGCAGTCAAAATTGTTGAGTTTTAGACACTCTTGAATGAGATCATAGTGTCATTGTGTCTAAGTTCAAAAGTCAATTTGTTCCAGGTAGCTGGGCCCTGGTATGTGAAAGAACGTTGTCCGTAGGACTTCGTTTTGATAGTCAGAATAATGAGAATACAAGTGTCAGAAGAGGAGCGTAAGTATCTAGAAGGGGTGTAGACGTGGGTGAGGTCTGATAGGTATTTTGGACTAAAGGCAGTCAACGAAATGTAGCATAGAGAACAGATTTTGTGTTTGATTCTGGAGTGAACAAGTAACCAGTGGAGGGTACATAGTAGGGGGGAGGAGTGCTTGGTTCTTGGTATTCTAAGGATGATCCAAGCAGCTGTGTTTTGAACTTTTTGTAATTTATGTAGGAGATACTGAGAAGAACCAGATACAAGTTAATTACAATAGTCCCATCTAGAGAGTACTAAGGAACACACAAGTGTTTTTGTGGCATCACTGAAAGAAAATTGTGAATAGAGCTGATACATCTCAGCTCCAAATATGCAGTCTTGCATATGTTCATAAAATGTGGTGTAATGAGAAAGTACTATCAAGACACATAGGTTTCATGCTGATTGTGTGAATTTAATGTTGGTGTTGCTGATACTTATTGTTTGAGGTAAAGGATGGGAATGAGAAAGACTTTGTGTAGTGATCAGAATGGCTTCAGTTTTATCATCATTCATCTGCAACTTGTTACATGTCATCCATGACTACACATCACAAATGCATCTCTCTACGCATTGGACGACAGAATCAACTTCAGTGGCTAGATTTGTATATTTGGGTGTCATCAGTGTACAAATGGATGGTCAGAATCAGAGTTATGTATATCTTCATGTACACATGGATGTACTGGATTAGAGTTCTGTATATCTTTATGTACACATGGATGACCATTTTGAGAGTTCCTATGTATCTTTATGTACACATGGATGTACTAGATCAGAGTTCCTATATATCTGTATGTACACATGGATGACCATGTTGAGGGTTCCTATGTATCTTTATGTACACATGGATGTACTAGATCAGAGTTCCTATATATCTGTATGTACACATGGATGACCATGTTGATAGTTCCTATGCATCTTTATGTACACATGGATGTACTAGATCAGAGTTCCTATATATCTGTATGTACACATGGATGACCATGTTGAGAGTTCCTATGTATCTTTATGTACACGTGGACGACCATGTTGAGAGTTCATATGTATCTTTATGTAAACATGGATGTACTCAGCGATGCTGCTAGGATTTTGCCTAAAGGGGGGAGCTCACCCCTTGTCACCAAAATAAGGGGGGAGTAGAACAAAAATGAGGGGGAGGAGGAAATGGCTATAGTTCAATATTTAAATAACACATACATATCTGCCTCTTTCTTTCTTCCTGCTCCACTATGTTAGAGCTCTATTAAAATCAAAATCCTCAAAAGATGTCTCCTCTATTTGTATAAGCATTAATCTCTTGATCATTTCTGAGCTTAATTTGTTCCTTATCTGTGTATGAATATTGTTCTGTGCTGAGAACCCACTTTCACATATACATAGCTAGCTAAGCCAGCTTGATCAAGTTGGAAAACTGTTCTTTATGGTTGCTATGTACAATTTTCAACAGCTCATAGGCATTGTCTCTTGGATATCTCTGCTCCAAAATAATATTCTTCACTAACAAGAGCTCTGCCAAAGTTTCACTTTCTGGAATCAGTGCTTTGCTGACTACTATGCCAGATTTCTTATCTGTTCCACAATGTTGTATTAGGATTTTAAGTGCATCAATGACATAGTCAGCTTCTTCACACAGAGGTATTTTGATGAGAAATAAATATCCTTACTTTTTAATTTCTTTTTATATTATCTAACCCTTAGAGTGCTATATAGTTTTGTAGCACAAGATCCCTCAAGGCAGAAATGTTTGAGAAAAGAAATGAAAATTGCAGTCTACTTTTAAATTGCCTGTATTTTAATTAGGCTTGGTATTCTGCCTTTTCGACATTTTAGTTTGAAATACCACTTAATAGGGGGTTGACCAGCATGCTGTCTGTTTTTTGTCCATCCAGCATGTACATTGGACTCGTATTCAACATCATTTCAGGTTCAAAATTACTCACTGATATTTCCAGTAAAACTTTCCGGGCTCCAATAATCTCATATACTTCAAAACTTTAAAAATCATTGTCATCATCGCTATCATCAGCCAGTATTTGCCAAACGAAATAGTCATCTGAAGATGAACCATGTTGGGAGTCAGCCATTTTGGGTTTTCTAGGACCCCTAACTTTAAACACACATTTGTAAAACTTCCTTCATGAATGCAAGGTTTAACCTCGACAACGCTTGCTCCAGGGCCCAATGTGCCAATAAAATTTAGTTTAACAACCGTTCTTGTCAAGCTGAAGTATTCACATGTGTAACAGTTGCCTACTGGAAAAAGATAGATGACGAGACAAGCAATACGAGACCTCTACTGGCAGCACAACTTATTCTGCGACAAGCACTTTAAGGGTTAAAAGTTCAATAAAAATTGTATACTGCGCAGAGTACATTTTTATATGCGCAACTTTAAACTAATTTGCATGAGTTCTCGCACATCACCGCTTTCAAAGTGCATGAATTCATACAAAATTTTGCGCGATTTGCGCACTCGCGTGCCCTGGTAGCATCTCTGTGTACTGGATTCAAGTTCTGTATATCTTTATATACAGATGGATACCATGTTGACAGTTCCTATATATATTTATGTACACATGGATGTACTGGATCAGAGTTCTGTACATCTTCAGGTACACATGGATGTACTGGATCAGAGTTCTGTACATCTTCAGGTACACATGGATGTACTGGATCAGAGTTCTGTACATCTTTATGTACACATGGATGTACTGGATCAGAGTTTTGTACATCTTCAGGTACACATGGATGTACTGGATCAGAGTTCTGTACATCTTCAGGTACACATGGATGTACTGGATCAGAGTTCTGTACATCTTTAGGTACACATGGATGTATTGGATCAGAGTTCTGTACATCTTTAGGTACACATGGATGTACTGGATCAGAGTTCTGTACATCTTTATGTACACATAGATGTACTGGATCAGAGTTCTGTACATCTTCAGCTACACATGGATGTACTGGATCAGAGTTCTGTACATCTTTATGTACACATGTATACACTGGATCAGAGTTCTGTACATCTTTACGTACACATGGATGTACTGGATCAGAGTTCTGTACATCTTTATGTACACATGGATGTACTGGATCAGAGTTCTGTACATCTTTATGTACACATGGATGTACTGGATCAGAGTTCTGTACATCTTTATGTACACATGGATGTACTGGATCAGAGTTCTGTACATCTTTATGTACACATGGATGTACTGGATCAGAGTTCTTTACATCTTTATGTACACATGTATGCACTGGATCAGAGTTCTGTACATCTTTAGGTACACATGGATGTACTGGATCAGAGTTCTGTACATCTTTAGGTACACATGGATGTACTGGATCAGAGTTCTGTACATCTTTATGTACACATAGATGTACTGGATCAGAGTTCTGTACATCTTCAGCTACACATGGATGTACTGGATCAGAGTTCTGTACATCTTTATGTACACATGTATACACTGGATCAGAGTTCTGTACATCTTTATGTACACATGGATGTACTGGATCAGAGTTCTGTACATCTTTATGTACACATGGATGCACTGGATCAGAGTTCTGTACATCTTTAGGTACACATGGATGTACTGGATCAGAGTTCTGTACATCTTTATGTACACATGGATGTACTGGATCAGAGTTCTGTACATCTTTATGTACACATGGATGTACTGGATCAGAGTTCTTTACATCTTTATGTACACATGTATGCACTGGATCAGAGTTCTGTACATCTTTATGTACACATGTATGCACTGGATCAGAGTTCTGTACATCTTTATGTACACATGGATGAACAGAATAAGAGTTCCTATATATCTTTATGAACGCATCAATGAACAGGATCAGTTCCTATATATCTTTATGAACGCATCAATGAACAGGATCAGTTCCTATATATTTTTAAAAGAAAAGATAAATAAATAAGCTTACTTCCACATTTCCTGAATAAAATCACTATACATGTTGATGTATTACATATGAAAACAACAACTGCATTTTAAGAAATGAATGATACACCCATGGAATGAGCTGCTAAAATATCAAGGGTATAAACCCACAATCCCATGGGCTAAAAACAGTAAGGCTGCAACATTTACACACATGTAAATGGCTTAGTTTAGTTTACTGCCTGTAAACATCAACAAAATTGGTAAGCGTGTAAACAAACATGCATGTGGTACCATATATATTTGCATATAAATTGTATCAAACTGCATAGACCCAGATCTGCCATTGCATAATGTCATATTCAAAATATGCATTGAATTCAATAAGGCTTTATCAAAATAATAATAATAATAATAATAATAATAATAATAATAATAATTATAATAACAGAATTAATCAAAATGTATCCTACTTCTTGACCCCAGGGACATAACCAAACGACAATGGTGGTGCACGAAGAAGAGAAGTATGGGATCATATAATATTCCAATGATGAAGTGAATTGAGTGAGGATTTATTTAAATATTGTGGGGAAAAAACATTAACCAAAAAACATGATTCTTACTGTCCTGAAGTTTGTTTTGCAAGGAGTTTTCAAGGACTTCTAAAAGTTTTCAAGGATTATTTTTCATGAAAAGCAAAACACACAACTGCACCACTTCGGTAAAGGGACACTACTCCATCAGTTAATTACCAAAATTTGTCTTTTTATCCACCTAACTTTATCCAATTTTAATTATTTTTTTGGAAAATATCCAAAATGTTGAAAAATTACGAATTTAAAAGTGATATATTTTATTCAATTTAAACATGTTCTATTCCCTGAGATAAATACATGGAGTTTCTGGCACAATTCAAGGAATTTTTCAACATGGATTTTACTTGGATAAAACCAACTCTTTTGAAATTTCAAGGAGTTGTCAAGGCAACACCTTAAATTTGAAGATTTTTCAAGGTTGTGCAAAAACTATGAAAAAGTGCCCTACATGTGGACCTCGTGACCCCATCCAGGGACAAAAACCAGGGGAGAATACAGTATGGGGAGAAAGCAGAATATGGGATCATATAATATTCCAACATATTGACATTATGGCCACACCTAAAGACTTGAGCCAGGAATGGGAGAAGTAGAATTCATAAGGTCAGTGTGTGATGATGTCATATTCCAAACATGAAGAAGTGAACTGGTTATAGAAATGCAAGTCAGAAAAAAGACTGTAACAAAAATGTGTCCCCATTATAATTCCTGACCCGCAGGTCCAACCTAAGAGCAGGTGTGATACTGAGAGAAGGGGAGTATGTGATGATATTATATTCCAAATATAAAGTGCATCAGGGTAGGGGTTATGGACATACAGTATAAGTGATAATAAAACTTTAACCTAAAACTTTAACCAAAAATATGTCCCCAATATGATTCTGGACTCCATGACTCAACCCAAAGGCAGAGCACAGGGACAGAAGTGGTACTGAAAGAAGGAGTATATGTAATGCTGTTATATTCCAAACATGAACTAACTTTGTAAAGAGTTTAGTGAAATATAAGTGATTTTTCAAAAACTAAAATGTGTCCCCAATATAACTTTTTAACCCATGGCCCTACCCAGGGGCAGGAGTGGTACTGAGAGAAGGGGAGTATGTGATATTATATTCCAAATATGAAGTGAATCGCGTTACTGAGCTACAAAAGCTGGAAGAGTTTTTGTAACCAAAAGGTGGCCCCAATGTAATTCTTTACCCCATTACCTAATTCAGGGAGGAAACACAGGAGATGGAGTGGTATTGAAAGAAGGGATGCATGTAGTGAAGTTATATTCCCAACAGAAGTGAATTGGTGATGGGCTTGTGGAAATAAAAGTGATTAAATTTAAAAAAAAAAACAAAAAAAAACAACCTTTAATCAAAATGTGTCCCCATTATAATTCTTGATCACACTGCCCCACCCAGGAGCAGGAGTGGTACCGACAGAAGGGGAGTATGTGATGATATTATATTCCAAATATGAAGTGAATCAGTTATAGGGCTATTGAGCTACATGTGCAAGAAAAACTTTAACCAATGGTGTCCACAGACACACCCACAAACACAATAATACCCAGAAATGGACAATCCCAATGCTAGATGCCACTGTGTCAAGGGTATACAAATAAAATCAAAACTTACTGTATCTTTGTTTTCTCTCCAATCAGTCGAGTCATTTCATTCCTGAAATGATTCAGTCTTTGCTTTATATTATAGAAAACTATGCATGTCAATCTGTACAATATATCTATCGCTATTAAATGCTAGGCCATACTAAATCTGTACAATATATCTATCCCTATTAAATGCTAGGCCATACTAAATCTGTACAATATATCTATCGCTATTAAATGCTAGGCCATACTAAATCTGTACAATATATCTATCCCTATTAAATGCTAGGCCATACTAAATCTGTACAATATATCTATCGCTATTAAATGCTAGGCCATACTAAATCTGTACAATATATCTATCCCTATTAAATGCTAGGCCATACTAAATCTGTACAATATATCTATCCATAGTAAATGCTGGGCCATACTAAATCTGTACAATATATCTATCCCTATTAAATGTGTCTCTGGCAAAATTAAATTTAATATCTCTATCAGAGCTGTTCAAAAAGACATGAAATAGAATTATGAAGACTAGAAATGTAAAGGAATAATTTTGAAGTGAAAGCAGCAGTTCATGTTTGAAGAGAAGACCGCAATATTGCCAGTTGCTGGCATATTCTGACAGTTCTGCTATATACAGTGTTTTCTTTCTCAATGTAAATATATCACATTTCATATCTATTTTCTTTGTGTATTATGTTTATTAATGGATAATTTATCTACAATTTAATTAAAATAGATCAATTAAAAATGTTTAAGTTGGGTTTTTTTACTTACTGTAATCGTCTGACTTCCCCATTAAGCCTTGTACATTCAGTCCTGAAACAACACAAGTACTTTTTGTACAAATTATACACATACCATGAAATCCCTGTTGGAAAATGAACATATGGTATTAATTAAACTGAGACAACACCAACAACCATTAAAACTGAGACAACACCAACAACCAAATTGTATATTTTTTGTAAGCAAGAGCAGTTAGTTACTACAATATTTGATACATGTTACATATTATGTGCCAAATGAATGAGGCCAGGAAAAAGCATAAAAGAATGTGGAACTACCATGCTTCACATCCAGTTTGACAATTAATTCTGTTTTTATCTATGCTGATAATGTTTATGTACACAATATGATGGGTGTTAATTTACCTGCTCTTGTTCAAGTCATCCATTGCTGATGTGAATTTTGTCCTGAAATCCTCCCTCTCCTGACTGTAAACATAGAATACACCTGACATCATTTACTGATCATTACCTCACTCGATATCATTTTAACATCATTTAATAAATTGGTGAAGACATAAAATAATGCCCATGTTGCTTAACAGGCTTACAAAGGCTTTATATATATTTTCTTTGTGAAAGAAAATATAACTATTTATTAAGAAAATTTAGTCAATAAAAAAACTTTAGTGCATGAAATTTTTTATATACGTTTATAAGCTCTCCTCATTATAACACAATTCCTGATATAGCACTGTTGTGCTGTGAACCATGTCTACAAATTTCAAATAAATAAATGCCTATTATGACAAATTCGTGAGCTCAAATACTTATGAAACAAATTTATTACAGTTTGGCACTGCAGAAACTTGTTACCTGCTTTTGTCTTTAATTGGCTCCTTTTGTGTTTGGCCAGTGTCAACCAGCTAATGTCCTCCATACCCAGCAATAGGACACTCAAAATCATTGCCGCAAATCAGATGTGTCAGGTTGGCTCATAGAGCTATAAATCCATAACTCACTGATTACAATAGTAATTTTGAGCAGCCCTTAGTTAATTTTCCATGCAATCTTATGCAACCCATATGGCAATAAACAAAGCCTTATTTTATTAGATTAGCATACCTAAAACTTATCTATTACTCTAACAAGATTAGTTACCAAAGTTTTAAAATACAACCGGCATGCATTATTCCATCACCAGACAGAAAGCAATGGACATTTTCTGGCTCTTCTTTTTCATAATGTTACCCCACAAAATAAAGTCCATCAGCTGCTAGGTTCTGAATAATTACATGAATTCTACATGTACGCTGCCAGTACATGTAAACATACATGTAGACAACCAGTACATGTAGGTGATACTCTATGGACTCTGTATAATAGTAGGCACCGTGCTAGTGTGCTATTAATAGTAACTAATTAACTATACCTAATTAACATACTGCTTCCATCAAAAGCAAGGACAGCAAATGGGGTAAGCCTAGTTTAGTGTCTCCATGACACAAAGGTTGACCTACTTGAATTGAATTTTCCACTGATGCAATCCCAGGAGATCCCTGACATTATCAAGACTTGATAAGAGGTAAACGTGATTCTTACAGATAGCAAAAGTGATGTTTCTGAGTGAGTATCCAACACAAAGAATTGTCACTGTCAAAAGTTAGAAGTATTTTAAAAGCGAACATCGATTCAGTTTTTTTAAAACAAGATGTCCTAGTTTAGAATAAATATACTATAGTATATACTCGCATACAAGTCGATACCAACTGCAAACTGCATAGACCCAGATCTGCCATCGCATAATGCGCCAGCAGATCTGGGTCTATGCAGTTTGTAAGGACTAATCAGTAGAACATACAACACAGATCCTGATCTGCTGGTGCATTATGCGACAGCAGATCAGGATCTATGTTGTTTTCATTTGGACCGGTTTATATGCAAGTATATAAAGATGTGGAACTACCAAATGCATGATAAAAATGAACTAAAAAAAACCCCAACTTTTCAGTAGGATATCTTTATTTTTATATATGCAATCGTTTGACAAAATGAAGTGCAAATTACAATGAGGTGACAAAGATATTTTTGTATCCACAAAAACTGACCTTGTTGTCATTATTATCTTGCTTTCAGTGGGCTTTGTTACTTCTCATCTAGAGGTACACATTCATCGAGTTTTCATCTTTCACAATATACAGCAATTTAGTACATAATGTGGTCAGCAGTAATTTTCTATGACCAACCCTTAACTGAAGATCAAATAGGCAAGGGTGCGCATCGCAGAATGAATTGTCCTAGCTTCATAATGATTCATCCCAAGTATGAACAAAATCCATCAAGGGGTTTAGGAAATAAAAGCAAATAAAAAAACTTTAACCAAAACCTTTACACACATTTTCTATGACCATGACCTTCACCCCAAAGTCAAAGGGACAAGTGTGCAGGTCACCAAATGAATTGACTCAGCTTCATAATGATTCAACCCATGTATGAAGAAAATCCATTAAGGGATTTAGGAAATAAAGGCAAATGAAAAAACTTAAAACAAAACCTTAACACACAATTTCTTTTACTATGACCTTGACCCAAAGGTCTAAAGAGCAAGCATGCATGTCACCAAATGAATTGTCTTAGCTTCATTATGATTCATTCCAAGCATGAAGAAAATCTATTAAGGGGTTTAGAAAATACAAACAAATGAATTATTTTAGCCACAACCTTAACACAAATTTTCTGTGACTGTGACTCTGGCACCGAAAGTAAAAGGGGCAAGGCAGCATGTTGTATAATGAATTGTCTTAGATTCATAATGATTCATGCCACATATGATTAGAATCTATCTCAAGGTTTACGAAACATAAGCAAATGAAAAACTTTAACCAAAAACTTAACAAACTGTTTATGACAAGAATGCTATTGGAAAGGGGGCTGCTATGTCTTGCTTCCCTCTAACGACAATAATAGACATTAATTGCAATGCAACCTAAAGTTATCCAACTAAGCTGAAAAGAACTATTTGGGAATACCAATTTTTAAGTAAAATATGCTGTTTTGATAATACTTACCTGATCATAATACACTAAGTATGACACTATCTTGCAAATCCAGCCCTCACAAACTTTTTTTAAGAAACAAAACTGCTGAATTGTCTGTCCACACAGATGGGAGTCAGACAAAAAAGATTCCCTTGCTTCCTGCAAGATTTTGGGGATCAGAGGGTTTGAAGGAAATGTATACACATCTACACAACCTTTGAATTCATGGAAAGAGCATTGACTGCCCAGGCATCTAGGCCTGGGGCTGTAGAGACAAAGGTTGGTAGCTTTGCATTCCACTCTGTTGCAAATAAATCCACGAGTGGTCGACTCCAACAGGCAGATTAGACTGAATACAAAAGGGTGGAGACCATTCAGTTTGAATTAGCTGATTCCATCAGGACAATGAGATAATTTGGATACTGAACCTGTCCAGGATGTGGCACACTTGGATGTGGATTTGTAGATGACACCACCTGAGAAAAACCCAAACCAGAAGACAGAGATCCGGACATTCCTTCCCTCTTGCCTCCTGATGTAATTTGCCACAGTGGAGCTGGATAGAATAAGAATACCCTTTCCAGATAGTGTCTTATGCCATGATTGAAATGAACTGACTATAGCCTTCATCTCCTGCCATGATTGAAATGAACTGACTATGGCCCTCATTTCCTGCCATGATTGAAAAGAAATTACTATAGCCTTCATTTCCTGCCATGATTGAAATGAACTGACTATGGCCTTCATTTCCTGCCATGATTGAAATGAACTGACTATGGCCTTCATTTCCTGCCATGATTGAAATGAACTGACTATGGCCTTCATTTCCTGCCATGATTGAAATGAACTGACTATGGCCTTCATCTCATGCCATGATTGAAAAGAAATGACTATAGCTTTCATTTCCTGCCATGATTGAAATGAACTGACTATAGCCTTCATCTCCTGGAGACTGATGTGCAATGAACACTCCTGAAGGGGCCACACCCAAACCCATCTATTTTCAGAAACAAGAGCAGGAGGTGGGCACTTCACCCCGCCATGCTGGCATCTGTGCAGATTGTAATTCCCAAAGGCTGGATCTGCAAGGGAATACCCACCATAAACCATGTAAGGTTCTCCAATTTACTGAGATCCCGAAACTGGGATAATTTGATCCAGTGGGCAAAGCTTTGGTCACCACTGGGACAAGAAAATTATTTGCAATAGTCTTATAAACAGGCAACCCAGAATGATGAGATCTGCTGCTGCACTGCAGAGACCCAACTGGCGAAGAAATTCCCAGACTGAGATGTGATTCTTTGAGAGAAAAGACGTTACCACCAAGATGATTTCAAGTGAGATTCTTGAGGAAGACAGACCCTGTTCACATGCATTTTGAACTCCATGCCAAAGTGGGTAAAATGTTGATATGCTACAATAAAAAATTTGTCCTTGCTGACAAGGAATTCAAGGCAGAGCAGAAGTGAAACAAGGAATTATATATTTTGTTCTAGAATATAACCCACCTGGTGCTTTTGCAGACTGTCGTCGAGGTAGTTGGAAGTGACAGACGTGGAGATTGCTCTGAAGTGCAACATGACTCGGTGCATAATTCTCATGAAGACTGATGTTCAGACCAAAAGGGTGTGCCCTGAATAGGTATACCATATCCCTGAACGATAATTCTCCTTTGTGAACAGTGTTGAGAACAAATCTCTGTCAACATTCTGAACCATGGTGCCCAAATTGAGAACAAATCTCTGTCAACATTCTGAACCATGGTGCCCAAATTGAGAACAAATCTCTGTCAACATTCTGAACCATGGTGCCCAAATTGAGAACAAGTCTCTGTGTCAACATTCTGAACCATGGTGCCCAAATTGAGAACAAGTCTCTGTGTCAACATTCTGAACCATCGTGCCCAAATTGAGAACAAGTCTCTGTGTCAACATTCTGAACCATCGTGCCCAAATTGAGAACAAATCTCTGTGTCAACATTCTGATCTATGGTGCCCAAATGAAAAGGTTCAGAGACTTTAGATCTATGACTGGCTCAAACATATGAAAAATCCCTTCTTTTGAAAGGAGAGTTGATTCTTGCAGCAAGATGTCCACTTTGTAAAGGTTTTTTGGGACATC
This sequence comes from Margaritifera margaritifera, assembly GCA_029931535.1. Lineage (NCBI taxonomy): Eukaryota > Metazoa > Mollusca > Bivalvia > Unionida > Margaritiferidae > Margaritifera > Margaritifera margaritifera. The sequence goes on from JAQPZY010001642.1 coordinate 6,283,023, forward strand.
TGTAATGATGGGTAACATTATAATGAGGTAGAGGCACATAACATGGTCTGAAGGTCATCCCAAACAAGCTGCATCACCCACAGGTCAGCGGGTCAGTGTATTCTGTTCTGTGGAGAAGTTGAATTCCTCCCACTGGTATGTTAGAAAGGAAGCATAATTACTGACTGGATCAAGAGAAAGGGAATGTAAGGGATGTCCCCTGTTTTGCATGCCTAAGAGGGTCCTTCCTGTTTCTTTAATCTATCTAAGGAAGCAAGGACATGGCTCTGGGTCACTAGACCCCTAAAGTTTGCCTCTTAGGTGACCTGTTGCAATCTAAAAACGATTATCGTGGCGCTCAGTTTCGTATTTTGCATAGAGTTCGAGTTTTAAAGAAAAAGAATTACCCCGGTTTTCCTCACTGATTGTCCTGGCTATTTAAAAAGGACCTTGTATATCTTAGGTATTGTTAAAAGAACTTTGAATTCCCTTTATTTTGGTGTATGATTGATGGGTGCAATTTGAGTTATAGAGTATACAGCTTGGTCTTACTTAAAATGTGCACATCTCAAAAAACTGCTAGCTCCACTTGGTCATTTTCACTTCCTGGACTTCAAAGGTAAATATAAAAAAAAGAGCCGATAACTTTTTTTACTTTTTATATATTTTGTAGTTCATGCATTGCACTTTCAGAGGCTGGTATTGCCTACTCCGGCAAAATTTGTGTTTCTATTTTAATAACTGCTAAAAATAATGTACTTTTGACTACTTAAGGCTGATTTTTCGAGTACTTTGGAGCAGCCATTTCCATCTGCTGTGTGCTTAGGTCATGTCCAATTTCCACAAGTATAATATGTAAAGAAATTTCAACCACAGTACATGAAAGTAGCATTCTCTCCACTGTGCATGTTGCAAATGCAAACAACTTCATCTTACACCTGTCACTCTCTCAGAAGCACGTAATATCTGTAGAGTGCCCCCTATGGGACAATTGCCCAGATAGCTGATGTGAAGAGAAATGCATCTCTTTGGCCTGGTGAAGAATAACAGATGTAACTATGGCCTGGTGAGGAATAATGGATGTAACTATGGCCTGGTGAGGAATAATGGATGTAACTATGGCCTGGTGAGGAATAATGGATGTAATTATGGCCTGGTGAGGAATAATGGATGCAACTATGGCCTGGTGAGGAATAATGGATGTAACTTTGGTCTGGTGAGGAATAATGGATGCAACTATGGCCTGGCGAGGAATAATGGATGTAACTATGGCCTGGTGAGGAATAATGGATGCAACTATGGCCTGGTGAGGAATAATGGATGTAACTATGGCCTGGTGAGGAATAATGGATGTAACTATGGCCTGGTGAGGAATAATGGATGCAACTATGGCCTGGCGAGGAATAATGGATGCAACTATGGCAGTGGGGTTCTCGATGAAAGGGTTATGTTCAGATTGCTGAAGAAAAAAAACAACCATGGAAACCAAGATGAAAATTGGTAATATAATAACATTTTGGAGCAGCTGTTGCCTTTTGGGGCTATTGACAGGCGAGACTAGGCTGTGTTCAGATTGCTAAAATATAGCCATGGATACCAAGTCGGGCATAGATCCTATTGCAACACCATTTCAAACCAGTTGTTGCATATTGAGAAAAGACTCATGGTCCATACGAACTAATGCAGGTTTTGACATTCTCAGGCCTGCCATGTCTCTATTGATGACTGGAACCTTAGTATAAATAACTGGCAGCTTGCCTTTCTTGGACAATAGATCGATGGATGCAGCATAGTTGGAGGCAAGCAAGACTCAGGCAGTAACAGCGGAAAAACTTCTTTAATTGACATGCAGAAGGCTGAGTCTTCTCTGGAGATCTTCAGATCCAGTAAAGATGATGGAACTTGTAAGCACAAGTCCTCAAATACAGAAGAATGGGGTAACACATTCATCTCCTGCGATGCAAGTGATGGAGCTGCCAAAGCCTGCTGAAAAGAATGGTGAACTATACTGGGGATCCAGCCATACTGGGATAACTTAATCTCCAGATGACCACTGAGCAAATTGTCAACTGTCCAGGAATATTATCAGGTTTTCAGGACTGTATCATCACTGTAGCCAGTACTGGTTCATGATGTAGCTGGGGTTGGTTTAAGAGCTATCTGGTGTTCCCTATATGAATTGTCGAAGCTTCAAGAATGATAGAAGGTATCTGGGACCGAATCATTGCCATAAACAGTGCTGGATCATGATGCTGCCAGGGCCCGAACCCAAGCTTTCCATTTTTCCATGCATGAATTGCAAATGGTCTGAAAATGGTACCAGACATCAATCATTGCCACAGCTGGTGCTAGGTTGTGACACAGTCGGGACTACTACTGAAGCTGTCCAGTGTACTCTCCTGACTCACTGATGGTTCGGGCATAGCATCATACATCTGGGACTGTATCATCACCATAGCGGGTGCCATCTTAGCAAGAAATGATGAACCCGAGGAGAGTGCTGGAGCTGTCCAACATGGGTCCATAATGGAACTATAAGGCAGTTACTGTATATAGGCCATTTGCCCTTCAATGCCAATGCCAGTTTTATTATGCCAGGACAGGGTAAGATGGGATAGTGATCACTGTACCCTGTCCTTACAGGCATCAGTTGAGGCCATATTGGAGTCCAGTATTGACCGAAGTCGATCCCCCTCTGATGCCAAAGTCCAGTCCTGATGGATTGAGGACATTTGTTCTTTGATGCCGTTGCTGGTTCATGAAGCCATGACAGGTTGTGACGGCTGGTGGGATTGTGATGGAGCTGTCCAGAGAGGGTCTGTAATGCCACCAGGAGACCGTTACTGTATAGTAATCATTCGCTCCTCAATGCCAGTGCCAGTTTTATGATGTCAGAATGGGTTACGATGGGATTCTGATCTCCGTAGCTAGTCCCTCCAGACATCACTTTCTGGTCATGGTTTAGGATGTTAAGTGAGGTGGCAATACTGATGTCATCGGCATCTTCATGCATTTCTACACTCTCTCACTTGCCCAGTAACTCTGTTGGCCAAGATGGTTGCCCACATATTTACTGACTGCTGTGTGCATATGTTGCAGGTATGACCCAAACTGCACCCCATACAATAATCCTGCCCATTGTGTGGAATATACAGATGAATGCAGTCAAGCATTGCGTGAACTTACAATGAAGAGGATGCTAGTGAGAAACACAGTCTCTCAAATAATTACACGAACGACTTTACAATATGTAATTCCTAACAATTCATATACCAAGTTGAAAATAGAGATTTGATAGACCTTAGGGCAGTCTATTAAAATGGAACCGACATGTAAACAATAAAATGAAGTTAGACCAATGTGAATTCCTCATCTTAGATTGAACAGAGTGATAAATAAACAGAAATATAGCTGAATCATACTTTCCATGTTAGAAAACTCCATAGAATCACTCTAAATGTAAAAAAAAGGCAAAACAAGTGGAAAGCAGTTTTGCAGTGTCTCCAAAAGAGTGTGATTCCAACCACAAGCAGTTTTGCAGTGTCTCCAAAAGAGTGTGATTCCAAGCACAAGCAGTTTTGCAGTGTCTCCAAAAGAGTGTGATTCCAACCACAAGCAGTTTTGCAGTGTCTCCAAAAGAGTGTGATTCCAAGCACAAGCAGTTTTGCAAGGTCTCCAAAAGAGTGTGATTCCAAGCACAAGCAGTTTTGCAAGGTCTCCATAAGTATGTGATTCCAAGCAAAAGCAGTTTTGCAAGGTCTCCAAAAGAGTGTGATGCCAAGCACAAGCAGTTTTGCAAGGTCTCCATAAAAGTGTGATTCCAAGCACAAGCAGTTTTGCAAGGTCTCCATAAAAGTGTGATTCCAAGCACAAGCAGTTTTGTAAGGTCTCCATAAGAGTGTGATTCCAAGCACAAGCAGTTCTGAAAGGTCTCCATAAGAGTGTGATCCCAAGCACAAGCACAAATAGTATCTACAGTATCATAAGATTTAGATTCAATCCCTTAATCCAAAGGGGGATCACTTTTGTATGACTCCCACCTAGGTGGGCCAACAAATTTTAGCACTTTTGATGCTAAAAATGAGCTTGTGAGGGCTGGATTTGCGAGGTAGTGATCGAACTACTAATGTATTATGATCAGGTAACATATTTGAAGATAGATGATGCAGCTGATCTGTGTTACATTTAGAAGTTGCTTCTCTGAAACCCAATATATCATATTTTAATTTAACCAACAAACTTGTAAATATGAGAACAGTTCTCAGATGTTGATATAGTTCACGCAAGACAACAACAGAAACATCGGGCTCTGAGAACTAAACACAGCATGTGTTCATGTCATTTTCCTGCAAAATATACATGTGTATTAAGTAGAATTGTAAAGAATCAAGTGGCACGGCACCTGCAAGGTCATGTTTTGTTTTGAACTGTCGATATCTAGAGTGTAAAATCTGACATTTAAAGGAATGTTTCTATCTTGATTTAATGCCTTTATTGGATATACTGTATCTAGTAAAAGACAGGTACTTGCTTGTATTTAAAAGGAAAGGGGGCTGTGTTTATTGAGGCAGGTGCATTTATTAAGCAGAATACGGTGTGCTAGAAGACCTTCAATGACTTTCACTCAATTTTTTTGCAGTTTTTGACAACAATGCTGTTGCTGCAAGGGAAAAAAGCCTACATCTTTCATTTGCTACTGTTGGGAGAAAAATCAACTTCTTGGCCTCTGGCATTTTGGGGACATACAAGCCGAGCACCTTAATTTAACAAACACTCACATAAGTCTCTTGCGCTCTTCTGGATCTGTTTTATTGGTCTGTTCAATCAGATGATTTGTGCGAGCCCTCCAGCGCTCAACTTCCCCTTTAAGTGTATTTTTCTCAGCAGCCAGACTGTCCCGCAGAGCCTGCAGCTCACGGATGTTGTTATGGAGGGGAGTGATGTCCTCCTCAAGCTTTCGCACCTAAAAAATGTCATATGACAAAATAAAGATAGATCTTACTGGCTTAATCCTAAAATCTGACAGTGATGTGGACAAATTACCAACAACAATGAGCAAACATATTTTCATGAGGTAATTTTAGCAAGTGTACATAAATATTTAATTCTATATCATACACATTATAAAAACACAGCAGAAAAGTCTGAAGACTTGTTAATGTAAATTAATTTACTTTTGTGAGCAGCCACTTTCATTGTTCTGCAAAAAATGACATTTTCATCAAATTCATGGACTGGGGAAGAAATCCATGGACTGAGGATGGGGACCTATTGCTTTCACTGAAAGATTATTGTTAATAGGGTCTGTAAATCTGTGGTTTGTAGCAACCATGAAATCTATCCAAATTGGTACCCCACAAATAATAGTGAATTTACTATAGATGATGTCACCACAGCAGAAAAAGTGATAACAAGGACTCTTTTATCTGCTATCTAGTAAAATTTATGCTTTTTTTGAGAAGGTTTCATGGGGAAGGAGTTATTCTCTGAGTTACCTTCTTTAAATAAAGTTTATTATTATTATTATTATTATTATTATTATTATTACTAATCTCTGACCTTGGCCTCTGCTTCCTGCAGTTGCTGATGCAGACGTTCCCTCTCAGATCTGAGCAGTTTGTTGCTGTCTGTCAGCAGGTTAATACTCTCCACCTTCCTCATCAGGTCTGCATGCTGCGCAGCTGTCTGAATGCTCACCTGCACAGTAAATTATAAACTAGATCAGTCATTTGAAACTGAGGCAGGCAATAGCTATGTCACATAAAATTCATATTTTCAGCTTGATTTAAATTCATCTAACAACGCCCTTATCTTACTCTTTACACAATGACTGTGTTAATTCCATGCAATGAAACAGGTGGACATAACTGCAAAAAACCAAGTCTGATGTCTCCTCATTTACAGCCAAAACAAATAAAATGTGTTGGGTTTAAAGATAAGCTACAACTGCCGTTATTAAACATGTGAATGGAAGAAAACTGACCTGTGACCTCTCCCTCTCCTCCGCAATAATTTTATTGGCTTCTTCCAGCTGTCTCTCTGCCAGTTCTGCTTTCTGCTGCAAGCGGTTAGCCTCAGTCTGAACAACTTCCAGCTTAGATTCTGCAATATCCTTCTCACGACGCAGGAATCTGCAGAAATATAATTACATTAGGTAGAATTACATTTCAGCATATAATATGCAGAAAAGAAAAGAATTTCACAACTTTTGTTTCATGTACCTCATTTACTGACAACAGAAACAAGCAAATTTTATCAAAATTGAAGAAGTGATAGATCATAACATGTGTATAATCACCAAGTTAGCATGTACTGGATAAACTCACAGCTTTCTAAATTGAAGACATGCAACACCATCATTTCAACATCAGGAACCACTGATATGAAGCTGATAATGCATGATGGGATTTCAACTCCAGGAACCACTGATATGTTGCTGATAATGCATGATGGGATTTCAACTCCAGGAACCACTGATATGTTGCTGATAATGCATGATGGGATTTCAACTCCAGGAACCACTGATATGTAGCTGATAATGCATGATGATATTTGTTTTACAATCTGGTCACCAATCAAAACATGGCCAGTTAAAAAGAATTGCGAAATAAGAAGCTTTTATAGAAACTGTTGAGCCATTGCAATAAAGATTGTCTACATAAACCCCTTGTACTTATATTCTAAGTATTACTACACCACTCCCTCACTATAGTGCACTCAGATAACTCACATACCCGCTTATAACATTGGGCTGATGTGAATCCCATTTTATCTTATACAAAATAGGCATGTTTAATGAACCTGAATAAAATTGCAATCTAAATTGATAAACGAAACCTTCACATATATCGCTCTTATTATAGTTGAAAACCGTAGTTAGTGCCCAGAAATTTTAATCAAGATCATGAAATTTGCAACTTTTAATAAGGATTTATATATTTTGCAGAAGTTTTCTTTATTAAAAGAAAATTCTCAATACACTGTAAAAAAAACAATATACTATGAAATTTTGATCATTTAAAATGTTAGTAATGCCAACTGGTGGTAACATGTTAAGAAATAAATACCAATTAAATAAGTTTTGTCAAGAGAAATTCAAATATTATCGTTATCTTTTAGTTTGGTTTCAGTGTAATCATCATAAATGTGATATGCTCTCTTGCACTCAAATGTAAAAAGTGTCAATTAACCATCACAGCAATGTCCGTGAGCATTTCCATGAGAACCTAATTATGTGCTGACTGTGTTTTGATCTCCAACTTGCAGAAGTGTCCATTGCATTGTTACGATCAATTAAAAGATGACCTTCTTTGTATTGACACATTGATTACGTCTTTTGTATCAAATCAAGCAAAGGGGCTAGAACAAAAAAGTTAAAAGGCATGCAAATCCTATCTGCATAAAAGCTAGTGTTCACAGTTGGGTGTAAAGTCCACACATTCCGCTGACCAATTGAACACTTATAAATATTATCATGCAAGTAACATAATTAAACTATCTAACATTAATCAATGATTTATCTTACTCATTCGCAAATGTGATCAAGAATAGCAAGGAAACCAAGGGAAAGACGTACTCATGGCATTAAAAGTCTAGTTTCACAGCTTGGGTTCATTATGGAGAAGCGAGTTCCAGAGTTTGTAGTGAACTTAAAATTCCCAAATTGGCACTGAGACATTTACAGGAGAATGAGAAGAAATTTCATCATTACTTGTAATGAAATCAGAGTATCAATATTTTAATAATAGAACATCTCACCATTGTTGTTCCTGAAATAAATGTCCATTATTTTTGAAAAAAGAATCTTGTTTTTTTGTGAATCAACAATAACACTAGAATGTATCCACATTCACATGAAAAAAGCGGTGACATAATACACAATGTTTCACTGATACACATGTGATGTTTGTTGAAACCACTTGGAATAATGTTTGTAACCATCATTCAAAGATTGGCTATCTTGAAAAAAAAGTTAATTTATACAGAAAAGCAAACAACTTCGCTAGAAAAAGCTATTTATTGACAATTATTCCCAACATGATTATAAAACAAGTATTAAACCATTTACACCCACCACCCTTCTCTGCTTATGTCCATCTCTTTCTTAATTTTTCAGAGGTCCCTGGGTAACTCGTGCCCTCAGTTATGCTGTGGTCTATGTTTCTGGACCCCATTGTGCTTGGGTTATTGCGGGAGAGGTGTATCAAAAGATCATAAAAATACCAAGTGACTGATATTTGCATGCTCTAATTAATGATCTCACATACAAGTTTTTTTATATTGATCTATCACTATTTACAACCTTTAATGATTTGTAATGTGCAGCACAAGTGAATGTCACTTTGCAATAAAAAAAATTTTTCACTTAATTCCTTTTGTAAGAGACATTGGATAGCTCTGGAAAATGTTTTCTTGGTTGAGTATCAACAAGACATTTCCATGAAGTCAATCTGCTTTGTTTCCAGGTTCCAGTTAAAGCATGGTTCACCTGTGCTGCTGAGATTTAGAGGATGGCTACATAAGAAAAGAGTCCCTTGAAAGGACTGATGCTCAACTGGCCAAAAAGAATTTCCAGGAATTCAAGATAAGACCATTTCTTCCTTTAACTGCCGAGTGTTGAAACCATCTTTGATAATCTTAAGCAATAACAAGATTTTCAAATTAGCTGCTCTGGATGTCAGATTGACACCATTTTCATTTAAAACCAACAAAACATTATTAGGGGCCAACAAGATGTCATAAGATATCTTCGGGTGGAAAACCCGATGTTGATATGACTTTCCATTTTGGAAGAGTATCAATAACAAGATTTTCAAGATTGCTGTCATGGTTACCATATTGGCACCATTTCCATTTAGGTCCAACAAGACATGATAACAAGTCTTTTCGTGAAAGCACAATATCGACATGACCAGCCATCTAGGAGAAGTAGCTATAACAAGATTTTCAAGATGGCTATTGTGATGGCATACCTGCCAACCCCTACAGAGGTATAAGCGTAACCTAAGTGGCATAAAAGCGTAATCTGAGCATAAAAAGCATAATCTATATATTAAATGCCATAATTACAATAAACTGTATGAAAAATGTACGTTTAGTTTTGCTACTAACCTGAATCTGCAGCTGGTTAAAGTTCTTGTCACAAATGGGCAAAATCCACGTGAATTAGGATCAGAATACAAACCACAAAACATATTGGCAAATTATGTATACACAACACTCACTTTAACTAGTCCACGTGTCCAACTTTCCCTGAGTGATCGTACAGTTAACAAAAAAAACAAAAAAACGGGGCACAACATAATAATTTTCATTAGAGTTCTTGCTTTGATATATCCCAAAAAGTTCTTAAATTCAACCTGAATGTGAAACTAAATCTATCTTAAAGTAATGTTTAGACTCGATAGGTTTGACTATGATATAATTTATCTAACATGACTGAATAATTTTGCATTTGCAACCAATTTAGCTAAAAAGTTTTTGCAGCATAGAAGTGTAATTGTACTTACTTGACCACTTCTAACAACTGTTCTGAAGACTTGGTACTATCCTCTAATGACAATCCAGCGGTCATTGAGGCCGTAGCACGTTCCTGTATGGACACTACTTGGGCACTCATCTGGAAATAAAACCCAAAGCATATTCACCTTAAACCCTGTTTCCAAACTCTGTATTAAATGTGTCATGTATCTAAGTGAGTGCATTTGGCTAAATGTCAGTGAATGTTGGAATCCATGCCACATCAGGCAGTTTAGACTGACAAAACAGCAATGTATAGCATGTAAATTTTGAAGTGTCAAAATGTTGTGCTTTTGATCACAAGATGTTTTTTGAAGTGTTTTGCACTGCTGTCCACAGGACATCATTTTATTATTTCATCATAATATAACGCTTTTTTTCTTAAATTTTATGGATGTTTAAGTTTTGTGGAAAAATTATCATGATAACTACAGGAATGGTTATCAATCTTCTCACATAAATATACCCCTGTACAAAATGTAAGTCATAAGACATAAGAAATGCCATTAACATCAGATATTACAACAAATAACATTTTTCTGAAGAGTTACTACTCTAACAAACAGCCAACTAAAAGCAGATACAGATAGAGCCACATGACATATAGATGCATATACATCACACATAAAGCACAGAGACATTACCATATATTGAAAGATAACATACATATTTAAAACAAAGATAAACACAGACATGAAAACATTATTTTCTGCCCCATATAATAACAACATACAAACAGAATACATACATAAATCAATAATAACAAACTCGTACAACACTAGAAACATACATACATAAAAAACTTAAAAATATTGACCTTTGACATTGACCTTGAAGACAGTATCCCTAATGTGGAATGCAAAACATCTTCTAGTAACAATATATAGTATACCAAGTTTCTTTCATTTATCTTAAGTAGTTCTTAAGTTACAGAGCAGAAGGGAAAATATGTCTGAAACTGGCTGTCAAACTGATTTTGTTGGCAAAGAACAAAAAATGAAGTAATCAACAATTACATAGCTTGCCTCTATTAAGTTTTAGTGGCCTTTAGCAGCCAATGTAAACATTAATTATCATGCAGAAAAAAACATTCCAACTAAAATTGATCTTGACAACAAAGTGTTCGCCTGCATTGTTTTTCAATTTTTTATCTTTATTTTACATTTACTTAACTTTTAATTTGCACTATATAGTCTGTATTGTGCTGATGTATCATTAGCCACCCACATGCATGCATACATACATTTTTTTTAAAATTTATAAATGTAAAGTTCAAGGCATGCAAATTGGGATTAAAAAAAAAAAAAGAAAGATGAAAAAGTGTAATGCAGAAAAGGATGGCCACAACAAAACTATGAGGTTAAAAGACCAAATCTATATAAAAACACAGATTAAAACTGGACTAAGATCTAAATCAAGCACAGATCAAAACTAATAAAACTAAAAACCAAGTTAGAAATTATGCTGCCTGCAGATACTGTTAACAGCTACAACAAATTACAGCAAAAAGTCGGAAGCTAAGCACAAATGAAAGATCGAAGAGAAACTTTCAAAAAGAAACAGAAAGCTGACTGCTGTATATTTTTAAAAAAGCACAATACACTGAAACTTGTAAGAGTAGCTGCATGCAGAAAATTCTATCATACATTCCATTCAACTGTAAGTCAAATGGGATGATAACTCTTATAAAAAAAATTTGATCATGCATTCCATTCAGCTGTAAGTCAAATGGAACAATACCTCTTATAAAAATTCTATCATGCATTCCATTCATCTGTAAGTCAAATGGGACAATAATTCTTTTAAAAATCATACATTCCATTCAGCTGTAAGTCAAATGGGACAATAATTTATAAAAATCATACTTTTCATTCAGCTGTAAGTAAAATGGGACAATAACTTATAAAAATCATACTTTTCATTCAGCTGTAAGTCAAATGGGACAATAACTCTTATAAAAATTGCAGAAGCACAAAGATTTGTCATTAAACGTATATGTAGATAATTACCATAATATGTACCAAGTTTCAAAGCGATCCATAAAAAAACTGTGAAATAAGTTGTGTTCACATGATTCTGTCTTCATTGCATTCAGCTGCAGAAGCCAAAAGGGCAACAACTCTAAAAAAATTGCATGAGGCACAGTGACATGGACATCTTCAGATGTACTGAGTTTCATTGCAATCCAATGATAACTGTGAACCTAGTTGCATTCATAAGATCCTGTCATAAACTACATCCAGCTCCAAGTCAAGAGCAAGAACTCTAAACAAAATTACAGTAGCACTGTGATTTGATATGAACATCTTCAGACAATAAACTTAACATGTCTGAAGTTTCACCCCAACCCATCAAAAACTGCACAACTTTTATTAAAAAAATTCTGTCATTATACACTGCATACACTTGCATGAAAAAAAGGGTAATAACTCCATTAAAAAAATTGCAGAGGACAGTAATTTGTTGACATGCACCTTATCAAATGATGACCATAACATGTACAAGGTTTCATGAAAATCCAAGAAAAACTGTTAGACCAGTTGCATTCACAAGATTCTGTCATACACTATATCAGGCTTCAAGACAAATGGGCAGCAACTTAAAAAATATTGTAACAGTGAAGTGATTTGTCAACAAGTGTGTCTTCAGATAATGACAACAACTTTTACCAATTTCATGGCAATCCAATGAAAACTGTAAGACTAGTCGCATTCAGAAGATTTTGCCATACACTTCATTCTGCTGCAAGTCAAAAAAGGGCAATAACTTACACAAAGGGCAGGAGCAAAGTGATTTATTGATATGCACATCTTCAGGTGATGACCATAATATTCTCTAAGTTTCATGTCAATCCATAATCAAAATATTGAAAACAATGATGGTGTGGAATGTTGAAGTGATTATAATTTACATAAGATCAGATGAACGAACATAACTCCAAAAACATTGCTATTCATGGCATTTTTTACCAGAGAATTTATATTAGCATTTAAAACATTACTAGACAAATTATTGTGATGACTTCCATGTAAAAGCATTTTCTACTATTGTTTCAAGTATTATCATCAGTGGAACAATATCCGAGAGATAACTACTATAAAATCTAATCAATTACCTAAATTTGAGTTGTCTCCCTTGACATATAAAACGGACCTGAAAGGTCAGTGGATCTATATTTTGTTATTAATTTTAGTAAGTCCACACAATTTGTTAAAATAATTAGGAATATAAACTATATTTGGTAACAGAGAATGGATACTATGACACATACATGGAGGAATTTAAATCCCTCCAAGCCCCAGAACCATGGGACTAGCATTAACAAGATTATGTGATGGACAGATGAATGGATGGTGAGGAGGATTATTATATACTCCCACTACAGAGGTGGCAGCATAATAAAAGCCTGTCACAAAATACCTGATTTAAAATATGCATCTAAATTGATTGTGTAAAGTGTAAACAAGAACTTTAACGTCTTACTGTGTATTAAAACTAAATTAATATACATTTCTACAATGCGTCAGATGTCTTCAGATATTAGGATGCATTGCTTGTAACTAGAAAATTAGCGTTCTATTTGACTATTTTTTATGACTTGTGTTTTTGTTTTTTTCGTGAAGTTTTCATCAATATTCCATATCAAAGCAAGTTGTATACACCCTATTTCAAATATGTAGAACATAAAAATGTATCAATTTATAGATGTGGGATCATGAAGTATATCATGGACTCTACATATCAATGACTTTTTATTTCAATTTTGCAAACTTATAATTTTGCAAAGTATACTTGCTTTTAACAATTTTGTAATAATCACATGTGTGTTATTTTATTGTATGATGATTAATTCTGGCCCTGGTCACCTGAAGAACACAAAAATTCTCTTTGTACATTTTTTCAGTGTTGGTCATGATACTGACTGTAAGCAAAAATAACCAGCGCATGGTACCTCCAATTCCTAATACCTTATGTAACTGGTTGTGTAGATAACTGTTTTGCTCTGCTAGTTCCTTTAGTCTTGAATCCATTCTCCGTTTGTCCTCCTCCAAGATACGTCGCTGATTGCTCCATGAAGCCTGAATAACAAACACTATTTGCAACAAAGGTTCAACAAAAAATGATTTATTGCCTACAAACAGCACTTTTATGTGTATTATTTTACAGAAACCATTAGCATATTTGATGCCGACATCCCCACCAAATTTTTTAGCTATGTCTTAGTGTCTTCAAACACAACCATGACAAATTTTGTTTACAAACATAGCAATTACACCTTTTATCATTCTGTCATCATTCTGCCAGCTCTTTTAGAAATTTGACCTGGGTCATTTTTGATCATGAAAATAATAAACTGAAGTTTAATTCTCGCTTTTACAGAATTAAATAATTTCACATATTTGCTTTCATGATGTACTGCAATCAAACTGTTGCTGTGAACTACAATGGAACCCCCTTTTTTCCCTCTTAAAGCTGCTTTTTCTCACAAAAAAAAAACAAACTACTATAATGGCAAGACAATTTTATGTCTCTCAAAATGAATAGTGGTGAAAATGTTCCAAAAGAGGTTCCCCAGAGTGAAAATAAAATGGGGAAGTTGGGCAGGGACCTAAAACATCTGGAAGACTATTCAGTATTTGAATAAGATAGGAGTGTTTCTTAAGTCACTGTCAGTCATGCACTCATGACAAGATATAAAGAAAATGGCGACAAGGTCAGCACTACACATGCAATTGTATGCATCCAACCCATAATTAACTTGAGGAGTTGCATAACAAAGTACAGACAGCATATAATCTCACTGTCCAAGTGTTGTTATAAGATTGATTTGTACCTGACCTAAAACTGGGTCTAGCCATAAAAGTGCAGTAGACCCAACAAAAAATCAAGACAATCATCTGAACACAGTGCATGTTTACAATTTAGGGAATGTAAGTCTCGTTATTAAAACCACCATGTCACCAAGTGTAAATAATACTTTTTTAGGACTACAAGACCATGGTTTCCTGAAAATGTAACAAGCCGAACTGGATGATCTGGGTGGAGTTTGGTGGTAAGACTATCATTGTACATGTTATCCACTGCAAAGAACACGATTGTAATTCGTAACATTATTTAAAAATCGGTTTTTGGGAAGAAATCTAGCTTTAAGAGATGCAATCCCCTGATAAGAAGCCACCTTATTCTGCACCAAAATGATATATTTTCACCATTTTGTCCTCCATACAAAAACCAGCCCTATAATGAAACTACCTTTTCACTGCAAAAGGGGTGGCTTCAAAGGTGGGGGACAACTGTGTTTCTCTATCATATTAAGATGTGTTCATCTGTTTCTTACTAAGTGCTGCATACCTCATTTTCCTGCAGTATCTGCTCAGATTTCTTGGCTTCCTCCTGTACTTTCGACATTTGCTCATTGAAGTTGTCAAGCTGTAAAATAATCATGCAACTCAGCTTTATTTTACAATCATACCATTCAGGTTTATCTTACAAAGTATACAGCTGATAATTCTTGAGGTCATTCATAGACATAAAATTTAGTCCAACAAAATCTAACTTACATCTAGAAAATGTAAACTTAAACAATTCTGATAACTTGAGATAAATACAAGGTAAAATATGTAAATTTGTCTTGCCTGCAATGATGTCATTGTGTGCCTTAGTAATACATGACCAAACAATCCCTGTGATCTTGACCTCTGCACTAATCACTCCATTCCTCTTTTTGCCAAATCTAATAACCTATCTATGGAAATAAGACATACAGACTCTTTGTACAGCTCTCAACCCAAATGTAATCAATGCTTTTAGTAGCCTCCAGCATCCACTGTAAACATTAATTATCATGCAAAAAATGAATTCCAACTAAGATGGAATAACAACAAAATGTTGGTCCCTTTCCTAACCAAATATTTTGGGTGCAATTTTGTACCATACGTACGTACGTACGTACATACACACACACAAACACACACACACACACACACACACACACACACACACACACACACACACATACATACACACATACATACTTACATACATACATACCAGGACAGGACATACAAGACAAAACAATAAAAAAGAAAAATTTTCTCTATCATAAAAGCATGGGGTACTAACAGCTATTTTTTTAATTTAGAAAAAAATAATTCATTGTTTTTAAAATTTGCTTCCGAAGATATTATCACTGTGCACCCTATGAAGCCAGATTTTACAGTGCATTAGTCACAGTCTTTGAGTAACCTTTGAGTTGAAAGACAGTAATAGAAGCAGTGAAGTGTAAAATATGGATCATTATGACCTAATTCTGTAATGAGGAAGTTGTGCTTATCAAGATGCATCTCCTCCCCAAGTTTCATGATTCTAGATAGAATATGTAGATAGCATGCAAAAAATCTGTGAACATCAGCTAAATGCAAAAATTTAACCTAAGCCAGTAAAATGTGAAATGTAAGTCACAGCGACCCTCTTTTGTTGCAAGCATGGGGTACTAACAGAGATGCATACAATCATCTAGCGTGACAATTATAGCATGAACGGAGCTTGATAAATAATTTCAAACAAAATTTAACCCATATCAGCAAAGCATGACATAAAGGGTTAGAATGATCTACTTGTGTGAGAATGGTATTTGTAAAGATGTATCCCCTCATCAAGTTTCATGATTCCATGTATAAGAGTAGGTATACATGGTGCAAAAAGTCAATGTGGTCATGAGCTAAGCAAAAACTTAACCTAAGCCAGTAAAATGCAAAATGCAAGTCACAGTGACCTTCCTTTGTTGCATGGGTGAGGTACTAACAGAGATGCATACACTCATCTAGTTTCATGGTTCCAGCATGAACAGAGCTTGAGAAATAAACTGAAAAGACACTTTAACCAAGGTCAGTGAAGCATGAAACATGGGTCACAGTGACCCACTTTTGTGATGAGGGTTATTATTCATCAAGATGCATCCCCTCACCAAGTTTCATGATTACCACTGATAAAAATGCTGATGCTAGGAATAATACAATAACTCTCCTAGATGATACCAAAAAAGGGTGAGAATGTACCAGAATATTAAATCACAAATCTTTTCTGAAAGTTAATTCATAATGTATTTTAAATTGCAAATATGACATAGTTCTGCCTTTAATTTTCACTTTTAATAGTACCAAAAATTCTTTTGAACCATAATTTTCTGCCTCTGTGAGACTATAATGGTAGACTAAGAATGGAAGTAACTTTTACAATTATCTGCTCCAAACACATTACAATGCACAAACCAGGCATGTGAATCTGGAAAAATACCAATACAATCAAACCTGGCCGACAGGTTACCCCTACTGAATCACTACATGTCTCAGTAAGCCACTTTTTCCAGGCCCCATGAGCCAAATTTAGACATCAAACAAATTGCAATGCCCATTATCTTGGTGTACCTTTTTCTTGACTGTGGTAAGGGACTCCATGGTGGCAGCATGTAGCATCACTTCCCGCTGGTATTTGTCTTGTGACTCAGCTGATATTCTGGTCTGTTCCTCACACTGCTGCTGTGCAAGCTGTTCCCTTGAAATGGCCGACTCCCGCCGCTCAACTGCCTCCTGGATTTCATGCTGTAGACTAGCAAGCTGCTTACGGAGTTCAGCCATCTGATTAAAAAAATCAATGGGCATATCTTAAAACTTTGGGTTTTTTCATAGCAATATTGCACAGGGAAAAATTGCAAAATAATTATGTTATTTCAAAGACCCTAGTTTATTCAAAGAGTATACTCTGTGACTTTCCAAAACTGAAACAGAGTGTAATCAACGATCACATAGCTCACTTCTACTTTCACTAGTCTCCAGTCGCGATTGTAAACATTATCATGCAGAAAATAAATTCAGAATAAAGTGATCTTGGCACCTTTTCTAACTAATGATGTTTTTGCAATCTTTTTATATTTACATATAAACTTTTAATCATTTTGAAATTGAACTTTTAATTAGCACTATATAGCCAGTATTGGGTTGACATATTGTTAAACCATCTACCTAAAGACTTGCCAACCATAACAATACCGTCTCAGTAAGGCAGTCATTATTTTGTTGTAAGTAAGACCAATTTTCAGTAATGTGTAACAAAATATCATGTAATACTATTGTCAACTTGGAAAACATGCATTGAAAAGTTCAGAAGCGTGATCTGAGACTGATCCAGAGAAGGCAAACATTATGTTGCACTAAAAATGCTTAGACCTTAATTACCTCCAGTACAGGTTCAGAAACTGCAGTTCCAGACCATATGGAGCCCAGTGGCTTTTTGCTATCTCTCAACCTGCTATAATCTTGGGGGTTTCTTTTATTTCAAGTGGTAATGTCAATCGTCTCTCCAGCCATGACATAAATCAACACATGTTCTCCATAAAATGTAATTACTGCCTTTCCTGCTTTTTCCAAGAATCTGAATATTCCCTTTAATATTTTTGTGCCAAATGTTTAACCTTTTTAAGAAGCTTATTGTCCCTTTCACCTTAAACGGGTTTCATTTGATGGGTGCCATTTCTAGAAAATGCCAATTAGCAACAGCTTGATCATGCAGACGTTTTGCATGAAAAATATGGGCAGTTTAAAGCATCTGATGAAGTGCTGTAAAGTTAGTCTGGTTCCCTGAGCAACTCCACTGAAACTAACATGAAACCCGTATCCAGATCAAACATGGACAAGACAGTATCCGGATTTGACCACAGCAATCATACTTTTGCAATTTTTGCTATTATTCCACAAGTCTGTAATTTAAGGGTCATTTCAGTAAGACTTATGGTCAAATCATCAGGGTTGGCAAGTCTGTACATACCTACCTCCCTACCTACCTACTTCAACATGGCATAAAAGACATAAAAGAATACAAAAGAACACTGTCTATCATATCTAAGTAGAGGTGATTAGTTGATAAGAAACAGAAGATGTTTAGATATTAACCTTTTAAAATCATTGTTCTTAAAAGCTGGTTGAAAAGCTATTATCATTGTCCACCCCTAGTAGCCCGATGTTACTGGTGGAAGTCACAGGCTTTATGTAACCTTGGAGTGACAGCCAGCAGTACATAGTTCATGCATCATAATTACCTTGATTAACCACTACAGGTGAGGCCTCAACTGAATAGCACGCAGCATGCAGTCCACTCACCTAATTCCTATACTCATTCACATGTACAACACACAGTTAATGTTCTGCGGGTAACATATCACAGTATAAAATGTATAGTCCTTAATATGGAACATTTACCATTGAATAAACATATTTATTCCAAACTGCAACTGTATTGGTCAGAAAGGGCCTTTTGAGTAACCTAAGATGTATATAGATCTAGCATTAATCATAAACACAATTACTTAACACATGTTAATAAAGCATAACATGTAGGTCACAGTGTCCTTTTTTGGTTTTAAGAGTGTAGGAGTAACAGAGATGCATCCAATTATAAAGTTTCATGACTGAAACATAAACAGCACCCAATAAATGAAGTTTTAACACCAAATGTGACGAAAGTCATTGAGCACAAAATATAGGTCACAGAGACCTCTTTTGGCAATCAGGATGGAATTTATCAAGATGCATCAACTCACCAAGTTTCATAATTCGAGTTAGGGTAGTACACATATAACATGCCAAAAACTCATGTGGTATTGAGCTAATTGCACAAATTTAACCAAAGCCAGTAAAAGATTAAATATAGGTCACAATAAGCCTCATCTGTTTTAGGAGTGTGGTAAAAACATAGATTCATATCATCATCATTTCATGATTCTAGCATGAACAGTGCCCGAGAAATGAACATGAAACACAAACATTAACCCAAGTCAGTGAAGCGTAAAATATGGTCAATACTGACCTACACTGAAATGAGGGAGTAGTGCTCATAAAGATGCATCCCCAAGTTTCATGATCCTATATAGGATAGTATGCAAAGAGCATGCCAAAAACCTATGTGGCCGTAAGCTAAATGCAACAACTTAACCCAAACCTGTAAATGTGAAATATAGGTCACAGTAACCCTTTCTGGTATGGCTGTTGTACTAAGAGAAATGTATATGATCACCTAGTTTAATGACTATAGCATGAACAGTAAAAATGTCAAATTTAATCAAAGTCAGTGAAATGTGAAACAAGGGTCACAGTGACCTACTTTTAAGATGAGTGTGTAGTACTCATCAAGATACATATTCTTGCCATGTTTCATGATTCCAGGTATAGCAGTATTATACAATAGATAAAACACAAATGTGGTCATGACCTAAATGCAAAAATTTAAACACCTGTAAAATGTTAAATGTAGGTCACAATGAACTTTTGTTGCAAGTGTTTGGTACTAACAGGGATGCATACAATCACCTAGTTTAATGATTCGGTCATAAACAGTTCTTGAGACTGAAACCAATGGGCAATGAAGCATGAAATATGGGTCACAGTCACCTTCTTTTATGATGAGGGTGTAGTCTTCATCAAGATACATCCCCTCGTCAAATTCCATGAGTCTTGGTATAACAGCTGGTATACAAGGTGCTTAATAAATACTATTCAGTTTTGAGCGAAAACCCAAAGCTTAACCCAAGCCAGTAAAATTTTAAATGTAGGTCACAGTGACATTCTTCTGTGGTAAGGGTGTGGCACTAACAGAGATGCATACAATCATCCAGTTTGTGGCTTCTAGCATACAAAATGCTCACGAAATAGACTGAAAACACAATTTTATGAACGTCAGAGTATCATGAAATATAGGTCACAGTGGTCTACTTCTGTGATGAGGTGTAGCACTCCTCATGATACATCCCCTCAACAACTTCCATGAATATAGGTGTGTGTGTGTGTACACATACACACATATACTTACATTCTAATATATATACGCACACACATATACATACATACTGCTAACACTCTATTTGGTCGTAATCTAAACAAAAAAAAATTAACAAAAGCCAGTGAAAATAATGTGAAATGTATGTCACAGTGACATACGTTTGTGGTAAGGGTATGGTATTAACAGAGATGCATACAATCATCTAGTTTGATGATTCTAGCATGAACAGAGCTAAAAAAAATAAACTTAAAACACACAATTTAACCAAGTCAACGAAGTATGAAATATAGGTCACAGTGACATACTTGTATGATGAGGGTGTAGTACTCATCAAAATGCATCCACTCACAAACTTTCATGAATCTAGGTATAACAGTATATATATGGTACAAAAAAATATTTGGTCATGAGTTAAATGCAAAAACTTAACCAAAGCCAGTAAACTGAGAAATGTAGGTCACAGTGACTTTCCTTTGTGTTAAGGGTGTGGTACTATTAGAGATACATATAATTAAATAGTTTGATGATTCTATCATGAACAGTGCTGAAAAATATACTTAAACCACAAAAGTTTCCCACAGTCAGTGAAGCATGAAATATAGGTCACAGTGACCCGCATTTGTGATTAGGGTGTAGTACTTACTCATCAAGGTGCATCCTCTCAATAAATTTCATGATTCCAGGTATAACAGTAATTATAGTGTGCAAAAAACCTGAGCTGTATGCAATAACTTAACCAAGAATGTACAACTAATGTACATGTACAAATTGAGCCCCCTCAACCCCTTCCCTGGGGGTTGGTGCAATGAAACCCACTCCAAACTGTTGCCTAGGACCATGGAAGAAAGAATGGCTGACATTGTGTGAGGGTGTACACAAGTATATGCTTTTATCTGTGTGGATGCCAACTCTGATGATAACACTGATGCTGATGATAACACTGATGCTGATGCTAGGGTTAGTATAATAACTTACCTCTTCTTCGTATAGGCAAGCAAAAAATTGTCCTGTCCTTGATTTTTGTAAAATTCTGGCAAAGTTACATTTCAAAGTTAAGCTGACACATGCTAATATACTTTGGTCAAACAGTTTTAGGTCCAATTGATGAAATCTATTATTAAAGTTTGATGACCAGTCCAATCTACATGGACCTATTTTTCATTACCAATTCAAACTCCTATACCCTCCCTCTTGGAAATATTCATCACATTAAATCTGGTAAAAAAAAGTACCCAATGATCCAAGATTATGAGAACAATCAACTTGCCAATTATCAAGTTCAATGTGGATTGGTAAGTCTGCAGAACTGTTAAGCGGGTGTAGACTAAATCTAATAAATTCAAATCATTGTAACAGCCTAATAAAACTACATTTAACCCAAGAAAATGTCTGATGTTTGTGTATGTGTAATTATTATCCCCAAGCTTTAGTGTCAGGGATATTGTGATATCCTCCACATGTCTGTCAGCCAGTCTGCTACTCTCCCATCTTTCTGTCTGTCAGTCAGTCTTTTATTCTATCTGGTCCTAAACCAAGGGGTGGAGATTCAACAAACTTGATAGTTACCTTGCCCCTAAGGTAACCATCTGTAAGATGGGTGTTATTTTAGGTTCATGCCCCTGGGGGACCTGATAGGGTGTCAAATGTCAAGTGTACAAATATTTCAACTGCAAGAATATTTACAAATATATTTTGAGCAAAAACACACACACACATATTATATATATATATATATATATATATATATATATATATATATATATATATATATATATATATATATATATATATATATATATATATACATATATACATACACACACACACACACACACATATATATATACACACACACAGTCACAACAGATAGACACATCATAGAAAGTAGAAGAATTTGGGTTTTGATCCCTGGGTCACATGGGGGTGAGGTAGATGTAATAAACAGCATGAGGATTTCATGATGGCATGACATTATTTTGATGAACTGCTGCACACATTGCAAAGCTTACATTTTGGTGACTCTGTTCAGTTATTTTGATGTTCTCATTCAACATGTCCTGCCGCTCCTTTTCAAGCATTTCAACACGCTCAAGCAGTCTCTGTCTCTCTGATAAAGAAAGAATTTCAGTCAACTGAAACACTAAAAAAAGCAGTAGGACTTACTGTAATTATATTTTTGATAAAGTAAGAATTTCAGTCAAAGGCAACAATATCACTTACTGTAAGTATACTTTTGGTAAAGTAAGAATTTCAGTCAAAGGCAACACTGGGACTTACTGTAACTATACTTTTGATAAAGTAAGAATTTCAGTCAAAGGCAACACTGGGACTTACTGTAACAATACTTTTGATAAAGTAAGAATTTCAGTCAAAGGCAACACTAAAAAAACTAGCAGGACTTACTGTAACTATACTTTTGATAAAGTAAGAATTTTGGTCAAAGGCAAAACTGAAAAAAAGCAGCGGGACTTACTGTAACTATACTTTTGATAAAGTAAGAATTTTAGTCCAAAGCACAAATGTAAGATTCTACTTATTACATGATAAAAATACTGATTTTCTTTAATAAAGCTGCAGAATAGTGTAATAAAATTACTTTGAAATACATTTGGATGACTCAGTAATTGCGCTTTTCCTTTGCATAACTTTATGACAACATTTGTGACATCATTATTACATGTTACATATCTGAACATTATGATATGGGTATATTAACATATATAACACAGTAGTCTTGTGATAAATAAAATTAATAAACTGCTCTTGCTAGTACCTGTTTCTTAAAAAAAAAATTGCCAAGAAAACAGTGGTATATCAAAAAAAACAAGTGATTGTGTTTAAAGAAATGTTTTTGGGAAATGAATAAATCATCACAAGTTAAAACATCCATGGAAACTTTAAAAAAAAAAATTGCCAAGAAAACAGTGGTATATCAAAAAAAACAAGTGATTGTGTTTAAAGAAATGTTTTTGGGAAATGAATAAATCATCACAAGTTAAAACATCCATGGAAACTCAATGGAATCGTATATAAATTCTTCATCTAATGGTGAAAGCAAACAAAAATTACTTGAATGCATAAAATTAATAAGGTGATTTTCAATTAATCATCAACTACAAAAAAAGCCTTGCATTTCATAGGAAAGCTATACTGATATTTATCAAGATACAAGTGTTACAACCTAAACATGAGTAATTTTGAGTCCAAGGAAGATCGTTGTTATTTCTATGAAATTACTTATGTCAATATCTGTTAGATTCATCACAACAAGAACCCACTATCTTATTTCCATCTCACCTTCTGAAAATTCCTTCACTTTAGCTTCTAGATCTTCTTGAAGTCTTTTTGTTGCCTAAAAAAATAGGAAAAACATTATAAATGTCACCAATATCATAAGAAATAATGCAGAAATAAATAACATGGCATACATATGGAAGCCCAGATACAAATAGAAGCCCAGATACATATGGAAGCCCAGATGGACAAGGGTAATTTCTTATGCTCCCACCATAGTACCTGGGGAAGGGGATCATAAAAAAGAGAAGGTAGGATAAATTACAATAAAAGGGTGAAACCTCAAAATACAACTTGCCTTGGAAATGATAAACACCAAACACAAAAATCAAATTCAGCAGGATTGACTGACAGATGCAAGCCAGTTTATTCCAATCCTTTAAGATGTGAGGCACTGGTATGCAAGATTGATACTGAGAAATCAGTAATGGAGGCATCAGCTATGTTAGGACAAGAGAGAAATCAGTAATAGAGGCATCAGCTATGTTAGGACAGGAGAGAAATCAGTAATGGAGGCATCAGCCAGATATGTTAAGACAAGAGTGAAATCAGTCATGAAGGCATCAGCTATGTTAGGACAAGAGAGAAATCAGTAATAGAGGCATCAGCTATATTAGGACAAGAGAGAAATCAGTAATGGAGGCATCAGCTATGTTAGGACAAGAGAGAAATCAGTAATGGAGGCATCAGCCAGCTATGTTAAGACAAGAGTGAAATCAGTAATGGAGACATCAGCCAGCTATGTTAGGACAAGAGAGAAATCAGTCATGAAGGCATCAGCTATGTTAGGACAAGAGAGAAATCAGTAATAGAGGCATCAGCTATATTAGGACAAGAGAGAAATCAGTAATAGAGGCATCAGCTATGTTAGGACAAGAGAGAAATCAGTAATGGAGACATCAGCTATATTAGGACTAGAGTGAAATCAGTAATGGACACATCAGCCAGCTATGTTAGGACAAGAGAGAAATCAGTCATGAAGGCATCAGCTATGTTAGGACAAGAGAGAAATCAGTAATAGAGGCATCAGCTATGTTAGGACAAGAGAGAAATCAGTAATGGAGGCATCAGCTATGTTAGGACAAGAGAGAAATCAGTAATGGAGACATCAGCCAGCTATGTTAAGACAAGAGAGAAATCAGTCATGGAGGCATCAGCTATATTAGGACAAGAGTGAAATCAGTAATGGAGACATCAGCCAGCTATGTTAGGACTAGAGTGAAATCAGTAATGGAGGCATCAGCCAGCAATGTTAAGACAAGAGAGAAATCAGTAATGGAGACATCAGCCAGCTATGTTAAGACAAGAGTGAAATCAGTAAATGGAGACATCAGCCAGCTATGTTAGGACAAGAGAGAAATCAGTAATGGAGACATCAGCCAGCTATGTTAGGACAAGAGTGAAATCAGTAATAGAGGCATCAGCTATATTAGGACAAGAGAGAAATCAGTAATGGAGGCATCAGCTATGTTAGGACTAGAGTGAAATCAGTAATGGAGACATCAGCCAGCTATGTTAAGACAAGAGTGAAATCAGTAATGGAGACATCAGCCAGCTATGTTAGGACAAGAGAGAAATCAGTCATGAAGGCATCAGCTATGTTAGGACAAGAGAGAAATCAGTAATAGAGGCATCAGCTATATTAGGACAAGAGAGAAATCAGTAATGGAGGCATCAGCCAGCTATGTTAAGACAAGAGTGAAATCAGTAATGGAGACATCAGCCAGCTATGTTAGGACAAGAGAGAAATCAGTCATGAAGGCATCAGCTATGTTAGGACAAGAGAGAAATCAGTAATAGAGGCATCAGCTATATTAGGACAAGAGAGAAATCAGTAATGGAGGCATCAGCTATGTTAGGACTAGAGAGAAATCAGTAATGGAGGCATCAGCTATGTTAGGACTAGAGTGAAATCAGTAATGGAGACATCAGCCAGCTATGTTAGGACAAGAGAGAAATCAGTCATGAAGGCATCAGCTATGTTAGGACAAGAGAGAAATCAGTAATAGAGGCATCAGCTATATTAGGACAAGAGAGAAATCAGTAATGGAGACATCAGCTATATTAGGACTAGAGTGAAATCAGTAATGGACACATCAGCCAGCTATGTTAGGACAAGAGAGAAATCAGTCATGAAGGCATCAGCTATGTTAGGACAAGAGAGAAATCAGTAATAGAGGCATCAGCTATGTTAGGACAAGAGAGAAATCAGTAATGGAGGCATCAGCTATGTTAGGACAAGAGAGAAATCAGTAATGGAGACATCAGCCAGCTATGTTAAGACAAGAGAGAAATCAGTCATGGAGGCATCAGCTATATTAGGACAAGAGAGAAATCAGTAATGGAGGCATCAGCTATGTTAGGACAAGAGAGAAATCAGTAATGGAGGCATCAGCCAGCTATGTTAAGACAAGAGAGAAATCAGTAATGGAGACATCAGCCAGCTATGTTAAGACAAGAGTGAAATCAGTAATGGAGACATCAGCCAGCTATGTTAGGACAAGAGAGAAATCAGTAATAGAGGCATCAGCTATATTAGGACAAGAGAGAAATCAGTAATGGAGGCATCAGCTATGTTAGGACAAGAGAGAAATCAGTAATGGAGGCATCAGCCAGCTATGTTAGGACAAGAGAGAAATCAGTAATGGAGACATCAGCCAGCTATGTTAAGACAAGAGTGAAATCAGTAATGGAGATATCAGCCAGCTATGTTAGGACAAGAGAGAAATCAGTCATGAAGGCATCAGCTATGTTAGGACAAGAGAGAAATCAGTAATAGAGGCATCAGCTATATTAGGACAAGAGAGAAATCAGTAATGGAGGCATCAGCTATGTTAGGACTAGAGTGAAATCAGTAATGGAGGCATCAGCCAGCTATGTTAAGACAAGAGAGAAATCAGTAATGGAGACATCAGCCAGCTATGTTAAGACAAGAGTGAAATCAGTAATGGAGACATCAGCCAGCTATGTTAGGACAAGAGAGAAATCAGTAATGGAGACATCAGCCAGCTATGTTAGGACAAGAGTGAAATCAGTAATAGAGGCATCAGCTATATTAGGACAAGAGAGAAATCAGTAATGGAGGCATCAGCTATGTTAGGACTAGAGTGAAATCAGTAATGGAGACATCAGCCAGCTATGTTAAGACAAGAGTAAAATCAGTAATGGAGACATCAGCCAGCTATGTTAGGACAAGAGAGAAATCAGTCATGAAGGCATCAGCTATGTTAGGACAAGAGAGAAATCAGTAATAGAGGCATCAGCTATATTAGGACAAGAGAGAAATCAGTAATGGAGGCATCAGCCAGCTATGTTAAGACAAGAGTGAAATCAGTAATGGAGACATCAGCCAGCTATGTTAGGACAAGAGAGAAATCAGTCATGAAGGCATCAGCTATGTTAGGACAAGAGAGAAATCAGTAATAGAGGCATCAGCTATATTAGGACAAGAGAGAAATCAGTAATGGAGGCATCAGCCAGCTATGTTAAGACAAGAGAGAAATCAGTAATGGAGGCATCAGCTATGTTAGGACTAGAGTGAAATCAGTAATGGAGACATCAGCCAGCTATGTTAGGACAAGAGAGAAATCAGTCATGAAGGCATCAGCTATGTTAGGACAAGAGAGAAATCAGTAATAGAGGCATCAGCTATATTAGGACAAGAGAGAAATCAGTAATGGAGACATCAGCTATATTAGGACTAGAGTGAAATCAGTAATAGAGGCATCAGCTATATTAGGACAAGAGAGAAATCAGTAATGGAGACATCAGCTATATTAGGACAAGAGAGAAATCAGTAATAGAGGCATCAGCTATATTAGGACAAGAGAGAAATCAGTAATGGAGACATCAGCTATGTTAGGACTAGAGTGAAATCAGTCATGGAGGCATCAGCTATATTAGGACTAGAGTGAAATCAGTAATGGAGACATCAGCTATGTTAAGACGAGAGAGAAATCAGTCATGGAGACATCAGCTATATTAGGACAAGAGAGAAATCAGTAATAGAGGCATCAGCTATATTAGGACAAGAGAGAAATCAGTAATAGAGGCATCAGCTATGTTAGGACTAGAGTGAAATCAGTAATGGAGACATCAGCTATATTAGGACAAGAGTGAAATCAGTAATGGAGACATCAGCTATATTAGGACAAGAGTGAAATCAGTAATGGAGGCATCAGCCAGCTATGTTAAGACAAGAGTGAAATCAGTAATGGAGACATCAGCTATGTTAAGACGAGAGAGAAATCAGTCATGGAGGCATCAGCTATATTAGGACAAGAGAGAAATCAGTCATGGAGGCATCAGCCAGCTATGTTAAGACAAGAGTGAAATCAGTCATGAAGGCATCAGCTATGTTAGGACAAGAGAGAAATCAGTAATGGAGGCATCAGCTATATTAGGACAAGAGAGAAATCAGTAATGGAGGCATCAGCTATGTTAGGACAAGGGTGCTCATTACCATCAGTGGAAAATGATGTTGATGGAAGGGTTATAAGGAGAGACACAAACCTGTTGTTTTCAGTGGAGACTTAAGTATTAAAAGGGCAGAGGTCACACTAGCTTTTCTGTTCTTAAGTCCCAGCACACATACACTAGCAATTCTGCATCCCAAGCCCTTGAGTTTGCATAACTATACATTGACTATCAGCAACTGACACAGGGTATGGTATTTTAGTGAATTTAAACTCGGTGTTGCATCCAGGAATTTACAAGAAAGGGGGAACTCCCCCTTTGCCCCCTCAATGGCAGTTGCTTGCAGAATCGGGAATTCCACGATCACACACCCACAGGTTTCTTGGGAGGTGGGGGCCTTACTCATCAAATTGCTATTATTTTTCCTAACTTACTATTTAATGGCAGTTCTGGATAAATAGTCTCCTTTCCTATCTCCATCTCCAGTGTCTGATAGCTTCCCCATAAGTGTCCTTGCATTTTTTTCTTGGGCAATCACAGACCTGCCAACTCTAACAAGACCTTCTTAGTAAGGAAGTCTCTATTTCTCTGTAAGTCAGACCAATTTTCAGTAAGGTGTAATAAAATATCATTTACTGATATCGTCAAGTTGGAAAACATTCATTTAAAAAGTTCAAAAGTGTAATCGGAGACTGATGCAGTGACAGAAAAACATTATATTCAACTGAAAAGTTAGTAAAGTACACTTAGACCTTAATTACCTCCAGTACAGTTTCACAAACAGCAGTTCTAAATCCTATGGAGCCCAATGGCTTCCTGTTATCTCTCAACTTTATGTAATTCTTGGCTTTTCTATAAAAAAATTCACATGGTGAAGGCAATCATCTCTCCTGCCACAAGACATCCTCAAATCAACACATGATGTCCAATAAACGTCATTGTTGCCCTCCAGACTTTTTTCCCCAAGAATTCAGAATATTCCTTTTTATTCTTCTGCGCTGACTATTTAAACTTTTTAAGAGGCTTATTTTCCTTTTCGTGAACATGTATCATTTGTTGGACACCATTTAAAATTTTTTTTATCAGCAACAGCTTGATCATGCAGATGTTTTGCATGAAGAAGTATGTGCAGTTTAAAGTGTCTGAGGTACTCCTGGAAAGTTAGTCTGGTTCCCTGACCAACTCTGTTGATTCTAATATCAAACTCAGACATGGACAAGCCAGTAACCGAATTTTACCGCAACAAACATATTTCCGTAATTTTGCTATTATTCCGTATGTTCATATTTTAAGGGTCATTTCCATAAGACTTATGGTCAAATTTTAAAGGTTGAGAGGTCTGCAATCATGCTCAGTTTCCACAGTAACATAAACATCATCTCTGCGACATCAGCCATGTTTGTCTGCTTCAGAAGTTCACCCTTCGCCCCACCCACCCCAACCCCATACCCGAGTCGTTGCACATTCAACAGGAACATTTCCAGCTGGTGCATTTGCATGTGAAGTACAGCAACTACCAGTATGTCCCAGCTGTCCCAGCTGTGTGGTAGCAATTTCAATATCCCTCCAAGCACAATTACATATGAATGTATATTTGCTAACTTCCATGGAATCCCAGTTCTAAATATAAACCAGGCTGAATGGTACTGGATTACAGAAATGAGGCTGTGCTACATTTCAATGCAAAAGATAGAACTATTTGAATTTACTACATTTTTATTATAATTATAACACACCAATATATAAAACATGCTGGGATTTATTACTTTTGCGCGACTTCTCACCTTTTAAACTTGTCTTCTTCTGGAGTTGCTCACAGAATGGGGGGAATCACACAATCATGCAGCCTGGATGCAACAGAGTAAACTTAGGCAAGTCAAAATTTCCATCTCTTAGCAATAATGGTGAAATTTCCAAAGCTCTTGCATCTAGCTGAACTTCGACAGATCAGACTCCTCAACTGAATGTAACACAGACTATTCTTCACATATGCAGAAAGACTTTTCCTATGATTCAGCATACATGTACAATTTTCTTAAGGCAAAATGCAAGCACATGTAATACACTGAATTGTCTCCTGACCATAATCTTTAAATTAAATATAGCTGGATAAAAATCAGGAACCAGACTACTACAGGGGCTAAAATTTACACCAACACTGGATACAGGTGCACTTGTGAAAAACGGTGCAAATGACTGGGACTGAGTGAATGTTTTGTGCCCAAACAATGAAATATGATTTTAAATATCATTCTGGTATTAGTCATCTGTGACCATTTCTCACTTCATGGAAAATTATAGAGAATTATGATGAATGAAACTATGGCAAACTTTGACACAACTTGCCATCTTGTTGAGTCCCACATGCAATTTTTTGCATCACATGGATATGAGGCAGTATCTTTTTCTCTCTAAATTGATTATTTTAGATTTAGGATGTGCCAGTCTGCATGTCATAAGAGGTGACTAATCGAGGTAGGAGCTGCGGTGCTCACTGGTTAGCATACCAGACTCATGACCAAAAGTGTGAGGATTTGAATCCTACCATCAGATCAGCCCAGGTCAGCAACCGTGGCATGTTCTTGGACAAGGCACCGTACTCTAACTGCCTAGGCACTAATAACTTACTTGTTTTTCTGTGCTGCAAAACACCAAACCAAACCAAAACCAGGATGAAAATTTTTGCAAGAACACAACCTCTGCAAGGGTTGTGTGCATCATAATGTCTCATTATGGAATTGCAATATGATGTATATTAAATAAATGTCAACCTCTGAAAGGGTTGTGTGCATCATGATGTCTCATTATGGAATTGCAATATGATGTCTGTTACATAACTGTCAAACTTTAAAGCACAAAAGTTTAACAAAAAAACATAACAATGTCAAACACAAAAACTCCTTTGCCATCAGAAAATTGAATGTCAAACACAAAAACTTCCATGCCATCAGAAAATTGAAAGCTAAATATCTACTCTCTGCTACTGCAAGCAAAACAAAAACCTATGCTTTTCAGCTTCAAGTGTTGCTAGCCTTTAAAAATACGCAACATGTGTATGAATATCTGGAAGAAAACTCCTCTGCACTTACCTCACTGTGTTCTGCCAGACTCTGTTGGATGGTGTCAGCCTGGTTCTTGTACTCTTCTGCATGTTCTCGAGACTTCTGAATTTGACTCTGCAGGCCTGAATCAGACACAAACAATTTCAGTGTAGTGCCATTATCCCATGGAAAACAGACACAAACAATTTCAGTGTAGTGCCATTATCCCATGGAAAACATTCTTAATAAAACTACCAAATTTACACAACTTTCAGATACTGTATTTTGTTGTTGAAACAATGTATTTAATGTAAATGGGCAACAATGAAGACCCAGATCTGGATCAAGATAAAGTGCCACTGTATGCTATACAAGTCCTACACTGTCTGGATCATGATAAAGTGCCTTATTCTGACCAAGTAAACTGTTTATTTTATGAGCAAATAATAAAGTTTCTAATTGTACAGGAAGTGATTTTTTTCAGTAAGTGAGTATGTATGTGTGTATGTATGAACAAGGTTTAATGGCACATCAGCACAATCATAACTATATAGTGTCAATTTAAAGTAACATTATAAAAATATAAATGGTAAAAATTGCAAACAACTTTAGATTGATAAACCCTTCCAAATAAATGTAAATATACAAGATGAAAGACTAAAGGTGAAAATTTTAAATTTTAAAAATGGTATATACTGTAGTATCATTTATTTCCGTGGGGCTCAATTTTCGTGGTTTTGTAAAAAAAAAAAAAAAAGACATTTTCGTGGGTACTTGATTCGTGGTTTTGCCTGTCAAAGTTTGCTTATTACTAAGTGTTTAATTTTATGGTTTAACCTCTGCAAATACCCAAAATAAAGAATACAAAAGAATAAAACTATGCCGACGCAAACAGCGGTCACTTGAATGTTTAAAACAATATTACCACATGTATGAGCACAAATCAAAGACCTGACAAGTTCAATACTTACACCGTGTTTTTGTCCAAGTGAATAACATCGATAGAAGCCGATGCAGCCAACGACACTAAAACAATACTACCGCCTCTATGATCACAAATAAAACACATGTCAAGATCAATCACTTACACCGTGTTTTCGTCTGAGTGCTTAACATCAAAGGAAGCTGACACAGTCAACAACACTAAGTCAATTGGTTATGAAAGTACACCTGTATGATCTCTTACTTAAACTACTGTTCATAAAGGGAACAAAACACGTGACCGGCTGCCCCTTGCTCAATGCAATAAGCAGACAGTGGCAATATTTAATGTGTTTAGAGCCCATGAATGTGAGAAGATGCTAACTAAATTGAAAGACAGTATAATCATGCGTTTGTTTGTGCCTGCCTCATGTACAGACCAACTTCAACTAATAGACTTGACAATAAATAAAGAGTACAAAGAAGAATTAAAATCACACTTCCACAACTGGTATGCTAAACAGGTCATGGAAGCCATCATGAAAAAAGGAAGATGTTACTGGTGACAATCACTGATTGCAACCTCATTAATCAAGCCAATTTGGGTTGAATGGATAATTGCAGCTCACGTGACAATGAGCGAAAGATGGGACCTAATTATCAGTGGTTTTGAGAAAGCTGGACTTGTTTAATTCTACAATTTGGGGACTATTTACCTGACAAGCATTTGTGTGTACCTTGAGACTTGATTGACATGATGTTGATACAGTGGCTTGGTCCGAAAATCGGTGAAGTGTGAGCTTTAATACTCTGCTGTAATTAGTGTATATACATAGTGTTTCATTAATAATAGTGCTTGAAGCAATAGTTCTAGTATTTTACAGACTTGTTGTTCTTTTGGATTAAAAATGCATGGATAAAATGAAATGTGGTTTAAAGAGGATTTTAATTTTTCAACAACAGTTTCACTCGAGTGAAGGATCGATTTGAATAAGTATTAAATTTAATTTTCATATATTAGTATTTTTTATTATTCTTTCTTTCATTTTCAGTATTACTAGTGTTTGAATACCTTATGCTTTTTCTCGTTTCTCTCTATCCTTACTTATCTCACATATCGATTTAAGGTAGTGAGTGGAAATTACAGCTATCAGATACATTATTGATATGTGTGCATTGAAACAATATAAAATGCTTTATAATTCTTTTTTCAAAGGGTTATAATAAAACAAACAGGTGTAAAAACTAATATTTTATTACAAAATTAGAGTATTGACGTTGATTTATAAAATACTAGTAGGTTCCTTAATCTCCAGGAACGACACACAAAAAGAAAATGAGGGGGGGGGGCATTATCATCATATGTGGCAAATTTTTGGGGGGGTATTTAAATTCGTGGTTTGGGGCAACAACGAAATCCACGAAAATTGGTCCCCCCACACAAATTTCTGATACTAGAGTAAAATAAAAGATAAAGGTACAACAGATATAAAAACTTTAAAGTATAGGTTCAAAATGTGTTATATAAACTGCATTCTTTTAAAAAGTTCAAGAGTTTCTCTGGTGGTACATCATAAAAAAACTTCTTAATTGAGTTTACAACGAAAAGCTTCTGTCTAACAGGGTATAAGTCTATACACTCAACAAGAACGTGCTCCACTTTTAGTAAACCCTCACAAGGTCCACCCTGCAGCAGGCATTCAATAGTTAAGTATGCATGTCCTTTAAGTAGGCGACATAATAC
Source organism: Margaritifera margaritifera (assembly GCA_029931535.1). NCBI lineage: Eukaryota > Metazoa > Mollusca > Bivalvia > Unionida > Margaritiferidae > Margaritifera > Margaritifera margaritifera. The sequence continues at coordinate 6,316,767 of JAQPZY010001642.1, forward strand.
CACCTCATCTCTGTAATTTGTTCAATATCAGCTCCTAATTTGAAGAATTCACCCTCCCTTGGTTACCATGAACAATGATAAAGGCTACAATGTACAATGACTGCCACATACAGTGATAAAGGCTACCCAATACAGAGATAAAGGCTACACTGTACAGTGATCAAGGCTACCCTGTATAGTGATAAATGTTACCCTGTACAGTGATAAAGTGCCACTAAGCTACCCTGTATAGTGATAAAGACTACCCTGTACAGTGATAAAGACAACCCTGTACAGTGATAAAGACAACCCTGTACAGTCATAAAGTACCACTATGCTACCCTGTATAGTGATAAAGACTACCCTGTACAGTGATAAAGACTACCCTGTACAGTGATAAAGACTCTACTACACAGTGATACTGGCTACCCTGTACTGTGATAAAGTGATAAAGTATCTTTATGTTAACATCATGATAAAGTGTTTTATTATCCACATGTATTCTAGAAAAGGTCCTAATCAACTGCATAATTGATAATGAAAGCCTCATTCTATTCCAGGGGTAGACAAATTTTGAAAATCCGTGGTTGTTCCTGGGAAACAATCTTTAAAAAGATGGTTGTCCAGAAGATTTTTCTAGTTCCCTAGTAAATTACTGTGGTTGCCCAAAAGATGCTGTTTAGTCAAAATTATTGAACAACTAATCAGCACCCCTCTTTTCTATACCTACCATCTCTGCATATGCAAAGTTATATTGTACCTGAAAATCTTCAGTCTCATTTTTTAATCAGAATGGTCATCTAATCCAGGTTTTTATTTTATTTATCCACAGGTTATCATAACTTCAAACTCGCATGCTTGACATTATCAACAGTGATGTCTTCAATCATAGTCACTTGGAGTTTTGTTTAAAAGCAACATAAAGAATTTCAGGAAATATAATGAAAATGTAAGAGACAGCTCTGATGCTATTCACTGAACCTAATTTTGTTTCCCAAAGTGATGAATCTAAGTCCATTCTTAAACATCCTTGAAAGAAACAACTAAATAGAGAATAACATACTGTGTATACTTGCTTATAAGTCAGGTCCAACTGCAAACAACAAAAACTTTGATCTGCCATTGCATAATGCACTGGCAGAACAGGGTCTATTTTGTTTGTTCTATTGATTACTCTTAACAAACTGCTGCACCCAGACCCGCTGGCACATTATGATACTTCAGATCTGGGTCTATGCACTTTGCAGTTGGATCTAACTTATAAGTGAGTACTTACGGTACAACATTTAATTCTGAGCATCTGTGAAAAATGACTTACTCAGTATCTTGGCTTTGTGCTCTTCCAACAGTGAGTTAAGATATTTGACCTGCTCGCTGTCATCTTTCTCTTCCTCTGGTGTGATAGTTGCCAGTCTAGACTCTGCTGAGGCCAGTGTAGATTCTGCTACTTTCAGCTGGAAGAAAATGTAATACTACTACTAATAATAATAACCAGTTTTTATCCAGGGTGACATAATTAGCTAATAGCTAGTTCACATTATGGCCCTGCATTTAAAACAAATATACAACACATATACTTGTAATAAGGAAAAGTCTACAAGGTTAACATCTACTGCATACAAGAAAGCGAATATAACAGAATACAAATTGTACAAGGTTAACAAACTGTTATCATAAAAATGTGTCACAATTACCATTTACAAATGTGACATGGTCATAAAATCAGGATTGCTCATTAAAATATCTAGAGAGGTATAGTTTCTTAAAACTTGAAACATTAGGTACTTGTTTAATATCATGCTGCAAACTATTCCATAAAACTGTACCTGCATAACCAAAAGATTTCTTAAAATACTCTGTGCAAACTTTTGGTATATATAAATCGCTGTTTGCACTTGACTGTGTACTCCTTGTACTAATGTTCCTTACAAACAAAAGCATAAAGATACTCTGGCATTAAATTATTTAAGACCTTGAAAGAAAGAACAGCTTTTTTTTAAAATATATATATATAATCCCTATTTTGGCATCCATTTAAAAGTGTTGAAAATAGATGATGTAGGTGTTAAAATCCTTCACATTTAAAATCACCCTGGCTGCTCTTTTCTGCAAGATGTATAGTCTCTGCATTTAAGAGGCATTTCAGAGTTCTCCCCACACAGTGAAGCAATTGATATAACGTGGAAAAACAACTGTATTGTACACTTTTCAGATCAACTGATCCAACATAAACCTCTAACCCTTTTTAAAATTCCCATTTTCTTAGTTTTTTAAACAGTGTTTCAAAGTGGTTGGAGCTGGATAAAGTATTATCAGTAAGTACTTCTAAAAGTTTTGCACAGTTAACAGTTTCAATTTTTGTACCATTTACTTCTAATTCTCTACATTTGGCTGCTTGTTGTGCTGAGCAGCTAAGCATTAACTGGGATTTCTGTAAATTTAAGCCAAGTTTTATTGTCATACATCAATTTCATAGCACATTGTAAATCTTCATTTAGTTTACTCTTAACAATGCTAATATCTTTATTGTTAATATAGTGTGATGTATCATCTGCATATATAGATACTGAACAATGTTTCAAGCACTTTGGAAAATCATTTATATATAATATGAAAAAGAGATGGCCTAGAATTGATCCCTGTGGTATTCCAGTGGAAATTTCCTTAAAATCCGAGACAGTACCTCTCCAATGCAAAGCTTGTGATCTACTATTGAGATAGGATGAAAACCATCACAATGAGGGTTTTACAACATTATATGTTGATCATTTATGTAGAAAAACTGTATGAATAACAGTATCAAAAGCTTTACGTAGGTCTAAGAATAAAACTCCAGTTAATTTCCTGTCATCAATATTCTTTAACCAGTGATCAATCAAGCCAGTGAGTGCTGTCTCGCATGAATAATTTGGATAGAAGCCTGATTGACACAGTATTTATGTATATTCATGTATAATGGAACTCAAGAAAATAAGTCCCTGAAAAAAACATGTTAACTGTCTTCACTATATTTTTTTTCCCCAAATTTAGTTAACTTAACTTTAGTTTTATTCAAAATATAAAGCAACTATTAATATCCAACAATATTGATGGTCCTAACACTGGCAGATTATAATGGGATCAATTATCTTGGGCTCCAGTGTATTTAACTTGTAACAAACGCAAAATTATTTAATTTTCTGATGCATCAGGCAATTATCAAGCTTACAAGCTGTGTTCATGTCAATAAAAATACACTATGTATCATTTTGTTTTTGATTCAACATGGGCATTAGACAGTATCAACTGAGTATGTACGTTATAATGCTAATATACTGCTCAATCTGGAACATTTTCTGGACATTAAGCTAATTTCAAATTCAAATCCAGTGAGTAATCAACAACTGCATAGCTCACCTCTATGAAGATTCGAGTTGCCTCCAGCAGCCATTGTAAACATTAATTATCATGCAGAAAATAAATTCATACACGAGTGAAATCTTGGCACCATTTTTAACTAAATTGTTTTTGCAATTTGTTATGTTAACATTTTAACTTAACTTTTAATTGGCACTACATAGCCAGTATACAAGGTCTCACATAAAAAGCATGCAGTCTGCTCATCTAATTCCTATACTCATTCACAAGTACTATATACAGTTAACCTGTTGAGGCCAACCTATGATAATATACAATGTATAGTCATTAATACAGAAAGTTTACCACCGAATAAATATATTTATTCTTACTTCAAACTGCAATGGTAAGAAAGAGCTTCTGTGTAGGCTACAATGGTAAGAAAGGACTTATGTGTAGGCTACAATGGTAAGAAAGGGCTTTCTGTGTAGGCTACAATGGTAAGAAAGGGCCTTCTGTGTAGGCTACAATGGTAAGAAAGGGCCTTCTGTGTAGGCTACAATGGTAAGAAAGGGCTTTCTATGTAGGCTACAATGGTAAGAAAGGGCCTTCTGTGTATGCTACAATGGTAAGAAAGGGCTTTCTGTGTATGCTACAATGGTAAGAAAGGGCTTTCTGTTGAGGCTACAATGATAAGAAAGGGCCTTCTGTGTATGCTACAATGGTAAGAAAGGGCTTTCTGTGTAGGCTACAACATATATAGCACTGAAAAATCTGTAGTCATGAGCTAAACACAAATATCCAACTATTTTTAGTAAAGCATAAAATGTAGGTCATAGTGACCTTTTTTAGTTCTAAGGGTGTAGTACTAACAAAGATGCATCCAATAATCAAGTTTCATGATTAAACATAAACAGTACCAAATATATGAACTTTAAACACAAAATTTCACAGAAACATGAAATATACATCAGAGACCTCTTTTTGCAATAATTTATAGTACTTATCAAGATGCATCCCCACACCAAGTTTCATCATTCAAAATAGTTTTTGCATTTAGCTCATGCATGACCACATGAGTTTTTGCATGCTAGATGCATATAGCATGCCAAAACTATTGTGGTCATAAACCAAATGCAAAATCTTAACCAAAGCAAGTAAAAGATGAAATATAGGTCATGAGGAGTTTCTTCTGTTGTAAGTATGTGATGCTAATAGAGATGCATATCATAAATTTCATGAAAGTAGTATGAACAGTGCCCGAGAAATAAACATTAAATACAAAATTTAAACCAAGTCAGTGAAGTGTAAAAGATGGGCCATAATGACCGACTACTAAAATGAAGTAGAAGTGTTCATCAAGATGCATCCCCTCAATGAGTTTCATGAATCAAGGTATAACATTATATATACAGGGTGCAAAAACCTACTGGATCATAGCTAAATGCAAAAACTTCACCTGAGCCAGTAAATGTGAAATGTAGGTCACAGTGACTTACCTTTGTGGTAACGATGTAGTACTATTAGAGATACATACAATCATATAGTCTTGTGATTCTTGCATTAACAGCTTAAGAAATAAAATTATAACAAACTTTAACAAAATTAAGTATGTAGTACTTGTCAAGATGAACCCCCTCACCAAGTTTCATGATTCCATGTCAAGGGACTTTCTCTAGAACAAAAGTTATTCTGCAAAAAGACAATTTTTTTTAGCTACAATGACCTTGACATTTGACCCCAAAACCAATAGGCCTCTTCCATACCTTAAGTAATAATAATAATAATAATAATAATAATAATAATAATAATAATAATAATAATAATAATGACTTTATTTAAAGAAGAAGCTCATTTGGTCAAATGACCAATCTTCCATGAGGCCTTCTACAATTACATGTATATGTTGTACAATTTTTACAAGTTGTGGTGTCTTTAGACAACAATGCTATTAAAAACTAGATAACTGATCGACTGCTACTATAAAATATGTACAAGGCATTAAAGATGAGTACATACATGATTCATACAAAGATTAGTAGTGCAAGCCCTCTATAAACTCTGTTCAAGGTCTGTGGTCTAGAACTAAAGTTACTATGCAAAAACCATTTTTCTTCTTTCAGTTATAGTTACACTGACCTTTGACTTTCTGATCCCAAAACTGATAGCTTCTTCCTTACCCCAAGTGTAAGCCATCTACAAAGTTTGGTCCAGGTCTGTGATGTAGAACTGATGTTATTGTACAGAAACCATTTTCCTTCTTTCAGTGACCTTGACCTTTGACCTTTTCACCTCAAAATGTACAGGCTTCTTCCTCACCCTATGTGCAAGCCTGGTATGTGACGTATAACTAATATATTTGTGCAGAAACCATTTTTCTTTCAATTACAGTGACCTTGATCTTTGACTTTTTGACCCCAAAACTGACAGGGTTCTTCCCTACCCCAAGTGCAAACTATCCACAAAGTCAGGTAACTGTTAATGGTGGAGAACTTAAGTTATTGTGCAGAAACCATTTTTCTTCTTCTTGTTCTTTTCTGCCAGTGACCTTGACCTTGTGAACCAACATGAATAGGCTTCTTCCTTACCCCAAGTGCAAGCATGGGTGTTACCACTGCACTAACCATGCCCTACCTGAAGTTGGAGTTCCTCGCTTGCCATTGTTGCCTCAGTCAATTTGTCTTTGGTCTGTTGATGCTGACTCAGCTCAAGGTCCACCTGCTGTCTCAATGTCTGCACTTGTTTCTGATACAATGAGAACATAAGTAAGTCAGAGCCATGCCCTTTTTCCTCTCATGGGTAATACAAAATACAGCAAACAAAAAAGCACAAACAGGACAGCTTTTACTCATAGGTAATGCAAAAGACAGCAAACAAAAAAGCACAAACGGGACAGCTTTTACTCATGGGTAATGCAAAAGACAGCAAACAAAAGACACAAACAGGTACAGCTTTTATTACCAATGTCCTAAGCAAACTGTCACTCTCTTTCCAGTCCAAGTATCCTGTTTCTGTGAAAAGCTTTTAAAAGATGACACAAATCTTGATTTCTATGAAGATTATCTTTTGAGGGCTGTTCCAGACAAATATACCTGGGACCCAAAGGAAGGCACTTTTAATGTGGATCAGTCACCCATAGATGCAATTTAGAATTTTGTATCATTTTAATATTAACTGTGAATAATCAGAGTTCCCTGGCATACATTTTAAAAACAACTGCCTTCCCTGGGTACCATGTATGTTTAAATGGATCAGCCCTGAACAGATTGATCTAGAATTACATTTCTCTCTTTTCCTTATCTGACATTCAAAGTTCTCATGTTTACAGGTTTCATGCGTGTCTTCATTTAGGGTCTCGAGAGGGGTCTGTGTGTTGCCTATATCTGTCCATCACACAGTCCATCAATGGAATATATCAGGGGTACAAAATAACTCTGGCAGGACTGCTGAAACATTGTTGAAAAAGACTGTCCATTTGCACAGAGCTGCTGAAACATTGTTGAAAAAGACTGTCCATTTGCACAGAGTTGCTGAGAAGATAAATCATTTCTATGGAAATACAATCTACATTCAATATCAGTGATGTGAGTTTAAACACTGCAACAGCATTGAAAATATGCTCATGGGGGTGGGGGCCAAAGCTACTTAGCCAATATTGAATTTGGGGATTTCTGAACTAAATATAATACCTTTCCCTGATAGTTTGCAATATAATTACTTTCCCCACAAATCTTTAGACATTCATTAATATTTGATGCTTACTAATCTCTTAAGTAAAAAAGTATGCTATCTACTGAATTAAGGGAGTGTAAGGCAAGAAAAAGACATTAACAATGTTTTTTTTCAGTATAAAAGATTCCAACAAGTCCAGATTCTATTCTATTACAGCATATTTTACAATAGACCTTGCCAGATCTATGTTAACATATCTAAAATATCAGTCAAGGCAATGATATTGGAGCTACCAACTTGCTTTTCTGTCTCTTCCCATCGCTAAGGATTCCTGATTTCAACATCTATGTGCTACATCGTTGGATTTCTTATCTACTTCATTCCTCACCATCACCACATGTGCCTTTATAATACTTCACACGCAGGCACAGTACAGTGTATGTATAAAAACATATACCGTGTGTGAAGTATGTTACAGACACCTGTGGCAATTGCCATTTTCAAAAATGAACAGAACAATTGTGTACTGCATTCTGAAGGTCTTCCATTGAAAACTAACAACGCTGAATCTTTGGTGCCATATGACCAGTCAGATATCACATTACACCAGTAGAACTAGGCTTTCTGACTGGTATACAGTTCATTTGTGGGCACATACTATAGAGCATTATAAATTATGTGCTAGTGCGCTGGATCCATGACCAGAATATGCAGAGGTATAGATGAAACTCTGAAATGTAGAAAAAAGACAAGACACCAAACTGACAATTCCAATCGCAATATTCCATGAAAATGCGGAATTCTCGAAACACTGCAATATCAGTTTAAAATCTGCATATAATTGCTGGAGATCATACCTCCAGATGCTGAATCTGTTTAAAATCTGCATATAATTGATGCATCTGCATATAATTGATGGAGATCATACCTCCAGATGCTGAATCTCGGTCTTATGCTGCCGCTCCTCTGCTTCCAACCGTCGATTCAGTAATGTGCTGGTTCGCTCCAATGTCTCAATTTGTCTGTTAAGGCGACTCTTAGTCTCAAAGTCGGACCTCTCCAAATTATTCTGAATTGGTGTAGAAAAAGATTTTGAAACAATTTATACCTCTAAATAAATTTTATTTTATTTTTATAACCCAACATGGTGCATCAATTTTGCTTACAAGTCGTAACTGACAGCATCTATTACTAACTTAACTTTTTTGTAAAATGATATTGTCATCATGCATTTGACTCTATTTTGATAAACTGCCTATTGTGTTCTCTTTCTAAAGAATTTGATCGCATTTAGGTGAGAAAGAGAATATTTGAGTTAAAAAAATAGCAAGGATCATTTTCTCAGATGTGTCTGTTTGTGTACTGTACAGCCAGTAAGTTTACAAGAACCAGAATGACCTTTTAGCTGAAGAACCGTACTGACTGCTAATTAGCGAGGACCCTGCTCAGAACTGTCTATCAACCCGTTCATCTAGGACAGGACTTGTCCATCAGTTCATGTGCAGATTGACTATGGACACGCTTTGGGCTGGCAGCTGTTTGTGTGTACCTGTATGACATGTAGGTTGAGATGCATGATTGGTTGTGTTAATCTGTGTATATCTGTGTAAAGTCTGTTCCTGTAGGGCCTTGCAGGTTGACCAGGTTCATGCTCTTTGATGTCTGTCTGTCTGTTTGCTCCTGTATGACCTGCAGATAAATTGATAAGGCCATGCTTTGGGATGTCTGTGTGTACCTGCATGACATAGTTTGTTCAGAACAATGCTCAGTGATGTCAGTCTTTCAGTTAATCTGTCTGTGTCTTACTTTAAGGCCTGCAAGCTGGTGAGGACCATGCTCTGTGATGTCAGTCTTTCAGTTAATCTGTCTGTGTCTTACTTTAAGGCCTGCAAGCTGGTGGGGACCATGCTCTGTGATGTCAGTCTTTCAGTTAATTGGTGTCTTACTCTAAGACCTGCAAGCTGGTGAGGACGACGCTCTGTGATGTCTGTCTGTCTGCCTGCATGACCTGCAGGTTGGCAATTACCATACTATGTAATGTTTTCTGCATGTCTATCTGTATGTCTGTTTGTACCTGTATGGCCTGCAGGTTAGCTAGGACCAAGCTCTGTGAATGCCTCTCCCTGCGGATACTATCCAGCTCCTGTACAAGTCGCTGCTCTGCCCCCTTCACCAAGTCTTTCTCCTGACTCAGGTTCTGGACCCGTGCCTCAGCCCGTGCCAGCTTCTCCTGTGTCACCATCAGATCCTAATGGAGATAATCACAACTTTAAAATTGAAAAAAAACCAAAAGCAAATGAATTGTAGACATTTTGTTGGGATAAGAGTGTGCAACCCAATGATCACAGTCTTCAGACTAACTGGATATAAAAAAATAGAATAAAGTAACTTCTGTGTTTGAGTCATAGAAATTATGCTGCATGAATCGTTAAAATTTGTTGAACTGATCAATGTACAATTACTCAAGTTAAAACTTCCTGAACTAATCAATGCACAATTACTCAAGTTAAAACATATAAAGAGGAACACTGTGACACTTACCTCCCGTAGTGTGTTGATTGTCTGTTCATGCTTGGCGACAGAGTTAGAGTATTTCTGCGACTTTTCTCGCAGCAGTGCAATCTCCTTCCGGTAACCCTCTGCATTACTTTGTAGCACTTTGTTCTGCTCATTGGCAAACTCTGACTATAACAATTTAGAAACCTTTGTTACCAAGCCACGTGTATAAATAAAGGAGTTTAACATTTTCAAAACTGGCAAAACTAGAAATGCATTTATGGAACAAAACTGCCCCTCCACAATGACCTAAACACAAAACTTAATCAGAGGAACAGATGAAGGTAACACTCTAAATTCTTTCTATATTTATGGAGAACATGCAAAGATAAGTAATATCTATGTAGATCAACATTTGAATGTTGCTGTATGTACATATTTCACTTTTTTGCATTATAAAATGAAATAATTATTAACTATCTTTGATATATTATAGCCATTTTGGATGGAGAGAAACCAATATTTGGAGTAAAATATGCTCTTCAATAATACTTACCTGACCATAATACATTAGGAGTACATCCACTACCTTGCAAATCCAGCACTTCCAAGCTAAAAAATGTTAAACCCATCTTGGCTTGTTGCAGCACCAAAAGTGCTAAAACACCATCTGCTTCCCAAGATGGAAATCAGATGAGAGTGGTCTCCCTAAAGATATATAGACTGGTACCAAATCCTGTCATTCATCAGATACTACTGTAGCAGAAGTGTATGCCCTTCCAGGGATGTAAAGATTGGGGAGTTGGGAGGGTATGCCCATATTATGAACAGGTAAGTATTATCAAAGAGTCATTTTACTCCAAAAACTGGATTCTTCTTCAAAAATGTTACCTGATCATAATGCATTAGGATAATAGGTAACAGGTGGATGAAGTTACATCCCCTTACCCCAGAGCTGGCCTTGTCTCTGGTCTCCCAATGTATATGAAGCAGCTTCAAGTCTTATGTGAGATACAGGCAGTTGGCACATGGTCAATACATGGCCATCATTTATAGAAAAATATTTGCTCTTGCAAATCCAGTGGAAGTATAGTTACCCACACTGTAAAGAAGTTGCTAAGCAACCGAGGAAGACAGTTTGTTGTGCTGCTGACATAGGTCCCATGAGGAAGACAGTTTGTCGTGCTGCTGACATAGGTCCCACGAGGAAGACAGTTTGTTGTGCTGCTGACATAGGTCCCACGAGGAAGACAGTTTGTTGTGCTGGTGACATAGGTCCCATGAGGAAGACAGTTTGTTGTGCTGGTGACATAGGTCCAAGCAAGTTGAATTAAGCCCTTTAAGAACAAAGATCTTTGTGGTAAAAGCTGGATAAAGTCATTTCTGACCTGTATCCCACAGCTTGTACAATGTTGGTAGAGAACAGTTTTGCTTGAATGCCTAAATTTCATGAGCTGATATGCATAAGAAATTCATCTGGTCTTGGCTTAGTTCTATGTAGGTTGATCAGATAACACAATGGATGCACAAAAGAGCCTGACAAGAAATATCTTGTTTCTTCCTCGAGTGGCAAGAACAAGTGAGATCTCCCTCTTCTGATCAGCTCAGTCCACTTCAGCTACCACTTTAAGTCCTGCAGATGCCCTTGGGAAGAAGGGTCCAAAGAAGAAACTGGTTTCAAGACAAGGGACTTATTTCCCATGAATGGTAAACTGTTCTCAGCAATGAAACCATGGACTGTCATGAAAGAAACTGAACCTTTGTGGCAGAACTGCTGATAGTTTGGGTGGACCGATAAAGCATGTATTTCACTGATTCTGCCTGCTGCAGCTAAGGTGACAAGGAAGCAGGTCTTTTACAAAATGTGCAAGGCTCTAGATAGTGATTTGAAGGGTGTCTTATTTAGCCATGTTAGCACCTGCGGTAGATTCCATTTTAGGCGAAGAACCAGGTCTTCAGTCAAGATAGGTTGAAACTGGCAAGAAGGTCATAGAGGTGTTTGTTCTAGCCTGTGTTCTCCCTTCGATGATGGTGAAACATGTCTGAAATCATGGAATGGTAGCCCTTGATTGTAACAGGAACTAACTTCTTTTCCAAAAGTCATATAAGAAAGTCAGCTATTTGTGGTATTGAGGCTTTTAAGGGAGAGATGCATCTCTGCTCACACCACTGGAAGAAAATTTTTAGTATTCCCTCATAAGCTCTCCAAGTTGTGGACCTTTATGCTCAAGCAATTCTGGCCACCACTTGTTCATAGAATTGTTTCCTTCTGAGGGCTTGTTTGATATGAGCCAGGCGTGCAGGTTCAACATCTCTGGGTTCAATGGAAAATTTGCATTCGTAGTTGTTTCAGCATATTGGGAGGCACACATTTTCCTTGGAATCTCCATTGCTTGATTCATTAGGTTACTGGTCCATAAGTTTTCCCACTTCAGGTGAGTAATCAGGATTAGTCAGTACTCCGATTCACTCACTTTCTGCAAGACTTTGGGAACCAAGAGAGGTAGGAGGAAAACCATGTATGTGCCGAGACCATTCTAATTCTGAGTTTGGGCATCAACTACCCAGACTTTCAGCTCTGGAACTGGCAGGATGAAGATTGGGAGTTTGGCATTCCACTCTGTTACCAACAGGTCCACAAATGGTCAACCACAACAGGCACAGATGGGGTTGAATGGACCATTCAGTGTGGATTGGCTGATTCCATCAGGACAGAGTGTCAACTTGAGCATTCAGCCTGCCTGGGATGTGGCAGACATGAATGTGCATTCATCAATGATACCAACTGAGAAAATCACAAACCAGAGGGTAGAGGTCTGAGGACCTGGTTTCTCCTTGCCTTCTGATGTAACTGACAACAGTAGAGTTCTCAAACAAACTTAGAATGCTTTATCCAGATGTATCCAGTCATGATCTAAAGGCATTCGCTATGGCCTTCATCTCCAACGGGTTCAAATACAGGGAGCACTCCTGCAGGGCTAAACCCCATTCATTTCTTAGAAGGGAAGGAGGTGGGCACCCCAGCCTGTTGTGCTGGGATCTACTAGCATCTGTGCAGATTGTGATTCCTGGTGCTTGATCCTGCAGTGGGATACCCACCATAAGAAAACTGAATTCCATCCATTTGCTGAAATGAGACCCCATGTAGTCTGAAATTTGTATCATTTGGTCTAGAGTGAAAAGTTTCAACCAACACTGGGATAAAACGATCAACTGCTGGGGTCTCATGAACAGGTGGAATAAAAAAAAAAAATTCACAGCCACATTGAGAAGATCCAAGAGTTAAAGAAACTCCTGGATTGAAATTTGATTCTCTAAATGAATGGTATACAATACCATGACGATTTTTAAGGCACGTTCTTGTTCAAGACAGTTTAGGTTCAAAAGGATTTTGAACTCATGCCCAGGTGAATGAAATGCTGGGACGGAATTAAATCGGATTTGTCCTTTTTGACAAGAATTCCAAGGCAAAGCGCAAAACAAGGAATTTTATGTCTTGGCGCAAAAGGTTGATCACCTGATGCTTTTGTAGAGTGTTGTCCAGGTAGTTCAATGTTATGGATGTGGAGGTGGTTCTGGAGACTGATGTGACCCTTTCCATGATTCTTGTGAAGACCCAGGCACTGATATTCAAAGCAAAATGGAGTGCCCTAAACTGATACACTGTGTGCCTATATACAAACCGTAGAATGGAGGTATAGTTTGACTGCAAAGTCTCCATCCTGAACAGTGATAAGAACCGATCTTGGCATCTTTATTCTAAACTTTGATGTCCAAATGTGTTGATTTGGAGAGCTTAGATCTATGACATCATGAAGCACACAATTAGTCAAGAAAAGATCTGAAGTACAATTACAAGGAAAGTGTTGATTTCTTGCTGCAGAATGTCATCTTTGTGCAGGTATGTAGGGATATCTGTAGAGAAGGGAACCCTCAAAGCAGGGAAGCATCAATGAACATGATCTACAGACCCTTGAGATGATTTCCACAAGGCACAGGTTGTTGTAATTAAGTCTCTCCCATTCTGTGGCAAATATGAAGTCTTCCCCAGACTGGGATGTCAGGAAAGGATGGCATGAGCATGGCATCATTTTCTGCAGGAAGGCTAATGGGGAGAGAAACTGGCTCAAGACCGGTCCTCATCTCTTTGTGCTTTGTCATCAGCGACTCTCGGAAACTGAGCATGCTCTGAGAACAAGGATTTGGAGGTGAGCCTTAGAGAGGTCCTTCTTACTTCTCTAGTCTCTCCTAAGAAACAAGGGCTGGGCTCTGGGTCACAGGGTCTGTGACTTTTGCCTCTTTGGCAACACGTTTCCTGATCTCCTCTATGTGACTGTCAAAATAGGAGGTTGGAAGATAGCAGTTTTGACCTAAGAATGGCCTTGTTATGGTCTTTTAACAATGCAAATGAGGACAGAAATGCATCTCTTTCCATGAGCTGAAGGTTAATTAACACAGTTAAGGCACTGGAGAGAGGGTGCTGAGCTGTTCTGCGGAGTACACAAGCCATATGTAAGACTGACTCCTAGGCATGTCTGTCAGTGGGTTCTCAATGGAGGGGTATAGGCTGTGTTTTCATTGCTGAAATAAATCTATCAAGACCAAGTCAAGCGGAGTCCACATGATATATACAGAAATTTCATCAAGCACTTTTTAAGGATTTTCAAGGACAAACATTTTATTTGGAAACACCATAATTAAGCCCATATAAACTTATGAAAAATGTTGATTATGGTGTTTAGAATCCATAAAATTTCACATTTTAGTATTTTATTCCTATACAAAATCTGTATATCTTGGGGGTAAACTAGGCCTATATGGAGACAATATAGCTGGATGAGGAGGGGGATACAAGCAAGGGTGCAGTCAACTCATCTACATCAGTTAACATTATGGGAGTTAACATTCTTACTTGCCCAAGTTCCTGACTCCTTGAGTTTTTCATGTTCAAGCCAAAAGTATTATAAATTCATTCCTATTGTCAATATTTCATTCTTTTGTGCTTCTTGCCATGTAATTTCAAAGAATCTTCACCCATTGATGAAATATCAATTTCCATTCGACAAACACAACACATAACTCTTTATCGCTTGGTTTTGTTACCTATATATATGGCACTTAAGGCAATCAGATCTAAAAAAAATACATCACAGACAAACTTTTTTATCAGAATGGTCAACACAGCATAAATTCATGTAAACATCATGGGGTGGTTACAATACTAAATAAAGCTGATTACTAATGAGTACATAAGTGACCCAACTGGAAGTCTTATTGAATATGTAAGTGACCCAACATGGAAGTACAATTCCAGAAAGGTGGAGTTTCTGACATTTTTTAATGGTTATTAATTTTGTTCTTGATATTTATATCAGTAAAATAATGTCTGTCAAAAATCAAGCACTTTTCAAGGAATAATTAGAATTTTCAAGCACTTTTTCCTTAACTTCCTTAACCACAAATTAACCAGTTTTCAAGGCAACCACCAAAATTCAAACACTTTTCTAGACTGAGCGATCCCTGATGGAGCCTGTTGCTACAATGCTGTGAACCAATTGTTATGTGTCAAGGAAGGATTTCAATTCCATATATACATACTTCATTGTAAAAGAACAGCATCTTGTAGAAAATTGAGTTGAAATTTAATGGATGTTGTTATTCTGAAAAGAAATGTAGTCTTGTAGTTGCCTTTCAAAACATTGCAGAATGTCAACAACTCCAACAGACTATGGGAGCTGTGTGAAAGAAAACTGGTCTTTCATGGTTAAGAGGTCCAAGGCTGGCTGATGTCTGGTGCCAGAGTCTAGTACTAGCTATTGTGGGAATGATTACCAAAGCCAGTACCGGACTCTACCATGTGGTGATGGAATATCCAAGACTTGTCCAGCTGGACTGCCATATCAAGTCAGTACTGACCCAGTGATCTGTGCTGCGATGATATGCTCTGGTTGTGGCACTGTGGGCAATGTTGGTGTTGTGACTGTGCAGGAAGCCCATGATGGCAAAGGTTCACAGATCTTTCTCTGAGTGGGCAATCATTCATCCTCCAGTGGCTCAGTCATGAGGTAGCTGGTGATGGAGGTAGCGTTGACACCATTACTGATGGCGTCCACATACTTGTGTGTGAATTTCATGGCTTTCTCATTAGGCCAGGTTAGTTGCTAGGCTCTGACAGTTGCTCATCTCTCTTCAGACCAGTGAGAGCAAATGTCACCAGAATGGTTCAAACTGCATCCCATACAAATGATTACAGGTGGAGTGATTATGCTTAGCAAACTTGAAGCACTTGCACATTATACATTTAATCCTGTTCATTGTTGTTGATACCTTTACCTCAGGAAAGCAAAACATGAATTAAGATAAATGCCAGAGAAAATTACAGAACTGATCTTATTACTTGGAATAAATGATCATTTACTTTATCCCACCTACAAAAGGTCAGGTACCGAGATAAACTGTAAGTACTACAGACCATGGGGCAGGCAATTACGATGGCATTGATTAACTTATTGTACAACAAAGTTAGACCACTGAAGTGCAAACTATTTGTTTACAACGAAGAAAGAGCAAGATTTAGACAGAAAACTGATGGAGTATAGTTCCCTAAGGTGAGAAAACTCCAAAGGATCACTCAAACTGATGCAAACACACAAAAAAGTGGATGGTATTTGTGAGGTCTCTTGTAAGAGCATGCTGACTTGGAATGAGCACAAGCTGGAACTGGCAGTTGAGATTTGGCACCAATCCCTCTATCCAAGGAGAAACCACTCTTGTCTGACTCCCATCTCAGCAAGCAGATGGTTTTTCAGATCTTTTGTTGCTAAAACAAGCCAACATGAGAAATGTGATGGCACATTATATGCCTGACCCATGTTTAATAGTTATCTATGTAGATAACTAAAATTTCTGTACAGAAACCACTTTCCTTCTTTCAGTCAGTGACCTCGTCATTTGACTTTTTGACCCCAAATTAATAGGGTTCTTCATTACTCCAAGCTCAAGCCATGCACAAAGTTTGGTAACCATTAATGATAGAGAACTAAAGTTATTGTGTGGAAACCACTTTTCTTTTGAGTCACAGTGACTATGACCTCTGACCTTTTGACACCAAAATCAATAAGGTTTTTCCTTACCCCAAGTGCAAGCTTGGTAACTGTAGATGGTGGACAACTCGAGTTACTGTGCAGAGTTGAAATTCATTAACAGATAGATGCACAGACAGACACACAGACAGACAAAATCATAACATAATATGCTCCATTTTATAGCAGATGCATAAGAAGATAGGTAAACGTCTATTCTTAGCCTGGAAAAGCTTATTTGCAAGGCAGTGGATTCAAATAGCTATGGTAAAAAGAACCAACTGACCTTCATGAAACTTTAAATAGTCTACAGCTGCAATTGTAAACATTATGACACAGAATATAAATTCAGACTAAAGTGATCTTGACTTGCAAAATGTTGCCACCTGTGACAGGGTATACAAGACATAAAACAAAAAAAAAAAACAACAAACATTTTTTTATACAATATAAAAGCAGAGGTCCTATAATGAGTTGATAAAAACTAAACAAAAATTCTTTTGCTTTTTTCTTCAAATTATTGTTCATAAAATCTGCTTCAGAAGCTATTATCATCATCAACCCGCTAGAAACCAGATTTTACTGGGTGGAAGTCACAGGCTTTGAGTAACCTTGGAGTGACAGCCAGTACAGTATGACCACTATTGCAAACATAGTTCAAGCATCAGTCATTACCTTGATTAGCCACTACGGCATACACTTCTTCTAATGCATACTTATTCTCACGTACAATACACATTTAACCTGTTAAGAGTAACCTGAGACAATATACAATTTATAGTAATTAATAAAGAATGTTTACCACTAAATAAACATACTTATTCCAACTTTCAAACGCACTGGGCAGAGAGAGCCTTCAGTGAAGGCTGGGATGTGTATAACATGCACAAATCGATGTGGTCATGAACTAAATGCAAATACTAAACACAGATACTTAGCCTATGTTAGTAAAGCCAAAAATATAGGTCAGTGACCTCAATCTAATTAAATTGTCAACAAAGTCACTTAAGTATGAATTACAGAGACTTCTTTTTGCAATAAGAGTGATGTACTTATCAAGATACATCCCTTAATCAAGTTTCATGATTCCAGGTAGGATAGTATACATACAGCATGCCATAAACTTACATGGTCATGAGCTAAATGCAAAAACTTAATTAAAGGTAGTAAAAGGTGAAATACAAGTCACTGAGATTTTTTTGTTGTTGTATGGTGTGGCACTAACAGAGATGCATATCATCATCAAGTTTCAAGGTTCAAGCATGAACAGTGCCTGAGAAATGAACAAACACAAAATTTAACCCAAGTCAGTAGATTGTTCAATATGGGCCACAATGACCTATTTCTGCAATGAGGATGCAGCACTCATCAAAATGCACCCTCTCACCAAGTTACATGATTCTAACTAGGACAGTATGCATATAGTATGCATAATAGTATGCAAAAAACCTGTTATCATTAGCAAAAATTCACAAACTTAACTGATGCTAGTAAAATGTGAAATGAAGACCACAATGACCTTCTTTTGCTGTATGGGTGTGGTACTAACTGTGATGCACACAATCATATAGTTCAATGATTCTAACATGAACAGTGCGTTCGTTGGTTGGATTAACGACGTGTGCGGCCATTCGGCCATTTACGTCGATGAACAGTGCTATCAAAATAAACTTGAAACAAAATTTAAATAAAGTCAGTGATTCATGAAGCATTAGTCACAGTGACCTATTTTTGTGATGAGAGTACTACACTCGTCAAGATGCATCCCCTCACAGTGTCACGATTCCAGGTATAACAGTATGTACACTGTGCAACAAAACCTACGGTATATACTCGCGTATAAGCCATGTCCAAATGCAAACAACATAGACTCTGATCTGCTGTCGCATAATGCACCGGCAGATCAGGGTCTATGTTGCTTGTTCTACTGATTAGTCCTTACAAACTGCACAGATCCAGATCTGCTGGCGCAATATGCGCCGCAAATCTGGGTCTATGCAGTTTGCAGTTGGTATCGGATTATACATGAGTATATATGGTTATGTGGTCATGAACTAAACATGAAAACTTAAACCAAAACTGTACAAATTGTGTACATGTCAAAAGTTAGACCCCTCAGCCCCTCCCCTGGAGTAGGTTTTATGAAATCCAAACTTGGTGCCTAGGATCCATGAAGACAGAATTATTGAAATGCTGTATATGTGTATATGTTTTTATATGTGCAGCAGTAATCCAAGTACATATCAAACTTTAGTAGCCATAGGGTGACCAAATTGAAAATTGTAGTTGACATTTCAATAATTTGGTCACCTTAAGACACCGACAGTAGAAATCCACCAAGTGGGAAATTAATAGTAAAAGATGACAAAAACTGAAGTCTTAGTTAAGTCAAATTAAAAAGTAATTATAAAAAAGCAGAGGGTAATTTTTTACAAGTAAACCTTGATCTGTCTGACAGAACTGTCACCAGTCATCATCTGTTTAGACCAGCCATTAAAATTCATTTGGAGTCCTCTAAACCATCTGGTCTACATACTGCTTGGGCTCAAATTCACTGATAATGGGCCTTAACCTTATTTTCTTCTTCTGACAGTTTAAATTAAAACCTTATCCACATCTGTGTTTATGGTACTTGAACAGACAGTAATTTATATTGTCTAAATATTTTGTATTTGTCTCAATGTCCATATTTATCTGGATGTGTACCATTGACTGAGATTGAATCCACAGGTCATGATTAGACAGGCATTTCAAACAGGCTGTAGGCCAGACTGATCACATGTAAATATGGCAACTTATTACCAGCAGTCTCAAAACTGAAAAGGGATTTTGCTATGAATCAAATTACATCCGCCAATGTTTTCAGCATAAAACCTGTTATATACTTGCAATCAGAAAGTGCTGATGTCATTTTCTAGTTGTTGCATTACATTTCTGAAGATCATTAGAGGGCAACCAGTTGATCATTTCTACTCACCAATTCTGAATTTTTTGTTGCAAATGTGACAATTTAGTTACAATTTGGAGCAGTGCATGGAATCTAATGCTTGAGACAGTACAGTAACTCTCCTCTACTTTATAGAGGCAAGGTAAAAAGCATACAGTCGCATGATGGACTATGTAAAATACAAACTTTAGTGGGCGACGATTAAATATTAGAATGTGACAATTTGTTGACTATGTTTGTATAACATTTATCCCGAATGGTAACAGATGTCGAGCATTAGGTTTGTTTTGAAGTGTTACCTGTGAGGAAAGCTTAGCATTCTGAACTCTCAGGTTGGCTAGTTCTTCTTTGCATTTCTCCATCTGCTCATTTTCAATTCTACCAACAAAAATAACACACATATCAGAAATATATGAATTTCAATGGTACAATTCATTCATCCTTCCACTGTTTGGAGTAACTGTTTAAAACTATTTTTAAAGGCTGATATAAAAGTCTGTTATGCTGAAAATAGAGCTTGCATGCTTATGTGATCTTTAAATCTGAAATTTTAAAAAATTCTTAAATCTTTATCTTTTTCAGGAATATGTCATAAACACTTTAACAAACCAAAAACTCAAACCTATTGCTTCTACAAAAATTCAATGGTTTCTTTGTTCAGATGAGTAATAATGGAAATCTAGTTCAGCTGTCTAAGTGTCCATTATGATACTACCTAGCCTGAAACCTACCAATTAAATATAATCGCTTGTGAAATGTTGGAGTATTTAGCTTTTTGAAATATTGCTATTTTCACATAGCTACAGATTGAAACTATCCAAAATCATTAACAAGAGTACCATGAACAGTACATTATATGTCTGCACCGTGTTTAATAGTCCTCTATGTAGGAACTAGTTGGGCAACATTGACTCTGGAGATTATTTACTAACTGGTCTCAACGACCTGGACCTTTGGTCAAATTATGCAGTCTTGAACTAAAGTTACTGTGCAGAAACCATAATCTTTTTATTAGGCTTACCATGACTGTGACCTTTGACCTCTACACCCCAGAATCTATAGGTTGCTTTATTACACTAAGTGGAAGTCTAACACAAAGTTTGGAAGAGGAATTTACTCCAGAATAAAGCAAAACCCCATTTATTCCTTGAGCCACAATGATCCTGACCTTTGATTTTTTGACCTCAAAATCAACAGACCTTTTCCATACCTTAAGTGCAAGCCCTCCACAAATATTGGTCTAGGTACATGGTCTAGAACTAAAGTATTATGCAGAAACCACTTTTCTTCCTTTAGTCAGTGACACTGACCTTTGACCTTTTGACCACAAAATCTATATGTTTCTTCCTTACCATAAGTGCAAGCCATCCACAAAATTCTGCCCAGGTATGTGATGTAGAACTAATGTTATTGTGTGGAAACCATTTTCCTTCTTTCAGTCACAGTGACCTTGACCTTTGACCTTTTGACCCTGAAATCTTCCTCACCCCAAGTGCAAGCTATCCACAAAGTTTGGTGAAAGTAAATCCTGCAGGACTGCAGGTACCATACAGGAGAAGAAAAGTTAAAGGACCAATGGACAGACAGGATCATAGCATTATATGCTTTGCCAAAATGGTGAAAATGGCACAGGTATAAAAAAAAATATAGGTTGGTGGATTATTACACATAAAACTATGGGAAAAAGTTCCTTGTCACTAATTGTCCATAAAATAATAGGTGGATGAGTATTTAAAAAATCATAAAATTTGTACAGGTTGAAGATCATAGACTTGCGCTTGTCAAATGCACACAGAATGTTGGTAAGTGAACTTTTTCAGTATTATACAATTATTGAGATTACATCAGATTTCTGCAATAGAAAGTCTGCTGGTTGTAAATTGATCCAGATATCCCAGTCTTGTATACTTTATAATTTTCTTTCACAGGACTGTTTCATGCAGTTATTAAAATAGTACAAGCATTTTTCTTTTTCATTACTTAACATGTAAATTTAGTGAAGTTTTGTCCCCAGCCTACTACAGTGAGGTCATTCAAGTTCACATTCATGAAATATGACTATGACCTTTAAGACAGAGCTGAAAAGTTACTAGGCAGACATCAAGTGGAACCAAGTTTCATTGCCCTATCTTACAGAGCATTAACAGAAAAGTGAAAAAAAGGGGTAAAAGAAAATTATCACTAAACTTGACCGTGAAGATAAAACCTTGACTGTTATATATGAGATGTAATCAAACTGAGAAGCACAAGTGTACCATGGTTCATCCCTATACCTCAAACAGCTTTAATGATATAAAGCAGAAACAAGAGAAACCCTAAAATATTTACCTGTGACCTTGACCTCAAGGATAAGACCTTAAATCTTCAATGGTACAGTTACAATATATAAGTATACAAAGCTTCATCCATGAATCTTAAACAGCTAAGTTAGAAAGCAGAAGGGCAAATGTGACTGAACCTAAACTATTGACCTCTGACCTTGATTTTGAACATAGGACCCCTAATCAGGTATGCGACACACCTTTTAGTGATGAACCACACTTCAACTCAAATAGCACAAACATTATTGAATGGAAAGGAAAGTGTATTTGAAAATTTCAACAAACACCATGACATTGACCTTGAAAAAAAGAAGACTCCTAATGTGGTAAACAACACACCTTCGAATGATGACACATATGTATACCAAATTGCATCCCTTAATCTCAAACAGCTCTAAAGTTACAGAGTGGAAAGAAAGTGTGATGGAAAACACAAAATGTGTAGCTGTGACCTTGACCTTAAAGATATGACTCCCAATGTGGCATACTACACACCTAGTGATGATGTATAATTATGCCAAGTTTCATTCCTTAATCTCAAACAGCTTTAAAGTTACAGAGTGGAAGGATAAGTGTGATGGAAAACTAACATATTGAGCTGTGACCTTGACCCTGAAGATAGCAATCTTAATCTGGTACAAAACAAACCTTCCAGTGATGACATGTAAGTATACCAAGTTTCATCCCTTAATATCAAATGGCTTTAAAGTTATAAAGCAGAAGGGAAAGTGTTATGGAAAATGTAAAATACTGAGCCATGATCTTGATGTTCAAGATAGGACCCCCACTGTGGTATGTAACTCACCTTCTAGTGATGGTGTATAAGTATACCAAGTTTTGTCCCTGAATCTCAACAGCTTTAAAATCACTGAACAAAAAGACCATGTGATGGAAGAGTTACAATACTGAACAATGACCTTGACCTTGAGATTATGACCCCCAATGTGGCAACATACCTTCTAGTGATGGTGTATAGATGTACCAAGTTTCATCCCTTAATCTCAAATGACTTTAAAGTTATAGAGCAGAAGGGAATGAAGGACAGAAGAACATCCAGATGAATGGATGGATTGCTGAAAGCACAGTTACTATGTCCCTTGCTTTTCTTCAAAATGGCAGGGGACAATATGAGACAGAAGCTGCAAGTGTATCATTTTATGTCCAATCTCTCCCACAGTTCAAAGTGTGATGATACAAATAATGTAATGATCACATCATTTCGCACTGCACTGTAGGTGTTGATTTTGCAAAAGCATACTACTTTAAGTAACCTTTCATTTAAAAAAAAAAAATCACATTCAATCGAATCACAATAAAATACATGTGTAAATCATCCCTTGCTCTTTTGTACCTTACTTTAAACTGCACTGTATCTTTTTGCGGTCATCTGTTTCAACTATTATTAGTCGAGCTCCAACCAAGAATAGATTGTTCAAGACAAGCAAATAATGAGGTGTTTTTGTCACAGTGAGGTATCTCAGTGAAAAGTAAATTTAATGGCTTGCTATATCTACTGTACTTTTCATTTTCTCTCTTCTCCTTTTTGTACGTGGTGAACTCTGCCTGCAACTGTTTAAGAGCAGCAGTGGTCTCTTCCAATTTTTTGCCCAGTTCTGGACTCGATTCCAACCCTAGTGTAACAGGACTTTTCGATTTGTTAGCTGGGAAGGGTGTCGATGTCAAAGCTGGACCGAGTGGGGACTACAATAAAAACAGATTTACACATTTAAGAAAAAAATGCCATACATTTAAACAATATGCCCTTATCATGAGGTCTCAATAGCCATAAAGGAACAATCAATTTATTCAAAAGACTTGAGTATGCACACAAGGTAAATATCCCTCAATTTTCTTGCACTTAACGAATTGTACCTTTTTATTTACTTCCAGTACCAAATCTGATTTCATTCTATGCAGCTTCAGAAAGTATGATATATGTTGAATTAATTTTTTTTTTTTATTGAGACAAATACTACATTTTTAAATAATAATTGTTTATAATAATTACAAACAAATTAGCACACTTTCCTTGTATTTTCAATTCATACACACTAGAAGCCATAGCTAGGTGAGATAATAGAGGACAGAAATTCCCTTGCCCAACTAAGCCAGACAACTACAAATTATATTTGCACAAGTGCAATTTTATGTAAGTAGCCCAATTTTTACACTGAAAAAAGAACAAGGCCTGGGTTGTATATCCATAATCAAATCTTTGCTGTAAAGCATTTGAGCTTGATTACAATGTCTAAAGGTTGAGCAAGCATGTCACAGAATTGAACTGTATTAGCTTCATAATGATTCATCCAGTGTATGAATTATATACATTAGGGGGTTTAGGAAATATAAGGAAATGAAAAACGTGAATGCCAATTTTCTTTGACTGACCTTGACCTGAAGATGAAAGGGGAAAGAATGTGTGTCACAAAATGAACTGCCTTAGTTTCATATTGATTCAGGGCTCAGGAAAAGTACTCATTCTCTCATCCGGACTGGGTAAAAACTGACTGGCTAGAGTAAAACTTTACCATGTACTCGTCCCTGGACAGAGTAGATGCAGATTCGAACCACGAGCATATATCTGAGTGCATTTTCTACCCTTAACAAGAGCTAAAGTTCAACATCACTTAACATTTGGTGTTCGTTAATTATAAATAACCTTTGCCTAATTTGCCTACTTGTTGTCAGTCTAGAACATGTCGCAAAGGAAACGACTTCTTTTTTTTTTTGGTAACACAGGTAAGCCGATGTAAGCTTGATACTAAAATGGGCAAATATTATTAACATATTATGTTGTAATTTCACATCTAGCCCTCAATTTCTTAATGATGTTCACATTTATAGTGCCACTTTGCAGTAATTTAAGTGTCATTTTGATATGGAGGTTTCCTTTTCAACGAACCATCACACATCTTTTAGAGTCAGACCTCTGAGAAGTAAAGTGACACAGAATATCAAAATTTGTTTGACTGTTTTTTGGGGCTCAGGCAATGTTACAATTGTCCCAGGTAACCGGCATTTTCAGTATTGAAGCTTTATTGATACACTGTCATGCCAAAGGGAAGAAGTATGTAATTACTTTTCACAAGAAAAATGTTGCCAACCTAAATTCGAAATGAGTATTGTGTCTCAGCCTATTCCCACCAAGTTTCACACAATGCATGCTGTTGTAATCTATTTATAAAGCAGATAATGTCGAGACAACAGCTGACTGATTGTAATGTAGTTGGGGTAATGACCAGGAAATGTTATAATTCTTTTGGCCAAATAAGATATCTTCCTTTTTATGGCACCCGTGAAAAGTTCTCAAGAATGAAGGTTTGGCCAAAATGGATCATTTACTACGGTTGAAATTCTTCTTTCAAATGCAAGTTATCAACATTTTTCTTGTTAAAAGTAATTACATGCCTATATAAATATCTGCTGGATTCTTTAGTTTGGCATGAAAATGTATTAATAAAGCTGCACAGTCTTGAAAATACTGGTCATCTGTGGCAAGCATAACAATGTTTGACCAGACAAAAATTATAAAATTTTGACATTCTCCATCTTTTAACTTATCCCATATCTAACTCATAAAGATGTGTGACAGCTCATTGAAAAGGAAACTAATGACACCTAGATTACTGAAAGGTTTCACTGTAAATGTGAATACGACTAAAAAATCAAGGGCTACGAGTGCAACTGCAATTTCTCGAGTTACAAACATTGTCTCTTATTATATGTGTATCTAAGGAACCATGTATTAGAACACAATATTTTCATGGTTTTTACCCATTTTAGTATCAAGCTTGCATGTGGTTCTTTAGTAAATGCATAAGCAGTGTAGTGGAGAAGTGTACTGTGTGGAGTATAATGATGACAGGGATGAGTAACTCTTGCAACTCACTTGTCCCAGGGACACGTGCTTGGGCAACTTTTTCCTGAACCCTGATTGATTCAATCCATCAAGAGATTTAGAAAATATAAACAAACGAAAAAACTTGAACCAAAACCATACTGCACATTTTCCATGACTGTGACCTTGATCCCAAGGTCAAAGGTGCAAGTGTGCATGTCATCAAATGAATTGTCATAGCTTCGTAATGATTTATTCCAAGTATCCAAGTATGAAAGTATGAAGAAAATCCATTAAGGGGTTTAGGAAATATAAGCAAATGAAAAAACTTCAACAAAAACCTTAATGCAAATTTTCTATGACTGTGACCTTGACCCAGGGTAAAAGGGGGTGAGTGGTCATGTCGTAGAATGAATCATGTTAGCTTTACAATTATTCATGCAAAATATTATGAGAATCTTTCAAGGGGTTTATTAAATATATTCAAATGAAAAACTTTAACAAAAATCTTAACAAACTGCTGACAATGATGTCAGCAAAGTAACTGTCTTGCTTCCCACTAACCCGGGTACAATAATGTGGGTTCGAAAATAAAATTTCAAATTTGGAAACCATTTTCCCTGCATCATCTTTGCCAGGCTAGCTCCTCATTCCCTGGATACTTACCCCAGGGCCTCCCTGCTGAAGTAGAACACGATACATGTCTCGCTGTCTCACTATAGACTCAACCTACAGAAATGACAAAAAAATCAACATTTTGAAAATAAATAATCCAATGTTGCTAATGCAAAAACTTGTATTATGTGTTAAATGTTTTAACATTTTCAAGCATTATATTCAGTATCTTAGAAGTCAACAAAGATTCACTAACTTGGCTGTTGCTATTCATTCTTAATTTAAGTGTTCCAAATATCTTGTATCTCCAACTCGACCCCAAGACCCCAACCCAATTTTTTTGATGCAAACATATTATCTACAACTCATATGATCTACACTTATGTACGAAAAGGTTGTCCAATTTTTAAAAATCCAATAGTCTTTCATGGTAACAAACATGTCTGAAAATGTTATGGAAATTAAACAGCATGTTGGATTTAACAATGTTATGCATTAAAGCTTTAAGCAATTCCAACAGTAAATGTCAACAAAAAGTTCCATTAAAAAATTAAAGGTTCCTTAAAGTAACAACACATTAACTCTCAATAAAAAAATTGTACAAAGATATTAAGTATTGAGTTATATGAGGAATTGACTTGTCCAAATTTAATGGTCCATATTTTCATGCAACTTCTCAAAATGGATCTTCCAATATTGAAGAAACATTCATGTGTTAAATATTCTTTCATTTTTTTAATAAAATATCAATAAATGTACGGAAATTTCACCAGTGAATTTCAGATGATAAGCATTTTAATACAGAAATGGGAATTTGGGGAAATAAAAGGTTTCTGCAGAACGTGGCATCTCGCATATTAACAGATTTATACCGATATAGCTTTCTACTAATGCCAGCGAGCAGGAAGCATTTTAAATCAACACCTCCCTGCTGGTGAAACAATAATTTTGTGGTCAGGTCAACAAAAAATTGACGTAGCTGATCCTTGTGGCCAGCTCAAACTGTTATGAGCTTATGAAAAGCAAATCTAGAGGACCATTATATTTTCTGAAGGACCGGGAACTTCTTAAAGTTGCTGGTCCTTCATCAAGAGAAATTTAGGGAAAGGGCAAATACTTGTTTCAGGAACTCAAAGCACATCGATCATGGTACAAATTTGGATATGCAGTAATATTATTCAAAAGCTTTTGATGAATCCGGCAAATAATAAAGATATGTAACTTTCAGATGCTTTAACAAAAAATATTAACATTGTTGACAATGGATGCTGCAAGCTTTCTGCTTCCACAAGCAAGTCAGGAACTCCTTGTATATGAGGGTACAAACTTTTGAGCTATAGTAATATTATCTACAAGTTTATCTAGAATACAGCAACTGATGTAGAACAGATGTGACCTTTAAAAAGTTTAATATTGTTGACAGAAGTAAAACAAGCTTGCTGTTTACACAGGCAAAACAGGATATCTCTGTATATCAGAGTATACACTTTAGACCTAAAATAATACTATCCACATGTTTCAATTGAATACAGCAACTAATGCAGAAAATGTGACTTTCAAACTATTAGCTTTCATAAACTTTAACTTGATACTTTAACACTGGAGACAACACAATGCCATCACCACCTGAAAAGTGATACCAATGTCTTACTATTCACAGGCGAGGCAATAGGAATAAATCAACCCAGCGCTGAAACATCATTTCAAATAATTAGTGCAGTTTTGACACATAAGTTCATCGTCATCTTCCTTAATTGCTTCCAACAGATCTGAGTATAATTGCAACTGGGAGTGGACATATGGGGAGTTAAAAAACCAATTTTTACAGGTTAAAAACAACATAAAAAAACAGGATTGCTGATATTAAAGACTGAAGGTGACCAAGACAAGTTGGAAGGATTCCAATGTAGGCTGGATGATCAGAACCTTCAGGAAGATGTTCCACATGATGACTGAATTGGGGAAGATGTTCTTGTAGACAGATGAGGTTGTCTGGAACTGTCGGTATTTCATACGAAGCCTTCAAGTCCTAGATGAAGTAGCTGTGAGGTTTGACTGGAATGTATGTCAACTAGGTGGTGGGTGATTCAGTATAGCATGGTCACTCTGTACTTATCCCTTCTTTTCTTCAGGCTCTCCCATCCCAGGTCTTTAAACATTAATGTTACACTGCTAGTTCACTGAAGACATGTTTAAGAAACTGGGCTGCTCATTTCTGGACTGTTTCGATGTTGTTGATGTCATATTCTGTATGTGGGGCCAAAGTAGCAGAGGCATATTCAAGTATGGGTCTAACAAGGGTTTTGTAGACTTGTTCCTTGGCTTGTGGAGGGTTGCATCTAATGTTACACCTTAAGAAAACCATGGTGGATGGAGTTGACTTTTTTTGATGATGTTATCACTGTGCTTACTCCAAGACAGGTCACTAGAGATGGTGACTCCAAGATATTTTGCACCACTGGTGAATTTCAGAGTGTGGCCATTGCATTGATGATGTAGTGGGCAATAATTGGGTGGCACTTTTTGGTGATCCTTAAGACCTCACATTTATCTGGATTAAAAGCCATCTGCCAATAGGACTCCCACTCCATGATTGTCAAGGTCTTCTGAATAGTAGTACAATCACCAGTGGAACAGATGATTCTGTACAAGAGGCATTTGTCCACAAAGAATCTGGTCATGTATATATGCCTAACATAAGAGGAGACCCAAAATTGAGCCTTGGGGGATGCCTGATATGATTTGTATAGAGGCGGACTTGATATCATCTAGAACAACTTGTGTATGGTGAAGAGAAAGTCCTCAATCCAGCTAAGTGTGTTGTTCCTGGCACCATAGTGGTGAAGCTTCTTAAGGAGGCATCGATGGGGTATCCTTTCTCTTTTTTTTTTGCCTATGCAAACAAATGTATCCATTAAGTGTTTGAATGCCATTTAGATTTAAGCTATACAGGGAGGTGATCAATGACCATGGCTTCCACGTTCATAAGAAAAGTCCAAGTTAAGGCAAATTTGTTATGGCCAGGTAACTTGTACTGATCCATATATAACTCTGATTTTTTCAATCTGCATGGCACAGGTGATACACAACTTGTACTGATCCATAAATAACTCTGATTTTGCCAATCTGCATTACAGAGGTGATACACAACTTAAAAGCATACATTTTTCAATCATATGTAGAGTGAGATTGTTTCCGTTCTAAAATATAACCATTATCAACATCTATGTACTCACTTGTAAATCTGGATCACCTGCAAACAACATAGACCCTGATCTGCGATAATATATTGCACTGGCAGATCAGGGTCTATGCTGTTTGTTCTACTGATAAGTCCTAAGAAATTGCATAGACACAGTGTTGCCAGTGCGTTATGCAATGGCAGATCTGGGTCTATGCAGTTTGCAGTTGGATCAGACTTATAAGCGAGTATAGACAGTAGTTCCACCTGTCATGGTACTGACAAAGTTTTACTTTATTCTTATTACTTTCTGGGGTTTTTTAAAACAAAAAAAGCTTTCATATGCACTCTGGAAAGGATCATAAAATTTCACCCACAACAAGACCAAGCAAAATCATTTGTCAGATTGTCTGAGATGAATTAATAAAAAGAAAATGATACAACCTAACTGGGGAAAATACAGTATGGCTGCCATGGAACTTTAATGGGACATGATCCACCACAGCATTTTTGCAAATCAGGTTTTAAACTTGGTATAAATATTGAGGATTATGAGATTTCAAATACAGTGTCCAGGAGTTTTTGTGAGAAAGATTAACAAGAATTCAGCCATCTGATCTATGTTTCGAGGAGTTTTAATTAATGAATTAACTTTCACCAAGTGCTTCATAATTAGAGTCATTCACACCTTTTTTAAGTGAGACCGAAATCTTGACAGTCAGGTGATGTTATTCGTATTTTATTATTAAAGCATTTATTTGTCGGCACCACATCATACTGCAACAGGATACAACTGTTCACACATAGCTAATGTTAATTCCCTCTTACATGTCATAACATTTTCATTTTAATTAAGTTATAATAAATTAAATTAAAATAAAACACTAATGAAATTATAATAAAATAAAATACTGATTCAGAACTTGTGATGTCATACTTATATTTATATAAAGTGTACTTTTTTGAGAATTAAACACTACACTATGGCACACGTTCATTTGCTATACAAACTTGTAAAATATTTAAGCGTAGTTTTGAGTTAAACTCTTGATCCGATTTGTACGCAATTTTTTTTTTCTTCAGATGTATAAAAACATATAAGCTACCATTCTGTAACATCGTTTTGATCTGTCTGTAGTGTCCATGAGTGAAGTTGAAAGAGAGAGAGAAACAACTACATCAAAAGGATGCTAAAAAATGGTGGAGTATTTATTGTTTATAAATTATTGATTATATCAAGACAGTGTGATAAAGCAGATCACATGAACATACTGTGCAAGTACATGTAGTAAAGGTACATGTGCCATAGTTCTCTGCTAGATTCTTGAAAAATGTACGCTTTATATACATGTAAGTATGAAATTAGAACAAGATCTGAATCTTTTATTTTAATTTATTATTACTTCATGAAAATGAAAATGATATGAAATGTGAGAAATTTGTATTGATTGTACGACAATCTTGTAATTTGCACATCATTCATTCATTTTTTTGTTATTACAACATTCTTCATCAAGACACCATACTGACTGCAAACATTAATCCCCTCCTCAAAACTTATTGATCTCTTCCAAAAAGTACATGGCTTTCTGAGAACATGGAGTTGACGCCCTGTGTTATGAAACATGGATATGATGTTTAAACTTGATCCTTTCCTTGTTAGACATGAAAATTACAGCCTTAAAATACACCGATTTTACATGTGTCATCATACTTCCACGGCGACTGTACTGTACCTACGCGGACCCAGAGACAAGGATTTCCACGTTCTAAATGGGTTTTACAATCACCATCTGAGCAACTAATCACTGTGAAAATAATAAAAAAAGCAACTGCTTCTGTGTCTTAAGCTGTAAACATGGATTCCAAACAATGAAGTCTACTCCAATATTTCCTGTAGCAGCAGTGACAACAGGGTTTCAAAATTGAATGAGCAATTAAGGTGAGGGAGGGAAATCACTGTGAAATCAAATTCAGGGAGATTCAGGTGATGAACTGTCATCAGTCATGCTAGTGGCTGGGTTGAGTTCAGTGAATAAATATGAAAAACTATAGGTGGAATTGGGGGTTCAGTTCATCATAGGTGGTTAGTGGGGTTTTTTTAAAGATGAGTAACAATTCTGTTTCATTTACCCACTGGACGAGTGAACTTTACACTTTCTGCTAGACCCATTACAAGAAATTATAACTGCATAAGAACACTGCTGGACCCAGCACAAGAAATTATAACTGTATAAGAACACTGCTGGACCCAGTACAAGAAATTATAACTGCATAAGAACACTGCTGGACCCAGTACAAGAAATTATAACTGTATAAGAACACTGATGGACCCAGTACAAGAAATTATAACTGTATAAGAACACTGATGGACCCAGTACAAGAAATTATAACTGCATAAGAACACTGCTAGACCCAGTACAAGAAATTATAACTGCATAAGAACACTGCTGGACCCAGTACAAGAAATTATAACTGCATAAGAACACTGATGGACCCAGTACAAGAAATTATAACTGAAAAAGAACACTGCTGGACCCAGTACAAGAAATTATAACTGCATAAGAACACTGCTAGACCCAGTACAAGAAATTATAACTGTATAAGAACACTGCTAGACCCAGTACAAGAAATTATAACTGCATAAGAACACTGCTGGACCCAGTACAAGAAATTATAACTGTATAAGAACACTGCTAGACCCAGTACAAGAAATTATAACTGTATAAGAACACTGCTAGACCCATTACAAGAAATTATAACTGCATAAGAACACTGCTAGACCCAGTACAAGAAATTATAACTGCATAAGAACACTGCTGGACCCAGTACAAGAAATTATAACTGCATAAGAACACTGCTGGACCCAGTACAAGAAATTATAACTGAAAAAGAACACTGCTGGACCCAGTACAAGAAATTATAACTGCATAAGAACACTGCTAGACCCAGTACAAGAAATTATAACTGTATAAGAACACTGCTAGACCCAGTACAAGAAATTATAACTGAATAAGAACACTGATGGACCCAGTACAAGAAATTATAACTGAAAAAGAACACTGCTGGACCCAGTACAAGAAATTATAACTGCATAAGAACACTGCTAGACCCAGTACAAGAAATTATAACTGTATAAGAACACTGCTAGACCCAGTACAAGAAATTATAACTGCATAAGAACACTGCTAGACCCAGTACAAGAAATTATAACTGCATAAGAACACTGCTGGACCCAGTACAAGAAATTATAACTGCATAAGAACACTGCTAGACCCATTACAAGAAATTATAACTGTATAAGAACACTGATGGACCCAGTACAAGAAATTATAACTGTATAAGAACACTGATGGACCCAGTACAAGAAATTATAACTGTATAAGAACACTGATGGACCCAGTACAAGAAATTATAACTGTATAAGAACACTGCTAGACCCAGTACAAGAAATTATAACTGTATAAGAACACTGCTAGACCCAGTACAAGAAATTATAACTGCATAAGAACACTGATGGACCCAGTACAAGAAATTATAACTGAAAAAGAACACTGCTGGACCCAGTACAAGAAATTATAACTGCATAAGAACACTGCTAGACCCAGTACAAGAAATTATAACTGTATAAGAACACTGCTAGACCCAGTACAAGAAATTATAACTGCATAAGAACACTGCTAGACCCAGTACAAGAAATTATAACTGCATAAGAACACTGCTGGACCCAGTACAAGAAATTATAACTGCATAAGAACACTGCTAGACCCAGTACAAGAAATTATAACTGTATAAGAACACTGCTAGACCCATTACAAGAAATTATAACTGTATAAGAACACTGATGGACCCAGTACAAGAAATTATAACTGTATAAGAACACTGATGGACCCAGTACAAGAAATTATAACTGTATAAGAACACTGATGGACCCAGTACAAGAAATTATAACTGTATAACAACACTGAAGGACCCAGTACAAGAAATTATAACTGCATAAGAACACTGATGGACCCAGTACAAGAAATTATAACTGTATAAGAACACTGATGGACCCAGTACAAGAAATTATAACTGTATAAGAACATTGCTAGACCCAGTACAAGAAATTATAACTGTATAAGAACATTGCTAGACCCAGTACAAGAAATTATAACTGTATAAGAACACTGCTAGACCCAGTACAAGAAATTATAACTGTATAAGAACACTGCTGGACCCAGTACAAGAAATTATAACTGAAAAAGAACACTGCTGGACCCAGTACAAGAAATTATAACTGCATAAGAACACTGCTGGACCCAGTACAAGAAATTATAACTGCATAAGAACACTGCTGGACCCAGTACAAGAAATTATAACTGCATAAGAACACTGATGGACCCAGTACAAGAAATTATAACTGCATAAGAACACTGCTGGACCCAGTACAAGAAATTATAACTGTATAAGAACACTGATGGACCCAGTACAAGAAATTATAACTGTATAAGAACACTGCTGGACCCAGTACAAGAAATTATAACTGTATAAGAACACTGCTGGACCCAGTACAAGAAATTATAACTGCATAAGAACACTGCTGGACCCAGTACAAGAAATTATAACTGTATAAGAACACTGCTGGACCCAGTACAAGAAATTATAACTGTATAAGAACACTGCTGGACCCAGTACAAGAAATTATAACTGTATAAGTACACTGCTGGACCCAGTACAAGAAATTATAACTGTATAAGAACACTGCTGGACCCAGTACAAGAAATTATAACTGCATAAGAACACTGCTGGACCCAGTACAAGAAATTATAACTGTATAAGAACACTGCTGGACCCAGTACAAGAAATTATAACTGTATAAGAACACTGCTGGAAATTATAACTGTATAAGAACACTGCTGGACCCATTACAAGAAATTATAACTGCATAAGAACACTGCTGACTTACAAGCTCAGCTTGTCTTCCACGTGCTGCCTTTAGTTCCTCCAGTTCCAGTAGAGCTGTATCCAACTGTTCTTTTAGCTCTCTTGTCCTGAAAAAAAATATGAATGGAAGCTAAAAGAATAGATCCATTACTCTGGATTTATCTTAATATTTGGCAAGAAATCTACAGTAAACTATATGCTTTTCTAATTTTTTTTATGATACCCATGCCACCACTTCCTGAACCTCAGCCCTATCTCCAACAGAGAGATCAACATTCAAAGAAAATTGTGTACATCTAAAAATATCCCTAACTATCGGAAATTTTGCAGTCCCTACATTAAACAATGTACAAGCAGTCCACTAACTATCATAAATTTTGCAGTCCCTACATTAAACAATGTAAAAACAATGGTATGACATTATACACTCTCCAAAAAACATCTCATAACTATCGGAAATTTTGCAGTCCCTACATTAAACAATGTACAAGCAGTCCCCTAACTATCATAAATTTTGCAGTCCCAACATTAAACAATGTACAAGCAACGGTATGACATTATACACTCTCCAAAAATGTCCCCGAACTATCAGAAATTTTGCAGTCCCTACATTAAACAATGTACAAGCAGTCAAGTAACTATCATAAATTTTGCAGTCCCTACATTAAACAATGTACAAGCAACGGTATGACATTATACACTTACCAAAAATGTCCCCGAACTATCGGAAATTTTGCAGTCCCCACATTAAACAATGTACAAGCAGCGGTATGACATTATACACTCTCCAACTCATGCAGATGCATGCAAACAGTGAGAAAACTTTTGTTCCATGCTTTATACTTTTGTGTATGTTTTGCTTTGTTCTCTGAGGCTTTGTCTCCTGTTCTGATACAAGGACGATGTCGATGTCTTGAAGTGAATTTTTTTTTTTTTATAAAACAATTGTTAGTGCCCTGTAAGAGAATAACATCCTGAAAAAGCTTGTTGGCGACTTCTTTACACCAATGCCTCTGATTCCTCCAAGGGTCAGGATGTTTGCAACTTCCTTACACCTGAAAGTGCAACTTAACACAGATTTTTCCATTTGCAAGTAGTGCCAGCTCACATGGAATCAACTGCCCCTGCAGAAAATCAACTGGCCCTCCCAATCAAATAAAAATAACAACTTCAGAAAATGTAATTGGTCCTGTGGGCATGCAGTTGTTAGTAATAAATGGCACTTCTCAAAACCTACACACCACAGGTCAGTGGCTAAATTGACCCCTGAAGTGCCTCTGATCCCTTCTGGGATTGGTGAGTTGGCAACTTCTTTACACCAGGAAGTGCCATTGGTCTCTCCCTGAGGCTGTCCACCAGAGAAGAAGGAG
Organism: Margaritifera margaritifera; assembly: GCA_029931535.1. Lineage (NCBI taxonomy): Eukaryota > Metazoa > Mollusca > Bivalvia > Unionida > Margaritiferidae > Margaritifera > Margaritifera margaritifera. The sequence continues at coordinate 6,352,530 of JAQPZY010001642.1, forward strand.
ACGGTTTCTCTTTCCTACTTCTACAGAAGCTGTGACTTGCTGCTCAGTACCACACTTCATCTGCCCATAATTAGCAGAAATGAGATCCATCCATGCAAACACACTTAGTGCATGCCAAATTAGTGGGATGGATGTCCCACAAAGCTTTTTTATGGCCACATTTGCCAACTTCTGTTGGCATGCTGAAAGGCTGAAAAAAATTTACCAAAACTAACAAATGACTGGAACAAAACTGTGAAGGGTAATGCCTATCCTAACATCGGTACCAACAAAGGGGATACATTTATGGAAGCACCGCTTAACTTGCGTGTGCACAGATTCAACAAAATTCAAGAAAATGACAAATAGGAACACTGATAAATGAAGATAAACTCAAGGACTGGGGAGAAAAGGTCAAATGCAACACAAAACTGGATACAACTGAAATAACACCTGAATTGGCGACAAGCTGGTCCTGATGAAAATCATCACATTTTGCCCAAGCCTGTAATACATGAAATTAAGTGGTATTTAAATATGGAGAAGACAATGACACAGTTATAAATGTTACATCCTAGCCATTTAATCATTTTTGGGGGAGAGGGTTGATTTTGTCAAAAACATATATAACAGAGATTCTCAACAACCCACTGCTCGGTACTACTTAGTGACTGCCTTTTCATATTCAAATGAGGGTGCTGACAAGGTGAATGTCCAGGTAAGTGCCTGTTGATGCTTGCACGGTGGCTAACAAATCAGGGATGTAAAATATGGTAGTAAACAAGTCAGGGATGTAAAATATTGTAGTAAGGGTGATAACACTTCAGACAGTTGTTTTAACAGACACAATTCTCACAGTTATGAGTTTTGACAAGTCACAAATTCATTATGAGGGCATTTCGATAATAATGTAAAGCCAGTTGATAAAGGTTTGGAGGATACACTGCAGAACTGTTGCACATATCGGCATCAGATATTTCATTATCGTGAGACACAGAATTAATGTGTCATGCATTTGAACAAAAAACTCCTTAAGGAATGTTAAACTTTTATTTGAGTTTGGTGCTGACCAGCAGGAAATTAATACATTCAGCCAGTGCTTGCTCCTGGAGCTTTTTAATGGACTTCTTGTTGAAAAACGAAAATTGTGCACAGCAGCAATCAATACTTGAATAGGCAATTTATCTGTGAATGAAAGGACAATTTTATTTTATATCTGTGGATATTTTATTCATTCTTTAAAGATGAAGTGCTTCAAACTATTTCACATGGATTACAGAGTTTTCACTATGGAATTCTACAGTTTACCAAATATGAAGACAATTAAGCAACAGCAATAACATCAGATTTAGTTATCACTACAAAGGGGTAAGATTTCCAGACCATTCACATCTGCTTGTATTTCAGGTTGTAAAGTGTGTTTTAATAACAAAAATACAGGAATTTTGTTTTGGAAATATGGGAATAATAGAAACAGTAAATGAAAACAGAGACAGTGTAATTTTACCCCCCTCCACCATTCGTCAGCTCTATCCTTTAATACAGTATTATAAACATTTTAAAATCAACGATCAGGACACTTCTTCACAAAATGTTACAAATGGAAAACTTCTATGACAATAAGTAACCCAATCTATGTAATTTAGATCATATTGTGACTAGAGGTTACTATGATCACAGTGTATGCATACTCGAGGTTACTATGATCACTTTGTATGCATACTAGAGGTTACTATGATCACAGTGTATGCATACTAGAGGTTACTATGATCAGTGTATGCATACTTGAGGTTACTATGATCACCATGTATGCATACTAGAGGTTACTATGATCACCGTGTATGCATACTAGAGGTTATTATGATCACAGTGCATGCATACTAGAGGTTACTATGACCAGTGTATGCATACTTGAGGATACTATGATCACAGCGTAAGCATACTAGAGGTTACTATGATCAGTGTATGCATAATTGAGGTTAATATGATCACCATGTATGCATACTAGAGGTTACTATGATCACAATGTATGCATACTAGAGGTAACTATGATCAGTGTATGCATACTAGAGGTTACTATGATCAGTATATGCATACTTGAGGTTACTATGATCAGTGTATACATACTAGAGGTTACTATGATCATTGTATGCATACTAGAGGTTACTATGATCACAGTGTATGCATACTTGAGGTTATTATGATCACAGTGTATGCAAACTAGAGGTTACTATGATCACAGTGTATGCATACTAGAGGTTACTATGATCACCATGTATGCATATTGTTAGGATACTAGTTTTATTACAAAACAGACAACACTTCTCAACATCATTCTTATCATAACTCTCAGATCAAAAAGTGTTTAATTCAGTTACATGATAATTTTAGTCTTTCTAAACTCAAAAGCATACAATTAAAAGTCATGTGCTGTTTAAAGTTAAAGCCTGAAAAACTAATTTGATTTTGCTTTCTTCTCAGCAGGCTGAGTGTCTTCATGTTTCCTCTTTGATGAACCACCACATGTTCTGAATACTTGTTCTCCAACAACTGTCTTTTCTCCTGTTCAATCTTTCTTTGACAATCTCTTACATGGTCTATCTCTTTTCTTAAACTTTCATACTTCCTTGAAGCTGTTTCAATCATCATTTGTGCTACATCTGCACTGTTAATGTCTCTTTTAATTTGCTTATGTTAGCTCAGTTTCCTTCTTTAAGCAATTCCGCTGAGCTTAACAACTTTGTTTTCTGATTCTTTCCTCAACAATTTGTATTCTTTTTCAAGCCTAACCTTTTCTTCTTCTTTCCTTTATTTTTCTTTTTCAGCCTCTTCCAAAACCTATGTTTGTAGTTGCTGTGGGCCATTTTGAATATGTCAATCCTCCCTGTTTAGTGGAATTCTCTCTGTCTGGCTGTACTCAGAATCATGAAACTTGACAGTGTCTTTTACTGTTCACGTACTGTTTTCTCCCAAATGTTATTTGTGTCCTTTGTAACCACATTGGAATTCAATGACAGACTACGTTTCCACATCAGCACTGCCACAAGGTAGAACCAAAAGTCTCTTAACTAGCAAACTAGCACTAGAAGAAAAATAAATTTGTATTTCAAGCTGCCACTGTCCTGCTTCTTTGAGAATACCTGTCCCCAGTAGTGATCAACTCATTCATATTTTTGTGGTTCATCCTCTGTCTGATATACCTTCCATTCATCCATAATGTTAGTAACAACATTCGCTTCTAGGTGAAGGTGCCTTTCTAAAATCTCTGATTCTGCTACAGAACCATTCTAAGATCTTTTAAATGGAGATAAATAAGTCAATGCTTTAATCAACTTGTTTTCAAATGGAAGACTGTTGATCAAGTATTTTGCTACTGCATTGTAGAATGAGTGGAATCCCTGAATCTCTCTGCCCTGTGACTCTGTCTTCAACTTTAGAAGTTCCTTCCTTGTTTCTCCAAGAACAAAGCCTTCAACACTCAGCTATTTTGTTATGCCAATTTAAAGGACTTTCAAATTCTCTGATGCAGTGGCATTCACAATGTCTGCATTGACAAATCTTCCCAAAATGGTATAGTCTAACTTTGTCATTTTACTGTACAGAAGGGTGTACCATTGGTACATCTGTCTGACACCCACTGAAGAAGCTGTCAAACAGTAGTACAACTGACAGCAGAAATAACAATTTGACTTTCATGTCAGGTCATCTCATGATTTCTCTTATCCTATTGAAGTTGACACTAGTTTGCAGTCTTTAAATCCTTCTCCAATTTAGTCATATACTCCTGGATCCTGTCCATTTCTCAACTATACACTGCAGTGCTGCTGTTCCAATGCACAGCCTGTGAACTTGTGCATGCTTGACGAAGACTTCATCTGGAAGACCAAGATCAGCTGTACACTCTTGTAATCTTCTCCCCTACCTGCTTTGATCTTGAACAATCCATATATGTCAATCGCTAGTTCTTGCCATTTCCTGTCTGTATTTATGTATGCACTTGCTAAAGGCACCGTGTATGGTGTGAAGATTACACTTATCTATATCAACAAGACCTTTCCATTCAGATTTAGCATCTTTCAAAAGCCTGGACACTTCTCTGAAAATTGTTTCACATTTCGTCCATCACTTGCTAATGTGATTAAAGATTCAACAGGTAGGGAATCATCCTGCAAGGATTCAACAATAGCATTGCAGACAGAATTCCCATCTGCTTTGGCAAAGAACAATGCGTTATAAAACCTCCACAAGACTTCATCATGTGTTGGGGACCATTATATGATCAAAAGACCCATTTCCTTTTTCAACTGTGCCTGGGTTGCCTCATCATACTGTAGTGAGAACTAGTTATTTGAATTTCTGACACAAGACACCAATGCAGCAGAAACAGCTGGCTCTATGCCATCTGATAGGAGATGGGAGAGTTTGTTCTACTCATTCTGTTACCCTCTGCTATCAGGCATTTGAACCTTGCTTTGAAAATCTCTGCAATACCATCACTAGCTCTGAAATTGATCACGAATGATGCACAATTCACAGCCCAGATACTTCAGCATGCAAGTTATCTTCTGCTGGTTATGTGAAGGTAACAAATTGATGGTCTAGCTTTTCAACTTAATGGTCCTGCTCTTGCACCCTCTTGAAGTTTACCTTCAGTCACTGGTGCTTTGAATGTTACTTCGGTCTGGCTTGGAGACAGGATGGATTTACTCAGATTTTTATGAAGATTTCCACTGTCATGGTGGAGAACTTGTTTAAATCCACTACTGTCAATCTTTATTTGAGTCCTGCATGTGGTGCATAGTCAATGATATATGTGTTGTAGCGACAATTGATATTATTTCCAGTTTTTCTAGTCTTTTACATGTCACATTGATTAAAGAAGAATATTTAGAACACACTCACCCCTCCATATTCTATGGATTTAAAGGCTCCTTTGTTTCACAGGCTGAGCTCTGGCCTGGTAGTTAGTACAAACAGCATGTACATGTATGTGTGTTTATGTATATTAATAAAATGACTATTTACAGTAATTAGCATAGATTTTAGAAGTTGAAACTGCTGATTATACTAGAAACAAGATAGTAGATTAATTGGCTCTAATTAGCAACAGTAACTTGTGTATAGTTTTAAAGGAAATACAGATTTTATACTTAAACTTTGATAATCATTGCCACGTTTCTACACCAAAAGCACATTTATTTTTTGTTGCAAAGATTGAAAGTGAATGTTAGTGGGATTAGAGATGTAGTAATCATTTACATGTTAATAAAATAACTTCCACACAAATCATTACTGAAAAATTAAAGGTTTAGTTTAACATAGGAAACAGAGATTTGTATATCAGAAACACTCAAGACAATAAGAGAAATATGATACCAGGATGTCTTCAATGAAGTCTGCTAGCTTGATTCACAAGAGGGCAGCGTTGGTTATCAGGGGGATTGGTTTAATGAAAGGTAGCAATTAAACATCTAGCCAGAAGCTTGTTTCTTTGCTCTACCTCTAATTCCCCCTGTAGCCTACCACCTTATCTGACACTACCCTTAGTGCACCATGACTTTAGTTCATGTACATTTTCAGCTGTTTCAGACAACCAGCATTCATTAAAACTGGTTTGTTTACTTTTCAATAAGTATAGTCACCTGAAAATACAGGTCACAATTATACATCAGTACACTTTGCACCTTTATTTTTATTTTGCTGTAAAAATCACTACCATAGGATGAACATATCACTCCTTCATTTTAAAAAATGCTTCAAATAAAGCGAGAAATCTCTCTTTGTTTGAACTAATGTTTCAATAAACTCTGCAGAAAGGTTATAATATTCACAATACTCTGGGGTTTCACTATTTTTCATAGGGTACGAATTTATGTGGACTACGTGGTTGCTCCAAACTATGAATTTAAAAGCCCAATGAAAAATGAGCCACATCTGATGCCGACAGCCCCTCTTGCCCCCATGTTCTTACTAATACATTGCTAGGGATAAAAAAGCTCAGCTATTTGTTATTCAACTTGATCACTGTAATAAACTATTATCTTTTATATGTGGTTGTTATATTTTAATCCTTTTGAAAGAAATTTTAATAAATAATTATAAAGCACAGACATCCAAAAAGGGGGCTATCTGAGCACCTACAGGAATTATTGGAAGAGGGATGCACCACTGGAGAGGGAGCGAGTCTGTCTCTAGGCTGTCCCCCCAACCCTCTCATTAGGAAAGGGAGAAGGGCCCGCAACTTCCTCCCTGGGCCTTTCCGGCAACCCCTTCAAGAAACTGATAGGCAGGGTGAGGTTTAAATTGGTGTTGCTTCGTGGACTGGGGCTGCATCTCTTTAAAGAACTTTGCTTACGGTATTGGGGTGGGACAATCAGGATGACCATGCTTTTTGGACAGTTTTAGATATTAGGGACTGGCATTGTTGGTCTTTGAGGTCTTCAGAAGCCATGGATGTAATGAGCCCTCTGAAAAGGGTCTCTGCCTCCAGGGTGCAGCCTGAAGAAGGTTCTTACCATGAGAGGTCTTCTAAAGTGCTGAGATGAAGCCTTGTGTAATCGTATGCTTTGATTATTTGGTCTGGTTAGCAAAGTTTCAGCCCACTGAAGTAGAAGGGTCATCAGCAGAAATTCTTATATACAGGCTGTTTCCCTTGCAGGCTTGGGGATGTATAATAGGACTAAAGATCTCCTGCATATGACTAATGGTGTCAGAGTCACAACTGCTTAGTGATTAGCATGTCAGATTCGTGACTGAACGGGTGCAAGTTCGAATCCTACCACTGGATAAGCCTTGGTTGACCTACTGTGATGTGTCCTTGGGCAAGGCACTTTACTCCAATTGCCTCTGCAATAAATAACCTACTTGCATAGCTGTGCCGTAAAACACCAAACCAGACCCAAGTGAAAAGATCTGCGACCACGTTGAGAAGACCTAAGGGGTGGAGGAATTCACAGGCTGATATTCTACTCTTCAAGAAAATAGCAGATACCATGAAGACAATCTTAAAGGTACGTTCCTGAGGGTGGCAAACTCAACTGAGAGAAACGAGATTTCACGTCTTTTCACAAAAAGTTTATCATCTTGTAATTTTGGAGGATGATATCCTGGTAATTTGGTGTCAGGGACATTGAGATTGTCCTGGAGTGTAGCATGACCGTACAGTGGGACCCCGCTATAACCCGGTAGTTGGGAGCCATAGAATCCGACCGGGCTATGAGCCGAACCGTGTTATAAGCAACCATGTACAATACCAACACATTTTTGGATTTAATTGGGGGGGGGGGTTTACATAAAGACGGGTGCGAAAATGCATGGCACAATTACCATTTTTGATCAATATATATTAAATGAGAAAACCATTTGCTGATATAATATATTACTTTATTCAGAAAACCATGCATTGGTACATACACGTGTCTAATTTATATATATACATGTATAATCTATTGCATGAAAAGAATATCAACACCGTGTACTCACCAGCGAATCTTGTAACATACATTGAATCCATAATACAAATATTTCCATCGAAAATATCCACACACGGATGTAGAATATTCAATAATTTTGTCACAGATCATTATGTGACTAATACAATGAAGAGAAAGTAACAAAAATTACGTAACGGGTGTATGTAATGAATGATGAAAAAGTACATGTATGTCCGACGATTAATAAACAGTGTCGCATACATTTTACACCACTACATTTCTCATCTGTTAGTAGTTATTATTTTTTAAAAAACTCTGTGATTTTTAGCTGCTTTCTGCTAATATCACGTCTGCTCATGTAAATCGTTGTTTAATTTTTCGGCTTGTGCCTTAACAATTGGTCCTGATAAAGGCACTCCTTCAGCTCTAGTCTGGACAAACCACTGATACAGGGCTGCATCAAGTTGGGTGTCTCCTGCTAGTCTTGCTTTTTTCCTCATCATTCCCTCACTTTCGTACAAATCCAGAACCCTCTCTCTTAATTTTGCTTCATCTTTCTTCCATCCTCGAACTGTCGATTCATCGAGACCTAAATCTTTAGCTACATGCGATTGTTTAACACCGGACTTAATCCTGTCCAATGCTTCAATCTTTTCTTTAACAGTAAAAGCATTACGTTTGCGTTTCCCATTTTCCATTCTAAATGTATACAAATTAACACTTTTAATCCTATTGGTTTGAAAATCTACAGCAAGAATAATAGTCATTAAACAATGGGGGTATATTTGTAGTAAATTTACGACATTATTTACTGGCCAACAGATTGCATAAAACAACACCGCCAAGCCTTACGCACATGCTGGCGGCTTTGTTTCTTTGATGCTGTATAAATCGTTGCCCTATGATTTGAACAAGTATAGCTCGGTAGTTCACTTTGATGATAAACAATGTACTTAAATTAATTGATTTATACATTCTGGTGAGAATCTTTTATCAACCGCCACATTGGCTGCTGCTTAGTTGTGTATGAAATTAAGAGAACATATATCGGAGATTATTTGAGCAACGACTGTATTCGGAATGCATTCAAGACAAACAAAGTAGAAACGATGGCTTCATTACTCAGGAATCAGTAATTATAATATTGACACTTATGAGCTGTAATTTTTCAACAATAAACAAAGATCAAAGTTCTCAGTAGGCCCAGCAATTGGTTCGTATTTCCGACGTTTATTTTGGCACAAAAATAGAAGAAATTTGATAATACATTTTCTACACGTTCTTTTTCGCACTGTTTAGACGAATATGAGAATGATAATTAAACTCTTGACGTATTTAGTTTTTTTCATACTTAAATTTTTTTTTTTTTTTTTTTTTTTTTTTTTTTTTTTTTTTTTTTGGTCTTTGAGAAAAATAACTGTAATAAATTACCCGAAATTTCGGGAGCCATGCCACGACCGGGTTATATCCGAATTCGGGTTATAGCGGGGCGGGTTATAGCGGGGTCCCACTGTATCTGTTACTGGCAAACACACAGGGACTATGATCTAGACTGAAAGGAAATCCTTAAGTGGTACATGATGTCTCTGAAAGTAAACCTCAGAAACTGACTGGAAAACATGTGAATGGGAATGTGTAACCATGTATCTTGAAGGTCTAAGCTAACCATAAAATGTCCCTCTTAAATGGCATCGAGGGTCGACTTTTGGGTCTCTATCCTGAGCTTATGTGTCCATATGTGTCATGAGTAAAATCCCAATGTAGTTTGTGTTGTGAATGATTTCTTTTGCCTTTTGTTTGAGGCTATGTTGAAATGTTGTTCTCCCACGAAGATGCTGGAAAAGGGCAGCATAAGCATGGCGTCATTTTTGTGGGAAGGAGGTTGGTGAAGAGAGAAACTGGCCCAAATCCATTCTTATCTCCCAAAGCTCATTATCTCTTGCTCTGGGAAACTGGGTTCCTGCCAAAGACTAAGGTTTAGAGAAGGGGTTTCTCCATTGAGAGTGCCTTAGTGGGGGCCTTCCTATTTCTCTGGTCCCCTTTGGGAAACAAAGGCTGGCGATGGATCATTGGGCCTGAGTGAGGCTCGCCTCCTTAATAGCCTGTTTCCTGATCTCCTCTACATGCCCATGGAACAGAAGACTGGAAGACAAAGGTGAGGATCTAACTGCTGCCTTGTGGCGATCTTTTGAATAGTGTGAAAGTGGATAGGATGGCATGGCATCTCTCTTTGCAATCTGGAGGTTGCCAGAAGCAGCCGTGGAATTGGAAAGTGAATGTTGAGCTGTTCTGTTCAACATACATGCCATAGGTATACACATGCCAACATGCCATAGGCATATACATGCCATAGGCATTCACATGCCATAGGTATGTCTGTTGGAGGTCACGTTGGTGGGATCTAGGCTATGCTTAGCTTGTTGAATACAGCATGGAGACCAGATCAAGCATGCAACCAAACAAGTTGTTGCATGTCTTGGAAAGTTTTCTGGTCCATGTGTGCTGAAGTCAAATTTGACATTCCAAGCCCTGAAATGTCTTTTCAACATCTGGGACTTCAGTATGAAAAACCTTTAAGTGGGTTTGTGAAAGGCCAGGTAAAATTGGAGGGAGCAGTCGTTGTGAGAAGACATACCTGTTGATGCAGGGGCCTTTTAGTTTTCTCTCAAAGCAGTGCAATATGTCAGCAACTCGACCAGACTGCAGTAGCTGTCTGAAGGAAGGCTGGTCTCCTTCGGTCAAAATATCAACAAACTTCTACATGAGGCCAATAACACTACAGAAGGAAGATGACAGAATTCTGGAAGCAGTAGCTGGAAGACTTCTTCTGTGAACGTAGTAGAAGGGGCTTGTGATCATCTGTCTTCAATGTCTGAGGTGTGGGACAAATAAGCAACCTGTTGTGATGGTAGTGAAGACTAAATGGAAATGTCCTGTACTTGTCTGCAATGTTTTGGTCAGTCCAGTATTGGATGTAGTGGAAAAGCTGATCACCAAATCCAGCACCAGTTGAAACTACATCCATGACAAAGCTGGGGCAGGAAGTGGTGTGGCCACATCATGGACATCATCAACTTTTATAAGTCCTGGACTGCACATCTCGGAAAAAATTATACCACAACCAGAGCCAATTACACTTGGTGTAGGTCAAGATAAAGTTGGAACTGGGGTGGATGTGGTACAAGACCAGCTAACACTGTGTTCCAAGGTCTGGTACCACCTATCTAGGGATAGATAACCATAGCCAGTAACATGGTGTATGTGCAATATGGGGTTCTCCAGGGCTGGTCAACATGGGACCCATACTGTGGTGGTACAGGCCCGAAAGTCTGTCCAGTACTGGTATGATCAGAGGAGAGTGGCACTTTGGGCAAAGGTAGAGGTGGAGCTGTATGGGAGGTAGAGATGGCAAAGATTGCCAGACTTTCTTTTTAAACAGTTTTCTTTTGACCTAAAGTGACTGTGACATCAGGAAGTTTGCTACAGAGGCAGAGTACGAAGCAGTTCTAAAAAAATCCACACCCTTGGTGGTTTTTTTTCACTGGTCCAGGTTAATTGTTTAACCCATCTGTCTTCACAACAAAGTGTACAGATTTCACAAGTGTAGTTCAATTGACACCCCAGACACCCCAATGCAGGTGTCTGGATTATCCTCTTACAGCTTATACTTCTTGCAAGCAGACGACATATTAGCACTTTTAATGCTAAAACAAGCTAAAAGACGTTGTTACTATCTATTTTGCTTGGAAGAGCTGGATTTGAGAGGTAGTGGATGTATTCCAAATTGATTATGATCAGGCAATGTATTTAAAAAAGACAGGGAAGTTTCAGATCATAAAATATTTCTAAATCTGTGGCAAATTGGATACAAAGTTCATTAATACATAAGAAATGGAATCAAAACCAAAAGGTGTGCCATTACACATTTGCCTCATGGTCCCAACGAGAGATAGAATTAGTAAAATCAATAGGTCAGTGTGTGATGATACATATTAACCTTGTGATCCCACTGAGGGCAGAAGTAGTATATCAATAGTGTTGATGCATGATGATACATATTAACCTTGTGGCCCCACCAAGGGCAGAAGTAGTAAATCCATAGTATTGATGCATGATGATACATTTTAACCTTGTGGCCCCACCAAAGGGCAGAAGCAGTAAAATCCATACGGTCAATGTGTGATAATACATATTAGACTTGCGGCAAGACAGAAGGCAGAAGTAATAAAATCCATAGGGTCAGTATGTGATGATTCATTTTAGCCTCAGGCCACACTGAAGGGCAGAAGTAATAAAATCCATAGGATTGGTGTATGATGTTATATTTGGAAGATGAAGTGAATTGGTTTATGCAAATATAAATGTAGAAAAAAGCTTTAACTAAAAATTTTAACCAAAATGTGTTATCATCATAATTCTTGATCCAACTGCCCCACCCAGGGGCAGAATCCAGGGGTAGAAGTTACGCTGAGAGATGATATTTCAAATATGAAGTGAACTGGGTATGGGGTTATGGAAATTAAGTGATGAAAAAAACTTTACCAGAATGTGTCCCCAATATATTTCTTAACAGCACACAGAGGCACAACCAGGAGCAGAGTGGCAGTGAGAGAAGAGAAATATGTGATATTATATTCCAAACAAGAACATGTGAAGGATCTGCAAATAATTTTTATTGTTAATTTTTTAAAACTAAAACCATGGTGTTTTAATACTACTTTTTCATCAGACATTATAGAGTATTTATGATACTATATTTCAAATATGAAGTGAATCAAGTTTAGGTTATGGAAATGCAAGTGATGAAAAACAAATGACAAAATAAAACTTTAACCAAAATGTGAAGCCAATATATTTCATGGCCCATGGCCCCACCAAGGGGATGAACCCAAGGGTAGGAGTGGTCCTGAGAGAAGGGGAGTATGTGATGATGTTATATTCCAAACGTGAAGTGAATTGGTGATTGGGTTATAGAAATTAAGTGATGAAAACAAACTTTAACCAAATGCTTGAACAAAAATGTGTCCCAATTATAATTTCTGACACTTGTCCCCACCCAGGGGCAGAACCCAGGTGCAGGAGTGGTACTAAGGGAAGAAGAGAATGTGATGATATTATATTTCAAATATGAAGTTAATTAGGTATAGGGTTACTGAGAGAGAAATGCTAGAAAAAATATTTTACCAAAACTGTCCACAGACACACCCACCCACACAGGAACAAACCATATGCAGGGCTTTACAAACTGTATAAATGTCAGCTTGCCCAGGCAAGCTTAACTTGCCCTTGACAGATTTGAGCTTGCCCCAAAATATGATAACAAAATATCACAACTAAAGTAAAAATATATGGTAAAATAAAATACAGGATACTTTAAGGAAATTGCATTATATTTATTTTACAACAGAGAACTTTTGTTTTCTTTTTGTCTTTGTTTGCACCTTAAAACCATACGTCAATAATTAAAGTTATCAAAAAAAGGTATATGTAAATAATACATGTAGATAGATATGGAGATGAGGAAAAAAAAGGAAGGATTAGTGCAGGTAAAGTTAGAAGAGCAAAGACAGACATATACATATACTGTAGTATCATCAATTTTCGTGGTTTTCGTTGTTGGCCCAAATTACGAATTTAAATCCCCAACGAAAAATGAGCCACAGATGATGATGATCCACGCCCCCCCCCCCCCCCCCGTTTTCTTACAGTGTCTACTAGTATGTGATAAATAAATGTCAATACTGTAATCTGGTAATTAAATATTAGCTTTTACATGTGTTTGTTTAATGTTTTTATTTTAACCCTTTGAAACAAGAATTATAAATCATTTTATATTGTTTCAATGCACACATATCGATAAGGTACCCGATAGCTGTAATTTTACACTCACTGCCGTAAATCTATATGTGAGATAAGGATAGAGAGAAACGAGAAAAAGCATAAGGTATTCAAAAACAATAGTAATACTGAAAATGGAAGAAAGAATAATACAAAATAACAGTATATGAAAATTAAATTTAATACTTATTCAAATCAATTTAAATCCTCTTGAAAGCACATTTCATTTTATCTATGCATTTTTAATCCAAAAGAAGAACAATCCTGTAAAATACTATAACTATTAATGAAACACTATGTATATACACTAATTACAGCAGAGTATTAAAGCTCACACTTCACAGATTTTCAGACAAAGCCACTATATCAACATCATGTCAATCAAGTCTCATGGTACACACGAATGCTTCTCAGGTAAATAATCCCCAAATTGCTGAATTAAACAAGTCCAGCTTTCTCAAAACCACTGATAATTAGCTCTGATCTTTTACTCATTGTTGCGTGAGCTGCAATTATCCATTCAGCGTGAATTGGCTTGATTAATGAGGTTGCAAGGTTCACTAATACTGTGCACTGATCGTCACCAGTAACATCTTCTTTTTCCATAATGGCGTCCATGACCTGTTTAGCATACCAATCGTGGAAGTGTGACTTTAATTGTTCTTTGCACTCTTTATTTATTGTCAAGTCTAGTGGTTGAAGTCTGTCTGTACACGAGGCAGGCACAAACAAAGGAGTGATTCCACTGTCTTTCAATTTACTTAGCATCTTTGCACTTTGGTGGGCTCTAAACGCGTCGGCTACTCTGATGTACTCAGACAAAAACATGGTGTAAGGGATTAATCTTGACGGGTGTTTTATTTGTGCTACTACAGGTGGTAGTATTGTTTTAGTGCTGTTGACTGCGTCGGCTTCGACTGATGTTATTCACTCGGTAATTACTGAACTTGTCAGGTCTTTGATTTGTGCTCATACAGGTGGTAGTATTGTTTTAAACATTAAAGTGACCGCCGTTTGTGTCGGCATAGTTTTATTCTTTTGTATTCTTTCTTTGGGTATTTGTAGAGGCTAAACCATGAAATTAAATACTTATTAATATGCAAACTTTGACAGGCAAAACCACGAATTTAAGTACCCACGAAAATGCCTTTTTTTACAAAACCACGAAAATTGAGCCCCACGAAAATAAATGATACTACAGGATAAGAATAGACAGATAAATGGATAGATAGATACGAGTTTTGGAAATAGCTAGATTTTTAAGAGAGAGAGAGATGTTGAGGTAAAACAAGTGCTGCACCTCTGCCCATCCCAACATAGTTGTAAATACTACTGTATAAGTGATTCTCTCTTATAAAATACTCTACATCCATCCCTGGTGAAAAAAAAGTGATGAATGAGATCTAAACCTACTTGGAATCTATGGCCATCCTCTCATCTTCCTCCTGCTTTTCACTGAGTTCTCTAAGCGCAGCAAGGAGTCTTTGATTCTGGTCTTGAAGCTCATCAAGATTTCTGAAAGTGACAAGTTTGCCACTGATGACTTCTGATGAACTGGAGACCTCTAAGACAGCAGTCTCATCTCTTACCATACGGCCACCTCGCAGTTCTTCAACCTCCTTGACAAGGTACTTCACCTGTTGCAGATGACAATCAAAACCATGTCAAAGTTGATCTAGTGAAGGAAAAATTTGACAACAAAGGCTCGATACAATTAAACTCAGAAACAGAAACAAACAAATGTTACATTTTCTCAATATTGGATACAACAACACTATATAGTATGCAATATTTAAAGGAAGTGGAATAAAACTGTGCAGCAAAATATGGGAAAAGACTGATCTAGATTATGCAAATGCAGGACTTCAGAAAACATCTTTCAACCTTATCAACTTATGTTTAAAAAGCATATTATGTCTCTACAAGAGTGAAAGTGTTAAGGTACAGAACCTACAAACACAGCTAGAGCTACAGAAATTCTATGGCAAAATATGGCTAATCCACATGCTTTTTATTATGTAATATCCAACTCCCACCAACCCCCACCACCCAGCATACAACTTCACCCGTATCCGGCATCCATGGCCCAAGGGTCATAAACCAAAAATGTTAAAATATACTATGTGACTTGCAGCTGCCTGTATAAAGTTTCATCAAAAAATATTCAAAAATGTTACTGTACTTTAAATTTGTGTACATGTGACTTTCGACTACCTTCCACAGACCCAAGATGAGGAATTAAACTAGTATACTCTTTTGCAGAGGGTCATCATAAGGGCAACTTGTAAACAATGTTTGGTGAATGTTCACCCAGTGGTTTAGGGGGAGATATAGCTATGGACTGACAGATGGATGGTATCACAACACTTCTAATGCTCAAGCATAGAGTTCACAATGTGTAAGTATGCCTCGACAGGGTTAAAGGGGTACAGACGACAGGACTAGATAAGACTTACACAATGTGTAAGTATGCCTTGACAGGGTGTAATGGGGTATAGACAACACAATGTGTAAGTATGCCTTGACAGGGTGTAATGGGGTACAGACAACACAATGTGTAAGTATGCCTTGACAGGAAGTTAAGGGGTACAGACAACACAATGTGTAAGTATGCCTTGACAGGGTGTAATGGGGTACAGACAACAGGACTAGATAAGACTTACACAATGTGTAAGTATGCCTTGACAGGGTGTAATGTGGTACAGACAACAGGACTAGACAAGACTTACACAATGTGTAAATATGCCTTGACAGGGTGTAATGTGGTACCAACAAGACAATGTGTAAGTATGCCTTGATAGGGAGTAATGGGGTACAGACAACAGGACTAGACAAGACTTACACAATGTGTAAGTATGCCTGAACTGGGTGTAATGGGGTACAGACAACAGGACTAGACAAGACTTACACAATGTGTAAGTATGCCTTGACAGAGTGTAATGTGGTACAGACAACACAATGTGTAAGTATGCCTTGACAGGGTGTAATGTGGTACAGACAACACATTGTGTAAGTATGCCTTGACAGGGTGTAATGGGGTACAAACAAGACAATGTGTAAGTATGCCTTGACAGGTTGTAATGGGGTACAGACAACAGGACTAGATAAGACTTACACAATGTGTAAATATGCCTTGAGAGGGTGTAATGGGGTACAGACAACACAATGTGTAAGCATGCCTTGACATGGAGTAATGGGGTACAGACAACAGGACTAGACAAGACTTATACAATGTGTAAGTATGCCTTGACAGGGTGTAATGGGGTACACAACAACAGGACTAGACAAGACCATAAAGTTTAAGTAAAAAGGGACAGGGGTAATAGTGTAGATAATACCTAACAGGTGCAAATGGGTGTAATTAAACTTGTAAATAAAGGTAAGAGAATACAGAAGGGATGTACTGGGTGTACAGTGGAGTAGGAAAGACCTGGCAGGTATAGCTGTACAGGAGAGATGAAAGCTTCCCATCATGAAAATTAGAAAGACATCCTCTGATGGATGTAAAATTGATCAATTAAGACTTGAATGATTCTAGAGTGTTAAAAAACACATGATATTATAATTAGTAAATAAAAGAATGAATGCCTACCTGGTTGGCAAGGTCTTGGCACTGCTGCTGTAGTTTTTTGTTCTCCCGTACAAGATGATTTGCTTTTCTGTAGTTCTCATCTGCCTCTCCTCGCAAATTCTGGCACTCCTGTGAAAAGAGAATAGTAAGTTTACAGTCATTATATTTACATATCATATTCATTGGGTTAGAATGTTCTTGATGCAAAAAAAAGAATGATTTCATTAAAAGAAGAGCCTAGACTGGTACATTTGTACCTTTGCTGTGAAATATCACACTCCTATTTTAATGACTTTTTTTCAATTAGTAACTTCAAACATACAGTACTCACTCACTTTAATAATGTTCATGGTACTGACTAAGAAGTGAGATTACCTTATACTGAAGTATTTTATACTTAGTATTACTATTATATTCAATGGAATCCATGACCATACCCACTTTATAAAGGGTTATGACTTACAGTGATGGAGTACTGAAGTTGCTTGAATTACTTATTTTATATTCTGGCACCAAAAAGATGAATACACAAATCCACATTCAAGTTTTATCTGAGTCGGCAGAATTAACCAGTTTGATATGGCTTATGAATACATCAAAGCCATATGAACAGGTTGGATTATGAATACATCAAGGCTATATGAACAAGATGGACTATGAATACATCAAGGCCATATGAACAAGATGGATTATGAATACATCAAAGCCATATGAACAAGATGGTATATGAATACATCAAAGCCATATGAACAAGATGGAATATGAATACATCAAGGCCATATGAACAAGATGGATTATGAATACATCAAGGCCATATGAACAAGATGGATTATGAATACATCAAAGCCATATGAACAAGATGGTATATGAATACATCAAAGCCATATGAACAAGATGGAATATGAATACATAAAAGCCATATGAACAAGATGGTATATGAATGCATCAAGGCCATATGAACAAGATGGAATATGAATCCATCAAGGCCATATGAACAAGATGGTATATGAATACATCAAAGCCATATGAACAAGATGGTATATGAATACATAAGCCCATATGAACAAGATGGAATATGAATGCATCAAGGCCATATGAACAAGATATATTCATACATCATATGAGATGCGTTATTTATCCTTACTCAGAAAATGTACATAATAATGTATTTATATCTTTCTTCCTGCCCCCACTTTTCATATCTTTTAAAAATACACTTCAAACAGAATTCCAAGCACATTGATTCGCAAAAGCTCAATAAGTGCATCTAAAAAGATACATGTGCAGACGTCTGTGAAAACACTTCAGTTTTGCCTGCTGATGTGATGCACACATCATTAAAAACTTATTTATCCCTTTGAAGTTTTTTAAGCGAAAGATGGAGCCAGGAAAGTGGAAACATCAAGTGCAAGGACTGTGTGCTTCTTCAAAAATAAATATACCACATACATTAAAAATAACATGGCTGTTGAAGTGCTAGTAAAAAATAATTTGATATACCAATACTGCTGGTATATCAAACCATGATTTGCCCATGGCATGTGAATACACATATAATTATGATTTCAACAGTAGACTATGGCTTCTATAATCTCTAGATCAGTGATAAATTTCCACTTATTAATCATTAAGAAAATAAGAAAATAATGAGAAAAAATATTCATAATCCCCATTTTCTAAATTAATTGAACATGTTAAACAATTTCATCAAAATCTCCTCTGCATTCCTTGCTCTCTCTCTCTCTCTCATGCCATAATGACCAAAAATATGTGGAAATCTGTGGAGCAAGAACCTGAGTCATTATAATGGTATATGTACACATTGTGTGGGATTTTTCTAGTGCTACATGATACCAATAAAAAAACAAGAACAAATACTCATACTTCATGTTTAATCAACATTTTCAAAATGAATAAAGCATGTTACACAATTTCATCGAAATTTCCTCTGCTTTCCCTGTTCACTCTCTCTCTCATAAGGAACACAAATATGTTGAAATCTATGGAGTGAGAGTGTGTAAAAACAGAATTTGAATTGGATGAAAACCTTGAACTTCAACTTGCATCAGTACCCTAAAAGAACCTAAGTTCTTATAATGGTATGTGTACACTTTCCTTGGGATTTTTCTAGTTTTACTTGATACCAATGATACAAAGTTGCAAAAGCCTGTCAAGACAATAGGGAATGCTGTAAATTCCTTGAATAGGTGGCACACAACTACTGTAATCTATTTCAGGTTTTGTTGTTTTTTGCTTTTTAACCTATAACAAGGATCTAAAACAGATCATTTTTAAAATATTTAAATGACAAAAGGCCTTGCTCTCTCTCTGTCTCTGCCTCCCTGTTGGTTGGTCAGTTGGCCTGTCAGTTCTATCTCAGTGGATCATGATCTCTCTATCTCTCTCTCTGGACCTATGATGCTAAAACCAACCAATAAAGAGTGAAAGATATATAGAGAGAGAGGATAAAATGGAATCATATGGAGATGCCAGAAATTTTTTGAAGAGGGGGAGGTCCACCACACCTACCTCCAGAGGAAGAGGGGGGAGCGAGAGTAAACTAGGCCAAATGGTAGCTGATGGGTGTCAACATTATCAAACGGTGTTGAAACACCCAATTTAAAACAAGCATTTAATGATTCTGTATCACTTCTTTGACAATAAATGTATAAGGTATCTGCATACATAACTGTTGTTCAGCTGGTAAATATTCCTCTTTGTTTCGTATTAGTCACCTTCAACAATGCCTTTGCAAACTAAAAATAATTTACTGGCCCACACATACACACATATAATCAGTTTATTTACTGTTTCAGATGTTATCCCACAGGCCTTTAAAACCCTATCACTGTAGTAAGAAAATGTCAGAATATCTTAGAAATAAATGGAAAACAAAATCCTTTATATATATGTGAGTGTGTGTGTGTGTATATATATATATATATATATATATATATATATATATATATATATATATATATATATATATATATATATAAAATCCAAATTATATATCAGGATTTTGTTTTGTTTCTTTCAGAGATATTCTGACATTTTCTTACTACAATCATAGAGTTTCAAAGTTTGTGGTTATCCTATTCCTTGGAGTAGTGTGAATTTTGCTTTGATAACTCCTTTCACAATCAGCTGTTTATAATGGCAGAACCACTGCAATTATGGCCAGTCTGAATAGATTCATGCATGTTTTTCCTTGGATATTTCTGTCGATGTATCAGATTTTCTGCAAGACCTCAACTGTAGTAAATGACATCATGCTGGTTATTTCTGTATCACCACTTTCTGCACTATGTTCGGTTGGCAGCAAGCCATCAGATATTTCATCCTCTCAAGTTTCGTCCTTAACAGATGATCCTTCCGTCTTGCTGACTTTCCTAAAGAAATCAGTTATCTTTTGTTTCAACATGACACACTGCTGCTGTGCTTTAGACATTTCCCTAATGGCTGATTGATGGATCAATTTACTATACCGCTCCAGGAAACAATTCAATCAGAATACCTCCATAGTTTCTGCAATACTCCAACAGATCTCCATTATAAAGGTGCTTGTATTTAAACAATATTCTCCATAGGTATAGGATTAATTGAGATCTTTGGAGAAAAGGCAAAAAAGACGATCTGATCAACCTAAATATATAAAAAAACAATTTGTAAAATCACGCATTGGGTACGTGAAATCGCAGGAACCACGGATAATTTGCGCAATCTCCCCCCCCCCCCCTGGGTTTTAAAAGTTGTGTGACTCTCGATCATTTCTGCGAGAAACCCATGATCCTGCAGACTGGCAGCATCTCTGATCATATGGTTAGTAGCAATGGTAAATCATACATAATAATGAATTGGAGCAAATGCAATGTTTGAATTGCCTCCCGTTTGTTTGTTAATTCTACTGTCCTAGTACCATTCGCACACTCTGGTAATCAAATAGCCATGCTTTCAATGTCCGAGATGCTAGCCATGCACTGTCTGCAGAGCTATACTATATTTAAACCAACTTTCAAGTTTGAATCCAAAGCATCTCTTTTTTTTATTTAATCAATATGAATGAAAATAGCTCAGAAAAAGAAGCAATGCAACAATTTCCAAAAAGATTGTACAACACTAGCTGCAGAACTACATTTTGTAGCAGACACACTTGACAGTGATGTGAAGAGGTAACTCCTTCTGTCAATAAACAGCTTCTTGTAGTCACTTTTAACTCCATTGGAAATGTATGTACATGTATTTCTATGTGGTATAAATAAAATATATGTGTTGTATGTATGCTGAATCTTTGATATATACTTGTGGTACAGATTAGAATCCTGGTTGGAACCAATTATAACTCTCTAATATATATATATATATCCATCCATAATGTGTAAAGTAGGTATGGTCTGAATTTATTGCTTGAACACAGATATCACAGTCTACTGATCAACTGCTATAAACTAACCTATTGACATTTGTTCATTAAATAATGTTTACTGGCAATCCTAGTGGACCACTGACCAATTAGACTGTGAGCCAACCGATGGTTTTTATGCAATTAAATTTGTAACACTTGATTCACAAATTCCAAGCACAAGTTTCACAAAAACCATGCTTGTTTGTCGAAGTCCTTAATGACTGAATTTGACACCTGGACATTTCTCCCTACATAACATGCAATAATTCATCTTGCTATAACTTTTCTATCTTTTTGCCCAATTCAAATAAAATTGTCCTTAGTAATTCAATAATGCAGTTAAAGTATGCAAATTTTTACAAAAAAATCTTGAATTCTAAATAAGTTGCTTTGCTAATGAGAAGGTGAAGTATATTTGAATGGTCAATTATTCAGATGCCTGGCTAGTACATCAGTAATGAGCTCACACCCCACCTTAGCAGATCTGGGTATAAGACCTGGTTCCAACATGTGCAAGGATCACCCATCCTAGTTTGGTGAATTTCTCTGGTTTCCTCTACCTCCAAGACCATATTATGCCAACATCTTAGATATCAACACTGTATAAGCTGACAGAACTTATGGTGCAATTGACATTCAATAAATAAGTTTTAGTCAAAAACTAGTGACAACAGATTCTTCTTGTAAATATCCAATGCATGTAAGAGCAAACTGCTTTTATTCAAGAGTCTAGTTCCTTTAAATGTTGGTTCTGAGCACTTGACATGAGCATTTAACAGTAAAATGGATGTGACTTAAGAACACAGTATCAGAACCTGTGCACCCGTGTTATTTTCATTGTAATCTGTGTGCCTATTTAGTATCAGAACCTGTGCACCTGTGTTATTTTCATGGTAATCTGTGTGCCTATTTAGTATCAGAACCTGTGCACCTGTGTTATTTTCATAGTAATCTGTGTGCCTGTTTTGTCTCATTTTAGTACACTGTGTGCCTGATTTGACTTACTTCTGGTAATTGTTTGCAACTCCTTGTTATTTCTATTCCTACAGATTGTCAAAAATACTGAAAAAAGTCAAACCCAAAAACAAAAAGAAGAATCCTGGTGGACATATTCTAATACTGTGAAGAATGCTCTAAGATGTTTTAATTGCTCTATTACATTCCACATACCAGCCTAGCATCATCCAGCTGCCGTGTCATCTGCTCGATGGTCTGAAGGGCTGTCTCATAGTCATCTCTCTGTTTCTTTAGAATGGGTGCTTTCTCTTCAATTTCCTACAGAAAAAAAAAAAGAATGTGTTCTCTAAAACAGCATGTCTCACCCACAACAAGCCTTATGATGTCTTAACATCATTATATACTTTAAACCAAATCCAATTCATTCTCCATTAAAGTAATTAATCAATATTTTTCATATTCTAAGTAAATATGGTCATGTTACAGCCAAACAGTTGCAGGTACCAATGTTAACCAAGTGACATTGAAATATTTCATTTACAGAAAACATGGCATACAGAGATACCAATGGAAAGGAAATCAAAATCATCATATTTCTTATTTTATAATAAATTTTCGATGAGATACTGATGTTGGCAGCAGAACAGCCAATGCAGATAGTAGAGAGGATAGTGGTTATCAAAAGAGTGACAATCTTGGTTTCAATTTCACTAAATAGAAAATGAAATCACAGAAAGTTCTTTTTGTAAATAATGTAACTCTGAGAATACTTACCCAATCACATTAACATTGGGGAAAATGTTTTGGTACCTCTTGAATCCAGCAATCGCAAAAAGACAAAACATTTGTCTTTCCCGTCGATATAACATATACACAAAGGGAATAAACTCTTACCTATTACCTCCCCTGCAAACCATTAGGTGCCTACAGTTGTTTACTCAGTTTTAGCTTCAGCAATACATCAACCAGGTTGCTTGCATTTGCAGGTAGTTGTGGGAGGGTTTAATAGTAATGTGATTAGGTAAGTATTCTCAGAGAAACATAAGTTCCTAAAAAATGTACTTTCCCTTTTGAAAGCATTCCCCAATCACATGAACATTAGGAGAAAGGTAATAGGAGGAGGAAATGCTGAGCATCCTAGCTCTACCATTGTCCTCCTCGGAGGGAAAAACTGTACTCGTTATATGAGGATAAACTGCGCTTATTACATGAGACCAGCAAAACTGACAGTCACATAACCACTGTACCCAGCTAAGAGAAAGAAAACTAAAAGTCTTTTCTTACAGAGTAAAAATTCCAGGAAAATCCAGTGAAAAGCACTGTTCTACATCAGTGGTAAGGTTGTGCTGACTTCAACTGGTCTGGTGATGGTCTGGGCTGCAGCTACCGGACAAACCAAATTCAATTCTCGTCTCTGTGAAACAAGATCAAGCTGATAAAAGCTAGAATGTTGACTGTGTTTGCCAACCAATGGCTTCTATTATGTCTCGCATCAAATTGTTTGAACACAAGCCTTGCAGAAATAGCTCTGATTTCATGGTCTGAAATGTTCATGAGGTGTATCTGATCTTTTGAGATCTCAGAGTATGCCAAATGTATTACCCCCTTAAGCCATGATGCAAGGGTTTGAGTGGTTATTTCCTCTTTCCCTGATTACACCAGAAGAAAGAGGCATTGTTGGGCCCCACGATACTTCTCCATCCACTTTAAGCAGTGTTGGAGGACATGGACTAGGTCCTGCATTGCTGC
This sequence comes from Margaritifera margaritifera, assembly GCA_029931535.1. NCBI lineage: Eukaryota > Metazoa > Mollusca > Bivalvia > Unionida > Margaritiferidae > Margaritifera > Margaritifera margaritifera. Next base: position 6,376,462 of record JAQPZY010001642.1, read on the forward strand.
CACTCTAGTCTTATCAAGGAGGAGAGTAGACGGATGACCACTTTTTAACTGCCAGCCGATGGCAACCTGTTCTTTGTAACAAAACCTGTTTATGTCATTAGGACCATGGAACCATCTGATCTGAAGTGGAGACAGTTTGGGTCCACTGAAAAGGGGATGCAACTCACTCAACCTGCATGCCGAAGTTAGGACTATCAGAAAAACATGTTTTGTATTATAGCAGTCTGAATGAGTTCATGGAGCAGTAGCCTTTGATATTAATTGGGGCTAACTTTTTCTCCTCAAAAGTCAGAGAAAAAAATTAGCCAATTATAGGATTGAGGCACTCAACGGGAAGATGCTGTTGACATTGCACCAGTCTCGGAACACCTGCCACTTTCCCTCATACACCTTCAAAGTGAAAGGCCTTCTAGCTCATGAGATTCTCTCCAGGACAAAAGGCTCAAATTATTTTATTTGCAGGACTCTCCTGACAAGAGCCAGATGTGAAGGAGCAGCATGTCCAAGATGAAACACCTATGACCATGGTTGTTTGAGCAGGTTGTGTCTTGGGCAGATTTTCCTTGGAAGGTATACCACTAGATTAAGCAGACTGTTCACTCAGGATTTGTCCCACCTTAGAAAGGCTATCAGAATAAATTTGCATTTGTGACTCTTCATTTTCTGAATTGTTTTGGTACTAGGACTGGGGGTAGGGGGAAGGGGGGGTAGGCATAGGCCCACAACCCCTCCCAACTGACTGAAAGTGCATCCACAGCCCAGGCTTCTGGTTCTGGGACTGGAGAGATGAAGGTGGGCAGTTTTGATTCCACCTCATCACAAACGGTTCTCTAAGTGGACATCCCTAAAATTCGCAAATCCACTGAAAGATCAAAAGATGGACGGACCATTGTGTGGGAAGGGTCTGGCCCCTTCTTGACAATGAATCGGCTACAACACTGAGTCTGCTGGGGATACGTCTGATTTTGACCATTATATTCATTTATGCACAGCAGCTCAGAAAGTCCCAAATCAGAACACATAGGTTTGGTGATTTAAACCCCAGTCTGAGAAGGTAAGCCACCATCACTGAGTTGTCCATCATAATAAGAACTACCTTTCTAAATAATTAATCATTCCAGAAATTAAACACATTTAGTATGGCATTCATTTTAGAAAGCTGATACGAAGAGGTAAATTTTCTGGCCCCCATTCGCCACTGACTGTGGTGAAGCTGGACAACAGGTGGGCTCCCCACCCATATGAACTGACATCTGTGCAGATCATAAGCTCTGGGTGGGGATTTTTTCCAAGGAATTCCTGCCATGAGCCATCATTTGTTGCATCACTGATGCAGGAAAGATACCATTTCATTAGAGATCATGATTTGTTGATCCGGTGAATGGGAAAATGGTGTCACTGGGCCAGCAGAGCCATATGCAAAGGGCGCATTAACAGGCAGCCAAGAAGAATCAAATCCAACACCGCATTGAGGTCACACAGGAGTTGAAGAAACTCTTGCAACAATCCATTCCCTGTTGGAAAAACGATTCTCTGAGTTCAACAATCTGCATTGCACGTACATGAAAGAGGCAAACAAGGTTGAGGTTTGTAAAAAACAATCCATGCCCAGGTGGACAAAATGCTGGGATGGACTGAGGTTTTACTAGTCCCAATTGACTAGAAACCCTAACTGACTAAAAACGGACAGAAGGTCATTTATGCCACAGACCAAAGATCAACTTACAATGTATTTTTGGAGGATGTCATCGCTGTTGACGAGGTCAACCAGAAGAGATGGACAACACAGTTGATGACCATGGTGAATGCCCATGTGCTGATGGTGAGACCAAATGGGAGAGCACAAAATTGGTAAATAGTTCCTTGGAATCCAAAACAAAGGAACTTATGCAATGATGTGTGTATAGGGACATGAAAGAATGCATTAGTTAGGTCTAAACTGACCACAAATCCATCCCATCTTACAGAAAGTCTGACTGACCATTGGCCTTGGGCACTAGAAACAGCCTGGAGTACTGGCCTGAGATTTCCATTGGCCTTGGGCACTGAAAACAGCCTGGAGTAAAACCCCAGAGAGTTCAGCTTTCGAACTATCTCCACTGCTTGTCAAGTAACAATCAGATCTCCTTCTGCAAAATTACCACAATCTCCTGATTGGTCGGCAAGTCCATTATAGAAGGTGATGTTAAAAAGGGTTTGGGTTGTATAAATGAATCCCTCTGAAACAACTCGGATCACCCATTTATCTTCCGGAAAAATAAATCCACATGCCATGAAAATGAATGAGTCTGCCAACCATCGGCAGGCTGTCTGAGAGTGGTTGGGTTGGCAAGTCAACAACAGTTGTTAGGAGGCTTGGGAAAGGAGAAACCTTGTTTCTTATCTCCTTTATTAAATTGCCTCCAGAACTGAGGGGCTTGTTACTGCCTGAAGTTCGACTGAGGTCAAAATTGTTGCCTTTGTGTTGTGTTCTGCCTATTATCCTTTTGCCGATGATCATCTCTCCTTGGCAGTTGAGACTGACTCATCCTGAAAGCCAGTGCAGGTGGCAAGGTAAGATGGAGGCAGTTCTTGTGATGCCTTCTTCCTCTATTCTACCTCCAAACAGCCAGAATCGAAGCATGATGTGGCTTTAACAGGCATCTCATCTTACCAGATCTTGATTTGCTGAAGCGTGTGCCTGTTAATAATGTTGGTGATCCTTACCATGGACTCTCATGCATGGTCAGCACCTGATTTTTCAGTCAGCCAAAAGATCAACAGAGCTGCCAGGTCTAGCATAGGCAAAGTAGCGACAATGTTTTGTACTAACTTGGAGGTGGCATATGTAGGACATTCTTATCCAACTTATAAAACAGTGGGTTGGTCATATTCACTGCTGCAATGTTCTTATAAAAGGATAGTAGCTCGGTGCTAAACATCAAAGAGTGCAAATTATACCAGTGAGATGAAGATGATGTAGGTAGCTCGCTTTTGACAAAGACAGCTTCAGAGTTGCCGTGATCCAATATTTTGTCTGTCAGGCAGTTGGATATTTCCTTGACCTTCACCGACTAAGGAAGTAGGCATAAAGATAGCCGATAAACCAATCATGCCAATATTCCCGGAACCGTACAACAAAAAATGGTCCAAAATACTTATAGAGGAAGCAAACAGGAAGCAAGCACTTGAAAATGGAAATCTTCAAGGATTTCAAGGCCTTGAATTTGAACAACCAAATTCCAAGACTTTTAAGGTTTTCAAGAAAGTGTATGGTTCATAATGAAGCCACACTGTTGCTAGGGAAGCCACTCCAAACATAATTTTGACAGAGCATGTTCTAACAAACATTCACAAAAAGGTCTGATAAAAACTGGCTCAGCTGTTCAGGAGAAGAAATTTAAAATAAGGTTTTCCATATGATTGCAATGGAAGCCACACCTATACTAGGAGAACCACCCCAGATAAAATTTTTATAAAGCATGGCCTAAGAAACATTCCTACCAAGTTTGATCAAAACTGGCTCAGTCGTTCTAGAGAAGAAGCTGCAAATGTTTTCCAACTGGTTGCTAAGGAAACACACAGTTGTTAAGGAAGTCACCCTGGATATAATTCTGATACAGCGTGTCCTAACAAACATTCCTAATGAAATTATCAAAACTGGCTCAGCCATTCTGGAGAAGAAGTTGAAAACAGGTGTGCCCTATGGTTGCTATAGAAGCCATACCATTTCTAGGGGAGCCACCCCATATACAACTTTGATAAAGCATATCCTAAGAAACATTCCTACCAAGTTCGATCAAAAATTGGCTCAGCTGTTCTAGAGAAGAAGTTGAAAATAGGTTTTCCAAGCCATTGCTTGGACAGTCACCCCAAAGAAAATTTTGCCAGGGCATATCCTGAGAAACATTCCTGACAAGTTTGATTCAAACTGGCCAAGCGGTTTTTGAGAGGTTGAAAATAGCATTGTGTATGGACAATACACGATGGACACAAGGCCAAAACCATAAGCTCACTTGGACTTACAGCCAGGTGAGCTAAAAATGACAAGAAAACTTCCAAGCATTGGAGGCTCTTTTAAAATTCTTTATGGGGGTCATATTTGTCGCTAACAGTTAAAAAACTCAACAATTTCATAATATAATGCAACCTCTCCTAAGCATCAATTGATAGGATGAAAAAGTTTGGCTGAGTAAAGGAGGATGCAGTTGAAATGAAAAAAAAAATCAGACCTTGATTGGATATGAGTGGTTGTTCTTTAAGAGAAGTGACCATCGTGGGAAGTTTTGTGTATTTTCACATTAAATCTTAACCTGTAGTATCTGGTCCAGATAGTGGTTCAGTCGTTTGTTTTCCTCTTTTTCCAGCATTAGGGCATCAGTGGCTTGAACATATTCATTGTATATCTGCAAAACAAAATGAACCGCACTGATCATAAATTTGATGCCATCCCAAACCCCAATATCATCTTTTACATATTTAAGTTTAAAAAATTTCAAGATATTTAATACAATGATTAATTTTCACTGGCCCATTGTCAGTTTTCCTTGTAAATGACATATCAGCTTGCATTAAGTAAAAATACCTATGTTAAACTAAACACATAATTTTCCCAAGTCAGAAATATAATGGTTTTTGAATTGCCAAGCCCCATTTTTATCAGTTACCAGCTGTAAGGCAATCAATGAACATTCCAATTCCAGCAAACTAATGATCGATCTAGTCCTGGGCTATATATAACTCATTCTAGAATCTCACAATGGTAACTTTTTATAATCTTGGGCTTCCAGCTAGATACACATATAGTTTTTATGTTGCAAAAATGGCTTCAGAGGAAAAGCTCAGACCTACCTGTGTAAGAGACATTCCTGACTTTAGCATTTTACTGGTGGTGGCAGCTGTAGGGAACATGGATTCCACCTTCTCCTCACTTACACCTATAAACAGGTAGGTGGTATGGAGCAATGTGACAAATATAACAAAACCTAAGGAGGTTAATTACTTCATTATTCTTATATATGGGCATAATCGTAAAATGTACTTTTCGTTATATAAAGAGGCAGTATACTAATTTGAAAATAGTACCAAGAAATAGATTCATCAACAACAATTGTCATAATACATTGGGAGAACATCCATTACCTTGCAAATCCAGCACTACCAAGTGGTGAAAAAGATGCTAACTGTGTCTTTTGGCTTCTTTTAGCAATACAAGTGCTAAAATGTCTGCTTGCTGAGAAGGAAGTCAGATGACAGTGGTCTCTGCTTGAATAGAGGTCTTTGCAACAAAATCCGATAATTTATCAGCTACTACTGACCAGATGTGCACACTCTTCACGGAATGTAACTGCAGGAAAGGCTTGGAAGGGAGTGTCTGTATACTGACTGGGCAAGTATTATTGAAGAAATATATTATACTCCAAGAATAAGTTTCTACTTCAAATACCCGATAATAATATGGTCAGAGAACAGGTAAGAAAAGAAGGGAGTTACTTCCTATTACAGCAGAGTTGACTCTGGATCTGCTCTCCTAACATATGTGCAGCAGCTTTGAGTCTATTGAGTGAAATATGGGCTATAGTTAGCACAGATTAGTGAATGAACATGGACTTGAGAACAAATTTTCACTCTCACAAATCCAACAGAAGCAGAGTTATCCATGTCATGTCCAAGTGGCTGAGTAACCTGGGAAGGTAGTCAGTTGTGATGCTGATATAGGTCCCACCAGGAAAAATTGAGCCTTTAAGCTGAGCAGATAACCCAACAGATCCAAGGCAAAAAAGCCAGAGCAGAAATATGATCCCTTCCTCATAAGAGAAACCAAACCATTGTGGCAGAACTGCAGTTTGGGTTGACTGACAAGTCATAAATTTCATTGATTCTGCCTGCTAATGCTATGGTGACAAGGATGCAGGTTCTACATGAATGGTAAGTCAAGATGCTTTAGACAGTGGTTCAAAGGGTACCTTGTTCAATCACATCAAAACCCAAGGTAGGTTCAATTTCAGACAAACAGTCAAGGCCTTTGACAGAGACAAATAAAAATTGGCTAGGTCAGAGATGTCTTGTTCTGGCCAATGTCGTCTGTTCCACGATGGTGAAACGTGTGAGAGATCATTGATTGGCAGCACTTGACAGTAACCAGGGTTAACTTCTTCTTGAAAAGCTAAAGGAGGAAGTTAGCTATTTGGGGTAACAAGGTTCACAACACTGGAAGAAGACACTGCATTTTCCTTCATTTGCTTTCAAAGTGGTAGACCTTCTTGCCCAAATTCTGTCCATCACTTGTTTGCAGAAATGTTTCTTTCATATGAACCAAGCATGCATGTTTGGTATTTATGGATTGAGATGGAAAACCTGCATGGACAGTTGTGTCAGCAGGCTTTGAGAAGGAATCCAGGAATCTCTGCCACTAGTTTCAGGAGGTAACTAATCCAAAGATTTTCCCACTTGAGGGGAGCAATCAGGATTAATCTGCATTTCAATTTCATAGCCTTCTGAATGACCTTGAGAATCCAAGGACTTGGGGGAAGAATATATGCAACAAAACCATTCCAGATCAGAGAAAGGGAATAAACTGATCAGGTCTTTTGGTCTAAGAGCAGAGAGATGCGAGTTGGGAGCTTGGTATTCGACCTTGTTGTTAAAGGTCTGCTATGGGTCAACCCCAACAGGCGCCGATTCAACTGAAGACTTGGGGAGGGGGGGTCAATGGACCATTCTGGGTGAAACACTTCATTCTGTCAGGACAGTGAGTATACTTGGATGCTGAGCCTGACTAATGTGTGGCAGACTTGAATGGTGAATTGTTGATGATGATTCCACCTGAGAAAATCTCAAGCAAGAATGCAGAGATATGAAGACTTGGCTCCCCTTTGCCTTAGAAGGTTAAGCGATGACAGAGTTGTCAGAAGGAATCAGAATGCCCTTTCCAGATTGCATCTCCTGCCAAGATAGCAAAGCATTGGCTGTGGCATTTATCTCCAGGAGATTGGTATGCATGGACTGCTCCTGAAGGGACTAAATCCCACTCATGGAGAACAAGGGCAGGACACAGACACTCCAGCTAGTCATACTGGCATCCATATGAATCAAGATTTCTGGTGGCTGTTGATAAAACAGAATGCCTAACATAGGCTACAAGACATCCTCCCATTTTGCTGACAATGAGCTCATGCAGTCTGAAGCTTTGATTGTTTGACCTAGTTAGCAAAACTCTGGCAGACACTGAGATCAGACTATCAATGGGGGTCTCATGTGGCTCAAGGAAGGAAGATTTGCAGTCACATTGATTGGGGTTCCCAGGTTCATACTCAACTCTCCAAGAAGACAGAAGATCCCACGAAGGCAACCATCAATGCATAATCCTGAGGAAGGTGAATCCTATTCATAACGCTTGTAAACTGAATGTCTGGATGAGTGAAAATCTGAGACATGATAAACTCAGATTTGTCCTTGTCAAAAAGGAATCCAAGGTGTAACAAGAGAGGAAATAGGGATTACATGTCTTTGTACAAAAAGTTGCTCAGCTTGAGTTTTGGAGAATGTTATCCCGGTAGTGTAATGTCAGGGACACAGACCTGGAGGTGGAGACTCTGGGAGCGAGCCTCAGAAATGTCCAGGAAGACCTGTGAATGGGAATATTAAGGCGTTCATCTTGGAGGTCTAAGCTGACCATAGCAGGTGTTGTGGGTCGACCTCAGGGACTCTATCCTCAGCTTGGTGGCCCATGTATGTTAAGAGCATAATTACAGTGCATGTGTGTGTTAAGAATGTTGAGAAGGGATAAGGTCAGACTTCTATACATTGATTATCCACCCTGAAGTGTGAATGAGGGGAGGTTGTTCATGTCATGAACCTAAACAATACTTACCGAATGTTTTTGTAGTATGATGTCCAGGAACGCCACCATCTCTACAGAGGACATCCTGAACTCGGATATGACTTAGTCTAACATCTTATTGATGATCCAACGTCAACTTCTTGGTTAATGTCTTCTCAAATGCATGAATGATACTTTCAATGCATTTGGGAGGAAGACACCAAGTTGATTTGTGTTAAGGGTACCATACCTAGATGGGGAAAATGTTGGGAAGGGATAAGGTCCGACTTCTCTACAATGATTATCCACCACATAATGAGGGAAGTAAGGTTATTCATGTCGTGAACCAAAACCAAATTTACTGAAAACTTTTGTAGTGTGTCATCCAGAAACATTGCTGTCTCTACAGAGGACGTCCTGAAATCTTAGTGAAGGTCCAAGGGCTTTGAAGGGGGTGAAACGGAAGGGTGTGAAAATGGTACACTACCCCCCCCCAGTATGTGAAGCCAAGATATTTGCATGATGCCATATGAATCGGTATATGGAAGTATGCATCAGATATGTCAGGACTGATCGCATACTCATGAAAGACGAATGGACTTGCCATCTCCATCTTGAAATGGGGCAGAATAAATTGATTGAGTTTGCTTAAATCTAAGACAGGTCTCAATTTGCCATTGGACTTCATAACCAGAAATGTTCTGGAATAGAAGCCCTGTGTATGTAGTTTTTGTACTATCTCCACTGCCCACTTTACAAGCAAAACCTAGATGTCTTCTGTACAACATCCACCTTCATGGGATTGCTTGGGAGTTCCGTCATGAAGGTAGGACAATAAAAGTGGAGGGGGTCATTGGGATTGCAATACATAATTGTCATTTCTACTTGTCGACATATCGATGACAAAGCCTTTTGAGTCATTCTGATCATATGTGATTCCAATGCTTGCTTGAAATCGCCTGTGGTTTCTAGTGTAATCATAGATATGGTTATGTTCTGGTGCTGTTTTTTTTTGGGGGGGGGGGGGCATGGGGGCTGGAGAGGTTGTTTTTCTTTCAGGCTTTTTCGACACCACCCATCAGAGTAATCAACAATTCTACTGTATTCATTGATACAGTATGTTCTGGCACTGTTTCTGCATCTTCATGGGAATTGGAGAAGGTATCTTGACACCCCCCCCCCACCCCCCATGAGACTAATCAATGATTCCGAAATGGGATGCATGTTTAAAAATTCTTGCTCTGATCTACTGGAGTGTGCTTGTTTTTGCAGCCCTTGAGCTGCTTCTTGAAAATGTTGGACCAAGAATTTCCGACCAAAGTGCAAACGAGCAATTGTACATTGTAGACACATCATGAGTCAATTTCCCACGACCTTAAATCGTTTACACTTCTTGCACTTGGTTGTCACCTCTGTAATGAAGAATAGAAACAAACAAGTGCATACAACCAATATATATATATAAATCGTTGAAATAAATGTAAACTGCATTATTGAAACAACTTAGAAATGTCATAATTCGAAAAGTAGAGGACCCGAAAAATTTAACTGGTGAAATTGTATGTTAACAAAGGTATGCTAATTGCAACAATATAAATAAATTCACTGGAATTTACAAAAATGTTGTGTATACCATATAGAACATTTTGACTTACTATACCACTGAAATCAAAAAGTGGATGGTTGAATTTAAATACAGAATAAATTGGATTCCTGGAGGTCCATGTTTACAGCATTAAGCGAAAGTTGAAAACTGGTTACATCCAGGTATAACAGTAGCCCCCTAGTGGGTAGAAAGGGGAGTTAACCTGTAAAAGTTGCTTCCCTTTGTCTATATGATATATATAGACAGAAAGATGTTTTTCGTCTTTCAGAGAGGGCTGGATTTGGAGGTAGCAGCGAGTAATCCCCTAATGTTAATGTGATCAGATGATGTATTTGATGGAGAAACTGGGCCTGGCCAAAGAGTAAGATCTGGGGAAAGATTTCCCATTGGAAGTGGTTTAGTCCTTCCTATATTTCTGGTCCTTCTTGGAAAATGATGGCAATGTGCTACGTTGCAGGGCCTGCGAGTGGTTGCATCATTGGTGTCTGGTTTCCTGACTTCCTCAATGTGGTAGTGGAATAGGAGGTTGGATGACAAGGCTGAGATCTGAGGGGTGCCTTGTGGTGATCTATGAGCATTGTGGATATGGAATGCATGGAAGTAAACAGGATGCCTTCAACATTCCTAGGCCTGCAATATCTCTGTCAATGACAGGGCCTTCTGTGTGTTTTATAAAAGGATGGATTGAAGTTGGACAGGAGGCTTCATTGCAAATAAAAAAGCCTCTTGACGCTCAAGTCCTGAAGTTGTAACTATCTGAATGAAGCCCATTCTATCTTGGTTAAAAGGTCAATGGATACAGAATTCTATAAGTGGCCACTGATGGAGGAAGACAGAACCCTAAAGGCAGAAGCCAGAAAGACTTCTTCAACAGATGTGCAGAAGACTGAGTCTACCCAATTAGAGAAAAAGAAGATTGCAAATGTACATCATCAAATTTCAGAATTGTAGGGCAACAAGGAAGTCTCCTGAGATGGTACTGACAACAGGGTGGGGAAAGCATAAAGTTGGAATAATGAACAAGGCTGAGAATCTGTCCACATTGGCTTTGATCATCATCAAAAGTTTGAGATGGGTACTGGGATGCCGGGCAAGGTCTGAACAACACCCATATAAATCATGCAGGTGGAGTGATTATCCTGGTAAGCTTAAACCTTTACATGCCCCATATTTAATCCTGCCTATTATTACCTATAATTAATGAATGTAACAATGGCATATACAGGAAAAATCTGTCAAGGGTTGCGCTAGGCTTACAATGAAGTGGACATAAAGAAATGAAATAAATGGCACAGGAAATTACAAAAATTATCTAATTACTGAGAATAAATGCTCATTTACTTGGAATACTATGCAATAAAAGCCAAGTACTGAGATGTATTGTAAGTACTACTGACCACCACTGGAACAGATAATTAATATGGCACTGGGTAGCCTCTCACACAACTAAATATACAACTGAAATGCAAAATATTCATCTATGATACTGTCAGAGCAAAACTGATTGAATATACTTCCTCGTGGTGAGAACACTCCAAAGGATCAAACTTGTGAAAAGGCACAAAATGCTAGGTATTTTCAGAGACCATCCAAGGCTCCCAAATAGGAAGAAGCTACTTCTCCCTCCTGACAGAACAGGAAGAAGCCACTTCTTCCTCCTGGCAGAAGACCTGAATCATTTTTGATGATGATACCAATGTGATATATTGTAGTTTTTAATAATAATAACAAGAGTACTGTGAATGGGACAGTGTACATCCACCTGAAGTTTAATAGTCCTCTATGTAGGAACTAACAGAGCATGGTTAACTCTGGTGATCATTGACCAATAGGTCTCAATGACCTGGACCTTTGGTGAAGGTATGCTGCATTGAACTAATGTTACTGTACAGAAACGATTATTTTCTTATTAGGCTTACCATGACTATAACCTCTGACCTCAAGACGCCAGAATCTATAGGTTGCTTTATTACCCAAGAGCAAGCCATCCACAAAGTCTGGACTGAAAACTTACTCTAGAATAAAAGTTATTCTGCAACCCACCCACCCCACCCTTTTTTTAATAGCCACAATGACCTTGACCTTTCACCTTTTTACCTCAAAATCAACAGACCTATTCCATACTTTAAGTGCAAGCCCTCCACAAACTTTAGTCAAGGTTCAAGGTCCAGAAGTTATTATGCAAAAACCATTTTCCTTCTTTCAGTTAATGACCTTGGCATTTGACCTTTTGACCCCCAAATCAATAGATTTCTTCCTTCAAGCCATCTACAAAATTTAGTTAAGGTCTATAATGTATAAGTTATTGTGCAGAAACCATATTTCTTCTTCAGTCAGTGACCTTGACCTTTGACCTCTAAACTGATTGGGTTCTTCCTTACCCCAAGTGCACGCCAGCCACAAAGTTTGGTACCTGATGATGGTGGAGAACTAAAGTTATTGTGGAGACCCAGTCAGTGTCCCTGACCTTTTGAACACAAAATCAATAGGGTTCTTTCTTTTCCCAAGTGCAAGCCATCCACACTTTTGGTGACTGTTGATGGTGGAGAACTCGAGTTACTGTGTGGAACCATTTATCTTCTTTCAGTCAGTGACCTTGACCTTGGATCCCAAAATCGATAGATTTCTTCCTTACCCCAAGTGCAGGTACGTGCTGTAGAACTGAATTATGCAGATTAGAAAAAGACAGATGGAATGACAGGGTCATATTATAATACACTGCCAAAATGGTAAACATAAAAAAATGACCCGATGATAGATGAAATGCAAATGTGAATGGAATGTAAATGAATGCAAATGAAATAACGATTTGGTAAAATTATCCATTTCTGGGTCTGTTTGATTAGGTAATATATCTGAAGAAGAAGCTCTATATTATAGTTAAAGTATGCAATCATGTAAAGTTTTGCAAGCAAATCTTTGATTCAAGAAGTTCTGATGCTAAGAAGTAGAAGTCAATATGTTTAGTGTCATAACTTTCTTTAAATTAAAATAGAATATTAGCTCTAAAGAAAATTATGATTTTTGGAAGAAAGAAAAGAATAAACATATGAAACATTGGTCAAAAGGATCATACCCTTGGCTTTCATTGCCTCTAGAAGTTCATTGGCATTAACAAGCTCTTGTTCCAGCCTCTTGTTTTGTTCCTCTGCAAATAAATTCATAATATACATTCATCTGCAAATATATTCATAATATATATTTTCTGCAAATAAATTCATAATATATATTCATCTGCAGCAAGAGATTACCCTTCTCAATGTAACACTAATATAGCAATATAATTTCTACCTGTATGGTAAATGTACTAAGGCCAAGAACCTCAATACTTTGGGACTAAAGAAATGAGACTTTGATCAGACTAAAGAATCATGACCAAACAGTGCAAACTTTCCCCAATTTCAAATGCCTTCTCATGTACCACATCCTACTGAACAGGTAAAATTTGAAGTTAAATCTAGCTGATAGCACCAAATTTTTCTATTTTGTTTTTAAAAAATAAAAATAAAAGGAATTAAAAAAAGGATGTAAGTAACAGAGGTGTCAAAGACAAGCAAGTATCTAGCAGAATGAGCTACCACATTCACTTGAGTACAATACCAATCCATGTGCAAAAAGTACCATCTAGATCATCAGTCGCACAATGCACTGTAGATCTGGATGTATGCTGTTGAAACCACTTTTTAGAGTAAAATATCTTTCTTCAATAATACTTACCCAAACATAATATTTTAGAAGTACATCGACTACCAACCAAATCCAGCCCTCCCTAACCAAGCAAATCCATCACTCTCTAACCAAGAAAATCCAGCCCTCCCTAACTAAGAAAAAGTCACCTCATATATTGCCAAGTTGAAGCAAAAAAAAAAGTTTAAAAAATTCATCTGTTTGACGAGAGGGAAGATGGACGAGTGATCTTCCCTTGAATAAAGAGATTCGTGCCAAATGCCCAAATTCATCAATAACTACTAGAGCATATGAGCACACTCTTCCAAGCATGTTGTGAGGAGGGCTTGGGTAGGCATCTCCATATTATGATTGAGTAAGTGTTATCAAAGAAACACATTTTTTCCTAAAATTGTTATCTTCTTCAAATACATTACCCAATCAGAACACATCTGGAAAATAGGTAAGAGGTGGAGGGAGTTAAATCCCCTTAGCCCAGAGTTGGCCCTGGCTCTAGTCTCCTAATGTATATGAAACATCTTCAAGTCTCATGTGAGATATAGGCTACGGTTAACACATGGTCAATCCATGGCAGTTTAGAGAAAAAATTTCACTCCCACAAATCAGCAGATGTAGAGTAACCGACATCGTTATGAAGCTGATGAATGACCTGGAAAGGTAACCTACTTCCCACCAGGTAAAACTGAGCCGTTTTTTGGATTAAAAGTTCTCTGAGGTAAAAGCTGGAGAAGGTTGTCTCTGACCTGAATCCCACAGCTTGAATGAAGACAGCTAGAGAACAGTTACACTTAAATGCCATACTGGTGATGATTGCCCTAACCTCATGAGCCAATATGGGTAAGAAATTATTCTAGTCTTAGGCAAGTTCTTTACAGGCAGAGTGGATCCAGGATAACAGAGACTAAGTAGAAATATCGTCCCTTCTTTCTTTGAGTGGTAAGAACTACAAAGATCTCCTTCTTCTGATCATCTCAGTCCGCTTCATGTACCACTTCAAGGCCCTGACAGGGTTGTGTAGATGGCCTTGGGAAGGGTCAAAAGAAGAAAATGGTTTCAAGTGAAAACACTCATTTCCCATGAGCGGGAGCCTGTTTTTGGCCATGAAAGCATGAGACATCATGAAAGAACCCAAACCATCACAGCAGAAATGCAGATAGTTCGAATCAACCAATAAGGCATGAATCTCACTGATTCTGGCTGCTGTAACTAAGATAACTAGGAAGCAAGTCTTGTACTAAAGATGAGTCAGAGAGGCTCTAGACAGTGGTAGTCTTGTACTAAAGATGAGTCAGAGAGGCTCTAGACAGTGGTAGTCTTGTACTAACGATGAGTCAGAGAGGCTCTAGACAGTGGTAGAATTGTACTAAAGATGAGTCAGAGAGGCTCTAGACAGTGGTAGTCTTGTACTAAAGATGAGTCAGAGAGGCTCTAGACAGTGGTAGTCTTGTACTAAAGATGAGTCAGAGAGGCTCTAGACAGTGGTAGTCTTGTACTAAAGATGAGTCAGAGAGGCTCTAGACAGTGGTAGTCTTGTACTAACGATGAGTCAGAGAGGCTCTAGACAGTGGTAGTCTTGTACTAAAGATGAGTCAGAGAGGAACTAGACAGTGGTAGTCTTGTACTAACGATGAGTCAGAGAGGCTCTAGACAGTGGTAGTCTTGTACTAACGACGAGTCAGAGAGGCTCTAGACAGTGGTAGTCTTGTACTAACGATGAGTCAGAGAGGCTCTAGACAGTGGTAGTCTTGTACTAAAGATGAGTCAGAGAGGCTCTAGACAGTGGTAGTCTTGTACTAACGATGAGTCAGAGAGGCTCTAGACAGTGGTAGTCTTGTACTAATGATGAGTCAGAGAGGCTCTAGACAGTGGTAGTCTTGTACTAAAGATGAGTCAGAGAGGCTCTAGACAGTGGTAGTCTTGTACTAAAGATGAGTCAGAGAGGCTCTAGACAGTTTTAGTCTTGTACTAAAGATGAGTCAGAGAGGTTCTAGACAGTGGTTTGAATGGTGTCTTGTTCAGTCACATCATAACCCACAGTAGATTCCATTTTGGGGAAAGAGCCAAGGCCCACAGTCATTGCAGGTTGAAATTAGCAAGAAGGTCAAAAAGGTCTTTGTTCTGGCCTATGTCCTCCCTTCTATGACAGTGAAATCTGTCAGTGGTCATGGAACAGTAGCTCTTGATTGTGATCGGAGGTGATTTTTCTCCCTCTAAAACGAAAAGGAAGAAGTTAGCTACTTGTGGTAATAAGGCACTTAAGTGACTGATGTGACTCTGCTTGCACCACTGGAAAAAATTCTGAATTTCCTGTCAATCATTAATAAACTTCCCTTAGCAATTCTGTCCACCACTTCTTCAGAGAACTGTTTCTTCTGAGGGCTTGTTTGCTACAAGCCAGGCATGCAGGTTTAACATATCTGGTGTCAGATGGAAAATCTGCATTTGCACTTGTTTCAGCAGGTAAGGTGAGAGCAGGATTCTCCTGGGAAACTCCAATACTAGGTTCAGAGGCCATTGATCCATGACTTTTTCCACATGAGAGGAACAATCAAGATTAATTGGCACTTTGATTCCTTTGCTTTCTGCAAGACCTTGGGAATCAGCGGGGTTGGGGGAAATGCATATGCATCGAGACCACTACAATTCAGAGAAAGGGCACAGACAGTAGGTTTTCGGATTTGGGATGATGAAGGTCTGAAGCTTGGCATTCCACCTCATTGCAAACAGGTCCACAAGTGGCCAACCATAACAGGTGCAGATTCAACTGAATTGCAATATGGACCATTTAGTGTGAATTGGTTGATTTCATAAGGACAGTGAGTCCACTAGAACACTGGGCCTGCCTGGGATGTCGTAGACTTAAACATGAATTTGTTCATGACACCACCTGAGAAACTCCCAAACAAGAAGGCTGAGGTCTGGTGACTTGTTTCCCCTTGCCTTCTGCTGTAACTAACAATAGTAGAGTTGTTGGGCAGAATGAGAATGCCATTTCCAGACAGCACTGAAAGTATTCACTGTTGAATTCATCTCCAGGAGACATGTGCAGGTTGCACTGCTGAAGGGGCCAAATCCTGCTCACTTCCTGGAAGGAGGGCAAGAGGTGGGCATCACAGTCTGTCATGCTGATGTCTGTAAAGATAGTGATCTCCAGTGGTTGATCCTGCTGTAGGATGGTCGCAATAAGCAAGGCCCTCCCATTTGCTGAGGTACGCATCTTGGAGTCTTGGCACACTGCAAAATCTCTCTCCTGAATGACACTGAGAACCGATCTCAGTGTGTCCATTTTAAACCTTGGTGCCAGAATGTGTTGGTTGTGAGAGCTTAAATCTAAGACCAGACGGAGCTTGCAATTCACCTTGGGAACCAGGAAAGTTCTGGATTAAAATTCTAGTGAGTGTATGTTTTAAACACTCTATACCACTTTTTGTGTAAAAAGCATGTTTCTTTCTTGCTGCAGAATGTCACCTTTGTATGGGTTTTGTGGTACATCTGTAGCAAAGGTACCCCATGACGACACAGTAGAGTGGCTGAACATGATAGGAGGCTCTCCCAGATGATTTGCATGACCCACAGGTCATCAGGGCAGAGTTTCTCCAATTCTGTGGCAAAGTACTGAAGTCTTCCCCTCCCATTGAAATAACAGAATAGAGCAGCAGCATGAGCTTGTCATTGTTTTCTGTCGATGGAGAGAGAAGCTGGGTCTAAACCAGTCCTTATCTCCTGGAGCATTTTATCATCTGAAGCTCTATGAAAATGGGTCCTTGCAGTGGAAAAGGACTTGGAGGAGGTTTTCCTTGTTGGCATGCCTTAGAGGGGTTCTTCCAACTACTCCGCTCTCTTAGGAAATGAGAGCTTAACTCTGGATCACTAGGCCTGCAAGAGGTTTGCCTCATTTGCGGCCTGTTTCCTGACCTACTCTCAGTGGCAGTGGAATAAGAGGTTGATAGCCTTTTAGCAGCTTCGACGTGGATAGGAATGCATCTCTTTCTCTGGAGATTAATCAACACATCTTTGGCACTGGAGAGCGAGTGTTTAACTGCCCAGTACTCAAGCCATATGTGAGATAACTCTCAGGCATGTCGGTCAGAGGGATTCTCAATGGAAGGGTCAAGGCTGTGTTCAAACTGCTGAAATAAAGTCACAGAGACCAAGTTGAGCATGGAACCTATTGATGCAACACTGTTAATCAACTGTTGAATGTTGAGGAAGAATTTCCAGTCCATACACTGAGGAAGATTTTAACATGCCTAGGTATGCAGTACCTCTGCCAAAAGATGGAACTTCAGTGTAAAAGACAGGTGTGTGTATCTTGTAGAAAACCAGGGTGAAGTTTGATGGGAGTTGCCATTGCGAAGAAAAAGGCCTGTTGAAGCCTGGGTCCTAGAGTTGCCCTTTGAAACAATTTAGAATTTCAGCAACTCCACAAGACTGTGGGAACTGTTTGAAAGAAGGCTAGTCTTTCTTAGTTAATAGATGCACATATACAGAAATTCTGTAAGAGCTAACTGACAGATCAGGAGAAAGAAAACATAACTCTTTAGGCATGAGCCTTAAGATTTTTATCAAAAAATGCACAGAAGGCTGGGTCTTCAATGGACATCGTTGAATCAAGGAAGGAAGATTGCACTTTTGAGCACATGTCTTTGATTTCAGAAGAATGAGGTGAGGTGAGTGCAGAATCCCCTGCAAAGGTAGTGATGACTGAGCTGGCAAAGAAGGTTGTCGGGAATAGTGAACAAGGCTGGAAGGCCATCCGTGCTGGGACACAGCAAGTGTCCAATCTTTTCAACACCCTTCTGTGAAAAAGTAGAGATAAAGTAAGGCTGAATTTTTTTTTTTTAAAATAGGAACAAATAGGTATATTTCAGACAAAAAAGTAATGCTAGAAAGCTCTCTCATTCAGTGGTTTTTGAGCAGGTGAAAATAGCAATTGTTTATCGACGACTGACAATGCATGACAGACAATACATGACGAATGTAGGACCATGTGGACAGGTATACTAAAAATGATAAAAAGGGACATTCTGTTTCACAAAAACAGGGAATAAAAGGGCAGTCATAAAATAGAACAAAAAAGTAAGAAAAGAAGGAAAAAACTGGGTCAACGGAAAGACTGAGCATCATCAATGTGAGACAGGTACCAGGTGTCCAGGAATAGCTGGCACTGAGTCATGTCAGATCAGGGACTGGTAGTGAACCTGTCTGGTGCTGGTCTGTGATACTTCCATGGGTCTGGTGCTGGATAGTGTAGAAAAATGGTTCACTGAATCTGATGACAAAACTCGGAACTGGAACTGGCTTGACTGGGTTCCAGACACTGTCTGTGCCTGGAGTCTAGGACTTGGTATACCAGAAAGACAAATCACTGTACCCAGAGCCAGTAGTAGTAGAAGGTGTTGGCTGAGACTGAGCTGGAGCAGGAGTGGGCTTAGTCCAGGAAGGGCTGACTTCTGGTACCAAAGTCAGGTACTGGCTATTGAGAAAATAATCACCATATTCAGTATCAAGGGTCTCCACATGATGATGGAATGTCCATGTCTGGTCCAGGCATGCCACTGTACAATGTCAGTACTGGCCATGTAGCCTGTGCTGTAATGGTATGCTCTTGTTGTGGCACTGGGCGACGGTAGTGCCGTAGTTGTGTGGGAAGCCCATGCTGGTAAAGAATGCCAAATCTTTTTCTGAATGGTCGATCTTTCCACCTCTGGTGATTTGGTCATGAGGAAGTTAGCAACGGTGGCGGCATCAGTGGCAATACTGATCTTGTCCACATCCATGTATGTGCATTTCCTGGCTCTCTCATTAGCTAGGTTTAACTGTTTGGCCATGACCATCATCCATATCTCTCTGAACCAGTGAGAGAAAATGTCACAAGTATGGTTCGAACTGCACCCCATATAACACAGGTGGGGTGATTATCATCAGCCAGCTTGAAGCATTTGCACAAACCCCATTTAATTTTGTCTATTGTTGATAATATCTGTAATTAAAGAAAGTAAAACAAATATATAACGATCAAATCAGTCAACCATCATGATGAGCTTACAGTGAAGAGGATGTTATAAATTAAGATCATTTACTTGATATAAATTACAAAAAATGTTTAGTGTTTAAATGAATTTAAGTACTATAGACCACCAGACAGGCAATTAAGATGGTGCCGATTAGCTTATCATATGCCAAAGATAGAAAACTTAAGTCCAAAATGTTCATCTATGATGAAGAAAGGGAGATTTAGGCAGAAATCAGATGGAGTATACATCCCTGAGGTAAGAAACTCCAAAGGATCACTCAAACTGATGAAAAGGCACAAAGTGTCAGCCTCTTGCAAGAACGTGCTGACGAGACATGAGCAGAAGATGTAAATGACAAATGATGGGATCTGCGCAATCACTCTAAGAAGAGGCCACTCTCATCTGACTTCCGTCTCAGTAAGCAGACAGCCTTAACTGACTTCTGTTGCTAAAACAAGCTAAAATACATGGTGAATATCTTTCTTATCTTGGGATTTGCGAGGTAGTGGATGTACTCAATGTATTATGACTGGGAGGCTGGATTTGTGAGGTAGTGGATGTACTCGTCATGCATTATGACTGGGAGGCTGGATTTGTGAGGTAGTGGATGTACTCTTAGTGCATTATGACTGGGTAATGTATTTGAAGAAAACAATGAACAAAACAGAACCTGATCTGCAAACATAATGAGTGACAGCAGATCTGGGTACATATCCTTAGCATTTAGCTACTATGGTAGACTGACCTTTCTGTTTGATGACATCATACAGTTCCTCAATCTCTGCATTCTTCCTCTCCTCCAATTGAGATTGAACTGAAATATAAAAGAATTAAGCCAAGGGTCACAAGTGTATGTTGACAAATAAATGGAAATAATTTAAACAGATTTTGACTTTTGGTGACCACAAGATTGCTTCCTTATCCAGGGTGAGCCCATGACAGGATAATAAAGACAGGTTTGGGTTCAGTTTGGTGTTTTACAGCACAGCAACACAAGTAGGTTATTTAATGCAGAGGCGGTTGGAGTACAAAAGTGCCTTGCCCAAGGACACACCATGGTAGCTGATATATGCTGATACAATTGTAGGATTCCAACATGCAACCATTCTGTCACGAGTCCAGTACACTAACCACTGAGCCACTGCAGCTCCTGGTGCTAGCAATCATCAGAATCACCAGTGGCAATAAAAATTCTCAGATGGTGATTAATTTCAATAACAAGAGTGCCGTGAACAGTACATTATAAGCCCGCCCTGTTTTTAATAGTCCTTTGTGAAGGAACTATTTGGGCATGGTTGACTCTGAAGATCATTGACCAATGGGTCTCAATGACTTGGACCTTTGGTCAAGGTATGCTGTCTTGAACTAAAGATACTGTACTGAAACCATTATTTTCTTACTAGTCTTACAATGCATGACCTCTGACCTCCAGAATATACACATTGCTTTATTACCCTAAGTGCAAGCCATCCACAAGTTTGGTCAAGGAATTTACCCTACAACAAAAGTTATTCTGCAAAAACCCATCTTCCTCTGAGTCTCAATACTGTGACCTTTGACCTTTTAACCCCAAAATCAACAAACCTCTTTGATTCTTTAAGTGCAAGTCTCCACAAATGTTGGTGAAGGTACGTGGTCTAGAACTAATTATTATGTAAAAACCATTATTCTTCAGTCTGCAACCTTGACTGACCCAAAATTAATATGCTTTTTACTTATTCCAAGTGCAAGCCATCCACAAAGTTTAGTCCAGATCTCTGATGTAGAACTCGAGTTATTGTGCAGAAACCATTTTTGATCCTTCTGTCACAGTGACCTTGATCTCTGGACCCCAAAATCAACATCCTTTTTTCTTACCCAACATGCAGGTCAACCACAAATTTAGGTGACGTACATGGTTGAGAAGTGAAATTTTTGTGCAGAAACCATTTTTCTTCTAGCAGTTGGTGACCTTGACCTTTGACCCCAAATCAATAGGCTTCTTCCTTACCCCAAGTGCAAGCTATCTACAATGTTTGGTCCAGGTCTGTTATGCATAACTAATGTTACTGTGCATAAACTATCTTTCTTCTTTCAGTTACAGTGACATGATCTTTGACTTTTTTACCCCAATTTCGATAAACTTATTAGAGTGCAAGCTATTCATAAAGTTTCGGACACACATGTGATGTGGAACTAGTGTTATTGTGCAGAAACCATTTTTCTTCTTTCAGTCACAGTGACCTCTGACATTTTGACCCCACAATCAACAGGCTTCTTTCTTACCTAAGTGTAAGTCATCCACAAAGTTTGGTCCAAGTATGTAATGTAGGACTAATGTTATTGTGTGGAAACCATTTTTCTTCATTCCATTCAAATCAAGAGACTTCATCCTTACCCCAAATGTAAATGATCCACAAAGTTATGTGAAGGTACATGCTGTAGATTAGAACTTAAGTTCTTAGGCTGACATATAAAAACAACATATCTGGAGATTGAAAAATCATAGGCTTGTATTTCTGTAAGCAGATTTTCAACAAGAAGTATCCACTAGTGTAACATATTTTTGAGGTTGTAGAAATGATATAACTAATTCAAGTTCTTTACAAAGGAACATGCAGAAATGCATAATTCAGTAATAAATTTAACTTATATTACTCTGAAAATAGAACTTTCAGAGAAAAATGTAAAATGTAGTTATTAATGGGTAAAGTTCAACAGAAGCTAGATCCAGAACAGAAAATTATAAAGTGCAACCCTTTTCTGGTACACTAGATAACTGTAAGTCAGTATTTTTCTGGGAAAAAATGAATGATTGGGAATTCTAGCATCAGTAAAGTATGTATGTATAGGATTTAACGGCACATCAGCAACATACTATATGGTGCCAATAAAACCTTAAGTTTTAAAATGATTAAAGCTGATGATGATAACATCAGAGATGTGCTACCTTTGCCTATCTGTAAATGCAGGTAAGATCAAAATGAACATTACTACTACTGCAGGACTCACCATCTGATGCCTCTCTGAGAAGTTTCTGAAGTTCATCAACAGCTCCTGTCAACTCTGTCACCTTGCTGTCTGCCTCCTCTGAGGAATTCTGAAACAATATAACATGTGGCTATAGCAAGTCAAAAGTAAATGTGAGTGAATTTTTTGTTAAAAGTGACCTAGATTGCAGACAAAGTAGTTACTAATTAACTTCTCTAACATAAGTTATATATGATTCTGATATGAAATTTTGTTACTCGTGCTTTTCTTTACTTTTATCTTTTAAAGACAACATATGGAATGTAAATGATTCATTGAGCTGTGTCATTTTCTCTATGGGGGTGAAGAGACCTCAGAAAAAGCACTTTCTTAGTTATACATGCCTGATTGCTTTGACAGACAGGACTACATCCCAGATTGTTTTGACAGACAGGACTACATCCCAGATTGTTCGGGCAGACTGACCTAAATGACTGACTGTTCTGATAGACAGGCCTGCATGCCTGACTGTTCAAACAGACCAGCCTACATGCCCAATTGTTCCAACAGACAGGCCTACATGACTCATTGTTCTAACAGCAGACCTGCCAAGACCTTCTCAGTATGGGAGTCAATATTTTTCCATAAGGTAGACCAATTTTCATTAAGGTATAACAAAATATATTGTACTACAATTGTCAACTTGAAAAACATGCATTTTAAAAGTTCAAAAGTGTGATCTGATGCAGCGAAGACAACATAATGTTCAACTAAAAAGTTCATAAAGTACACTTAGACCTTAATGACCTCTACTTTAGTTTCAGAAACTGCAGTTCCAAACCCCACTAAGGCCAATGGCTCCTTGCTAGATCTCTCAACCTGCCTACATGCCTGATTGTTCTGATAGACAAATCTACATGCCTGATTGTTCTGATAGATAAGCCTACATGCTTTATTGTTCTGATGGACAAGCCTACATGCTTTATTGTTCTGATGGACAAGCCTACATGCTTTATTGTTCTGATAGACAAGCCTCAGATCAGCAGGTACTATGGTCAAACCTGTCACACCTTTCCAGTGTTTGACAACCTTATCTTTTAAAATGGCAACAGCTTGTCATACATGTTTGTTCACCAACATAATACATGTATATAAAGATGTATAATATATGGGTTTTTACCTTGTAGAGTGCAATGAGTTTCTTCTGGGCCACTAACTCGTGTCTGAACTGTTCCTCAGACTGAGTGCCTGCATCACGAGCCTGTAACAGAAGCAAGATCAGTTAACAATAGACACATGCTACTTAATTTGTACAGCACTGGACAGGTTTTTTTTTTTAAAGAACTTTTAAAGACATTTTCAAGGACATGCAAAAGTTTTTCGAGAAGTATTTGTTTTTTTAATTAAAATTTAACCATTTACATATGTTTATTGCTTACCAATCTATAAATAGGTATAAAAAAAACAAAAAAACCAACATAAAAACATAACTAACATCATCTTCATTACAAGGTGATAGCAGACATATTTACTGATGCAATTCTCTTATACTTTTCACTTTTCATGTGCTACTTTAATACACTTTCCCCATGCTGGAAATGTCAATAAGTTTGTCACATGTTTTGCACATCGCTTTGTTATCCCTCTAAAACGCTTTCACCCAACTGTAATGTCAATCATGCTCCTATTTGAATTGTAAACACAGCTCATTCCTAGAGGCATCCCATTCTTTCTGAATTAGTAATCCATTTGCCGGTATCGGACCACTCATTATTTTACAGGAAGAGAACCAGTCAACTGGTGGGGGAATAAAAAATAGAGTAATAAATATTTTGAGATGCATCCATTGGCTTGTACATGAATTTAATTTTTTTCCATTATACATTTCATAAACTTCAATCTATGTACTATAGTTCACAACAAAATATTTGCTTTTATTTTGATATCCTGTATTTAATTTCCTACTGACAAAATAGCATATGGACTTCTGGTGCAAGGCTATGCTATTAGGTGCAGACCAGTGAGTCCCCTGTTTAGCAGCATGAGCTGCAAGAAAATGCTGCGAAACACCTGTTTTTCAAGGCTGAAAAAAATGCCAGTCTAATGAAACAATAATTTTATTTTTATATATTAACATCAAGTTTTATAAGAAATGAAGTAGGAGTTGATCCCTATAGGGGTGGGGATAGTGTGTGTATCCATGACAACTATGTACATTTCTGCATTTCTTTCAGTGTCATTAGTTGATTTATGAGAAATTACAATACACTGAATCATTTCTAGAGTAATTTAGAGCAGGAATAAATTTAAAATGCATATAATTATGAAAATACACCTCACAAAGCTTTACAGCTGCCCAGTAGCTACTACATCTGGATCAATTGTCACATTTTTTTACATCCATGTGAGACTGAAGTTTAAGTTCTAATAGATCCTCTATTGACCTTGATTTTTCAACACCAATATCCATTTGAACAGTTATATTTGCACTACAGGCACAGTTAACAACTTCCTGACATGCAGGAAATTGACCATAGGGGCAGAGTTTGGTTTTGGTCACCACATTAATCGCCTTGTTAGTTTTAGTTACATTTTTTACCTGAATGTAACAAGACTGAGTTGCAGGGTGGAACGATGTTTTCCCAACTCCTAAATTCACTGCATTATTGCACATATTACATTAAAATGCCAATAATATTTTCTGTATCACATTGCAACAAATTAACTTTTCTTATTTCATCCCAGATCTTTGCCACATCTTTCCTGTAATTGCTCTTATCACTGGACCTGACATGACATTTATTAATGTATTTCCTTTTTTGTCACATAGAATCTAACATTTATCATATGTTATGTTGCACGGTGCTTTTTAAATGGCTTAATTTCTAATCTAATTTACAATCCTCTGTGCAAAGGTATTAGTGGAGTGTATAGGTTACCTCCCCTTGACCATCTGTCTGAAGCTTACAATCGTACATGTATTTTGCAATTTTTAAATTACAATTTGGAATGTGTGAAGAGCCTGTTCTCTCTGAATAAATGATCTTTTGTGCAATATCTTGTCAGCTGTATTTTGGATGAATTTTTCCAAATTATTCATAGTTTGGTTTTTGTTGTTTCAATATGGCTTACATTATTATTATTTTTCTTCATGAATAAGTACATGAAAATAAGATTGAATAATGATGAATTTCTATTTATCTCCTTTGTTCAGAGTTTTCCGGCATGCAGATCAACTTATAAATCTTTGTTGTTAGCCAGCCTTAGGAACGTTGTATTGCACCAAAACTCTTTGTGAGTAGCAAGGCCTGAACCTGGATTTTTTTGGTTGTTTTTATTTTCAAGAAGATTGTACTTTCCACAAAAGTCTTTAATATTGTGTTTTTGTGACATCCTTCTCTACATTTTTCTCACTTTTTGCACCCTTGTTATGAAAAATATTTCCTGATTTGAAATGAAAGTGTCTCCTCTTAAAATAACCTTTGGTTTTCCTCTTTACTTTTGTCATTTCTGACACTGTAATATAACTGTAGTTTATGATTTGAGTTTCAAAGTGTGACTGCAGTATCTGTTTTGTAGTTTTAGAAAATTTAGTTTGCACTGTTTATATTATTTCTTTGCATCAAGGGGAGTTAGTATCAGCTGACAGTCTGGCCACATCTACTTTTGGCCTTCCGTTGCAGACTCCTCCATCCATAAATGTCTCATGTGGCAAGTAATGCAAAGCAAACTTAACCTCTTAGCTGCCATAAACACTTCTTAATATATCATTCAAGAAAACAAAAACTCTAAGTACATTTTAGACATCCAAAATATCATCTTTGCACCAGAAATTGATGAAAAAAGGGGATTGAGTAATTTTTTATACCTCTTACTACATAATGCCCATTGCTGCATATTTTATGCATGCACATGAGTATGGCAGACACAAAGGGAATTAATAAAAACATGAGACAAACTATTAAAACCCCTGTATTTATTCAGTTATCTACATCTATAATGTATGAACATGTAAACATTTCTTGCAAATCAACATTCATTCTTATCATCTGTCGGCATTACATAAGTGTTCATTATTATCGTTGTATGTGCTTAGAATACCGCCCAAATTAGCATTGTGCATACTTTGTGTCTAAGGTTGCCAATTTACAAAAATGTGCAAAATTGATTTTCAGTATAGGTATCAGACCACTAATTATTTTACAGCCAAAGAACCAGTCGACTGTTGGGGAAATACAAAATAGAATACTAAATATTTTGAGATGCATCCATTGGCTTGTAAATGGATTTAATTTTTTTCCATTATACATTTCATATATTTCAATCTATGTACTATAGTTGACAACAACATATGTACTTTTATTTTGATATCGTGTATTTAATTTCCTACTGACAAAATAGCGTATGGACTCTTGGTGTGAGACTATGTTATTAAGTGCAGATGAAAGAGTCGCCTATTTAGCTGCATGAGTTGCAAGAAAATGCTGCGAAACACCCGTTTTTCAAGGCTGAAAAAAATTCTCTAACTCTAATGAATGGAGGCATGTGTGGTTTGTATGCCATTCTAATGAAGCAATTAATTTTCTTTTTTATATATTTACTTTAAGTTCAATGGGAAATGAAGTAGTGGTCTGATCCGTTGCAAATGTAAATACTGCTTCACTACATTTGATCCCCCAATTTCAACCCATTTAATTTATTTATTCTTTTTAGAACTTAAGAAAATATTAAATATTATGCATTTAGAAAGTGATATGTTTTATTCAGTTCTGATGTTTTGCATTCCCTTACATAAATTCTAGGAGTTCTGGGCAAAATTCAAGAAGTTTTTCAAAAATAAAACTTTTCTTAAATTCCTGAGTTTTAAAGACAACCCCTCAAATTCAAATATTTTCAAGGTTGCAGTCTTTCCAGAAACCCAAATAGGGCAATTTTATAAAGACAAACAGTATGAAATTTATGTAAATTACTGAAAAAATAAAACCTTTGCTTGACTTACCTTCATGAACTTAAACAAAAGCACGCTCTTACTCACATACTATTTCTTTAGTACAGGTTGTCTCTATGTTCTTAAAAATGATGTGCTCATTTCGGTCATGACACCATGTATTTTGGCCACATGACTTTAAATTAACACAGCAGAAACTATACATTGTAACTAATTGCAACTGATAGGAATACATAGACTACATTATTGTAATTACAACTAGGTAAAAATATTTATCACTAGAACAAGCAATTATTTTGTTTCAGTTTCCAAAACTTCACCCAAAATTGACAAAGTCCAAAAGATTTAGATTCAGTGTTTGAATTGTCCCCTTAAACACATAGTTGTAAAGTTGAGGTTACTCACCTGTAATATTAGTGACCACTATGGTTTGCATAGAAGACCACTATGGTGTGAAGACATCTGTGTATATTCTCTCACATACATTTATTGGGGCTGTTTAAAAATATCTTTAAAATGTTTTGGAGTTTCTCACTTTTTAATGATGTTTTTTAGAGACTAAAAACATAATTCATTTCTTGTTCTATTGGCAGTTGATTACATATTTGTACTTACTCATAATTACAACAATGTAATCTAGGTACTCCTATCAGTTTTAAAAATTACAATGTATAGTTTCTGCTGTGCTCTGGTGCAATGACCAAAACAGGCACATGAACCTTAAACACCCAGCTTCACATTACAGATGCCATACATGAATTCACATGGCCGTTCATGCAATGTGTAATCGAATTTTTGTTTATATAGTACGTGAGAACACAACCTCTGTAAACTATTTCCTAAAGTGTATACTGTGGTTTCATTTATTTTCATGGGTATCAATTTACGTGGTTTTGTAAAAATAGACATTTTCATGGGTACTTAAATTCATGGATTTGCCTCTGTCAAATTTTGTATATTTATAGGTATATTATTTCATGGATTAACCTCTAGTGCAAAGAATACAGAAGACAAAAATATGCCAACAATGGTGGTCTTTTGAATGTTTAAAACAATACTACTGCCAATATGAGCACATATCAAACACCTGTCAAGATCAATCCCTTACACTGAGTTTTCATCCAAGTGATCAACATCAAATGGAGCTCATGCAGTCAACAATACCAAGCTAAGCAGTTACGCAAAATATATGATCTTTTACTTGAACCACTGTCCATAAAGTTGCACCATCATTATATTCTGATGATCATGTTATGTGGATAATGTTATCATTCCATATGTGAACAAAACACATGACCAACTGCCCCTTGCTCAATGCAATAAGCTGGCTGTGACAAGAAAATTTTGGAGAGATGTTTATTTAGTGGTTTTGTCCAATATTCAGTGTCATGAGCTTTAGTACTGTGCGATAATTTGTATATATATAGTGTTTAATTAGTACTGTGCTATAATTAGTATATATACATAGTGTTTAATTTGTACTGTGCTATAATTAGTATATATACATCGTGTTTAATTTGCACTTGTGCTTCAAAGAATTTTTTAAGTATCTTACAGTTTCTTTGGATTAAAAATGCATGGAAAAAATTAGATGTGCTTTCTGGAGGATTTAAATTTTAATGGGTGGAGCTTTCTGCATCACATGTGGCTAATTTTTTTCATAAAGTCTTTAAATTTGTGGTTCGGAGCAACCATAAAATCCACGAAAATTGGTACCCCATTAAAAATAGTGAAACCATAGTATCATGTCAACCTTACCTATCTTACTATAGTCAGATAAAAATGCTATCTACAGATCAAGGTATAATTAATATGCATAGTCTCATGCTCATAATCAAAGTCATCCAAGATCATGATAATATGCATGCATTTACCAAGTTTTTTAGAAACCAAACGAGAAATATAGTCTCTAGATCTAGAATGATAAGAAGCTCAGCCATTCTAATGCAATATATTTTATTAATATGCACATGTCTCGCTTATTATTGAACCTGTCTATGACAATGATACCAGAAGTTAATTTACCACACTGGTGCAAAATCTGATTGAAATAAGTCTACAATGACAACAAACTCAACCAAACAGATACAAGATTACTTCATTAATATGCGTAGATCTTTCTCATAATCAAACTCAACCAACATCTTGATAATATAAGACTATTTAACAAGTTTGATTAAAATCTGATCAGAAATGTAGGTGCTAGAGTGTTGGCAAGCTCAGCCAATTAGATATATATATGGCTCTCACTTATAATTATATTCAACGAGGATCTTCATGATATAAGCCTATAAACCTATTTACCATCTCTCATCAAAATACAATCTCACAGTGTAAGATTAGCACCATTTTCATTTAGGACAAACTAGACACTATTAGAAGACTTTTGGTGCAAACCCCATGTTGATATGACCACCCATTCAGGAGAATTGGAGACAAGATTTTCAATATGCTCCTTGTGGCAGCCATATTTAAGGTCAGATTGGCACTATTTTCATTCAGGACCAACTAGATATCATAATTAGTCTTCTGGTGAAAACCCAATGTTGGTATGACTTTCCATTTAGGAGAAGTAACAATAACACGATTTTCAAGATGGATGGCCACACTGGATGTCACATTGGCACCATTTTCATTTAATACGAACTAGACATCATAAGAATTCTTCTGGTGAAAAAACAACGCCATTAGAGTAGCGAAAAACAAGATTTTCAAGATGGCCACTGTGGTGGCCACATTGGATGTCCGAGCAGAACCATTTTCATTTAGGACCAACCAGTCTTCATAAGAAGTCTTCTGGTGAAAACCCTATGTCCATATGACTTTCCGTTCAGGAGGAGTACAGACAACAAGATTTTCAAGATGGTTGCAGTGGTGGCCATAACAGATGTCAGATCAGCACCATTTTTGTTCAGGACCATCTAGACATAATACGAATTCTTTTAGTTAAAACCCCATGCTGATAAGGCCATGCAATCAGGAGGAATGGTGATAAGATTTTCAAGATGGCTGCTATGGCTGATAGATCTCATTCATAATTGTACTCATCCAATATCTTCATGATTTAAGTCTATTTACTGAGTTTAATAAAAATCAGATCAGAAATACAGTCTCTAGTGTGGTAACAATCTCCGCCAATCACACGACAGATCACCTCATTAATATGCATGTATCACAAGCATTATCCAACTCATGCGAATTATTGATCATATAAGCATATATTCAAATTCTTTTCAAAACTGAATCAAAAATATGGCTTACAAAAGTAGTAATAATCTCAACCAATCAGATGCAAGATTGTCTCATTAATATGTATGATTATTGCTCATTATCAAATTTGTTTAAAATCTTGATGATATAAGCCAAAAGTTCAAATCTGAACATTATTACAAAACAATTAAAGCTTCCAGAGTGGTTAAAAGATCCATAAGGCTTCCAGAGTGGTTAAAAGGGTTAGAAGTGAAATTAAATCTTAAAATTTGTGGGGTTTTTTTAATAGGTTTTTTCGAGGTTCTAAAACTCTTTTTGAGGTTCAAAATACAAAGCAGTTACAAGATTATCTTCATGGTGAGCATAGCATTTATTAAAAATTGGCTAAAGCATGCTTGGAGTTCGTTTCCAAATAAAATGAAAATAGAGATAAAGTAAAAATTAATAAATACGTTTTAAAAAAATAACTGCAAGTGTTAAGAAATTTCCAATAAAATGTCCTCTTGCACAGGCAACACATAATTATTAATCTATAAAAGAAATGTAAACATTCATCCAATTCTATACTTGACAATTTTTAAGTTTTCTTGTTGACTACTGGTATATATTTCTGTTATAGGGGGTTCAAGTTAGACAGAAGCCTTTAGCCAGGAAACCTTAGTACAGAAGGACCTGGGGGTTCAGGTTAGACAAAACTGAATTTGGATTTTTTTTATTTTTTTTTTTTCTTCAGTTTTTTTAGTTTTTTTTTAAAAGGTTTTTGAGGTCAAAATGAAATTTTATGTCTTTCGAGGTTTTTGAGGTCAAAATGAAATTTTATGTGTTTCGAGGTTTTTGAGGTTCGCTGCAGACCCTGAAGATCAATCAGATGCGAGATCACCTCATTAATAGGGGTGAAATGATTAATCAATATCTCAATGTATCAATACTTTTTCCATATTGATACCCATATCGATACAAGAGGTGAAGAATCGATACAAAACAATACTTACCCTGTAAAAGATACTTTAATTTTCAGCAGTCATGAATAAACTAGTCATTTGCCTTTTTATTCTTTAAATTGAGTATTCATCTGAGACAGCTGTAGCAGGCACAAGTACTCATTTCTATCAGTAAAAAAAAAAACTATTGACAACACCCACTTGGCTTCTACTGATTAACACAAGGTGACTAACTCACGTGGTTCAAAATCTGCACACACACACACACCCGCCAATTCCATGGTAATTATTTTATCATGTCAGCATGTTCAGCCACTGATAACATATATCAACATAAAGAAGACATTCCAGATTTGTTCCCCATGTATGATTTAAGTATTTTACTGATCATTTAATAACCCCTTTTATGCAAAGTTTCTCTGTCACTTCGCATTTTGTCTACTTGGATCGAATTTGAAGGCTACACTTTAAGTGTCATGCAGTGAAATATGTTACATTCAATTCTGATTGGTGGTTATTGTTTGTTCAAGTCCAGAGTAAAACCATAACCACCAATCAGATCTAACTATAGCTTATTCACTGCATGACACACAGAAAGTATTGGCATCCAAACTCAATCCATAGATACAAGGCAACAGAGAAACTTGTAATCAATGACAGATTGTGGAAATGGGATAAAAATTAAAAAAATTTGCACAGAATCGGCAAGGGGGCAGATTCCAAACCACACGAGTTATAGTCACCTTACTGATTTGTAGAAGGGGAGTGGGTGTTGTCAGTAATTTCCTTTTTCACTGACAGAAACGAGTGCCTGTGACTGCGGCCATTGTTTTGCATCTGCAGAAGAACAATATGAAGGATTTGGTTGTTAATCATCTCTGCTCCCACACTTGGATTTGTTCTAGACAAGATTTTCCTTGCACAAGGAAATTGCACTATTTCTTCTGTTTTGAAGATAACATTGTAATGCCTTCCAAATTTAAGTGAAGACATGAAACTGGTAATTAGATGTTTTTAAAGCATTTATGCAGTGCAAAACAAAGGACATGGTAACCAAGATGAGTCCTGCATCTGATCCAATGAAGCAGCCTGAAATGGCCTAAAAGGTTGAATTAAAATCACTAATGACCAACAGGCAGTCTGTTTGGAAGTTTTTTTTTATCTTGTCAAGGATGAGAATGGCATTTGAACAGATGACAAGTCAATGTCTGTCTGTAATCTGCATACTGGAAATTCAACCAATGTCAACACATAAAAAACGGCATCACCCTACCAATGACAGACCTTCTAAAGATGAAAAGACCATGAAGTTGATATGTGTATCAATAATGTATCGTATCATAGGCTGTGAATCATGAATCATATTGATATGTGGCAGAGGTGTATCGTTTCACCCCTACTCATTAATATGCATGGATCTTGCTCATTATAAACCTGTCTGAGTTCTTGATGATATCATATATTCAAAGTTTGACCAAAATTGGTTCAAAAATATGGCTTCCCCAAGTGGTAACAAGCTCAGCTAATCAGAGACAAGATCACCTCATTAATATGCATCCAAGATCTTGATGATATAAGCACATATTCTAAGCTGGATCAAAATCATATCAGAAATACAGGAAGACGATGGACGAAATGTCATATGATAAGCTCACTTGGCCTTATGGTCAGGTGAGCTAATTATACTGCAGCAAATTTGACATGGAAACTACAGAGAAAATAAATTAATATTTTCGCCAGTAAAAAATAAAAATACAAGAGTAAATGTATTAGGTACTTATCTAAAAAATTGGCAATAAAGAAAGGAACCTTCTATTTAGAAAATTATCATTACAATTTTACATCAACTACACAATGGAAATAGCTATACAATACTCACCGATTTCAATTTTTCTATCAAACTGTCAATTCTAGTAATCTGCTCAGAGTTGGCTTTCTTGAGGTTATCTACCTGGTCCTGGAGATATTTACACTCATCAGTTTTCTGTTCCAACTGGGACTGTAGACTCAGATGCTCTGAGGCCTGGAAATAGAGAAAAAAAGGATTTTAATTTATAATAATATGGAATTTTCACAGATGGGGAATTCCTCCTTTGGCATTTATCATGAGGGTTTTTCACTTTGGGGATGGGCAATTTTATATGAGAAAATTATATATGAACAGACCCCTCATAGTATGTTTCAACAAATGTATGTGTGATAAAAAGCATTTAATGAATAACGAGTACAACTTATAATCGTTTATCTTCATTATCCACACAGTGGCAGCAATAGTGTGTTATGACGAAGGCACTACATTGTATGCATTAGAACTGCATGTAACAGTAGAGACATTACCACCAAATACCGAAAACTCCATGTCCGCCATTGAATAACCTCACCATGTGCAGTAGGTAAAATGCTTTTAATAACTAGATAATAATGAAAGTCCCATTGCTCCAAAAGTCACTTAGTAAACATTTGATTACGGTGGTTGGTCTAGAAGTCCAACACTTACATAATCATAATGAGCTGTGCTAATATTTACCCGGTTCACAAAAGAGGTTTTAGACCATGTCAAAAGTGGCATAATTCTACTGGTTTCAACTTTCTCCATGTGAACATGAAAAATATCAACTTATCTTGGCATGGTTATTCCAGTTTCATATGTGTGCTTGACCCAGCATAAATGTAATGGTTGTTCAGTATTCCCTAGTATAAATGTAATGGTTGTTCAGTATTCCTTAGTATAAATGTAATGGTTGTTCAGTATTCCCTAGCGTAAATGTAATGGTTGTTCAGTATTCCCTAGTATAAATGTAATGGTTGTTCAGTATTCCCTAGTATAAATGTAATGGTTGTTCAGTATTCCCTAGTAAAAATGTGGAATTTTTTTTGTAGTCCAAAGATGTACAGGGTTACATCTAGGATTTAGTAAATTTGGGCACTGTCCCTGCTTACAGTTGAAAAAAGGGAGGCTAATCTGGTCATATTTGGGGCATCTCAATAGGGCATCAAAAAGTAACAAAATGATAGCAGAACAAGAGTGAATGATATCATATATAGTGCCTTATTCATTAAATCTGAATAATCGCAGCTGCAATACATTCCTGAAAAAAATGCAGTCTATTACTATTTTACAAAATGTTCTGAGAAACAGCCAAAGATTTGTAAAAACTGACCTTGACCTATGTCTGTTTATAAAGTTAGGGCACAGTTTACGACAGCCAAATATTTTTACAAATTGACCTTGACCTAGTGAGATGGGGTTAGGATGTGTATACATAAAAAGGTGATGATAAGGGACAAACCATTTAATTTAAGAGCTGGTGGGGGTGTAGGGATTTGGGGAGGGGAAGCTCTTTAAATAACTTTAAAAAAATATTTTTGCTCTGATTTGTAGAAAAAAGAACAAATTGTATCAATTATATTAATTGAAAGAAATTTTTTTTATCTTGATGTAAACGAAAATAAAATCATGGTTCGAAAGAAAAGCCTAGGCCCCCTTCAAAAATGCTATCTAAATATGAAAGTCTCTCAGGAGGTTAAAAGCAACAACGTAAAAGTTGCAGAAAGAGTCTACAAAATCATACATAACTTTCCTCTCTCTCTCTCTCTCTCTCTCTCTCTCTCTCTCTCTCTCTCTCTCTCTCTCTCTCTCTCTCTCTCTCTCTCTCTCAGATACATACACCCACCTATCCACAGTGACACTGATCTTATCTGCAAAAATGGAATGAATTATAACACGGGTTTCATCTTGAAAATCATCAATGGAATGAGTGAGAGATTTTATCTCAGCTCAAAAACAAGTGATTCATCCAAGACAGGGTTCACTTTGCACCTACTTTTTTATGAACAGGAACACATCAATTGTCATCACATGATGCTCTGGCAATACTATCATTAATATCTACGTTGAACATAGTCCTACAATGTAAGACATTGATCATGATATGTATGATTTGGGGATGGGGATAGTCCTACAATGTAAGACATCAACCAAGATAAATTGTTAGGAAGCCCAGAAGTAAACATATTGTGGGGAAACTACACTTTATTCAAGAATCCAAATTTAACAATCAATCATATTCCAGGAATTGATGTCCTATGCTTTTAGTTGGCTTCATCAATATCAAACTGCCAATAAATTGTTGTTTAAATCCTACGATAATTATGTGAGTTACTCTGCGAAAATGAAAGTGGGTGGGTCTGACAATCAAGGGCTATAACTCTGCTAAACAATGCAGAGTACTGACAATCAAACACAGATACAGTCTCATGAAAATCAAGCTGCATACCAAATTTGGATAAAATCTAATAATAATTAGGGAGTTTTGTGCAGAATTGAAAGCGGGTGTGTCTGACAATTTCAGACTACTCTGCTAAACACAGAATAATAACAATCAAACTCATCACAGGTCTCATCAATATTCAACTGCATACCAAATTTGGTCAAGAAAGTCATTGTGCAGAAACAAGTGTGTGAATCTGACACTAAGAGGGTATAACTCTTTTAAACAACGAGACAGAATGTTGATAATTAAACCCAGCCAATGTCTCATCCATACCAAACTGCTAACCAAATTTGGTTGAAATCCAATGATAATTAAGGCATTTATTGGGTGGAAAAGAAAGTATATGGGTCTGACAATCATGGACTATGACTGCTAAATTATAACGTAGAAGGCTGACAATCAAACTCAGCCAAGATCTCATCAGTATCAAATTCCATACCATATTTGGATGAAATCCAAAATAAATGAAGGGAGTTATTGTGCAGAAACAAAAGTGGCTGGGTCTGACAATCAGGGGCTATAACTCTACTAAATAATGACTCAGAATACTGATAAACAAACTCAGCAAAGGTTTCATCAATATCTAACTTCATACAAAATTTGGTTGAAATTCAATAATAATTAAGGGAGTTATTGTGCAGAAACAAATGTGGGACAGAGGGATGGACAGATGGATGGATAGACAGGCTCTATTTAACGTCCCACTTTTTCTATGAAAAGTGGGAGACAAAAATGTTCTTGTTAGGGGTAGAAAAGGTTTGTATTAAAGGTGATGAAAGATAAAGGCCTCCACCAAAAATTCTGCCATGCTAATTGTTTTTATATTTTCATGTCATTTTTTACTAGCAAAAAGGCCCTTTAAAATCCAGTACAAAAAAAGGCCCTTTAAAATCCAGTACAAAAGGCCTAAAATCTAGCTCTGCAGCATGGGGCACTAACTCCTGCCAGTTTTTGAATTAAACATACAAAATGTGATTGGTTAAAATTTCCAATAAAAACTAAACCTTTCTGGAATGTTAGTTTTAGTAGGTTTTTGATTTATTTTTTTGTAGATTTCACTTGACCATGACCTGAAATCTATACCCATAATCACAATATCCAATATTTTTCTAGAACGTCCCAGATCATCTAATTTCCACAATTTTTAGACCTAGAACATTTAATCATTAATTTTGAAAGTATTCCAGGGCTCCAGGAACTCTATCAAAGATACCAGACTTTTTAAAAATGTATATTGTACATTCTAACAAATCCTACATTGTAAAATAAGTTAATGATAAAGGCAAAGTTTTGCTGATAAAATAACATTCTGGTTGCTCAATGAAATACAATGATGCATGACATTTTCACCTTTTCTCTGTGTATAGTGCCAAGTTCCCTGATCTTCTCAGACAGTTCACTGTTCAGCGAGTCAATTTCCTTCTGAAGCCGTTCCTTTTGTTGGGCAAACCTTTGGGACTGGATCTGTTAGAGAAAACAAAAGATTAGAAGTACTTTGTTCAAATAATTGCTGCACACAGAATCTGAGTAAAGCTTTCTTTCTCTATACTGGTTCAAATACAGTGCATTTCTTATTAAGCGCTGCCATCTAAAATGAAGATCAACATAAAAAAAACAACAAGCTAATTCCAGGAAATGATCTCCCCCACTTTTCATTGGAAGTGAGAGTGTAGTTTTGCAGAGGAAGGGGGTAGGTGGCAATGGTGATATAGTAAATGAATAAAGAAACAGTTGTAGAGGAAGATACTACTATTAAGATGGGTGGTATCTGGCAGTTCTGTGGTGTGTCCAATCCCTGTGTTATAAACAGTCCTTGATATAATGTATTTTAATACTTTCCATAATTTTTGGTGACATAGGTAATAATGTCACAAATATCGGCTTGGACAAGATTGCATTTAGGCAGTAGAATTTATGACCCTTCCGCGATAAGTTTATTCTAAGCAAGCAATTTATGCCTGACACAACAATTAGATGACCCTCATCTATTTATTAACATTTCTGAAGCATCAGCAGTCACTAATACGGCAGGTTGCCACCACTGTAATTACGTAGTAATCAACTAAATTTCAAGAATAAAGCCCCACTGACAGCCCCTTTTGAAACTAAAGATTCTTTTGACATTTTTTATCTTAACATTTGAACTTTGTAATCTTTTCAAAATTTAAAATTTGAACTTTTAATCAGCACTACATAGCCAGTATGGTGCTGACTCACAGTAAAATCACCTATTTACCTGCCTATTTACCCACCTGCCTACTGTAAAAGAGCATGAAAAAATAAAACAAATCTCAGAGGACGTTGTGCATCTACCAATCATCAAAATTGGGACCTCTAAAGACCTCAAGCCAGTCACTATTACCCCATCACCCTGGTAAAGGCTCTGGAGGCAAAGACAGGGCCAAATGGAAAGAGCCCAAAATTGAAATACCTCCTGGCCCAGACAAAAACAGAGGTATTTCCTGTGGGCCAGGAAGATGGGGAGGTGAAGGTACACATCCTGAAGATCTTAGGAGATCGCCCAGTCGTTGGGCCTTATGGAATTCATGACAGAGGTGGTAGTTTCCATTTTGAAATGTTCTTCCCAAAGAAATTTGCTTGATGCAGAAAGATGATTTTGAGTCGAAACTTTCTACCTTTTTTTTTCTACCTTTTTTTTTCAACACCAAAAAGATCTAGGAATAGAAACCCAGACTTTGGTCATTTTCCCTTTCCACTGTGCCCTTCCGTAGAGAGGTTTACACCTCTTCCCTTAGATGAACCAGTTTGGACTGGTGAAAGAAATGGGTGTCAGCGAAAGTGGAGACAGTTCTCAGAAACAAAGCCGGTAACCTTCAGTTATTGTAGAAAAGACCCACACATCATCCATGATGCTCGACCAAGCCTCTGAAAAAAGGGCTAGTCAGGCACCCACTTGGATGCTGGGAAGAGGAAGATGTTACAGGAGAGGGTGCAATTCCCTAGGCCGACTACCTCCCTCCTTTGGAAAGGGGAGGAGTCCAAATATTTTCTCCCTCAGCCTCTTCAACCACCTCATCTTGAGAAAGACCAGTGGGAGGGAGTTTTAAACTGGGGCTGCTTGTGTGGCTGTTGAAATTGACCCTGTTTAAAAACTTGGGAGGTCCCATCAACTGATGAGAGTGGATGCACTTCTTGGCCAGTTTAACAGGCCTGGAGTCATGACCAGGGACTAGTGTTGTCGGTCCCTCAAGTCTTGTGAGACCACGGAGGTGATCAAACCTCCAATTAACGTCTCCATATAAAGCCATGCAGCCCTCAACAGGCTTTTGCTGTGATCCAGCAAAACCTTTTAAGACTCCAAAGTGGCATCTCTACGGAGGTGGAGAAGCTCCACTGAGAGCACCATTGACATCAAAAGTGCATGCCTTGACGTTTTAGTCTCCAACATGTGCTGAAGATAACAATTCCTCCTTCAACAAGCTGAAGGAGGCAGCTGGAAAGAGGTTGGCATGTGTGGCTACTGTAACCAGGGTCCTAGCCTTTAGTTCCATGGCCTCTAAAGATTTGACTGGGAGACAAGCCCAGGTACCATCAAATATCCCCACCTGGCAAGCACAATGGGGGGGGGGGGGTGAATGGGGGGGCCAGGGACCAAGCAGGGGAATAGACCCGATAACTAGAGGCTGAAAGCAGTGGTCAAAGTATAGAAGAGGGGACCAACCACCATCTCCTGTCTGGCAGCCTCTTGGCCCAGAGAAAACTTCAGAGTAAGCTCCCAAACCATTACCAGGATCTGAAATTTAAGATCTCTTATTTCTGACAAATTAGACTTTGTTTTGTCTATATACTGAAATAGCTATAACATGAAAACATTAAAAATCTCTAACACAGTTCGCTAGAACATATACTTAGCTGTATATAATCACCAAATTTAGTGTGAATACGTTTTAGATAACACAGAAATGATTATCTTCGTTTCAAAATATCTTTTATAAAATTGTCTGAAATTCAAATTTCAAATATTTCCTTTCATTTGAGACATTTTTTAAATTATGATTTATTATATCTGCCATTTTATAACCTTTCAGAAAATCTACTTGTAAATACTTCCCACATCAAAGAGAAAAGTTATAAAGCTTACAAGACAACAATACCTTCAACCATGAATCAACCACCCATCTTACCTGTTTAAACACTGTATTTAAGGATTTTATTGTGATCTTGTATTTTATATGTACCCTCTTACAGGATTTGAACATCGTTACTTTTAATCTTTTATTTTGTAGTGCTTCATGATTAAATTTATTTGGAAGGTTTTATGTTCCTACTATTTTGCTATTTTGTGATTCTTTTTATTTTTAGAAATTTACTTTTAATCAGCACATATAGCCAGTATTGTGCTGATCTGCTATTAAACCCTAATACATAAATGCCCCACCTGTTTAAAAAATCTGAATGTAAGAAATAGACAAACTTTGGTCAACAAAGTCTCATCACGGGTATAATTTTCCTTCCCTGAATACAGAAGACAATGTGAAAAAAACAACTTTTGGATATCTACTGCTTTCCAACAACTTAAAATCTACATACCTCAAATGCATCTTCTTTACTTCGAACTTCTCCCAGTTTAATGATAGCTTCATTTTTCTCATTGTTGGCTGCTGTTAGTTTGTTAAATAAAGTACGAACTTCATCTGCAATAACACAAATCATCAAAATATACAAAATGATTACAACCATAAAACAGCAGTAGCATGCCATTTCATCCTGCAACTGATGTTGTTGATGTCAAAAATATTTGAAGAATTATTAAAATAGGCGATTTATGTTACACAACCAAATGGAAAGGAAGTATCAAGGAATAATACTATACACTATAGATCAGATACCAGCTAGAACTATTACTCTAATATTGAAAGTAAAATCTTTCTAAATAAAGCAAATGTGCTTCAGACATAATTTTTTGCCTAATTAAATTTCAAAAAATAGCACCTATTTTCAAATTTCAGTAGCAATGATATCACAGCATGGTACAGTAATTGACACAAGTTCATCTCAATTTACCATTGGCAAGATCTAAATTCCTTTGTTTCTTTTCCAGTAAGACAGCAAGTTCCCTCTTTTCTGCCTCCAGCTGTTCATTTGCTTTATTCAGATTCAACTGAAATAAGAAATAAATCATTCAGTGTCAAACATTCTGCAGGGAAACATACTCTTTCATCTGTAATATTGATCTTAAAAAGAAAGAAATTTGGGTTAATATCTGAATCTCTATCCTCCAGTCTTTAAAACATCTGACAGTCATATAAATTATATAAAAATTTTGATCAGCATTTGACTCGTTACATGAACAGTGGTCTCCTTCAAACAAGTCTATCCCTTCTATGATGAAAAGATGACCTTAATGAGAGAGGTGGTTTCAAGAATGACAGAAATGCACTACAATGATGCAGGATATGAAGGCCTTCATCAAAGAGTGGGCCTTCTTTAAACCGACTTTATAAGAAAGGGACTACTGTATCACCATTAAATATCAAAATTGTTCTTATCCAAAGCAAACAATTTTCACAAGCGTATCATGGTGATGACCATTATTGACAAAAAGTTCAATAGCATATTGGATTTCGTTTTTGTTTCTGTTATGAAATTTCTTAATTAGTCTTATTGATTAATTAGGTGTAATACCTTCATGCATTATAGTTTTTAACTAAGTCTCCACTTAGTACAGCCAATATGGATGAGTATGTACCAGAATGACAAATCAGGAACAATTGGTATTTATGAAATAACTCATAATGTGTTCTACATTGCAAAGGCACTGACCTACTTTTAATTCTCCCTTCCTTTGCTTCAGAACGTTGTTTGGAATAATGGTGTAGACTGTAGAATGAGTTAAAAATGTAATTTTTTTTGGGGGGGGGGGGGGGTAAACCTGTTTTTAGATATGTAATACGTACATGTCATTATTGTGTAGCTTACCCCTTTTCCGATATGGAAAACACCTCATCCATGCCATATATAACATCCTCCCATTCTAGAAAGTTAAAGAATATGTACATCATTGACCCAGTATGACTCCATGTCATAAACTCAAGCATAGATGCACTCCTCATTCTTTTCTAGGACCTTGACTATTGAAGGACATCAGAGCAGGGTGGGAGGAGGGCATCTGACAATAGTGACAGGTAAGTATTACATAATTAAAATTAGTTTTACCCCACCAAAAAGTATTTTAATATCAGTAATACATCACCTATCACTATTCTGTAGCTGAATTTGTCAATCAGGAGGGATACTGATGGCCTCCAAAGTAGTGAAAATGAAAGTATTCACCTTACACTAGATAAAATCCACTGCTGTTAGACAGCAGGAGTTTGGATCACTGTTTGTGCCTGAACTATTGGACCCCTGGAAAAAAAAATACCCTCACTTTGGTGCATTAAGGACCCAAGGTAAAAGGAGAAGGTCGTATGCGATCACTAAAATGCAGAATTCATAACGTCCTCAACAAGTGACTGAAATAGGCCAATGAGGCAGCAATAGCCCTAATTTCATCGGCTATGATTCTCATGAATGACAGATCCCTCTCAGTGAGGGACCGATAAACTCTTGTTCCTTTTGAAGTTGCCATATAAAACCTATGTGCTCTAACTGGACAAAGCAGTCTATCTTGATCATCCCCAATGCAGATACGACTGAGACTGGGAATCTCTATAGGAGATGTAAGTACCAAAGATGGTTGGTTTTTAGCTAGAAAACCCAGCTGACAGAGGAGATTAACAGACTCATAATTACCACTGAACCATAAACACCCCATCTTTATAAAGAAGGCATGAAGCTCGCTTCTCCTTGCAGAATCTAAGGAGAGCAGAAAGACGGTTTTAAGCATAAGATTCTAAAATGAAGCATCAACACCAATTCACAAGGGGGTTTAAACAAGGTCCACAAAACACACGAGAAATTCCACCTTGGCATAAGTGAGTGAGACATTGGCCTCTGCAGTTCAAAATACTTTATGAGGATCTGAGCCATTGACCTGACCCTTGGAAAATTTTAGTATGTTTGAAATGGCTACCCTATAACCCTTGACAGTGTAGACCTAGCACACTCTCTCCTCAAAAAGGAAGAGTAGAAAATCTGCTACTCAGTAAGAGGTGGACAGCTAAGTTTAACGAGCTTCCTAGTGCATCAAAATATGTGGGGAGTAGAAGAAAAAAAAAAGCGGGGGGGGGGGGTTAGGTGATTAGGTGGAGAATCTGAGGGCTGATGTGAAGAAGAGAACCCCTGTGTTGTAACAGTATGTTCTTCCACTGAGGTAACAATCTGGGTTGGTCTATCAATAGGTCAAGGTCAGTGAACCACGACCATTGAGACCACAGAGGAGCTATCAGGATAAGTTGAGCAGTGGAACTCCCGACCTTCTGGAGAACCTGTGGAATCAATCTGAAGGGTGGGAAAGTGTAAGTAAACAGCCAATCCCACCTCAAGCTGAAGGCGTCCACTGCCCAGGCTCTTTGGTCTGGGACTGG
Organism: Margaritifera margaritifera; assembly: GCA_029931535.1. Lineage (NCBI taxonomy): Eukaryota > Metazoa > Mollusca > Bivalvia > Unionida > Margaritiferidae > Margaritifera > Margaritifera margaritifera. The sequence goes on from JAQPZY010001642.1 coordinate 6,419,385, forward strand.
GGAGACATAAAAGGGGAGCTTGTTGTTCAGTTTTGCAGTGAACAAGTCCACCAGATGACTACCATACAGACTGAATAGGAATTCTGCTACTGCTTGATGCAGAGACCACTCCACGAGAACTACTTTGTGAGAGCTCCCTGATCATGGTAGAATAAGTCGGCAATAGGAGATCTGGCCTTGATGCAGCCTCCAAAAGCCTTTTCAAACTTGAGAGGATCTCAGTATCTCCCAAACCTAAGGGTTTAGGACCTAAATCAAGGAAATGGAGGCAGCAGACTTCATCCACAACCTTATCAAAAGACCAGACCTATTAATCTTCCATCACTTGGCAAACTGAATGAGGGGAGGCAGGGGACCTTGAAAGGGGGGGGGGGGGCCTTTCCTCATGGTCCTCAGAAAACTCATTAGACTCTGACAAAATGGACAAAATGTCATCATCCTACTCTCAAACTCAAGAGGCAGGACAAGCTGCACCAGAATCTTCATGCTGAGAGGAAGACTGGGTAATAGGGGGTGGCAGGACTGTCCCTTGAAGTCACCTGCCTGAAGGGTGAGAATGCTTCTCTTCCCTTTTAGGTCTTTTGGGGGAAGGGGTCTGACCCTCTCCTTCTGTGTCAGTATTGCCTGAGCAAGCGGTTAAGTGCAAACCCCTCAAACCCTGCACTGCTAGGAGGCCATGAATTGGTCATCCATTGCACTGTGAGAAGGCGACAAGAATCACTTCCCTGAAAAGGGAAACTCCATATCCCTAGGTAGTAAAAGGAAACATAGGAAATGGGGGGAGGATGTCGATCAAATCCCCATTCCCAGTAGAGTGCATAAATGCTGACAATCTCCCTATGGTGGGATTAATTGGTAGTGTAAAGGAAGGGGCGTGACGATGTGATCCCCAACTCCATACCATGAATCTGCATGTATTAACTGTTTCCAGCATTCGACAAAATGGTGGCCGAAGACTGATGTCGGTACCGAGACACCAAACCAAATGGCAAGTGTGATCTGGGGGAGTAATTCTCCCCAGAACTAAGGGAACTAAAATGCTGCCTATACTTATCAGGACTGCACTACTTGCCCATCACCATAAGAGGATGTTGACCCTTCCCCAAAAGGCGGGGGGGGGGGGGGGGGGGGGGGGGGGGTGCACTCTCCATGATAGAGTGTTGCTCTATCCCCTTGGGGAAAGAGCACTTGCTCATGCTTGGGACGGTGCTGCCCCCCCTCTCCTGTATTCGAGGGGGAGCATCCGATACCAGCTTTGAAATGATGCCTTTAACGAGAGCTGCTGCTCTCTTCTGAGTGGGCATTGCTCTCTTCTGAGTGGGCATGCAGTCAGACGGTTAGAAGGTGCTGCCCCTCCCTCTTATATTTGGGGGTGAAGGAGGGCACTCGATCCCAACCTCACTTTGAGAGGGAACTGGTTCTCCCTCAAGGTGAGGCACACAGCCACTCTCTCTAGGGAGCTGCAGCTCCTCCCTCTTATTTTGGTGTGTGTGCACGCACATTTTATCCCAGCCACATAATGCCTATGATCTAAAGATATAGGCGTCCCACTGAGATCCTACGGATTCAGAGGGGGAGGGCAAAGAAAAGGAGGAGGAAGAATGACCTTCCTCCCTTCATTTTTAAGTTTGTGTGCGTCCCAATGGGTTTTCTTATTACCCCAGTTTTGAACAGACTGTAACATTGTTCTGAAAGAAAAAATTCTCTAAAAAAGGAAATTTTCTAGTACAATAAAACAGTAAATGCAGATGATAAGTAACAACGATGTTGTGCTTACTCCATTATCTTTTTTTATATATCTTTTTTTTTATAGATGTAAAATATCATCATCTATTAAGTTCATAATTATTAATATAACTATTAATAGAAACGTGTAATTTCTACGATGCAACTGAGAGACTGAAATATAGTCTTCTCAAATGTAACGATTTAAAAGAAGAATTATCTGACTAAACAGGACAAAAAATTATGAGGTCATAACTATGTACCACTACTCGGAAAGTAAACTCATCAATAAGAACGTAATGACAATATTAATTAACTCTAACACCCAGGTGAAATTCTATACAAAGAATTACTCGAACCTACAATAGGTAGGGAGAGTATGTGACTCATTGTGCATTTAAACAAAGACTGAAATTAAACACTAAGCTATCAAAAGACCGTGTTTGAACACTGATGGACTGAGGGTAATGTTTGCTGAATAAGAGGAATTAACATTCTAAGGCCCTGAACAGCAACAACCATCACTGGTATGTATTTATTTCCTGGAGTGACAAATTTTCCATCTTGACACAACATGTCATCCAGAAAAGAATGAAGAACACTAAAGCACATGGGCCTATGTATGACGTGAAGTCAGACTGGCTCTATCTTGTTCAAATTCTAGAACTTTCCAGAATGTGAGGATGGAACATCTGGCTAGGACGAAGGTTTTCCATATCGGAAACAGGTAAGCTACACAATAGTAACAGGTGAGTATTATCGATATTAAAGTGTAGATTGTAGACTTGATTAGAAGTGTTGACTGAAAAGGAATGCTACTATAATAACTATTTCTTTTAGTTACTTCAAAGCACAAGCCAGACCAATGAATGTGGAGTTCAGATCAGGAAAATTCCCATATCTGAATTACATATAAGGAATGGTTACTATGATGATTTTCCTTCACCTAGTTTGTGTATCTATTTCTATGACCATGTGCTTTTTGCTCACCTTCAGGTGTCCAACATTGTAATGGCTATATCCTGTGCTGCCTGATACTGACAGTGAACCAAGGATGCTCAACCATGCATGTTACTACAAAATTAACTCATTTTTTAAGTGACAGTATGGCTGGTTCTCAAATGTCAATATCAAACACTACTGAGACCCACCATCGCTTCCCTGATAAACTCAATGTTTTATTAATGTACTCAAATGACCTGCTTCAACACATTTGTCTGCAACTCCAGACATTTGACCAATAGAGACAAATTACTGATGACAGGGTTAGAAGTGAAATTACCTTGTAAAATTTGAGGTTTTTAAAAGTTTTTTAAAAGGTTTTACAATTTTTGGGGGGTTCAAGACACAAAGCAGTTACAAGATTATCTCCATGGTGAGCATAACATTTATTAAAATTTTTGAAAATGAATGATAGAATAAAATGACTGGATATCTTTAATTTGCATAATTTGTGCACTTTCTCAACCACTAGACAAGCCCAACAAAAAACTGTGCAAAAATGCATTTTTTGTGGGGTTGTGGTAGAACCATTCAACATTTTTTCAAATTTTTTTTTTTGTTTCTCTTTAGTTAGGTTTCTTTCACTTTTTAAGGGGTCTTTTTAGGTTTCCTAGGTCAAAATGAAATTTTAGGGTTTCTGAGGTCCGCTTCTAACCCTGTGATGACTACTGCAGAAACTAGTCTTGTAAATCCAATATTTTGACTGATTTACCTGTGAGGATAAATTACTGGATTTGGTCTCCTCAGTTGCTTTTAATTTTGAAGATGCCTCTTGGTGTTTCTTCTCTGAAATGACAGTGAGCACAAACTGTAATATTTTTAAAAATTGTCACTAACTAATTTACCTTTTTATAAAATCACTACATATGGAGCACTTCTTCCTAAATTTGTGTATTATTGGCCAATTTATTTTACAAGTGGATTATGTAATCTTGTAATTATTAATACTGGGGTAAATTTTTAAAAACTGTAAAGTGCAATAACTACTGAATATACTCGCATATAAGTCAAGTCCAACTCCAAATAACATAGACCCTGATCTTCCATCGCATAATGTACTGGCAGATTAGGATCTATGTTGTTTGTTCTAATGATTACTATTAACATGCTGCATAGACCTAGATCTGCTGGTGCATTATGCGATGGCAGATCAAAGTCCATGCAGTTTGCACTTGGATCCGACTTATAACTGAGAACATATAGTAGCCTCTTTGGAACTGAGGTGAATTTTTCCACTATGCAAAGAAAGGAAAAATATAATTCATTATCATGTCATACTAAATTCAATCAATAAATTGACAAAATATGACAGAGGCTGTTTGAGCATTTAGCAAACAGGATAATCTGATACATTTCACCGATTTCACATTTAATGAAAATTAGTTTTAGACTGAACTTTTATCACAACAGTATGATTTTTGCATTAGAGGTCAAATTAATTTTGTGTGCAGAACCCAGGGTCTAACAGAATGATAGGTCTGGCTTACCATATGCAGAATTCAGATAGCCCAGTGGGCTAGCAGAATGCTGCATCTGGTGTAGCATATGTTGAGTTCAGATAGCCCAGTGGTCTAGCAGAATGCTGGGTCTGCCATAAAATATGTTGAATTCAGATAGTTCAGTGGACTAGCAGAATGCTGCATCTGGCTTACCATATCAAATTCAGATAGCACAGTGGGCTAGCGGAATGACGGGTCTGGCCTACCAATGTTGAATTCATGTTTTCAAAATATAACCATAAAAATAACTGCAAAGGGGAATAATTATTATTAGTTATTAATTATTACTGATTTATATAGTACTGAACAAGTTCTTAAGCTAAAAGTTACAACAGTAATGTGCTTCCTCTAGACTAATAAAAAATTTACGCTGACCAATAGGATTCTGCCTCACAAACAAGAGTACTATGAATGGCACATTATATGCCCACCCCATGTTTAATAGTCCTCTAAGTAGGCACTAGAACTGCATGGTTGACTCTGGAGATTACTGAATAATGGGCCTAAATGACCTCTACTTTTGGTCAAGGTTGGCCATCTCGAGCTCAATTTCATCTGCAGAAACCATTTTTTTTATATTTAACTTAGAATGACCATGACCTGACCTTCAGACCCTAGACTATATAGGTTTCTTGATCACCACAAAGTCTTGTCAAGAAAGTTACTCTAGAACAAAAGTTATTCTGCAAAACTCATTTTTCTTCTAGCCACAATGACCCTGACCTTTGACATTTGACCCCAAAACCAAAAGGGCATCTTCCATAAATTAGGTGCAAGCACTCCACAAACATTGGTTAAGGTGCATGGTCTAAAACTAAGTTACTATGCACAAACCATTTATCTTCTGTCAGAGTGACCCTGACATTTTGACTCCAAAGTCAATGGGCTTCTTACCCAATGTGCAAGTCATCTACAAACTTTGGTGGAGGTACATGGTCAAGAACTTAATTTTTGTGTACAGAAACCATATTTTTCCTTTCAGTCACTGCAACTTCACCCTTTAAACCAAAAACCTATAGGTTTCTTCCTTACCCAAAGTACAAGCCATCCACAAAGTTTGGTCCAGGCAGTGTGATGTAGAACTAATGTGATTCTGTGAAAACCATTTTTCTTCTTTCAGTCACTGTAACCTTGCCCTTTGACATTTTGACCCTGAAATTTATATGGTTCTTCCTTACCCTAAGTGCCAGCCATTCAACATGTTTGGTCTAGGTATGTGATGTAGAACTAATGTTATTGTGTGGAAACAATTTTTTCTTCTTTCAGTCACAGTATCCTTGACCTTTCACCTTTTGATTCTGAAATCAACAAGGTTCTTCCTTACCTCAAGTGCAAGCACCCACAAATTTGATAACTGTAGATGGTGAAGGACTAAAGTTATTGTGCAGAAATCATTTTCTTCTTCTAGTCACAATCACCTTGATCACTGATCTTTTGACCCTAAAAGCAATACAGTTGTTCCTTATCCCAAAATGCAAGCCATCCACAAAATCTGGTGAACTCAAGCTTTTGTTGCAGAACACGTTTCTTCTTCTATCAGCCACAGTGACCTTGACATCTTGACCTCTGAACTCAGAAATCAATAGGATTCTTCCTTGCCCCAAGTGCAAACCATCCACAAAGTTTGATAACTGTTGATGTATTTTCTTGAGTTATTGTGCAGAAATGAAATTTATAACAGACAGATGAATGGATGGACAGACATCATCATGCTCCACCTTATAGCAGGCATATATGAAAACCTTGACAACACAAATGCTCATTTATTTTTAGCAGGTAAATGAATGTCAATATCAGTTAGAAGTATAATTTATTTGCAGAAATTCCTATACAAATCTGTCATTTTTGCAAGTCACTGAAGGTAATTTTCTACAAGGCATTGTGGGAAAAATTGGGACAATGTTATACTTTTACTAGCTCATTATCCTATATCAATACAATTCTTTACAATGGGGAACCTAATACCAGTCATGCCCACAATGCCTTGCATAAAATGTTGAAATGGACTTTAGTTGGTAATAACAGCATTTCTCTTTACCTAGATCCTGGATCTGCTTTTTCAGCTCAGTATTAGCTGTTGACTCCGCTTCTAGCTTTATGTTACTACCTATAAGTTGCTTCTCTATGTCAAAATATCTCTGCTCTGAAATAAGAAGGTATCCTGTTAGTAAAAACAGTACAAACAAATAAAAAATGTTAATCTACTTTTTACATTTTTAAAAATATTGTTGCATTAACTTAGCCTTGTAATTTTCATTTTTGAGCCAGCTACTTCAAAAGATTGCGAGAAGGCTGGTGTTTATGTTCATATAAATATAAGCAAGTTCTAACAGCCAAGATTAAATTTGTCTTTTATTTTATATACATGTACATTGTAAAGAATTTTAACATCTTTATTTTACATTTCATATTTTTAGTTTGCTGTACGCTTTTTTTTGGTTTCTCTTCCGAAATTTTTGACCAATTCAGTTTTACATTTTTTAAGTATACCTTTTGTTGGCACCAAATAACCATTATTGTGCTGAGGTGCTGTAAAACACAACAACATACATACCAATATTAAATGCATTTGAATGAAGGGTTTGTGGCATGATCTTTGTAACAGAGGCACTAATAGTGGCATAGCTTGTCACTTTTATCATGGCATTGTGCCATGCTCGTTTTCTTGCAAGCAATGCCCTGTTGTTGGCTTTTGTTTCTTCTGAGTATCTTACCCTGTTGCGGTCTTCTTCCCAGTGGCATTCTGCCCTCTGCCAACTTTTTATGTCCCCTCATCTGTCTCAGTACTATCTACAGCTGCTCAAGTCCTGTTAATCTGTACCCTTCATTATGCTGTCGAGATTTTTGTAACTTTTTGGGGTGGATTTCATATGAAACACTCAGTTTTACTAATCACCTTTCAGATTTTCTAATTTTATACAAATACATCATTGGCTATATCATACATAGAAAATGAGAGCAAAGTGCTTATTTCCTGCTTATGAAAGTCTACTTTGCATGGGTCTCAGAGTATGTCTGCAGCAAAAGGAACCCTTCACAGTGAGGATGGGCTGAGGAACATGATCTCAAGGCCCTCCGAGATGATTTGCAAATGGTAAAGTGTTGAAGTCTTCCCCCCACCAAGATATCAGAAAAGGGCAGCACAAGCATGGTGTCATTTTCTGCAAGAGGGTGGCTGCCAGAGGAAAATGCTGGGTCAAAACTGGCCCTTCTGTTTCAGGCTTGTCATCACTTGCTCAAGGAAACTGGGCCCTTGCCAAGTAAGTCTGTGGAGGATTTCTCCATCTGGCATACCTTAGAGGATCCTTCCTACTTCTTTGGTCCCTCTTGGGAAACAAATGCTGGGCTCTGGACCACTGAGCCTGCACAAAGTTTGCCTCTACGTGGCCATGGAATAGGAGGCTGGAAGACAAAGGTTGGGATCTGAGGGTGGCCTTGTGGTGGTCTTTAACAGCATGGACAAGGATGGGAATGGATGTCTCTCAGCAAGCTAGAGGTTAACAGAAGCAGTTATGGAGATAAAGAATGAGTGTCAAGGAGTGTCTGTCAGCTGTGGCATAAACAGAGGGATCCATATTACTGAAAGATAGCCCAAGACCAGATCAAGCATGGAGCCAATAGCTATGAGGTTGCGAACCAGTTCGTGTTGAGGAAAGCTTTCTGGTTAATGCGTACAGAGGTTGGTATCAAAATTACCAAGCACCCAATATCCTCATTGACAGCTGGAACTTCTGTGTTGAAAACAATTATACATGTTTTGTAGAAGGCCAGACAGAAGTTAGACGGGAGTGAGAACAAAAAGTCCGTTGACACCTGGCTCTTGGAAGTTGCCTTTCAACACAGTGTAAGAAAGAAAGTGTGAAAGAAGGCTGATCGTTCTTGGTCAAAAGATCAACAGATATGGAAAATTCTGTACGAGGTCATTGATGAAGGACAGAATTCTATAGACAGAAGCATGAAGATTTCTTCAATAGATGCACAGAAAGTTGTCGTCCCTCGACATCATTGGATTGAGTAAAGAAGACAGGGTTTGTGAGCATGCATTTTCAAAATCAGGTGTGTGTGGCAACAACAAAGCCTCCTACGATGCTAGATGACTGAGCTGGAAAAGCAGGTGAACAGAGATGATGAACAAGGTTGTGAGTCCGTCTATGCTGGGGTATGGTGATCTCCAAGTGTTCACATGTAGCGTCATCAAAAGTCTGTGGTGGATACCAGGTTCCAGGAATGGGAAACCACTGTAGCAGGTACTGGATTGTGACTGAATCAGGACCAGTGATGGACCTGTCCAGTGCCAGTTGCACTGGGCTTTATCAACAGGACTGTGGCAAGATGCATTACTGGATGCAGGACACCATGTGCATCTTGAGTCCGGGACTGGTTATGCTGAGAGACATATCACCATACCCAGTCCCAGAGATAGAAGTCACACGTTATGTGACTGTGATGGAGCTGTATGAGATTCAAGGCCAACTGCTGTCATGTATTTAGGTCCAATATCTGCTATCTACAGATAACAATACCAATACTGGTCTCTATGTGTGGTGATGAGTTGTCATTAATGGGTCAGACTGGACAAATTGTAAAAAAGTCAGCTAGCCTCATGGCAAGCTAACTGGAAAACTGAACTTGAACTTGGGAGATCAGAGGTTGCCCTAAAATATGACAACACAATATCACAACGAAAGTTTTAAAAAATAAGGTAAATAAAGTATGGGATGTTTCTTAAAATGGTGTTATATTTATTCAACAAATTAACAGCTTATTTTCTTTTCTTTTCTTGCACAGTAGATATTTATGGCAATAACTGATGTTATCTGTTATCTATCTCTCTCTCTCTCTATATATATATATAATAGTACATGTAGATATGTAGATGAGAAAATAAAGGACAGATTCGAATCGTTAGCTGTAGAAAATGGATCAATAGAAAAACAAAGACAGACACATAGATAACAAATCCAGCTCTTCGACTACATCAACAATAATGAAAGCTCAACTTAGAAATGAGAAAGGTTTTGCAATGATTTATTTATTTGCACATCTAAATTATTATTATCCGTACAATAATTTTTCCAAACAGTATGAATGATAATACCATTCTCCTGTAATTGCGATGTAAATAATAGATGAACACTTCTTGTGGATGGTAGTTGATGCAGTACATTGATTACACATTTAGAGAAATCCATGTGGTTAATCATTAGAGACAACTGCATTTCCAAACACACCTGTAACAGAAATCTTGCAAGCTATGTCATTAACAGTTATCACCTACTCACCTTGAAATTGGTGACTTGCATTAAAATAACCTCTGAGAAGCCAACTTTCGTGAATCAGCCGAGCGCTGCACATTTAATTGAACCAGAAAGTTGGCCTGGCAGTTTTATTGTCCAGCATAACGATTAGGGAAAAGTCTACTCATCCACTGCCTGTGGCTTTGTTAGGACTTGAAAGTTGGAGAATTATATACCAAGTAAAATTATAATAATGCATTCCGTATTTGTCAAAACAGGCTTCAAATACTAAGTATTCACTGATATATGTACTGTGGCAAGTCTGGAGAGTTAAAAGTTGCAAAACATAAAGCATTACAAACTGAATGCAATCATATATTCACAATGAAAATGATGTAATCTGAACAGATTGTGAAAAATTTAAGACAATTCTTGCACACAGTTGATGACTCAATTAATATGCAGCAAATAACAAAATTAAATCTTGATACACTGATCGATACTTAAAGGTTTCATTGATTTTGATATGACCCCTGTTCCACACCATGTTTTTTTTTATCAACTTCCCATACTACACCTGAATGATGACGAGGCCAAATAAAAATGTGTCGTTTCAGTAATGATATTAAAAAAAAGGGTAGGAAGGTCAGTACAATTTTTTTTAAATTATTTTTTTCTTTCTCTAGCTCATGTTAGTTCATGTCACAGTTTCCAATTTAAAGTTACTGGTTCTGGTGTGAAAAATGGAACACAGTTGGTGGAGACTTTTTTTTTTTTTGCATACATGACAAAAAAGTTATAGGGTCAGGGTCATTAAAATAGGGTAGGTCGGATTACTTGAACCACACATATTTGTTTCTATGGCCTGAATTTCAGAATTTGGAGATTATGATTACCTTGTCAGTGGCTGTTTGAATTTCAGGTGATTTAGCAGGTTCAGAGTTGTTCCCTTGTAAACTACCTCAGCGTTGCAGAGTTTACATTGCTCGTTTCTTGTGCTAATTGCTAATACACAGCAATAGTAATCCAATGTCAGCATGACTGACCTCCGAGTCTGTAGGTGTCGCTACTCTCTAAGTAAACAAACAAACATTCAAATACCAATTTTCCATTCAAATATTGGCAAAATGTTTTCTGATTTGAATGTTTAGATATTCATTTCAGCTCTATGGCATAGTGACAAAGACAAACTCAGGATGCATTCAATTATATGGTATTATTTGCATAAGTGCATTTGTGTGATTTTCATTGTGAATAAATCACTTCCTACAGACTATTTTTGTACATAGTCCCTGGATTTAACTTAAGTAACCAAGAGTTACTGCTCTTCTTTTTACATAGTCTGTCTTAAGCACTAAATAACTTTATTTGTGTTCATACCTAGTTTGAAGATAACTTGGGGAAAACAGCAGCTATATTTATTTGATTATTAGTGCGAATCCACCAACAAAAATACTCAAGACCCATAAATTATCATTTAATTAGATTTTGATGGCTGAGTTCACAATGTTTTCAATATGGCCTCAGGACTTTACAATGGAAAGGGTGCGGGGGGACATCAATAATTACCAAAGTTGACCAAAGACATGTTTCTCAGTGGGATTGATGCTCTACAAGCTTACAAGATTTTCCACGAATCCAAGATAAGACCATTTCTTCATTATAACTGCTGTGTGTTGAAACCAATTCTGATATTCATGAGCAATAACAAGATTTTCAAATTGGCCGCTGTGGCAACCATACTGGATGTAACTTGCACCATTTTCATTTAGGATCAACTTGAGATCATTATAAGTCTTTGGTTAATACCCCATGTCAATACAACCATCCATTCAGGAGGGGTAGCAATAACAAGATGTTCATGATGGTCACCATGGTGGCCATACTGGATGTAAGATCAGCATCATTTTCATATACAACAAAGTAGACATCATAAGATGTATTCTGGCAAAACCCCATGTCTATAAGACTTTCCATTTAGGAGGAGGAACAATAAAAAGATTTGTTAGATAGCTGCCATGGTGGCAATTTTGGATAAAATTTTGGCACCATTTTCATTCAGGAGCAACTAGATATCATAAGAAGTCTTTTGGTGAAAATCTCAAGTCAATATGACTTTCCATATTTCTGTTGATGCTAGCAATGGCCAAAGTTGTGAAGGCAATAAAAACTGCAAGATGGCAATGAATATATATTTTAAAAACAATGTATCTGGCAATGAAAACATTAAAGGTTTATGGTAACCGGTAGAGTTCCAATGTAATGTATTTGACAGCCGTTAGGGTAATGAACTTTTGAGGTTAAAGTCACACCCACAGCAAGGAAGATTTAATTTATTTTGAGGCTGAAATAATTACAAAAGAGACTAAATTCATGAAAATACACAATTTGTCATTTAATTAATGATTTGATAGTTTGGAAAGAAAAGTAATTCAGAAAACATAGGTATTTATTATAATAAATGATGGGAGATAATTCCACTGTACAGTTCATTTCAGGTTAACCAGATATTCAAACATGTTAATGTTTTCATGAGTTACTTGAGAACACGATAAAACTTTTATTGCAATAAAGTACAGTGCAGATGACAAAGTTAAGGCGGCAAAACTGTCAAAGCAAATAAGATTATCTAATTTTTATACAGCATTATGTATTATTATTTTCCTTTTGTCCCTCTAAAACGTTGTGTCCCCTAAATCTGGAGGGTGGGGGGCACTGATTTATTCAACTTGCTAATTTCAAGACCGTCACCACATGAATCATAGTAAGACCCTGTGGAAATTCTTTGATGCCAAAACAGATAATTCCAAATGGGAGAATACTCTTACCTTACAAAGTTTCAAAAGTCAGAAAAGAGAGATATAAAAACAAGAACCAAATACAATTTAAGTAAACAAGTTCAGGAATGCAATTACATGTAGAAGATTTTATCATTATTTCTTTTGTATTTATTGTGGTATAAACTGTCAGTAGATCATAAAGTTGTTCGCTACCACATTTTAAAAATTATTTTCTAACATTACTGTGACGGAAAACATACAAGAGCAAATTTATTGAAAAGGGATTGGACTCTTTGAAACTCTGACCTTCTAGTGGCTCAAAATGAATTACCATATTTTCTGCATGTCTTACAAATAATTGCTTTTTCTCCATCCCGAAACATCTTAAAATATTAAGATGTGTCTGAAAACAAATGATTCAAATTGTTAAAAATTGGGAGAACCACTTTTAACTATTCATTAGCTCCCTGACACTGATATAACAAATAACATTTGTTTAAACTATATTACAAACCTGTAGATAAAAAAATCCAACTGGTAAAAACAGAAGAAGAATACGCCAACCTTTACTAAGAGAGGAAACCTGTAAAGTGGAAGTCATCATCTCAAAAGTTTTGTTTAACAGCTCCATTATGGATAAGACAAAAATCTGCACCCAGTCATATACAGGCTAATGAACCAGGGCTCAAAATTAACGCTAATCCGCTATGCCACGGTAAGCAATTCTGCAGATGGATCACTAAAACCCAGCCGTCACTAATCCGTTGAACAGTGACAATTACCACCAGTTGCCATCATAACAGTTATGAAGTGGCCATCAGTCGGCATTGCCATTAATGATTAATTGATGAATTGTGTTAATTGAGTACCTACCAACATCCTGCACTTGGTACAATAAATGCTCATGGCGCAAATGGACAGGTGTTAAACCACTCATCTGCTCATTAAGTAAATATTTTAGATTACTGTCAAAATAGTCTTCATGCACGTGATACTAACCTGGTGTCCTGCCCCCAAGTACTAATTTTATTACTGATGATAACAAAAGGTACAGGGTATAAGGCTAGTATTGATCAATTGGAAAAGGTCACATTTGCCAATTCAATGAATAATCCAGAATTATACAGAACAATGTGTTTTAATATTTACATCATGCCAGAACTTACGAAGTTTTATATTGTTGTTGATAACCATTCAATGCATTATGCTTTGACAACTGTAAACATGTGGAAGTATTTACATTCTTTTTACTTTTTAAGTAACAGCAGAAATCAGATGATGACAAGAGAAAACGCGATCACAAATATGATCAAGAGAAGAGATTAAGAAAGAACCAGAAATGCTGGGAAAATGAACTCAAATGGATGAAGTATCAGGAGAAGCTGTGATGTTGTGTACTTTTGCATCAAGTATTCGGTGAAATACGAATGTGCGTGAGGTACTTCATTTGTGAGTCTCATTGGTGAAATATAGTTGTTATTGTTTTGAGTTGATGGTAATGTATAATAAATGTTGAATTATAAACTGAACTGGCTTCTGTTTGATTTTATCAGGATCAACGAAATTTAGGCAGGATCAGTAACAATTTTAATTTGGTGATCATGTGGGTTAGTGAAAACAAAATCACAATTTAAAGCCCTGATGAACTGATTCCAGTTTGTCCCGTACCAAAACTTTTATAAGACTAATAGCAAACAAAATTACTTTCAAATACTTAAAAATTCATAATATATAAAACACATGAGAAAAAGATGTTTTTTGTTTAAAAAAAATGGTTCCCAAACTTTCGGAAAATGGAATTTCCACATCTTGTCCTATCAATGAAGAGCTGCATTTGTGTCCAAAAACATAAGTACATAAATAACATTCTTTTAAAATGATGTCCGAACATTACAAGGCAAGAAAGTATAATATTTTGCAAAAAAGCTCTGTATCCATAAACAATAGTGTCCAAAGACATAAAGAAAAAATGGCAATTCTATGAAGACTAAACTTTGTACCCAGAACGTAAGCAGAATCCCTCTTTTATTGATCCATTGCATCATACACCTTTGCAATTTTATCGACAGAGTATGAAAAATTTAGAATATAGAAGAAAAACAAACAAAAAAAGGAAAAACCCTATATAGAAATACTTTATATCTCTATCCACAATTTTTCCTCTTTCTATGCAATTATGTTATAGACATTCTTCTTTTCATACTATATTAATAAAATTTAAAAGGCCTAGGATAACATCAAAAGTTTTCCAAACAATCATAATTTATTATCAATCCCTCTCAGAACTGAAAACCCAAAAGTCTATGGGTTGTTGAAACTCCAATGTGCACTGCTAATGCATGTGTGCAGACTGTTCACTGTTGAATTTGCCACTATATGGTTGTTCTCCTCCATGGCCAGTAATGTCAAAAAGAATATAAATGTGGTGGAGTACAACTTGTTGGTCTATGAAGTTCTCCATTGCATGATAAAATCTCAGTCAGTAGACACAATAAAAGTACTAATATTAGTATCCCTACCTCCTTCACATCCACTTAATAATATGCAAGTGCAATGCACTGACTAGAACACTTTTAACTCTCATTAGTTGACCAAAAACAAGGTTATCAGCTGGCACAGTCGGTCATTTCATTCAACCAATGAGAGAGCAGTATTCAGTTTAGCACACTGCAGTTGCATATTAAGTGGGCGTGATCATGGCCATGTCTAGCAGTAACGTTGGAAAACAGGCTGGCATTCCTTAAAGATGGAACAGCAAGTCAAATTTGATTTAGGCCTAAAAAGTAGAATCTCTGAGCTAAATAAATGGTGCTAATTTATTATACTATGCAAAGTGTGGCTTGTAATATCAGTATTGATTCTTAAATAGGTCACAGCAGAAATGGAAGAAGTGTCCTCCCGTGTATTATCCTCAACCTGCCATGGTTCGTGCCCTCAACGTGAATTTTAACCTGCCATGGTTCGTGCCCCTGAAATAAATGCCATGTGACATAATGGTAACATGAATCATGCAACATCCGATATAAACATATTTACACAAGAATGTGTGTCTTATGTTGTTCTTACTTTTCCAAAAGGCATGGACATTTAAATATTTAATTACTCCTTATCACCTTTTGCTTACAACAGTATATTAAATGAGTCCAGTGTTTGCAGTTATAAAAATCACTTTGTGCCCACTTTGTGAAAACCAAAGAACTGCAGTTTTTCAGATCCTTTGGTTGATAATCTTTGCATACACAGCACTATTCACTAACCTCCACCCATCTTCTGCTTCACTTTCTGATGACACAGGGACCAACTGTAACCCTGAAGAGCCAGGTAGAATAAAACATGAGGACTCTCTATCGTGGCTTTCTTTTAACTTTTTGGCTGGTTTTCTTCTCTTTCTTGGAGATTTCTTTTTCAAGCTGTCATTTTTAACCTTTTTACCATTATGTTCTGTTTATTGTATGTACTTTCTAGTTGCTTGTTCATATCAGATTCTGTGATGGATACTCCACTAATGCTACGCTAGATTATAATCTTTCAGATTTTGCCTCAAAACTCTTCTTACTTGCAATAAACTGATTTAGTGCTTGAAAAAACTCTTCTGGTCCATATCAGGAATGCTATAAATGAAACTTTTTGTTTTTTGGTTCATGTGAAAATATATTTATGTATGGAAATGGAGATACACAAGCAGAGAGAAGAAATAGTAAATGCTTCTGGTGGGCTGTCAGTAGTGCACGATACACAAAGATCACTCATTATTGTTGAACACAATAAATTATATGGATGACATCTTAAATATATTACAGTCATGTGATCATAGAGGGCAAACAAGAAAGAGTGATTTCTGACAGAAAATTGGTAAATTATTTTTGGTATTTTTTTGTTTACTGTATTAAATTCTAATGACAAACAAGGTATTAGTAAAAAAAAATGTCTATATGTTGGATGGTATGGAAAATATTTGTTGAACTCGCCAGTTTTTATGCGCATTTTCCAGTTATGTTATGACAAACGACAGCGGTGTTTATTTTTTAAACACACATAAACGGTTGGTGTGAAGTAACTTGCGGGTAGGCAATACACTTGCGTGAAGCAAAGGTCACCGAAACAGGTCAGTCACCAAAACTGGGCGGTCGACAATATATAGTATCATCGACCGTCCTAACTTCATACCCATCCTTGATTTGTGTATCATGTTTCTCGCAACATCATTCACTTGTTTTGATATCCTGATGTCATTAACTGGGTCACTAGTGTTCGTTAACAGTGTCAGTAAGTGCTGATCAAGAAATATTGGATTAAATAAAATTTAAATACCTACTACAAATCAAATTGAAAAAACACAATGAAAATGGACAATTTGACTAATGCCATATTTGCCACAACTTTGTGACCCTGGTGTGAGTGTTAGCCATTCAGGCCAGGGTCACTGTTCACATGCTGGCTTTCTTTGATTAGTGGCAAACCCATGACAGAGACTTTTTTAGATGTAAATTGCAATGACAAAATTTGGTCACTATAACAAGCACTTCTTATATCATGTTAGAAAAAATAAATCCAAAGAAAAACTATACAGTATGAAATTTTTCATTGAAATATTTTAATATAAGGAAAAAAAATCTTTGTTATGAAACAGCATGAAAAAAAATCTTTAAAAAATTTATTGTATCTTTAAATATGATAATTATTTTGGACAGCTTGAAAAAAATACAAAATTAAAAAATGCATCATATTTTTTTTCTTTTATATTTTTGTCATCATTATTTATGTGTTTTATTGCAGTCGATATGCATTTAAAAGAAATTAAACATATTACATATGCAAATATTAATAATACAGGGACATCACACACGATTGATTTCTACACATTGACCTAATTGTCACATTCCAATCTTACATCATGTGGCCTTTATTTCAGGGGCACGAACCTTGGATGTACTTCCGGAAATAGACAAATTTTGGAAAGCTCAGAAAAACAGTAGCTTGCAAAGAATTTAGAGACCTTATAAACATTTTTTAAATGATGAATAAATTAAGTAGATATAGTTGAACACTTTCTATGGCGATGTCAATAGTTTCTCGCAATATTATAATATAAGTGTTCAAATTAACGTTGAGAGCACGAACCATGGCAGGTCAAGGATATATCATCGACCATCCTAACTTTGTGCCTGTCCTTGAATCGTGAGCCATGTTTCTCACAACCTCATATGCTTGTTTTCAGATCCTGACATTATCAACTGGGTCACTGGCGTTCGTTGACAATGACAGTAAGTGCTGATTAAGAAATATTACATGAAATGAAGTTTAAATATGTACTACAATTCAAACTGAAAAAAACAATGAAAATGGCCAATTTTACTAATGCCATATTTGCCTCAAGTTTGTGGCCCTGGCGTGAGTGTTCGCTGTTCAAACCAGAACCACTGTTCATATGTTGATTTTCTTTACCTTTTGATTTGTAGGAAACCCATGACAGAGATTTCTCAGACGGTAAAGGCAATGTAAAAACTTGTTTCTATAACATGCACTTCTTATACCATGTTAGAAAATATAAATCCAATGGAAGAGTATGCAGTATGAAATTCTTTATTGGATTATTGTAATGTAGGTGGAAAATATCTTTGTTGTTACATAGCCTGAATAAAAAAATTAGCTTGAAAAAAAAATAACTAAAAATGCAATCTATTTTTTTATATATACTTTTGGCATCATTTTTTATAAGTGTTTTATTGCAGTCAATATGCATATGAAAGCAATGAAATATATTACAAATGCAAATAACGAAAATACAGAGACATTATAAACGATCCATTTCCACACTTTGGCCAAATTATCACATTCCAATCTAACGTCACATGGCATTTATATCGGGGGCACGAACCATGGATATCATTCCAAAAATAGACAAATTCTTACACGCTCAGAAAAACGGTAGCTTGCAAAGGATTTTGAGAAATTATATAACATTTTTCAACGATGAATAAATTAAGTAGATATAGTTGAACACATTCTATGGTGCTTTTAATAGTTTCTCACAATATTATATCGTGCAACGGCCAGTTGTCGTTGAACTCCTTCAATCGTGCTCCATGTTTCTCGGGATCTACCGCGCTTGTTTTGAGATAATGACGTCATCAGCTGTGTCACCAGCATTCTTAAAGAGCGACAGAATTTAATTATATAGTAAAATCAAACAAAATTAGATTCAAAAAGGTAATTTAATGTAATTTTAAAAAATCATAATGAAAATCTATTTTCACTAATGCCTTTTTTGTGTCCGACTTTTTGACCTTGAATTTTCTATTATATGCAAAAGATAGCACCGACGATCACATGATGACTTTGTTTACATATTTTGAACAGGAAAACCAACTTTGGGAATTAATACAACTAGATAGCCA
Source organism: Margaritifera margaritifera (assembly GCA_029931535.1). Lineage (NCBI taxonomy): Eukaryota > Metazoa > Mollusca > Bivalvia > Unionida > Margaritiferidae > Margaritifera > Margaritifera margaritifera. The sequence continues at coordinate 6,438,026 of JAQPZY010001642.1, forward strand.
ATGTAAATATTTGGTTTTAATCATGTGGGTTCTTATACAACGCAAGAAAAATTTACACTCGAAATGTATATTCAATACGGACTTTTTTGTTTCAGTATTATTTCATAATAAACATATATTCTACATCAAAAGATATTGAATCAATTATAATAAAATGTGTATCCATTCACCAGTGTCTATTTTTAAATTTCTCTCTCCCTCTGTATCTGTCTGTCTGTCTCTCAGTCTACTGAGTCATGTATCTATATGGTAAAGAACAAGCAAGCAGTAATGTAAGTGCACAAACTGCATTTAAATTTATTTTTTTTAATATAAAAAACACGGAGACGCTATAAGCTAATAATATCCATACCTTGGTCTAACTGGCACGGTCCGGTCATATGCCACATGACCTTTTAGTGAGTGCACGAATCATGGATGTCTCTTCCAGAAATAAGTAAACATACACACGCTCGGAAAAACGGTAATTATGAAGTAATGTACATGAATTCCAACAATTTTTTCACGCTGATTAAATGAAGTAGCGATAATTGAACTCTTTTTATGGTTTATTTGAATAGATTATCATAATATTATAACGAACGCGATAAAATTCACGTTAAGTCCACGAAAGGTGGTTACTCAAGGCTAATGCAAGCGTTAAAATTCACATTCAGGTACGAACCAGGTTAGGTCGAGTATATATACTATTTATAGCTCAATTTTAAGCAACAATACAAGCCCCTGTGACTGAAGCAGTGCTTGCATCCTCTATAATTTGCATACTTTATATAACTTTCTCTAAATCAGGTTTTCATAGCTCCGATTGGGTAATTAGCTAAACTGTTTTAAAGCTGTCCGCTGTAGCAGGTGATGACATCCTACAGCGGACAGCTTTAAAACAGTTTAGCTAATTACCCAATCGGAGCTATGAAAACCTGATTTAGAGAAAGTTCACTGATGTTACTGATTATGGGAGCAAGTTCCACCGACTGACAGTGATTGTTAATTTGCAATTGCGTATGCAATTTTTAGTGAGTACCAGTGCAATTAAGTTGCTCTGAATCATTCGAGCTTGTAATAATTTGCTGTCCTTTATGAGCTGGATGCCTTCAATAAGAAATAATTAACACAATTCATAATAAAGTATGCACGATAGTCGATACCGACTGTAGTTTACCTGCATTTACTCGTGTTTTTTCGAGTTTGGCTTTGAGTTCGTCTGATTCAGACTTTTGTTTAGACAACAAGTTTTCTATCTTTTCCTTTATAATCTCTGACAAGCCTTCTATTTCGGTGGAATCAAGATAATTATTCAACATTGCTACACCCGCCATTTTCAAACGGCAAATGTGTTTCAACCGGAACTTGCACCAACGCAAAATCGAAATCACGAAGAAATCAAAGTCTCCCAAACGCTTGTATCTATAGTCTATACTAGTATTTTAAAGGCATTACTGGATTTATTGTCGCTACCATTTCTACCGTGAGTTATGTTGCATACGCTTAGATTTCGATGGATTTTCCTCCCCATTTTAGATGTATATTAGTTATTTTAACTGTCGCGTGTGTATTCTTTTCATTTGTTGTGCTAAAATTTTATTTACAGGTTTTTGTTGCTTTTAGCCTCTAGTTTTGCTTATTTCTCATATATGTTTCTCGGTATATTCTGTCACTTGCTCTTAACTGTTCGACAATTAAAATGTTCTTAACAGTTCCAGTTCATTTACACTGGTCGTATATGCAGGGCCGATTTAACCGCTAGGCAAACTAGGCGGTTGCCTAGGGCGGCAAAAAAAAAATTTTTTTTGGGGGGGGGGGGGTGAGGGGGCGGCAAAAAACTGAATTAATAAAAAAACAAAGAGAAATAGCGTAAAATAGAAGATAATAAGCGTCTAAAAATATAAAGAGAAAAAATGAAAGGAAAGAATATATATGTACAATATTCACTCTCGAAAGTTAATGGGCGGGGGGGGGGGGGGGGCAAGGCTGAAGGTTCGCATAGGGCGCCATATATACCAATGCGCCGGCCCTGCGTATATGTGTACATTCTGTACATATGAGCATAATCTTAAAAAAAAAATAAAAAAAATCTTTGTCCTTGTATATTTAAATTTGTATGCATGTAATATTGTATCCTATGTGTGTATTTGCTAACCATTACGCATGCATATTTTAACTCGGCGTGTAATTTTAGAGTAGAATCTATTCGTGTAAACTGATTTCTCTGCATGGAATCTTAAAATAGAAATTGAAGTATTTTTAGCATTTCAAACAAGATTTGTAATAACTAGTTATTTGATTAAATTAGTATGTCTGTATGTATGTATGTATTTTTATATGTACGTATATATGTATGTGTGTACGTTGTTTCATATGTATGTATATGTGTATGCATGAGTCTATTTGTTTTTTCGCAAAGACGCACGAATGTATGTAACTATTTTGTATGTAGGTTGGTAGGTATTTCTGATTGTTAAAATTAATTATTTCATTGTTTATAGTCGGTAAAATGGTTCCAGTGAGCTAATTATTTCATTGTTTATAGTCGATTAAATAGCTCCACTGAGTTTGATATTTCATTCTTTATAGACGGTAAAATAGCTCCAAGGAGTTAAATATTTCATTCTTTATAGACGGTAAAATATTCCAAGGAGTTAAATATTTCATTCTTTATAGACGGTAAAATGGCTCAAATGAGTTAAATATTTAATTGTTTATAGTCGGTAAAATGACTCCAATGAGTTAAATATTTCTTATCATGTAAATCCAAACTTACTCTAAATAAAATGTACCTCTAAGTGTATGTAGGTTTATTGGTTGTGGTTAACTGACCTAGTTTCTCTGCGAATCTATAAAACTGTCCATTATTTGTTTGACATGCATGTCTAACAATTTGTTTTATCTAAGTAATTACAATTAGGCTTAAAAGGTGAAGATAAACCTTGTTGACTTTTGATTTTCAACGCCATGGACGACACGGATATGGTGCTTGTCTAACGCAGGTTAATGCGTCGGATGTTGATGCCCGTTAATAGCAGCGACTTTATTTTATGATCTAAAAAGAAGGAACCATTTTAAAACATTCATCTGTCGAGTTTGACAAAAATTACATTATATTCTTTGGAATCTCATAGGTTTTCCTTATTATTGGTACAGAGAACTGGACATTATACAGTACTTGTGTCCCATACTGTCCCTGGCGTAGAGCGACTGCTAAGACACAAGTCACCCTGTATCGGATGTCAGTCCAACGCAAGTTAAAGACCAGTCGGATGCAAAGGATGATGATGGTTCCTCTTATTTGGGTTGTCGACTTGAACAGTAAATTTAAAGTGCGATGCCCAGAGGCCCATGATATGACCATTGTGGAAAATGAAATAAATGATTTACTATTTAGCAGAAAAGCAAGATGAAAAAAAGCAATCGGCTCACGTGTAAAAAGTCCGCGAGGTCAAAATTGTACGAATAGATAGATTGGATTCATACTCGATAAGTTTGAAACAAATTATAACAAGTTTATCTAACTGGGATACGAGATAATTTTCTCTTGACCACATGCTCAGAATAAAGACACGTTCTGACATTCTTTTCTTGCTTCGTTCATGATGACATACCAACGTTTCTGTTATGCAGTTTTAAACTAAACGTGTATAATATCATTTATCCACGCCTAGCTGTACGTGAACAAAACTGTTCAAAGATTAATGTGCCGGGTAATCGTCCATCGCTAAAGTAGCTAACTAGTGGCAATTCAGACTGCACAAATATTACTCATTTAAGGTAAGGATCTTTTTTTTTCCTTCCTTACTGTATAAAGTTAGTGTTTTTCATGTACTCTGTACCTCTGTACAGGTGTAATGAGGTCCACGTAATATGTAGAAATATGGTCACAATGAAAGTGGCGTGTTGTTTGTTCTGTTTTGTTTATTGGTGGTGTAAATAACGAATATGTAACGAAGCATTACTGATAACAATTACTAATATGCGAGACTATCATGTCTACTGCACATAATGCAAAAACGTGAAATGTTAAGTCACTTTACGCAATTGCGCTACTACATAATGACGTCACTGATATAAGCACAGGAAAGACCGGCAGCAATCGCCGTTCACCCAAAAGTGTTGATGAATGTAAATGAGTGTTAAAATTCAACCAAATTCCACAAACAGGCTCCTGCAGTTTAATGACAACTTTACTTTAAAAAACAAAACAAACAAACAAAGAAACCGTCTATTTTACCGGACCTCGTAAGTAGTTAGTGCGAGCACTCGGAAAGTGGTAGGCGCAGAGGGCCTTGGGACACGATTTGGGGGAAAAGGAAAAGTCTACTCTCCAGCCATCTTTGATTGGGTCCCTGTCGAGGGAAAGGGAAATTTAATGTTAAAAAACGTCCATAGGTTTAACATTGGGGGTCTGTAGGAATTTAACATATTGGGATTTAATGTTCAAAACGTTCATCGGATTAACAATAAGCCGTAGCGAGCACTGGGGTCTTACGGGAATTTCACTCTGGGGTCCTATTGGGTACAAGCATCCACACGTACTAACCAACACAGTCTTTCTGACCATCAGCCACAGATACTGACACACATCCACACATATTGACCAACACCAAAAATATGTTAAAAATGTAAACATTAGAAATAAAAGTGGTAAAAATATAATACAAATAAAAATATAAAAAATGTAAAAATGTAAAAAAAAGTACACGTTTTTGAGAAATTAAAATAAGAATTTTTACAAATTTACAAAAATAATTCTAAAAAATTATAAATTAAAAGAACCATATAAAACATTCTACCATAAAAAAAAATATCAAACAAAATTTTGTTTTGTTTCGTTTTTAACAATTTTAAAAAATGTTAACATTTAAAGCTAAACAAAAAATGTTTACAAAAACTTGTGCATACACATACATACCAAGAAACAAATATAATGTTCGGATTGGCAATGTTTAGTAGTATTTATGTTTCTATAAACATGGGTAACCCTGGAAAGGGCCGTTGGTTAACCCTGAGAAGGGCTGTTTGTTTAGTGAGTGCACCCTATTAGAATAGTGGTCTCCACCCAAAGGGTTAATCGAGAGGGAGAGGCTAAAGTGAGGCTGGTTAGCCTCACTCCCCCAATCCTCTACCCTTAGTGTCAGGGCTACTTCTGGAGATCTTCCCTTAGTGTCAGGGCTACTTCTGGAGATGGCTGCTGCTGCTGTTGTTGCTGCCACTTCTAGAACAGCAACCATTTCTCTTTATAGAGTTGCTGCTGTTCTCACCTGCAGCCTCTTCTGCATCTCCTAAGCTTGTTTCTCTTTCAGTCTTCTCATGCATCACATCTGCCGCCAGTTCTTCTGCCATCTTGAAGTATATCTTAACATCTTTTCACCATCCTCTTGTTGGGATGCAGGTCGAGCTCCTCGACCTTGTCCAGAAGGTGCTTCACCCTCGCCAAGTGGATTAATGCCACGGACAATCTGCTGCTCACACTGGAACTCTTCTTGACGGGATCGACGATGAATGACAAGACACACTGACCGAGTCTTCATTTAAGTCGCGTTCGGCCATTCGACCATGTGCGATTTTTTTTTAAAATATGCACATTGCGCTCCATTTAATTATTGTTGGTACGAGGCCAAGTAAAAAAAAAAGAGGGGGGGGGGGGCATGTCCAGCAGCACCAAGCGGCACCGGAATTATGAATTGAAACGCCCGAGTTGCACTCTTTTAGTCAACGTCTACCCAGTTATCCAAGTCGGCCGTTCCCCATCGTGCCAGTCCTGTGTTAGCCACATAATTGTGTCCAGTTGCATTTTACCCGTTTCATTCAAATTTAGAATTTAGTGTACAATGTGTTGTTATTGTGTCCAAAAGATATACATTGATGAGGGGTATAAAGTTGCTATTCAAATAATTTAGTGATCGTAATTGCTTTTAGGTCTACTGGTCATAGAGCAGAAGAGCTTATGCGATGGTCTGTTGTCCTTCGTCCGTCCGTCCGTTAGCACAAGTTTGTTATCGCGACTCCACCAAAACTACTTGGAGGATTTGCGATGAAACTTTACACACTCATTCATCCCATGGTCTAGTTGGTCCTAAATGAAAATGGCCACCATGAAAATCTCGTTCTCGCTACTCAGGGCAGGCGCAAGGGTATCTGGCGCCCTAGGCAAACCTTCAGCCTTGCGCCCCCCCCCCCCAATTAACTTTCGACAATGAATATTGAACATTTATTCTTTCCTTCTGTTTTTATCTTTCTATTTTAGACGCTTATTATCTTCTATTCTACGCTATTTCTCTTGCCTAATTTGCCTAGCGATTAAACCGGCTCTGTTGCTACTCCTCCTGAATGGATGGTCGTATCTACATGAGGTTTTCACTAAAAGACTTCTATGATGTCTAGTTGGTCCTAAATGAAACTGGTGCCGATCTGACGTCCAATATGGCCTCCACATCAGCCATCGTGAAAATATTGTTATCACTACTCTCCTCCTGAATGGAAAGTCAGTTTGACATGGTGTTTTTACCAGAAATGTTCTCATGATGTCTGGTTAGTCATAAAGGAAAATGGTGCCGATCTGATGTCTAATTTGGCTGCCACAGTGTCAAGCTGGAAAATCGTGTTATCACTACTTCTCCTGAATGAATGATCATACCAGCATGGGGTTTTCACTAAAATACCTCTTATAATGTTGTGTTGATCCTAAATTAAAATCGTGCTGATCTGATGTCTAATATGTGGCCATCTTGAAAATCTTTTTTTCGCTACACCTTTTAAATGCAAAATCATTTTAAATGGGGTTTTCATCAGAAGTGTTCTTATGGTGTCTTCTTGATCCTAAATGAAAATTACTAATCCTCAATATGGCCAGCATGGTGGCCATCTTGAAAATATTGTTATCTAAACTCCTTCCAAACTGATGGTTTTATCAACATGTGGTTTTCACCAATAGACCATTTATGTTACTTAGTTGGTCCTAATTGAAAATCGTATCAGTCGTACATCCAAAATGGCTGCCACGACGGCTGTCTTGAAAATCGTGTTGTCACTACTCGCCCTGAATGGATGACATGGGGTTCTCACCAAAAGACTTTTAATGATGTCTACTTTGTTCTAAATGAAGATGGTGCCAATCTTACATCCAGTATGTACATCACAGCAGCTATTTTCCTGTTATTGCTGGAGAATATCAGAGATGGTTTCAACACTAAGCAGTTAAAAGGAAGAAACAGCCTTATCTTGAATTCCGGGAAATTCTTTTCGCCCATTAGTGTCAGTCACTTCGAGGGACTCTTGTTTTTTTGAGTTAATGATTAAATTACAGTATTTTGTTTTGGATGATGGGTCGAAAGAGTAACATTTGTTTGGAGTTGTAATCAAAGAGGGGTTTTCGAGGGCCAAGTTGAAAACCCCAAACAGTCAGCCTTCTCGGAGCAGCTGGTTTCTGGTGATTACTTCTCTAGGGGGTGGTTCCATGTGGCACTCTCTTCACCTCCATCCGCCAGGTTTCACCGCCAGCCTTGCTGTTCGTACTCCAACCCTCCAACCGTGCGCCCTCTTTGAAACTAGCTGGTCCCCGGTGACAACTTGTGGCTGATGTCCAAACATCATCTTTCGTCACTTGCCTCGCTGATTCTACTCTCAGGCTCCGATGGGGAGAGTAGGTCGACCGTTGTCTGCGCCAGAATGATATGTGGATACCGAATACAGTCCCCCTCCACTCCCATCTGCAACTCAGTTCGCTGTTTTGATCCCCTGATGTTCTCTCTTCGACGGCTGGCGTCAGACCGACTAAATGACCTCTGTTGACAAGACTGAAGATGATGATGATGATGATGATGATGATGTTGAAATTTAGTCGTGTTTGCACAGCGCACTATTTAATTCTTTGTTTGGGTGATAAATGTCTGGAGTAGTGCAAAAGGTGGAAGAGTAATCCTGGGAAGGGATGCTTGGCGTCTTGGGTGGGCTCAACTTGGTCCAGGGGTGAATTTAGATTTTAGCTGCCAACTGTGAGGTTTTGTCCCCTTGCACCCCAATCTAATGTATTTTGATCAATTTTGAAATAATGAAATGCTCTGTGCCTGTGGCTAATATGAGAATTGGTTACTTTGAGGATGGTTATAAAGAGTGTTTGGAGTGAGTGGAGGTAATTGCAGTTTGCCTCCAGTTCTTCTCAAGGAATGAACGAGTTATTATTCTTATTCAGATTTATTACTTGATCGTCAAGTTTATTTTTGCATATGCACCTAAAGGGGGGTGGGGGTGGAGGGGGTCTTGTATAATCACATACTGCATTGTTCAGTAAGGGTCCGATGCTCTGGGCTTAGGACCACGTCATGTCTTTGATTGTATGTGTGCCAGGTCATTGGATCATGTTATCTTCTGTTCAATAGTTGCTACCTTGTGCAGCTGGCCCTGATGGTCTGGGCTTAGGACCACCTTATAGTGACTAAGTTTCTATTGTAGCAGTGGAGATTCTTAATCCTATCATTTGGTGAATATGTATACCCTGTTGATCATTTCCTAAGTAGCATTGTGTCTTGGGGGTAATCAGGTACTGCACTGTGCAGTGGGACCCTGATGGTCTAGGCTTAGGACCACCTCACGTTTAAGTATATGTTGGCCAGGTCAATGGGTCATGTTGTGTTGCTGTTTTTTCAAATTGTTGCCACCTTGTGTACCTGGGCCTGATGATCTGGGCTTAGGACCACATTATACTATCAAAGTTGTATGGGTGGGGGATAGTTGGTTCTATTTGCATGGGTTTCACTGTTATGGTATAAGGGGTGCTACCCCCAGAAGTAAAGAGGAATATAAATGTTTTTGGGGTTTTTTTGTTACATTTTTTTGTTGTTGCTGTAGTTGAGGTTATATATATAGTAGGATATTAGTACATGCAATACATGCCATATTGCTTAGGCCTAGGAAGGGAGAGAGACGAAGAGAGAAAAAAAGGGTGAGGATTTAAAAATAATGATTAATTAAAGGGAGGGGGGTGGAATTTGAGTTGTAATTGGGCCAAGATTTGTTTGATGCCCACCACCAAGTAAGGTTATATTTGGTTTGGATATTTTAGATTGAGAGGGAATATGCAGGTTGTGTATTATCGTTGTTGTTGTTGTTGTTATAGCTTTTGGCTGTATTTCCCCCAAACCAGGTATTAGGAAGGGCTCAAATAGTGTTCATGTGTGGATTGGATCTTATTGTTACAGAGTGCTAATTTGTGTTATCACTTAGTCACCTTGTGTCGGTGGTTGTTGTTGTTATTATTAATATTATTTTCATTTGAATTTTAGCAAACTCCCTTGCATTGTAGTTCTTTGTCATAGTGACAGGGTTTTAAGCATTTGTGTGGAGGTGAGTGTGTGGATGGGTGGTTACTATTGGGCTTTCCTTTAAGTTTATGCTTTTACTTGTGTGTTTGGATTCGGATGTCTAGTTGGGTTTTATTTAAATTGTTTTACTAAAGTTGGTATCTTAATTGTTCTTTAGTTTTTAGTTATCCTACAGATGTCTATCTCTTTGTTTGTTTTTGAGTTAGTTAATTTGTTGTTTTTTGTTTTGTTTTTTGTTGCTCAGGGTGAATAATGTTAAGATTATGTATTGTGTTTGGTCTTAGCCGTCTTTTTATGGTGGTGGGATTTGCTCTAGCCTGTGAGGTTGAGGATTGGCCTGTATCATACAAACCATATCCAGGGTGGGATTCATCTGACCAATCCCCTCCCCCAGGGTATATAGCCCCTCCTTCCCCGGTTCAGACAGGTGCTCTATTACTTTTGGTTATCCTACAGATTTTCACCTTAATGTTAACTGCACTTTAGATCGAGTTTTTGGTTGGTCTTAGCTTTGTGTGAGTTTCTGTGTTACTCTTATTTTATTTATTTATTTATTTATTTGTATTTTTCCTTAAATGGGATATTGGTTTATTTTAATTTTAATTTTTCCTCTCTTTCCCTTTTCTGAGATGAACCCCAGGATATTTTTGTACATGAATTTGTATTTTTGACATCCTTTTGCATTAAGTCTGGATATAGGGATGGGGCTAGTAGTTTTTTTTGTGGTTTAAAAAGTACTTCTTGCTGAGTTGTACCTTGGGCAAGAGTTAAAATTATGGCTGAGGGTTTCTGGGGTGGGACAGTGCGGGCAGTTAATACCTGCTTCTTTTATACCTGGGATAAATTTTCAAAAGCTGTTGGCTAATAGAGTTTTGCCTGTCTTTATCCTATTTATGATTTTGTTTGTACGGTTTATCCATTATGGGGCTATTTGTAGTCCTGTTGATTTCTTTTTGCATTTCATGCAGGGTGCGACCTTTTTTAGTACTGTCCTGTTTTGCTTGCCACTTTTTATTAATTCTTTTCCTAATCATTCTTAAGAATTCCTGTACACTGTATTCCAAGGTGTGTACAATTGGTTCAGATAATTTAATTTGGCTATTTTATCTGCCGTTTTCGTTGCCAGGGATGTCTATGTGGGAGGGGAATTCTAAAGTTTGATTGTTGTGCTCTAGGCTTTTCAGTCTCAATAAGACTCCTCATACCATATTTTCTCTACTAAAGGAGTTGTTAGTTTCCAGAGATTTTAGCACACTGAGGGAGTCACTTAGTATTACTGCTTTGATTGTTGTACTCTAGGCTTTTCAGTCTCAATAAGACTCCTCGTACCATATTTTCTCTACTAGAGGAGTTGTTAGTTTCCAGAGATTTTAGCACACTGAGGGAGTCACTTAGTATTACTGCTTTTGGGATGTTGTTGTTTTTAATCCATTCCATTGCTTCAGTGATGGTCCAAAATTCTACTGTGTATATACAGCATTGGTCAGAAAGTCTCGTCCCAAGTGTGATATTTTTCTCCGGGATTACTATTGCTGCTGAGATGCACTCAGGATCTGTGGATTTTTGGTGTATTCCCCATACCTATTGTTATGATTCTAGGTCTTAAAAATATGTAACAGAAAGAAAGTGAAACCAACAATTTAAGTAAAATCAACAAGCAATTTATTTCCAAACAATTATAGTGAAATTCAAAAGACACTTACAGTTTGTGAGTTAAATTTCAAACAATCCTAAATGTCCTAATCACAAGTCCAAAATAATTGAATGTTCCGAATGAATTCCAATAGCCTTGAATGTCCTGATGTACCACAAAGATACAATCCAGAATGTATTTGAATGAGTTCGCAGTAAATCCCCAAAAGTCCTAAAATCTATGCGCACTCTAGTATTTCCAATGAATATTTTAAATAAATAATTCTTCTCAAAATATATCTGATTTCAACACAACAAAAGAAGATTCCTTACAGACTGATCTTTTAGAACTAAAATTCTAGAATAGGAATGAATTTGTTTACCAAAATCTGTATATAAATACACATGCCTAACCGACATATGTCACAAAAGTCTAATTACAAAATGCCTATGAAAGTACTGGCCTACCTGACACATGTCACAACAGGACATGTTGCGAAATACTATGTAAACAACTGGACAAAAGTTAAGTATTATCAAATAACCATTCAACTTGCAATTATGGACAAAAGTTAAGTATATATACATCATACATAATACTATTGTCTACTTCCGATAGTACTTTAGCCTCCAGGTTAATTTTAGGTAAGGTACATGTCCCTGGGGCGGGGGCGGGGTATTTGATGGTTTCTGCCTGCATAGTTGCTAGATTTAATTCCCTTTGAAGGAACTGAATTTTCTTGCCACTTGGAAGATTTTTAGCAAGTTTGTGTCTGAAGGGCTTGTTGCACTTCTCTATAATTTATCGAGTATGATGTACCTTTTTGTGGCTTGAGATCCTGACCGCATATATCAGCAACAACTCCTCTCTTCTCAGATTTAGGGGTGGTTCACCAGTTAAAATCCTAATTTCTTCTCTGGATGTATTACTCAGTGCACCAGTGCAAATAACTTGGGCTTTATACTGTATTTGGTCTAATTTCCTAAGTAAGCTGGGGTTAGCCGAAGCATAAGCTTGGCACCCATTGTCTATTTTAGAGCAAATTAGTGTACAGTATAATGTAAGGACTGTGGCCTGATCTGCTCCCCAATCAGTGCCCTTGAGGTTCCTCAAGAGGTTCAGATCCTGTCCACATCTTCTTACTAGCTCAGTTATGTGTTTGTCCCATGTTAGGTGCTCATCAAATAACATGCCCAGGAGTTTTACTACTTTTTCAAATTTTATTTCTGACCTATTAAGGTATAGTTTTGGTGTTGTTCTTTGATTTTTTAACCTGTTTAGTGTGAGTACAATCTCTACAGTCTTTCCAGGGGATATTTTGAAACCCCACCTGTCGGCCCACTGACCAATTTCATCTAGTTCACTCTGTATTCGGTCAATCCCAGTTTCACTGGATGGGTCAACCATTTTCCAGATTCCACTGTCATCAGCAAATTGAGATAGGTCTAGATGGGATGGGTCAATTACTTTTTCCAGGTTGTTAATCATGATATTAAATAGAGTTCGGCTTATAACACTGCCATGAGGGGTTCCGTTATCAAGGTTATGTACCTCTGAGTCCTGATTGCCTACTCTGGTCTGTATCTTCCAACCTGTTAAGAAGTTTGCTATCCATTTATGCATGTGACCTGTGATTCCAATGTAATTTAATTTTGCTACGAGTCCATTGGTCCAAATTAGATGATATGCTTTTTCCAGGTCTAGGAATACTGTGATGAGGTTTCGATTGCATTTCCTATTTGCATTAAATTCCAACCTTATGCTGGTTTCCAGACGTACTGGTTGATCTATAGTGGATCGTTTAATATGAAAACTGCTCTGGTTCAAGGTGGTACTCGAGGCTGTTGTTTATCATGGTTTCCATGATTTTGCATATATTGTTGGTTAGGGAGATTGGTCTGTATGACTTTACATCTGTTGGATCCTTTCCTGGTTTTGGTATAGGGATTACTATGTAACCGCTCGTTTCCAGCGGTTTGGGATTTCTCCCGAATGCCAGATTAGGTTCAACAGATCTAAGATCAGTTCTGTAGTTTTGGAGATATTTTTGTATATTTCATAGCCTAGCATGTCTTCCCCAGGTGCAGTGTTCTTTTTCCTGCCAAGCGCTTTTCGACATTCATATAATGTGAAATCTGAGTTTAATGGGATTGAGTGGTCGCCCCTATCAGTGCACATTTTTGGGTTATTTTTCTCTACTTTGGCCCTGTATTTTTTAAATGCATCTGAATGGTTCGAGTTACTGCATATCAGCAAAGTGGATTGCTAGTCTTTCTGCTTTTTCCACATCAATGGCGAGTCCTGACAGTTTTGGGGTAGAGAAGTATGCTTCTCCCCTTAGCTTCTTATTTTGGAGTTTGCCTTATAATTTAATGTTGAGCAGAATTCTTTCCATGATTTTTTTTTTGCTTCATAAATAGTTTTCTTAGCCAATCTTTCTTTCTCTCTGTAAGCAAGGAAATCCTGAGAGTTTTTAGTGTGCCTAAATCTATTTAGTGCTTTTTTCTTATTTCTAATAGCTTGTTTACAGTAGTTGTTTCACCAAGGTGCAGTTTGTTTACTACCTCACCCCCCTGATTTGGGTATGAAATGCTCTGCCGCAGTTGAGAGTGCTTTGAGTATATTTTCATTAAATGTATAGGTACTCTCATTGTAAAGCTGTATGGTGTCCATTTCCTCATAGAGTGAATGAAACGATTCCCAATCTGCCTTGTCATATCTCAATTTTGGGGGTAATGTTGTGCTGTTTTTGTGCACTTTAGTGTGGATATTGGTCAGTATTGGAATGTCGTCACTACCTAGGGTGCTTGTTTGATCAACCTCCCAGTCGGATATTTCCGTGATCTTGGGTGAGCACATGGTTAGATCTATGGCTCACATTCACCGTTTTCAGGGTTTATTCTAGTGCGTGCACCATTATTTAAAACCACTAGGTTTGATAATGTGATCCACTTTTCAATACTTCTACCTCTGGTATCCAAATGTTTCCTCCACATTGTTCACTATGTGCGTTAAAATTGCCACAAATTAAGATGTTTTCCCTAACTCACCAGCTATTGAGTGGAATTTTTCTGCTATAACTGAGGGTCATGTACCTGGTTTGTACATGTTTATGACTATTAGGAGTTTTTTACCAGTATGGATTTTAATGATTTGGTATTCAGGTATTGGATCTGTGCTTTGGTTATGTTGCGTGTCAACAGGCTCACTTGACAGAGTCACCAATAAATGTTACCAGGCCTCCTGCCTGATTTCCAAGGGGTTTATGTTTGAAATAGCTATAGTATATCCTGGTATTTTTGCTAAATGCTGCACTCTCATGTTCAAGTGAGTCTCTTGCAGGCACATAACATCTGGTTTCATTTTGGAGTTTGCCAATCAGTTCTAGGAATATGTAACTCCGTATACCCCCTAGAATATGCTGATTACTTCCTGAGTTTCCATTTTTGGTTCATCCTAGTTATATTAATTGTGCTCTTTTGTTGGGCTTACTTGTTGTAATGCCCCTGCACTTAATCTGCAAATTGGTCAGGGTCATAATTTGGTTATATACGGTATAGACTGGCACTAGATTGTCTGTATTCAGTTTGAGTACCTCGTTGATTACATCCCGGATAAATTTTTGAAAATCTTTGTAGTGGGACCGATTTAGTTCAGTTGCTGTTGAAGATTATTGGTGTTTTGTTTATTTTGAAGGTATTTGCTGAGTTGGTGTTTTTTTCTGCAAGTTGTAGCAGTGCTGGTTTGTTAAGTTTATCAGCTGCACATGTTGATTTTGTGTTGTTCGCTTTATTGGTGTGAGTCATTTGAGATGGTTTCTCTGCTGCTTTATTTGTAGATGATGTTTGGGTGGGGTTATTTGCGATGTTATTTGTAGCTGTTGATTGCGTAGGTTTCTCTGTTTTTTTTGCCTCGTTTTGTTCTATCACCTCGTTTTTTTGTGTGGCTATTCTATAGCTGATCTGATGAAGAAGTATGTGGTAGGGTGAGCTCTTTGCTGATAGCAAATGGGCAGTCACGAGACTTGGGGGGGGGGTTCCACAGTTTGCACATCTTTCTTCTTTGAAGGTGCATTCCCCCTCGTGGTGAATTCCACATTTGATACACCCAGGGTTACACCTACTTCTGTATCTACATTTGGATGAGAAGTGTCCCCATCTTTTGCACTTTTTGCAGAAGCTAGGCTTATTGAGGTATTCAGTTACCCTTAGATACCTTCCCTGGGGTCCTAAGTGGACTTGTTTGGGGGTTTTCTGATTGAAATAAAGGAATACTGCAGTCGAGTCCTCTCCGTCATAAGTTTTTAGGCACGCTGTGTTCTCTATTTCTTGGCTTATTTTCCTTATGTCAGTTATTGACCGATTGTGTGTCCCTCGTTTTAAAAGCTCTTATTATTCCTTTATTTAGTGGTGCCTGGTAGGAAATGTGTGTGTTTTGCATCTTTATGTTGAGTGACAGTTACTCTGTAGGGGCCCATTTTCTGTATCTCTTTATATTTTTCTACCTGTTGAAATGACAAGCACTATGTAATTTTGTTGGGCGTGTCTAATTTGAAATGGGCCTCCATGCGTTTTAAGAAGAGCTGTTGTGGCGCTTCAAGCACTGATAGTGCTTAAATTTATGTCTGGGCTTTTTATGAATACTGTTAGCTCTTTAGGGTGATAGCTTAAGTTTGCCCTTTGGGGTTGGATTTGGGACTCTGTGGTTGAGGTTTGCTATTCAAATTTGGAGCATTGAGGCTAGTGTTCACTTTTTGTACATTGGGACTTGTGTGCCCCTTTTGTGGTTTTTGACTGATTGAGGTTTTTGTTCTTCTGAATTTTGCTTTTCCTTTCATGGGTGCTTTCCCCTTTTCCAATTGTTGTCTTTAGTGGTTGAATTTGTTTGTGGTACAATTTCGACTTTAATGTTTTATCAGAGTCTTTTTTCCACCAAATCAGTTGGTGTGTCTATTATATTTGGAGTTGCTGAGGTTCATAAATTTATTTGGGAGATGTTTGGGGATTCTGTGATAGAATTAATTTACTTGCCCCCCTCCCTTCTGGTAGTTGTATGTGGTGTCACTGTACTGGAGATTTGGTTGGGTGTGGGGAGATCATTGGCAGAGTGTCATCCATATCAGTGAAATTTTTAACAGCTGGGTCACTTGATTTGAACTGGACTTCTGGGTCATCCCCACGCCCCTTTCTGGGTTTGTTATGGGGGAGGTCATTGGTATGGCATCATCCATATCAGTGACTGATTCCGCTGTAGATTCATTTATTTTTATTTTTATTTCTGAGTCTTCCGAATTATGCCTTTCTGGAGTTGTAAAAGTGGAATTAAAATCCATTTTGGTGGCCCTAACTGTTTCCTTAGTTCCTACCTTTATTTTGCCAATATATTTGGATGATGGTTTGTTTGTGTGATCTGAACTAAAGTGTATATCAATGCGGTCATGTTGGCACATTTACTAAATCTTAAATTAAATATTAATTGTTGTTCTAAAATGTAATACTATAGTATGGGCCCATTCCATTCTGAATCACCACCTTCGGTCTTCAAAAGTATTTACCTGGGCCAGTTACTATCTAGCTGATTATTATTTAATCTCTTTATACCTTACAAAATTTCAAACCAGACCTTGATCCGTCTACAGATACTTTTTTAATTTGGAAAAATAAAGTTGTTAACAGCGAGTGCAATGTTAAAGAAAATGCTATTTATAGTACAAGCACAGGCTAATCTTTATTTGTATTCATCACCGATTTGGTTAAAAAAATGTGTGCAAAATATTTGAATTGCCCAGAGTTTACAGATTTTTTAAAAATATTTAATATCTGGGAAAAAAGTATTGTCATCTGAATATTTTAATAATTATTTTAATTATAACTTATTCTGCATGCATTTGTATATGGGTTTTTTATCTTCTATAATAATAATAATGACTAAATTACTTGCTATTTTAAAGGTACTTAATTATGATTTTTACAAAAATATTATAATGCTATTTTTATTCAGACTTTGTTATTTTGGAATGTGTCATATAATTAACAAAAATATTATGCCAATATTCTGCTTACATAACATTTTATGATTCAGATATTTTTTTCACTGTAGTTTCGTGGCCTTTATTTTAATTTTACTGTTTATAGCGGATGGTATTGTGCACGTTTAATACAGTATAAATGTACCGACTTTTAGTTTTACCTGCGCGAGGATCCGCGTCGCAACCATGCACCTTACGACGTGTATTAGACTGTGCTTGTACTATAAATAGAATTTTCTTTAACATTGCACTCGCCGTTTATCAACTTTATTTTTCCAAATTAAAAAAGTATGCATAGACTGATCAAGGTTTAGTTTGAAACTTTGTAAGGTATAAAGAGATTAACTAATCCTCAGCTAGATAGTAACTGGCCCAGGTAAATACTTTCGAAGACCGACGGTGGCGTACGATACAGAATGGAACGGGCCCATACTATACTATAGTTTAACCAAAGTCTATTCAATCCGGTTATTGAATGTTCTGCACCTTAACTATCAAGAAACTTACCGACGAAAATTATTGATCGCTATGGACTTTTACAACGGTGGCCAGGTACTAAACTGGGTCAAGAAAGAGAACGTCGGGTTTAATCGTCACAATATTGGGTAGTAAGAATCTTTTTCATAGCTTTCATTGTGACATCACAGCGCACGACATTCAATCCGGTTTGTACTGGATTACACCTTTAGGTTGACCTCATCCAAAAAAAATGTCCACGTACTTTAACATCGAGTTTTGGCGTACGAGTTTTTCAGGGCGTGTAAATAATGACCTTCCAAAGGAATATGGATGTATGAGGATCCAAATCAAGTGAATAATGGCCATTGAAAGGTATGTGTAATCAAATTCTAAAAAAGTAAGTAAATAGAGTAATAAATGGTTAGTATATTTCGGGGGATGTGGTGGGGGGCATGAACAACGGTTGCTTGTAAAAGGATTTTACCGAAACTAATATTTCAAGTCATTAGATGTTGGCTAATCCAAAAAAGAAAAAAAAAAATCCGAAACGAAAATAATTATCGAAATGTGGGTGTGGATTGGATGTGAGGATTATGCCCTGGTATTACCTGTATTAACTAGGCACTAGTGCTTGAAGTGGCAGAAAATCGTGCAGTAATCTTAGAGAGCTAGAGTATGTGCAAGGATTCTGCCCAGGCGTGTGCTAGTATGAAACCTATCACCTGTTTCTTATAACGTGGCTGAAAATCTCACAAAGCATTCGGGGTCAAGGTCAAGTGAAGACAAATAAATTTAAGACAAAGAAAATTAATTAATTTTAAAATTAATTCTTAATTAACTTGTGTATTTTGGATCTGTTACTGTTGGAGGGGAAAAAACCATTGTTATGAGATATGAGAGATTAGAAATGCAGTTATTATACAGTTGTAAAACAGATCTGTGGTTACAGGGAGTTCAATCATCCACATCTACCTTTCGATCATTAATTTAAGGCATGCAAGTATGGTTTATCCAGAAGTAGTACCTAGTCGTAGCCTGTTGGCACAGAGTTTTACCCGAAGGTTTATTGCCAATATTTTCTAACGTACCCTAATTTTCTACATGATCTCCGGATCCAGTAATCCTTTAAATAAAAATAAATCTAAGGTGAGGTGGTTCCGTTGATGTGTGGTGGTGGCGGCAGGAAATCTCCGTTTTTTTGCCAGCAGTGTAGTCTACCGTTGCCTGCCTATCGGTCTCCTACGTAGCTCCCAAGGTTACAGGCCCCCATTCGGCCGTGTACGTCGGGTTAATTTAGCACAGCGTACTATTTAGTTACTCGTCAAAATGGATACAGTGCACCCATTCGACGCTTTACTGTGCACCTAATTGTCTCACAATGTCCGGTTGAGGTCAAATTTGAAAAGGCATGCCCTGGGCGCAAAGCGGCAGAGGATCATGAATTGAAACGCCTTAGATGTAATTTTAGTCATATTCTCCCCACTTTTTCTAAGTCTGGCTGTTCCGATGGGCCAATAATGTGTTAGCCACATAATTTTAATTGTAGTAATCTATGTAGTTAAAAATTTCTTATTTCATTCAGTTTTTAAAATTTTGTGTACTAAGTGTACTTGATGTTTCCGAAAGAAGTAAGCCAATCTGTGAGTATAAGTTACCCTTCAATAATTTAGTGACCTTTAGTATTATTTCCACAAATTCAGAGTTGCATTTTGACGGTGGCTCTAAAAGGGTAAAAATTTTAATTTAAAAAGTTTTGATCGAAAGGGATTTTCAAAAGCCAAATAGAAAACCTCATACAGTCAGGCAATTGAGATCAGCGGTCCCTGGCAACTTATCCTGGGGGGGGGGGGGTGCGGTGCGAACGAAGGCTCGGTCCTCTTCAGTGGTCAGTACCACACTCTAGGTTTCAGTATTCGTCTTCAGTTTTCCGCTGTTCTTCTTCCAGCCCTCCTTCAGCTTGTCTCTCTTACCCCTGTGCTCCTGTTGGTAGCTCGCTGAGGTGAGGCAAGAACGAAGGCTCAGCCCTCGTCAATGGTTGGCATAGCATATTGGCTGTAGCTGCTTCGGTTATTCAGGATGCATTCGATGGGGGGGGGGGGGGGGTGACTGACTACAGTACGGCTGAAAGCACAGCAGACTAGCTCCACTGATTTGCAGTCACCCACCACCACCAATCCACCGACCCCCTCTTTATCTGCAGTTGCCTCTGCTCTGTTCCCCGATTTTCTCCCCTGCACGGCTGGCAGCTGACTGAATGGATCTGTGAATGAATAACATTGCTGAGACAAGACTGCTCGTCTTGAATTTACAATGTGTGCGGCCATTTGGTCATTAACGTTGGGTTAATGTACACACGATGTACTAATTAATTACTCGTCGAATTGACGCCTTAATGTGGGAACAGCTCATTTCTTAATTATCGGTGTCCTGAGGAGGAAAAGGCATGGCCGGAGTCGCGAAGCAACAGCGGAAATGTTTTTTGAAACGCCATGGATGTACTATCGATCAAATTCTGCCCTGTTTAACTAAGTCGGGCTGTTTGTACCAACCAATAATGTGTTAGCCACACATATTAATTATGACAATAGTTCGAGCTACAAAATGTCTTTACTTAGTATCGTTCAATTTTAATTTTTGTGTACATAGTGTACATACTGTTCAAAAAATTTAACAACCAATCCGTGAGTACAGGATGTTCATTTCAATTTAGTATCTCGCACATTTTGCTTCTAAATTCATTGCTATGTTTTAGACGGCCAGAAAACGGTCATTTTTTTAATTTTAGAGAGTATAATCGAAAGGGGTTTTCAAAAAAGCCACGATGAAAACCCCATAGAGTCGGCAATTTCAGCTGCATCCGGTCCCTGGTGATTCTTCCTGGGGGTAATTTCAATCGACCATGTCACATCTCGCCTTCGTCTTGCAGGTTTCGTCACCGGTTGCTTCTGCCCCTATTTCAGCCGTCTTTTTTCATTCCCCTGGTTGTTTTTAACTGAAATGTCTGGCGTGGCAGGCTGTACAGACTCGGCAAGAGTGGCGCGAAACGGAACGGATGAACTGAAACCCCATGAACATATTTGATCAAATTCTGCCCAGTTAGCTAAATCGTGTTGTCCCTACCAACCAGTTATGTGTTATCCACATATTGTAATTGAAATCAATCTAAGCAGTTTTAACAATTTTCCTAATCTCTACCACTTTTCGAATTTGGTGAACATAGTGTACAATTCATTTCCGAAAACTAGATAAATACCGAGTTAATGTAACAATTTTGTTTTTGTGATCTTAATTAGGTAATATCGAATGATCAGTTTGGAACGGTGTGCGAATGGATTGTATCTGTATATTAAAAGAGTTATTATCGAAATGGGTTTTCAGCCAAATAGAAAAAAAAAACTTTGGCAAACGAGGCAATTCTTTTAGCCCTTAGAAGGGCTGAGGGGTAACTGCTGTTGGTGGAATCGGGTATGGCCTAAGGTAGTCGGGCGGCTCAAACTTGCGTCTAATGCGGACCTTGGAGCTGCCTGGATCGATAAGGTTCGCAACCACAAGGTCTCATCGGCGGCCAGACTGTGACGGGCTGGGACTTGATCTTCCATCCTTCAATTAATTCGTTTAGCATCAGCGTAGCTAGTTGGATTGGGCACTCACTATACATCTTCCCAAGGACTCTGATGTTTTCAGCTACCTTAGTGAAGCTGGTTCTCTGAGTCTTGTTTAGACTTCCGTGACATTTGAGTCTCTTGGAATGTGGCGGACTACCCTTGTTACAAGGTGTCCGATTTGGTTGGTTATCGTTATCTATAGGATGATCGACCACGGTGTTATTGCCCGGATCGAGTAAATAATAAAATAAATTATCAAATTTATGGATGGAATAAATAGAGATCTGAGCAGATATATAGAATAGAATAACACGAGCCCCTGTACATGAAATATAACAATTTAATCAATTACATACAACAAATTGAGATAATACATTACATTAGGAAGATACACTTCTTTTTGAAATAAATCATTTACCGAATTTCAACACAAATATACTTATGTAAATAGCCGATCTGTTTAAAACGATAGAATTAGTTCATCATAGAATCGAGTGAACAATCGAAATCATTGCCCAGCATGCCTGCTTAACCTGCTTATCGCTGGTCACTCCAAATTCAGTGTTGCTGTCCGGTCAGAGTTGGTGTTCTTACCTTTTTTTATCCCTTCTCACTCTCTCTTATCTCGCCTCTTTCGGCCCTCAAACTTTGTGTGGGTAGGTACGTAGGTGGATACGTGGATAGGTAGGTACGTGGATGGAGCTATTTCCCCTTTCAAAATAAACAGAGAAGCAACCTAAATCTTCTGTCAAATATCCTACTGGGAATAGAACATTACTCCACTCTCATTACGTCAGATATCGTCCTATTGGAATTCAAGCAGATACCAAAGGCTATCTGGTCAGGCCAAGCCTGACAGACCATAAACAAACCTAGTTTCGGAAGATTAATGTATATTAACATCACCCGAGACATAACAGTTACAGTTCCCGTCTCAATTATACAAATGAATCAATGAAATTCACTTCATGGCTTAACTATATTTATTTCCGTGAATACTCACTCAAGTCTTTATCATATATGAAATCATCTAAGACAACTTGTAGCAAAAAAAGTAATGCATGAAATTCTTAGAATACATGATTCCTATAACAATCAAGACGACAAATTCAAACATTCCGTCAAACTCATATAAAGAAGATTATTGTACGAATTCAGACAAATGAACTCAAACAAAATAGTTATACTCATATTAAGAAACTGATGTACGAATTTAAACAAATAAATTCAAACAAATAATTCTATTGATATCAACGAATTACATGAGATTGATGCAAATACCTTGTGCTTTCGAGACTCGCTCGCTTCTACCGCCAGAATTGTGTCCCTCAACTTCTAGACACTGGTCCCTTGAACAATTGTTTATACGAGAGAATTTCCTCTTATTCTCAAGGAGTCAAGATCTCTTCAGCCTTTCGCAGAAAAACTTAGACTGATTAAATTTTGCGAGGTGGAATACTTAAAACATGAAATTTTCGTCTGGGAAACACACCTCTTATTTAGCGTAGCCAATCAGATTAAACGTATATACCGCCTTGTATAAATACACGCCAATCGTGGTGAGCGTAACCCTCTAGATTTTTAAATAACCGATTCTGGAGAATTTCAAAAAGATAATACAACTTCTACTAGTCTCTGCAAACTCTCACTTTTACATTTTTGATATTTAGACCTCCAAATAACCTTCTTACCGTTAGGGCTACAATGAAGACTTAATTAAAGATCAATCTCGCCCCCAAACAGGGACAATAAAACCATCGCAGTCTAGCGATTTAATACGGGATCTTTCCTCATAAATCTAATTAATTGTTCTCTGCCAAACTAAATGTGCTCTACTGAATACATCGACAGAAATTTGCACCCTTACATGGAGCATGCAGAGACCGTCCGGAAATCTTCAGTGTGGTGTATCACTGCTTCCCTATCTTCTAGGAACTCACCCAGTCCCATTTCAAAAGCTTGGTTGGAGAGGTACGTCGCCACTATTTATTTTTCGTGGGCTTGGGCGATGGCAGCTGCTTCTGTTGAGTTTTTTTCGCCATCGCTCTCGTCTCCGGCTGTATTGTCGGCGTTTCCTGCTTCTGTAACACAGGCTGCGTCGCTGCTGCTTCGCGTGGTGGGTGGGGTTTTCTCCTTTCGGCCTCCAATTTCCGGGTTACCTCCTGGGCCTCTTGTTTTCTTTTCTTTTCTTTTTTCTTCTCTTCCTCCCTTCCCCGCCTTGCCCCCTGCTGTGTTGATGTCGCTGCTAGTAGCACTGAAGTTTGCTTCCCAGCTTCGGGAGCCGAAGCTGGGAGTGGTGTTGTTCTTGGAGATGGAGGTATTGTTGTCCAGGACTCGACGTTGGGTGAGGGAGGGGGACGCTCGGTGTCGACTGAGTCTGCGAAGTACGCTCCCTCTGTTGCACCTGCGTTCTTCCTCTCTGCCCCAGTCTTCGGGGGGGGGGGGGGCTACTATAAGCGCGGACGTGAATGAAAACTCCCCTTAGAAAGTCAAGAAAGATCGAAAGAGAGAATGAAAGAGCATTTTAAAAAATTATTCATAAAATAATCACCAAGAAACAAACAAACCATTTTTCTAAATCAATTTTTGTTGTTGTAAATAAGCCTCGCTTAAGCAATTATCAACAAAGAATGAAAATGGAGGATTAAGGCAGTCCCTTCTCTCCATGTGCAATAATTTAATTCTCAAATCAGTACAAATATAAATACAAATGCAAAATTTATGCATGAACGTATTTACAGGATTGACAACATTGGTGAGACAGACCTGGGTTACAAATGATCCATGACGGTTTCGTCTTGCCATCGATTTAAACTATTTCTTCGAACTAAATTAAAGAGATAACCATGATGATCACGAAACCATCATTCCATTTTTATTGTTTGACGGAAATGGGATCAAAATCAGGACAGGTAGGGAATCCAAGGCTTCGTTGATTAAGAAAAAACAAACACAATATTGTCCACACACTATCGAATCTGATCCTTGCAAAATTTCACATTATTGAATTGGGGCAAAACGGCATTTCTTCTCATAAAGTCTGTGATGTCGTCTTCCAGTGGGGGAGGGAGGCGGGTCATCCATATACGAATCAAAGTATTCCACTACGTTATCATTGGAAAAGTAGACATCGACCCAATGGGTTCCTGCTTGATAACTGTCCTCAGCGTTGATGGCATTGGCTGTAATATCTTTAGGTTTTAGATGAGGAAGTTAATCTTTAGCATAGGCAACTGAATCATAGGGAATGGTGAACGAACTGTGTGTCAGGAGGTAATGAAGTTCCCAGGTTTTCATTTCTTTTGAGTTTTACCCACAGACTTCACACTTTTTTTTTATTTAAGCTGTTCAGCGCAAGTCGATGTCTTCTTAACTTGAAGCAAGAAGGCATCAATATGTTTCTTCTGTCAATGGAGGTTTAGAATTTTGTAGCAAGTCTTTATACCACTTTTTCAATGTTTTCTATTTTCGGTTCATGCTTCTTCTCAATAATATTCCAACTTTTTTCCTTGACTCATGGTCAAACATGTGTTGTGTGTACTTGATTGGCAAGATCCATCTGACATCCATGATAATGTCCTCTGGTCAGGACCTTGATTCTCTTAGCAAAGGCGTTAGCAACATTTATCACTAAAGCTTTCTTTTGTTTTGACCATCGTGCCACAACCGTTTCTCAACCACCTTCTTTCACTTTTATCACACTTTTGTTGTGGCATTGGTTCTTCTTGAATGTATTTTTTCCATGTTTAATAATCTATGATCACTTCTCTGAACTGTTGCTTTCATGGGTATTATCAAATTATGCAAAACCAGATCACATTCACCGTGTTCTCGAGGGCTTTGACAAACTGAAGTTGCACACGCAATTGTCCTGATTTTATAGGGTAGACATGTCCCTCGTCACTGCCTTGGTCTGGGGTGAAATGAAAAGCAATAACTCCTGGATAGTCGTCATACTAAATGCCGTATGTAATGTTGGTACCCAATTGTCATGTGGTTTCAGAGTAAAGTAAAATCTAAAATAATTCTTCTAGGTAAAGTTAGGTTCAAAGGATCTGGCACACAACATCTGGCCGTCCTGTGTGACTTCAGTCTTAGAGACGTTGTAATGGTGGAACTGGATAGGGTTTTGATCTATAGCTCCGTTGAAGACTGCATTGCTGACACGCCAATGAACAAACGTTTTGGGACATGATCCTGCAACACATGATCTTCCATCTTGGATTTGAATCCAGCTGCAGTGGTGAAGGTTTCTACTCCCACACGTTATAAAGGCTACTTGGCCGTGTTTCTGGTCTGATTGATGTCGTTTGGTACTTCAGGTCAGACTTCGACACGTCGCACACGTCGCACATACAGTCTGGCTTCTGAGATGTAGGTTTGTACTTGTTAGAGTTAACCATCAAGTGGAAAACAGCGGTACCTCGATTCAGTCTCCGACGTACATCCACTCCATTCAGCAAATACTTATCTTGGAACCACATATCCAAGTGTAAACGATCCATCCTTTCTATACTACGACCTTGTTTGATTTTCTTCTGTCGGTCGTTAAATCCTACTTTGTGGTCTGCGTCATCATCAGTAATCAATGCTGTGGCGTTGTACTTACCCAACGTGTCAGATTTCCACACCACAAAAGCATCTGAATTTGTGTGTTCTTGGCTTCTTTTCCATAAATCAGTAGATTCTCTAGGTAAGCTTGGTAAGGGTAAGTGTCCACGCTTCTGCTAACGAGTTTGTTTTTCAGGCACAAATCCACTTCGCTGAACAAACAATTGTTTTAAAACTCGGTGGGAGCTGACGTCGTAATAGTCGACACGGGATGGAATTCTACCATTTGGGATTCTTGCATCGTCATCATCGTAGGTGGCATGACAAAGGATCTAGTTCTGTCTTGGAACATTCGCAGGAATCTTGGCGCATCAGCTTTTGATTTTTTTTTTTTTTTTTTTTGTTGAAACCAAAAACGTCAAAGTTTCTGACTGTTCTTCGCCTTCTCTTATTTTTGCCTTCATTGTGGGGTTCTAATGGCTTTCGACGTCTTTTTCTGCCTTGTTCTTGCTGCTGCGTGTAGGACGAATCAATTGCTCGACATGAGTGTGAAGTGAATTTTTCAGTGTTTCTCTTTTCCTGTCTCGATCAATACATTTTTCCTCACATTCAGTAACTCTTGTTTGGGACTCAGTTTGTGGATTAACACGTTGTGGATGAATTGTTTTCCTTGCGATGGGACGGCATTTTGCAAAGCATGCAAAAGCTTTCAAGACGAGTGCCACAGAACAAAAGAACGGTGTGAACATACGTCCCAAACCATGTCCTCATTGTCGAGCTACTCTTCGGTACACGGGATACATGAGTTACAACTCAGTCGAGAATCGTTTTCGAAAATGGAGCTTCAACGTGAGTTTTCATTTCGAGTCTTGAATATTTTGTCTGATATCTCCTTTTGTGTCAATATTCACTCTGTCAAAATACGATTTACTGGTGTAATGGGGATGCACAGATTCTCTGTAAACGGGATAGGTGTTTCCTTCTTCGTTATTAATGATTCAAAGCCATTCAACGGCCGTGTTTCCAACCACATTGTAATCGACCATATTGGAGTACACACACATCAAACTGAGTCCTTGATTCAACAGGATGGGATATAGAATAAGTTGTTGTCGTTGCTGATAATAATGCCTTTTGTTAGAAGGAGGTATGTGTTCCACAGCGTTTTGTCGTCGATAAAATCCATTTTTAGACGATGAGAGAATGGATGATAGTCGATCATCATGTCTGTTGGATTTTTACATAAATGCCATGAGTATTTCTACGACGAATCTGGTTTGATCCCCTGTTTGATCCAACGCTCGAATAGGATGAATGATTTCTGCCAAAGCGACTTCCCAGTGAGCTTCATGGTCGAGTTGTTAAGTTATTTCACTTTGAAACAACACAAAGCGTTCTTGAGAAACATATCCATAGAACTGTCACTAGGCAAACCGAACTCAATTTGACTATTTGAAGTTCGGTCGTTCTCGTTTCCGAGTTGTCACCCGATGTCAAAAGAGAATTACTTTCCAACGGTTCCAGAGGCTAGAGGGTTGCTGTGACTTAAGTGGCTGTGACTAGAGTTTCCGTGGCTACAGTTGTTGCTATTGTCGGTATATTTCAACGATGGATTGGGAAGAAGATAGCCAATACAGCTGCTGAGTAAATGGTCCACAGTTGCCTGTACTCTTGCTGCAAACTGACGTTTCCAATATCAGCTCCTATCACAGAATACACCACGAAGAACTGACAGAAAAAGACAGTTTGATTCTTTTGGGACACGTTCTCTAAACTACAACTACTGTTGTAGTGTTTGTTTATTTGGCTCCTGGAGTGATGAAGTTGAGGAAGGTGGCACAAGCATCTTCATGACTTCTTCTTTATATATTCAATGAGTTGCGAAGCTGCAATCCAAGAATCGAAACTCGGTGGATAACCCTTCCAGTGTACTTTGACTTCTTTGATGCAACTTTATCCATTTAAGTATTCTTTGATCGAGAATGGTTTTGGATATCGCACAGGTCGTCATCTTTCTTGGTCACTCGTAACTCGGGCAAGTAAAATGCTCCTTTTAAAGTTCTACGTTCATATTTTCCAATTTATAGACAGTGGGTGACGTCCACGAATGTATCCTGTCACACGAAACAACTCTGTGGTCCATTTGGTTAAATATCACTTGTAAGAACATGGCGAACCCAATCTCCTGTTTGTAACACCTCTTTCTTCTTGGACGTCTCAGAAGTTCCAAACAATCGATCAAACACGGCAGCTTCGTGTTGAGGAGTCACTTGTTCTAGTGCACATCCAATACTGCGATGGTAGGATTAATTGTAGGCTTTCACAACACGTGGTAAAACGTCGTTGTATGTGAGTGTATGTTTCAATATTCTTTGAAAACCTTGAACGACACTCGCTTTGGTTTCATAATTTTCAGTCATGAAAAAATGAGTATCGTTTTTTAAATTCGTTCTGAAATTGTTGATTGTGAAATTTAGTGAATTTGCCTGTTTGGCATAGCAGAGGGTGTCGATCACTTTGTTTCAATACGATTTTCAAAGCTCGCCCTTAACGCCGAACCTGTTATGTAAGTCAGAGGTACCACCCAAGCCGATTTTAAAAAAAACACATCGATCACATATTTTAACCGCGATTGTATGAAGCTAAGTGGGAAACACCAGCCGAAATTGCCTTGCCATTGATGATCGACTCCTGCTTCCTTCGTTCGACTTTGGATATTTATGTCGAGTGGGTTTGTGTAACGTTTATGTCGATTGTTCGTATTAACCATTGTCGTACATCCTGGAGACGTACACTTTTGAGTTTGGCTTTGGCTGCACGATACAGTTTTTACATTCCTCCGTAGACAGTAGCATGTGCAGGCTTGTAGTAAATGTTCACCAAACGTGTGTCCATACTGCTATTCACTAAGTCAACCAATGTTTGATGTTCTATGGTTCGTGTAGCAATTTTGGTTGCAGATGTTTTACGTGCTAAACGAGCAATATGAATGGGTTAGGATGCTTCCACAAAAGTCATCGGTTCTTTTTTTCTTCACTTCTTTTTACCTCACTTATTTTCTACTTTTGTCTTCACTTATATCTTTTGTTTTTTTTTTTCTGCTAAAGAGGGCGTCGACGTCATCTTTTTGAGAAAGGTTTATATTCCTTGTCGGTGATTTAGCAGATGGGGTTTGGAAATCTTTTAACTCTTTTCCTCTCTCTTTCTCTTCCTTAACTGTGGCAGTGTCTGTTGTCATCTTTGTAGTTGCTGTTTTTTCTTCAGTCTTCGTCAAATTCTTGCGATCTCAAAGAGCAGGTTTTGTAATCTCGCCTTAATCTCTCTGGTGAAACAATTGAAGAGGTTGCAATAATTGTCTGTAACGTTGCGATTTTTCAGTTTCTGACAAGTCTGATCAATTCTTTAACAACTATAACTCTTGTTGTAAGTTTGCTATCTCAGTGAGACTAGGATTGAGTGGTAATTGGGCTGTACATAGTTCGTACTAACGGTAGAGTTCCACCCACCGTTGTAAGGGACTAGACTTTCCATATGGTCAAGTGGTACAGTATTGACATCCTTCCAGAACATACCATCCTTTTTATTTTCACCTCAACACTCCTTCTAAAAAAAGACCGGCTGTTGCTCGTAACATAGAAACAGCCACTTTGGCTAACAACGGAGCTATCGGCATCGGGATAAATCCTCCTTGTTGAATGAGGACTTTTTCTTTGACTGACTGAAATCTTCCTTGTTTCCATGTTCCGATGAATGTGTCATTGTCGTCATAATTACTGTTTCTGTATCTTCGTCAAGGGAACAGTTTATTTTAATACATGCAGAGAACATTCACATACCGCCGTATTGATGAGTTATTTAAGAGCTTTTTGAATGATCTGTTTTCGCCTCGGTGCATTCGCTTTGGTGAGCACCGACAATACATCCCAGTGTTTGGTTAAACGAGGAGGAGTGACATTGTTTTCCCTTGTTTTGAGGAATCTTTGATGCTGTAAACTTTTGGGGGATGAGCTCTTGTTCAGAGAAATGAGTAACTCCTATCCAAACTTCGTCTTTTATACAGCGATTCGTGTTCACTAGTTGTCGGGATGTCATACCAATTTGACTTAAGACACTGGAGAACGAGACAACGAAGAAGTTTTGAACGGACTAAATAGAGCAAGTTCTTGTTTAGACAAATCCAGTAAACTTTGTAACATACCCGTTCTGTATTGTACTATTTTCTTGTTATATGCTAATGTTTTGACAGCAGCAGACAGAACAGCTGAAAAAGACCAAGACGGTGTAGGAGTCACTTTGGAGATGGGTTTCCATGTGGGAGGCGTCTTAAACAGATTGGGAAACACTTGCCTTAAATTAGGTTTTGCTGACATCATCAATAATGGTGGAGAGGAGAAGACTGCAGTGTGACTACAGGTCGAGGTTTCCATGAGTACAAGCGTGTTATAGCAGCAGTGCCTCTCTTTTTTGGGTAGTGATCGTGGTCTTCTTTTCGGTTTTCTTTAGAAATGATTTTGGGTGTGAAGTAACTGCAACGCTCTTCTCCGTCTTTCTCTTGGGCTTTGTTTTGTTTTTGCTTTTGTGACTTTACTAGTGTATTGCGATGCCATCGGAGAAGCGAACTAATAATAACTCCTCCTAGAAATCCACTTCCAACAGGTTTCAAGATTATTTGTTTCTTGGTTTGGTTATCGATTCTTGGATCGGCGAGTTGTGTCAAGGCTACTTTATGGGTTTAAAAAAAACGCTGCTTTTGATGAGGAGTGTGAATGAATCCTTGTAGCAAATGACGTGCCGTCGAAGACAACCATCGCAACACTTTGTTTTTTTTTTTTTTTTTTTTAGATTTCCTTCCAGCAAACGCGAACGTAATTGTGCATCTTTTTCGCGACTGATGACATACATTGCGCTTATTAATCTAGCAGTAGGATGAGATTGCAATGAGGTCATGTTAAATAATATTATGGATGAAGTGAGTGAATGTAGTTTTTATTGTTTTTTGTTAGCTGAAAACAAAGAAGGCGACGTGTAAATCACGTGACTGTGTCGTGGGTTTTAAATCGATCAGTAAATACGCGTGTCAAACGTGTTGCATCGTCATATACATAATTCAACCGTGGCAACCCTAATTGCTTAGCCAATACTTGGACTTGAGGTTTGTCTAAGGGAATTTTGAACAACACCACATAATGGACATTGAGACTGATGGCGCGATGGGCTTTGTTTTTTTTGAAAGAAAGTATGGATAATGCAAATGATACTAGTCTTGCGGTGATTTCCTTTCCTTGTAAACCAAATTTTTTTTTCTTTTCATTTTGCACAAACATATTGAAGATGAGATGAGTTTGACTTGAGTCAGACACGATCCCATCGTCTTCGCGAGGAATACCTTCTACAAACGAAATGTGTTCTCCATGACTTTCTTTCAGTAATGTGTAAGCCGATTGCCACTCTTTGTAACACCACACGATATGTTATGGAGGGCGATCAAACAAACGTTGTTTTTATTCGATCAAACGTTTGACAAATTCAGTTTTACATAAACCGCTATGTCCAGCAATGAGCATGTTAAGGTATGGCGAGGATACAGTCCCTCCCAGCTTTAACGATCTGACCTTTCGTCAGTCGCTTTGAGAACGGAGGACACAGTCACGACTCTGGAGTTGTTTTGGAATTCTGAGAATTAAACATATGACACAACACTTTATACACGAACAAATTTTGCTTTTCTAAAAAATACACTATGTCACAGCGAGTTCAAAAAATTTCTTTTTTCTTTTTTTGTTGTCAGGGTTCTTTTTGTGGGAGTGGTCATGGTTCACCATGTAACATTCACACTACTTTTGCATGGTGAGCTACGTCTCGTCTCCAAGCTTCGAATCCAAGACTTTTCCAGTCATATACGCCACTCCAGTGTACGTCTGCTGGTGTACATTACTAGCGACACACAATTCTTGGTAAGTGTTAAATGTGGACAAATAGATGAAACTCTTCTCCACACAGGGGTAGATTTGTATTTTGTCAGAAATCGCATGCCTTTCAAAACAGTAATTTTCTCGTGATGAGACAAAGTTTTTGTCGTCATTGCAATCATGTCTTTTCATGAAATTGTGATAAATGTGCCAAAATAAATCTGCAGGTTAACGAAATCCAAGAAATACAGTCACAAATACACACACGACACGTCGTCCTAAATTCAAAGGAGCATCGTCTTGTGGAATTAGTGATTCCCTTTATAATCTCTAAGTCTTTAATCAATTCATTGACCTCCTCCCGTGGAATGCGGTGAAACACTGCATGCAGAAGTTGTAGCATCACGAGTTCTATAATTTGCTGGCAGAAAAGATCTCTTCCCTTCTTTGCTACAGCCTTGTTCAATCTCAGTCTGTTTTATAGTGTTCAGATACCCATGGTTCAAAACAATATCCCGTTTAGAGCGAATTAGTTCTTTGCGTTTCACTTGCGTCGGTACAAAGTAGTTCTAAATGCGTTCTCTCAGTTCCAAAGGTAGATTCTGAATGCACTCTTCTAAACTAACCATAATGAGAGTCCTTATGTACTGTTGTCTGGGCCGAATAAGGGAAGGTAGTGTCAGCGCGGAGACTTCCGCATGCTTATGGTAAGCTGTATCATTATGTTCCCATTCGTGGAGTTGCACGCCACGACTTAAACACTGTACTTTGTCTCCTTCTCCCATGTGCACAAAGCCTGCTCTAGATAAAGCTCTGAGAGTGGGTCCTCTAGATATTTTGGCTATTTCCCTTTGAACGTGTTGGATCGACTGGTAAAATGACAAAAAATAGGCAAAGCCTGTAACGTGTATTAGCCTCTCATCTGTGATTCTCTGTAATAAGGTAGGGGTGGATCTCCAACGATTGACTTACTATAGTGGAGCAAGACCATGCATCGATCTTGTCGCAGGGACAGCATTACTCATGTCGTAAGGCACATCATCACCTTCGTATTCATTCAGCCTTTGGTGGGGTAGATCATATTTTTCTGTGTTGAAAACATATTTCTGAGTGGACGTCTCTGCTTAAAATGATCTTTCTTCCTTGGAACTTTCCTCGTTTTTTATACTAGAGGATGCTACCCGTATGGCACAGTATTGTGATTGGGAGATCGCACACTTTTCTCGTAGACATTCTGATAGTTTCTCAAACGGTTTACTCGCGATTTGGTGATCAGACAAACATACAATCTTGTGCCGGTCGTGTGCTCTGACGAGAAAGTCTTTGTCTTGACCTGACATAAGGTTTCTTTCAGTACGTCATAGTTCACGACCTGACTGGAGCGATAGTTCAGTGTCAGTCCTTTCACTCTGGATTTGGTATGAAGTTGTCCTTTCTTATCTCGTACTGGTATCCGTAATTGTTTGGTCCACTGCTGGCAAAACTAAGAATAGAATCATTGCTATGTTGGTCAGTCCACTCTCCTTAACGTTCATCTTCGATGTGAGACTGATAACTTCATGGTCAATCGATTTACATAAAACTATCGTTGTCAAAGTAATGGACGCGGTCCCCTAAAGATCCAAAACTAAGTACAATTTGAAAACGGCGTTTGCTGTCACGTAAGCAGCAATGATCACGTTTGCAAACTCGTTCGCCTGAACAGATTCGATGAATTCTTCGTAAATTACAATCATCTAATCTTCTCGTACGATTTCGACGTGTTTGTTGAGTCTTCTTGAATCGTCGATCCATTGAAAGTATTTACTTGGATCCAGCGAGTGTAATGCCATGGGCATCCTAGAACGCTGAGCGAGTTTTCCCCACTAACTACTGAGCCCGACTTTAGCACAAGCTCGTCTTCCTTCGTTCAGCTCGACGTGTTCCAAGTCAATGCCATATGTGGATTGGTACCATCGCTTAAATTGCTCTTTCTCTTCTTGGGTGTGACACCCAGAAGAACAACGGTTCGTTTCTTGTTTCAGTTTGAGAAACTCGTTCGTTGACGTATCCGGAATATATATATATATATATATATATATATATATATATATATATATATATATATATATATATATATATATATATATATATATATATATATATATATATATATTCGAGCCATCCATTTGGTATTGTTCTGTTGTACGAAAGTACCAACATTCGTATACTTTTAACAATTGGTATCCACGATCGAGAGCATGAAATTTTTTTATACTCACACACTTTCCTGTCAATGCGGGCTCTTGGTCATCGTGAGAACAGGGCTTGTGTATATTACACATTCAGCACACGTACAACATATTGGTAACATCAGTTTTCTGTTGCAATGATGAGGCAACATGAGATGGTACAAGATCTTCGGTGGAAGAACTTGACAGCAGTTAATTTGAAAATCTTGCTTTCCTGAAAAATATCAAAGATGCTTTCAACACTTCGCAGTTAAAAGGAAGCAATGGTTTTGTCTTGAATTCCAGGAAATTCTTTTAAGTCAATAGAGCGTCAGTTCCTTAGGGGGACTCCTTTTTTAAAAAATGTTTTTCATTAGCATTTATTTATTATCTTAACCTTTTAACATGCTATTAATTTTTAATATTTTGTGCTCGTCATTAGGTGCGGGTGTTCGTCAGTAGGTGTGTGTGTAGGTCAGTAGGTCTGGGTGCTAGTACCCAGAGAGACCCACATTGTTCAATTCCCATGGGACCTCAGAGTGACATCCTAATGTTAAATTCCCGTAAGACTGCAGAGTGACATCTCAATGTTAATCCTGTATACGTTCACAACATTAAATTCCCATAGACCCCCATATCGACCCTTAATGTCAAATTCCCATATACACCCATACCAGCGCCCAGTCAGTTTACACACACACACACACACACACACACACACACACACACACACACACACACACATATATAAAATATGCACACAGTGCCATTCTAATATTAATCCTGTGGACGTTTTATTTACATAAAATGTCCCTTTCCCCTTTTAGTGCTCCAATGCAAAATAGCCGAAGAGTGGACTTTTCCCTTTTCCCCAATTAGCCCCACCCCCCCACCCCCCACCCCCAAGTGCCCCATTAACTACTCACGTGTTTAGCCTCTACGAAGTCGGACTATCATCAGTACATCGGTATTATTTTCAGGGAGGGGGTCTTCTCACTGCAGTTTATAGGATAACCTTTCGATATATTGTAGGATAACCTTTCGATATATTGTATCATTATTGAGCTATATGACAAATTTCCAATGAGCAGGGAAGATTATTACAGTTTCTACAGGACTATCGACTCATAGGTTGAGTTCCATTTTTACGAGTTTATTCGGCAGGAACACGGCAATATTTTGTACTGGAATTTTTCTTTTCATTTGTTTAGTATTATTAAAAATACAAAGTTATTCGTTAAGCACATTATTTAGGCTTTGAAATTTGTTCGTGTTTTTATTACGTTAAGTAATTCGACTGAATGACAATGTACACCATATAGTAGTTTCAATTCCATCATGCAACGCGCTTTGGGGGTTTATTTATTTACATGTGTGACGTAATAGGGACTTAGGTCTGTTGGCAGCTTCTGTAGTAGTATACAATATGGATATTCTGGCTCAGCATATACAAATTTTAAAGCACGATTGTTAACGTTTTTTCTTTCTTTTTTTTCTTCTTTGATTTTTGTTGTTTACCAGGTATAGGTTCTGCCGATTTTTTTTTTCATTTTTTGTTGCCTACAAGGCATGGGTTCTGTCTCAGTATGTCAATTCTGTTGACAACCGGCTCGCCACCGGCATTTCCTTGGCCCAACCCCACTTCTCTGGGGAGGTTCTATCGCCTGTTGTAAGAATTGTGTTATACTAGTACTACTATTTTAATATCAAAGAATTTCAAAATAGAAAAATGATAGATGCAGGTGTATATATTTTGTTATCAGTCCAATACTTTTTTTTAAATCAGAAGCTTTAAATTAGAGAAATAATATGCATGTGTATATACATGTAATTCGTTATCATTGCAATACTTTTTGATATAAAAAAAAATTCCAGTTAGAGAAATGATATGCATGGTAATATATTCAATTTATCTACCAATTAGAAATTTGACCTTGCATAGGATATAGCAATTTTAGTATGGTTGACAAAGAGATACTAGCTCTTGATAACTAAGTTAATAAAGGTGTTCTTAGTTCTAAGTCGTACGCAGTGGCTGTTGTTGCTGTTAAAAAGCGTATTGTAGGGACCGAGCGAAAGGGTGCGACAAAATTCGATATTCAAGAGGCAGCACCTGCGATAAAACGACCAAGCAAGAGGAAAAAGGAGCAGATTTGCAAAAGGGTAAAAAAGAGAAAGCAGCGACTGACGAAGCTGCATTAAAACAAGTAGAGGGGAAAGCAGCTCTCATCTTGTTTCTTAGTGAATGCGCAATTAGGTGATTATTTGAGAGGATGGGGGATAGAAGTCCCAGTAAGACACGTACTGGAAAATAAATGACCTGCTAACCTTTTTAAAATCCGTTAAGCAAATTATTCGTAGGAAGTTTGAGCAGGAGATTGAGTACCTAAAAGGAATAAAATTTTCATTGGCACTCGGGGTAGATCTTACGAAAAATAATCCAGATGGTGGCACGATGATACAGACAGGTTGCAATGTACTCAGAGAACGAAGCGCTGCTACAAGCTGACACAGGGCTTGATGCTGGAGGCTCTTGAAAAATGACAGCGCTTGATCTGGATAGATAGTATACAGGATTGTACATTTTTGACTAGATACTGCACGATATATACCTTTTAAGACAGAATCGTATATAAGGACACCAAGGTTTGTAGAATCAAAGAAGTAGTAATCAGTGTGAAAAATAATAACAACTGTTTGAGCTGGTCTATTCGATCTGCCAAGTTTCCAGCTTGTAAAATTGCCAAGCGCCCAATAATGTATAGCGAGGATGATGGATTAAATTTTGTAGGAATAAACGCACCAACTCCAATCAGCCAGGTTGACAAAGTTGAAAAGCAGAACAACCTAGCCAGCAACATATATGGATGGGAATGGTGTGTAACAGTGCTACGCCTTAGCAAGTAGACAAAGGAACTTACTCGCATAAACCTACTACTAATTTCTGAAGATGACAGATATCACTATAAGTGGACCAAAGACCTAAACCGTCTGTTGTATGACAAAACAGGTCAACAAAGAAAGAAAATACTTCTGTTTCCGCTGCATTCAGGCATTTTCACGAGAAGACCTTCTGGAACAACATAAAGAGGAATGCAATGGCATAAATACATCAGCTGTAAGAATCAATATGTCAGAAGAAGGCAAAAATAAGTTGGCGTTTGAAAACAACCAAAAGCAGCCTAAACTTTCCTACGTAATATATCCAAGCACAAAGTTTTTACTTTCATGGATTGTAGGCCCAGAACTTGATCCCGCAAAAGTAACACACAAAAGACACAGATACATGAGGTTTGCTCATTTTCATGCATCGTACAACGGCCAACAAGTTATATACAGAGGTCCAAACGCCGCAGAAACATTTATGGAGTGCATGGAAAAAGAAGAAGTAGGAATCAATTCTGGTAAAAACATGAAGGACAAAAGAAAAAAAATGACCCGAGGTGAAAAATGGTGGCACGAAAACTCACGTATATGTCATTAGTGTAGACAACCGCTAGAAGCTAATAAAGTTATAAGCCATTGTTATGTAACCAAAGAATACTTTGCTGCAGCCCGTAATGTCTCTAACAAAACCATGTTTATTCATCCAAGTAAAATAGTGATTCCAGTCTTCTTTCACAATTTACGAGGATATGACGCACACATCCTGATGCAAGTCATGTCAAGCATCCCTTGATGAATTTGTCAGGTCAAACAAACCAGAAGCCTTCTAGTTAACAGCCAAGTGCGAGCCAGACGAACAAAAGAAACAGCTGCTTTTAAAAAAATGTTTTATCCATACGAGTACATGGATTGTTGAGATTGCTTTCAGGAGACCTGTCTGCCACCACCAGAAGCATTTTGAGCAAACTAACATAGTAGGGAATTAGTGAGGAAAACTACAAGCACGCACAAAAAATATCAGAGACCTTTGGATGCAAAACAATGGGCGAATATCATGACCTGTACAGTAGCACAGATGTTTTGCTTCAGGCAGACGTTTTCGGTACCTACCGCAAACAATGCCTACTGGAATATGTCATAGATCCTGCACACGACCACACAAATTTTGATTATCCTGGATGCTCTTCTTAGAACAACCGAAGTAAAGCTAGAGTTCCTAACTGACTAAGGCATGCACCTCTTAGTAGAAAAAGGTATGCGTGGCGGAATTTCCACGGTTAGTAGCCGTTACGCAAAAGCATATATTAGATACATGTCAGGCTACGATCCAAAGGCTAAAACAAGCCACTTGCTGTACCCGGATGCCAGCCGCTATCAACCGGAGACTTTGAGTGGGTTGAAAATTGTGACCAACATGAATTTAACAATAGTGTGCTTTCACATGCCGCAGATGACAAAAAGGCTACTTGTCGAGGTTGACCCAGAGTACCCAAAAGAGTTGCATGATTCACGCAATGATTATCCGCTTGCACCTGAGTGTATTTCTGTATCCAAAAGTGGATATCATTCTACCAGCGTGAACTTTCAGATAACCGTGGGATGGGGTCTAGTTAATTTCGAAAGCTTGTACCAAATCTACATGACAAAGAAAAGTATGTTCTACACTACAGAAACTTGCAGCTATATCTGACCTTGGGAAGGCTACTATGAAAAATACACAAACCCTTACGGTTCAATCAAAGTCCATGGATGGAGCCATCTATTTGCATGAATACCAAACTCCGGCAGAAGGTAACAAGCGACTTCGAAAAGGATAACCTGTTCGAAGTCATGAATAACTCTCTGTTTGGGAAAATCATGGAGAATCTGCGAAAGCATATAGATGTTAAGCTGGTGCGCTGCCAGAACGAAGTTAATAGCCAATCCTGCCTTTGCAGTGACTACCTTATTCAGCAACGATCTTGCTGTAATACACATGCATAAAAGCAAAACCGTCCTGTCTGCATTGGTGCAGCAGTTCTCTATCTCAGCAAGCATCTGATACACGACTTTTACCACAACACACTGAAAGCTAGATACGGTGATCGCTTTCATCTTTTATACACAGACACCGACGGCCTTCTTTTTCAGATAGAACCGAAAATGTCTATACTTATATTGCAGACCAATCATATTTGTATGATACCAGTAAATACCCTGAGAATCACCCACTGTATAGCATAGTAAACAAACAGGGTCTTGGCAAAATTAAGGACGAATGCACTGGAACGCCTATTGTTGAGTTTATTGTGCAGTAACCAGAGATGCACTTTATTCTGAGTGAGAATAAAAAGGAGCTGTGTAAGGCCCGGGAGTAAAACAGTGTGTGCTGAAAAAACAACAGATTAACCACAATCTCAACAGAGAGACCTTATTTCAGACGAAGGTATTTCGTCATGGAAGGGATCTGCTACGAAGTGAAAAGTACCAGATGCATATCATGCATCTCACTGTCTCCGATGGACACAAAAAGATGGAAAGCACAGAACGGTACAAAAACACTAGCATATGGGCATATAGAGATACAAGGAAACGTCGACAACTTAATTGACTAACTGCTGGAGCAGCGGAATGAACTGCCAAACATGTTTGACGACATCATTGATGATTTGCTGCTATAGCCAGGACCTTGTTTGACGGACACCAAAATATGGATTGCACCAGGCCCAAGACTACGCAGCGCAGAAGAATATCTTAATGAACTATAAGAACAGTCGTAAGGACAGAGTAAATAAAAAAAAAATAAGATTACATATTCACACACACACACAAACAAGGTTACTTACGTACACACATACCTCAACATACACACATTTTTAGTCTAACATGCGGAACCTTGGCATGGATACGACGTGGTATACAGGTATAAATATATTTATCTTCATCGTAATTTACTGTTGTATCAAAATACACTATTTGCAGAGCTAGTCCATAGTTGATATTGGCATTTTTGCAAATGTATATCTAGTACGAGTCATGAAGTTTTTCGATTAGGTCATTAAACGTGCTTCGATTCATGATATATTTTAGCAGAGGTTGGGCAATAATGATAACCTCTCGAATAATTTCTTGGGTAGTGTTTCCAGCTCGAAAAGACTCTACAAGTTCGCAGAGGCGATCAGCAATCTCCTCAGGACTTTTGTAGTAATGACTCACACTCGTACTCTCATATTTTTTGCTGATAGCAGCAATACTTAGTGACTCCAGTTTGTCTCTCACATATTCGATCATTTCTGTTTGTTTTAGAATTTCATCAAGT
The DNA here is from genome assembly GCA_029931535.1 of Margaritifera margaritifera. NCBI lineage: Eukaryota > Metazoa > Mollusca > Bivalvia > Unionida > Margaritiferidae > Margaritifera > Margaritifera margaritifera. Next base: position 6,477,916 of record JAQPZY010001642.1, read on the forward strand.
GTATTGTCCACAGTGGTCTGTTGAGCTTCTTCAGTGACAAGCTCATCTATTATTGTTGGAATAAAAGTCTCATCATATTGTTGGCTGTGCTTTTCGCTTGGAAGTTCGTTAGGTTGTTGTGAAATAAGATGTAGCTTAGCGAGTGTGTACCATATTCTGTATAGCCTTGTAGTACCAAAGTCAAACTTGGTTTGTTTTGTTTTTTACATCATTAACGGAAATCTTTCATCGAAGATTTTGAATTTCCTTTATTTCTTTATGGGAAAGCTCACGTTTTGGATGCATTTTGCTTTCCCTTATTCCCAAATATTTTAATGGGAATACCACATACTGTTATAATACTAACGTAGGAACTTAATATTGAACTTATTCGATACTATCTGCTATAACTAGAAAAGTATTATCTCTTGTACTATCAAAAAAAGTTCTATTCTGTCTTATCGCTATTGCCTTCTACAGCTGTAGGTACATTACAGTCATGAATTTGCAAGATGCTATATCGTTCACGTATGTTTCTTTTTTGGGCTTCATTTAGTACCTTAATTTCCAAATCACTGCATCTTCATGCATAAGTAGTCCACAATGTCCTGGAGTAGCTTCAACATCTTTATATTGCTGCCTGTTTAACAACAGATTCGTCAAAGGCAAGTATGTATTTGATGCGCTGATCATCTACACTACCAAATTCATGCTGAAACTGTCAGATATTACCCACATCGGATGGCACCAAAGCATGGCGTCTTTACCTTGCTCTATTGTACTGTTTGTTGTTTGGCAGGTGTTTTGGCAACAAATGTGTTGGAAGCTTTTGGTTGCGCAGCTGGCTGCTCTTTTAGCGATGAGACAGCAACTGACAAATTATCAAGTTCATTCCTTATATAATCTAACTGAGGTTCTAGTTCGAAGAATAGTTGGGTTGCAATAGACTTAGCAAGTTTGTCTTACGCGGATTCCATATTGCAGTATGTGCTAATTACATTTCTTTTCGGGGGGAGTGACTTGACAGTTTGTTCATTATATCATATTGAGTTATAGTAGAGTGTATTCTGACTTTGTCACGTAGTCGTATACAAGTGAAACATTTTTTGGGCATGAAAGGTCAATATTACCCTCTGAGTACACAATGTATAATAACCTCAGCAACCATGTCAGTCTGTCGTCTTTCCGACGCTTCTCTCTCATGACATCTAGGACTGTGCGTAGTGCTTGCGAGAAAATGCAAATGTAGTATCCTGTATACCAAGCAGCATATAAACTTCATGTATACGTTAAATAGTGTCAGAGCTTATGAAGGTACACAAAGCAACAAATTGGAATCGGTTAGTATGATCTATTTTATCCGGCTCGTCATTTCTAGGCAGCTGCCGTTTATAAATATTACTACGAAACCAACTTAGTAGTGTTGACATGTAGAGAACGTCAAAACATTATCCGGTTTGCTCAAGATTACGTGAACGCTGAATGTTAACATAATTGTAGTAGATAGAACCTCGACAGTTGGTCACAAGTGCATCATGGGCTTTATTTAGAGCATAATGCCCCAACGCTACTAGGTCTTCCAAGCATAGATTTCGTATATTCTCTTGTTTTTCAACTCTCGGTGTAGCGCTTGCGCGCGAGCACAGAGTTACAAATACATGAGGTACAACTGTTACCTGGTTTGATTTGTAGGGAATTCTAACTGCGCTATGTGCCTTTGCGCTTGTCGCTAAATAGTGCATAGGGGTCTTACCCAAATGTGTTACCTGAATATTCCATACGTCTGAAGGTTGATGCAGAAATGGCTGCAAGTATGGATGACGAAAATCTGTGGTGTAGCAGTAGGCAGGATCTAAGTCCCAAAAGTTAATCCGACTATCACCTTCGCAGAGGTAGTTTGACACAAGCCGTATACCACCTTTTTGTTGTGTTCTGCGCTTGCGTGAGCTGTAACCTTATTCCAGCTTGCTATAGGTGCACGCAAAAGCTCATGTATCTCAGCATGTTTTTTTCTCTCCATCCTGGGGAATGGCAACACACATTAACTGTTGCTTGAGGCTAAACACCAAATTGATCCTTTGTGTGGATGATTCCAGCAAGACAGTGTTATCACAGTACCATTATTGACCTCGATAATGTCATACTAATCCTAAGCAAGGTATTGGTTTATACGCGCTTTGTCTGGACAACAAGAAAAGGCATGAGGTGGAACTGCTAATGGCTGCCATGTATGAGCGTCAAGCACAACACTACTATTACATTCAGCTTGAAGAAGTAAGTTTTTAGGCCTGACGTTCGGTAATGTGACAAAATGACACGACCAATTTCTATTACATTTTGGCTACGTAGGCACAGCGATTTGTGTCCTTGCACGAGCTTGCGGATGCAGCGCAGGAGCTCCAAAATGTAAAACCATACGTCCATCCCATAACAAAGAAAAAGGGATTGTGCGAGCTTTTCTGCGCTTGTCGCTGTCGGTGCGTTTGTCGCTGCTGAAATTTGACACTCGTCGTAGCGCATCATACTATTTTAATGCAGACATATATAGTACAACCGTTCCATTATTGAGCGTTGTGGTGAACCTGGACAATGCATATCCTGGCACTTTCAAAAAGATCAGACAGTGTCTGCGGGGTTGCTCTTGAGCAGCCACGGTTCCCGCGTACAGCAGCATCTGTATAGATCATGCGATTGGTCTGTGAGAGAGCAGTCTGTAAATATGCCATTGTGCAAACATATATAGCTGAATAGCATATCTCTATATGGACAAAAGCTTTGGCAACTACACATAAACTCGCTGGATACCAAAAAGACTTTCTCTCTCCTAAGGCGTGAACACAGGATTTCTGAGCCACAGTTCCTGCATCGTGCCTTTTGAACTTTAACACCAACTCCGCATACAGTACACAGAAATGTTCCGCCACCTTTGCGGAGACGAAATTTGTGTATGCAGCAATATTCACCTTTACAACTCCTGCCAGACTGCTGAACTTTCCCCAATCTGACCCACATGCAAGTATCGTATTTGCGCATATTAGTATTATGCAGTTGGTTATCATATTCTTAAATAGGGCATAATTTTAAAGCCATTGTGGTAGCGTCTTTGTTTTAGGATCCCAAACGTCACATAAATGTCATCTCTGGCGGTCTTACCAACTTGTCGACGTAAAGTAGAGGCATGCGCCGTTTAGAAAACTCCTGCCTGGCAATATCAGTGGGATTATTGCTTTTTTGACACGCGTATGTAGTAGGATATTCTGAAATTCGCTTAGCACGAATGAAAATCAACCTGGCTGCCTCAGCTCGCGTAAGCACGTTGGACGTTACGATCTCCTCATCAGGTACACATGTAACTTTCATGGAGAAGGTCTTTGACATTTTGTACTGCGTCTGGCTCTGTCTATAGGAGCCTCGTTCTTCTCGTCGTTGTTGTGAAGCTATTTCGTCATCACTTTCCTTGGCTTCACTAATTTCCATATGCAATTGGTAGCACAAGAAATGGAAATGTTTAATAAATCTAGCGCCTTGTTTAAGCCTCGAGCGCTAAAGTTTGTGCACGAGCTTCGGCAGCATCTCGTCTAGCCTCTGTTTCATCATGCATTTGACTGTGTCGCACTGGACGTTTGTTTTAGCTTCACCTGGTTCTCCCCATCTGATGTTATGAGGTAGATATTATTTTTATTCTTCTTCAACCTTTTCTTGTTTCAGAAGCATTTCAGCCTCAGTTGCTTGCGATTTTGCAACTTCATTGGATAGTTTCTTAAACACATTGTCTCTTTAATCCAAAAAACAGATTTTGCTATCGATTGCATCTACAAGTGTAAATCGGTAAACCTCATCAAACTCTCTAGTCAATTTCATATACTATTTAGCATTTTTGTCTTACTTTTTCACTTTTCAAGCTCATCCTCAGGTTGAAAACTTTTTTGTGCCCTTCCCCAGCAACATTCGCTACAAAGGCAAGACTTTTTTTGGAGGCTGTCAATTTTCTCCTTGGCAAAACCACCAACCAATTAATCATACAAGTCACGAGTTTGCGCTGACTGGTTGGCCATCAGTTGTTTTTTAGTTAGTGGTAAACTTTGCCACATGCCAGTCAAGTGATGCTTTTTTATTAACTGCTGTAATGCCACGTGACTCCTTGGGTAGAGAGGTCAGACCCCAATCCATTTTTCAATTTCATCACGTGTAGTACATGCTATTTGTGCATGCGTCATTTTATTCAATACCAGTTTTTGTACACACAGTTCAATGTCTATCTCTAAATGGATTGTCATACCAACATAAGCTCGCGCATTACTATTGCAAATCACTTTTAGTTCTCTTTTCTTTGTAAACTAATTTTTCATACTCACAATTACTACCACATTGAGGACAGAGCCTAGACTCGGCCTCTGTACCCTTTCCACACGAGCTGCAGGGTACAGGTGGAATGCTTCTATTCCACATATATCTCTAAATGGGTAACAACTTTCACTGTATAGTAAATTATAATGGATTTTTTATGCAAGAACTTTAGCATATTGTTTTCTTGCTCTTTTTTTAGCTCTTATAAACCTAAAATAAATTATCCCATGGCAATTTCTACAGCGTTGGTAAGAAGTCCTAACCCAACATCCACATCCTAAACATGGTAGTGGTACTTTCAATCCAGATCTAGATAGTACTAACTGCATGTCTTGCTTCCAATACTCATTTACACAGGACACATTTTTATTTTTTCCAGAGCAAGGCCATGGGCAAATGTTATTTGTTTTTGGTCCACGCTTGAAATGTTCAGGGTTTTGTTCTTTAACAGTATCCTGACCCCTTGATTGCAAAGCAGAAATTTAATATGTGTACTTTTCCGATGTTATTTCTCCCTCTTTCAACATCCTGTTAAGATATTTTATAGCCTTTTCCATACTGGATATATACATCTGTATATATAATTTCTCTAATTTAAATTTTGTTAATATCAAAATAGTAGCACTAGTATAACACAATTCTCGGAACAGACTATAGACCCCCCCCCCCCATGCAAATTGCAAGTCAAAATGTTAAAAATCGTACTGGTAAAAGAATTTTGTCAACAAAATCCACAAAAATGTCTCTGCTGAGCCAGAATTCCCATGTTGTATACTATTTCTGTTCCCATGTAGTCTTTATCCGGACAACTGGGCAGATCCAGTACCAAACTGCTCCACAGATGGCGCTCTTGTTATCTCGAAATGCCACCAGTTTGTTTCAGCCGCTTTCTTGCAGAAAGGCATTCTCTTGCTTCTACACCCATCTTCATCAAATTCGCAAAAAAGTAACGCAAAATATAGAAATTATCAGCTTTAACCTAGCAACACTAGCACCCTTATTGTTAATATTTCATCATTTTTAGCCAAATATCAACGATAAAATTACTGAAATGACAACTGAAAAGGAAGTTGAACCCGGGGAGAGCAGTTTGACCCAGCACTAGCCTGGGCCACCCGAGCCCGCTCTGGTTGTAAGTTGACCAAGATTATATAAAATTAATAATGAAAACAAAACATGCGAAATCACACCTTTAAGGCACAGGAAAGTACAATTTATATCGGTCAGGATGAGTGTCGAAAGCAATTTGGTTGTATACAAGTCTAGCGTCTTTTTGACATGTAGATTATGACATCAGAATTTTGATGATGTCAACACTTTCTCAAGGGATGAGATCAAAACATATCCGCTTGATATAAACAAACCGCAATGGAGCGTAGTTTTTGCCCCCCCCCCCTCCCCCCTCAATAGGAATATCCCTTGGCCATTGTCGTCAAGTCGAGAACTAACATCGAATGTAGTTGTAGAAATACACATACATCTGATGGGTTTGGTGATTGAGCATACGGCGGAGTGCACCACATGTGTTACGACAGAAAAAGCTGACAATGTTCCGATTGTGACTCTGGTTCCTTCCGCCACAAAACTGTGCCACGGGACCAAAAAGTTGTTCCGAATTTAGTTCTCAATGGCGGCAATTTAAAACCGAGGTTTCTTTCTTGACGGTAAGGACCGATTATGGTCCAATTGGTTCCCCCTCGCATGAATACATGCAAGAACGTTTTCACGTGTTACGTCATAATGTTTACACATACATTGTACACCGAACTTGAAATAGATGGAAAAAAGCATAGCAACAGACAACAGCATAACAACAGTAGTCGACACTAAATTATTTTTTAAGGAAAAATTAAATCACTACATTTAAAGTTAATTAATAAGAGAAAAAATTCCTTTACCTCATTAAAACAAACATGTTCACAGCAAATTGTTTTTAAATAAGAAAGTTGTGCATCTTTTATAAGAGGAGATGACAGGGAAGTAAATCTTTTTTGAATAAATGTATAAGGAATTTCTTCTAGAAAACTATACGGCAAAATGGCCTATATAGTTTCGTTCCGTCTGCGAGAACGCTATAGGTTCCATTCAGCGGTTATTAAGTACTTCTGAAAGAATAATAGGTATAAGATGAAGTTGTGTGCATTGGCAACCAATCACAATGGAGAGAATCTTGGCATACCTCTATGCTACTTTCATGTACTGTAATTTAAATTTCTTTATATGTGGTATTAAGAAAACGACACATTGCCTAAAGCAGACATTTTTTTTTTAAATGGCTGCTCCCATGTACTCGAGAAATGAACTCAAAATAGTCCAAAGTACACTGACTTCAGCTGTTATTAAAAGAAGAAAAAATGAAATTTCCCAGAGAGAGACTTACTTCTGAAAGTGCCAGAAATTAATTATAAAATATAAAAAAGCTAAAGAAAATTCTAGTTCTCTCTCTCTCTCTCTCTCTCTCTCTCTCTCTCTCTCCAATTTACCTCTAAAGTCCAGGAAATGAAAATGACCAAGCGGAGCTAGCAGTCTTGTGAGAGATGAACATTTAAAGTACGACCGAGCTGTATACACTCCAACCCAAATTACACCCATCAATCATACACCAAAATAAAGGGAATTAAAACTTATTTTAACAATATCTGTAATCTAAGTTATACAAGGCAAGCAGTTTGGAAGGTACTTCAGCCATTTTGATGCAAATGTACACGAAATTGATGTAAGATGGAACGCCTTACTGGTCGATGTGACAAACTGACATACCGGTGCAGAACTTAATTATTGTCTCATGATGGTGTATGCGGGGCATGAGGAATTTTTATTAAACAGTTATTGTTGGCTAATACGGTGTTAGTAACATACCGGTGCAGAATCAAATTGTTACATGTGTATTTTTGATGCACGCCAATTCGCTATTTGTTGGTGTGCATATTTACAGGTCCACGTGATGTCAATCTATGTTCCATTCGGAAATTTTATAAAGTTCTATGTATCTTTATTCATAATGCAATTAATCAACATGATCCGGATAGGGTAATTTTGGCAATAACTGTAATAACTAAACGTGAAGGGAGGCAATTTTCGATTAAATCGACCTATCCAAATACTGGAATCAGGAACCTATTTGAATTTACTTTGTGTCATCATTAAAGTTATTTCAATGTAATTTTAAAAAAAATAAAAAATCGTTAAGAATTCTTCTCGTACTCCAGTTTGCAGATTTTTACTAGACACACACAACTGCAAAGAGAAAAACATATGTTGTGCTGTACTTCACTAAAGTTATAGCCTCTTGAAATGGTCATGCAAGCATGGTACTGGAAGTGCCATTTTTATCACCTGACTATGAAAACAAATCTACATATATCAGCTTAATAGCCTGTTAGGTGCCAGTGTCACAGTCAAGTAGTATAATTATATGCCAATCCCTGAAGAAAAAAACATCGAAAGCACTTAGCATTATTATAGGCTTTGTGGCACGCAAAAAAAATTATTTACTATTTTCTGTTAGCCAATATCTTGCCCCCCCCCCCCAAAAAAAAAAAACAATAAAAAAAAAACAACAAAAACAACAGCAAACAAACAGCCGTTCATTAGCAATTGTATTTTGAAAATTACATGTAACGTAACTCTAGTCACATGCATGCGTTTTTAGTATGACGCAACATCATACTAAAAGAGCATGTACATGACTAGATTTAGGCTACATGTACTTTGCAAAATTTTCTCTTTGAGAACTAATCCAATTCATGCACGGATATATCACAGCACGGGAATTTCCTTAGCCCTAGAAATCCAATTACAATCAACACCGAAACAAAACAACAACAACAATAACAACAACAAAAACCACCTTAAAGTTATCACACACCTGCTCAATATGAAGAAAAAGAAAAAACTCTTGCTTCAGATAGATTAGCTGACCTTTTCATGCCCCAGCCACTATTTGGTCCCCCAAACCAAACAATGAATTGAATATAGCGGAGTCTTCAAGCTTTTGGGAAAGCCGATACTTGTATTACATGAATTGGGCCAATCGCAAATGGCAGCAAAAGTATATGCTAGTGAGCCAGTTACAGCTTGTCTGCCATGGCTTTACAAGGCACCAGCGTAACTTGTAAGAGGACTCACTTTGCACAGCTTTGGTTTTACTACAACCCCACGTGTCGTCACAAGAAATGTTGTTGTGCCCATCCCACACCATAGTCGATTGTCCTTGTCAACTACTACTCTTTCTTTGTAAATGATCCTTATATATCAGAAAACGTACCGTTATAAATAATTAGAATATACTGAGACCTAGAAGTCAAGTTTAAACCTTTCAACAAGTCAGCCATTATGTTTTGCAATTTCATTTCAGCCAGTCAATGGAGGCAAACGATTACGTCATGAGCCAGACTCAGCCAATCACAGAAGCGAACAACGCAATCACCACAGACATCGATGTCGCTACACCAGAAGGTTGTTATCGTTTAATTTTCATTGATTATACATTTTTTCTTCAGTTTCTCAAAAAGTAGTCAATATATTGAGAAAACTGGACCATAGTCAAATTTAAATTCATACGATCTTTTTTTTCTACATTGAGAAATTCCCAGATATTCAAAACTCAGTTCTCTGAATATATGAACAATTCACAAAATTACTGGACCAGCCAGACTTGAGTCTCTCACACAAATTCAAACAAGTAATAGAACAGCCAGACATTCTTGGCAAATAGGGAATCATCAAACCGACAATAATAATTTGATTTTCTTTTACACATAATAAATAAAGCAACATTGTAATAAATTCTAAAGTTTTCAAAGAGGAAATATATATATATATATATATATATATATATATATATATATATATATATATATATATATATATACATACATACATACATACATACATACATACATACATACATACATACATACATACATACATACATACATACATACATACATACATACAGTGAGTGAAAGAGAAAGAGATTATGAGTTTTACATGAAAGCAACAATTTGGGCATCTAGAGATAATGACTGTTTCATTACAAATTTCGATGGGATAAAAGTGAAGTCAAACCTTATAGTGCTGAATGATAACATTCAAGAGAGTAAAAGTGTTCATTTGTTGACTTAAAAAAAAAAGTGTTTAAAAAAAGATGCAGATTTACAGGTTAACTGATAATAACATTTAATTAAGTACCGTCAGCTCTAATATCAAGAGGATTAAAATCGAAGCTGTATGACGAAATCCCATATTTGATGTAGGTGAATGTATACATTTATATTAGGCTACAGCAAAACATGAAGATCTATATTCAATGAAACATGTACAGCAAAACATGAAGATCTATATTCAATGAAACATGTACAGCAAAACATGAAGATCTATATTCAATGAAACATGTACAGCAAAACATGAAGATCTATATTCAATGAAACATGTACAGCAAAACATGAAGATCTATATTCAATGAACCATGTTCAGCAAAACATGAAGATCTATATTCAATGAAACATGTACAGCAAAACAAAACATGAAGATCTATCTACAATGATTCAACAAAAAACATTTGTTTTATTTGGTGTTTTACGGGCAGCAACACAAGTAGGTTGGAGTAAAGCGCCTTCCCCAAGAACACACCACAATAGCTGACCTGAGCTGATCCGTAGGTTGGATTCGAACGCGCATCTTTTCGATCGCGAGTCCGGTACGCTAACCACTGAGCCAACGCGGCTATTTAACAAAAACACAGAGACAGAATTTATTGAGGACAAAGTCAGATTTAAAAGAACGCATGGCACTTTGTGTAAGAAGTACCTGCTTTACGTAGGGTTGGCAAAATTTGACTTAAAACTGAAATACTTCATACGTTGGACAGATTTTCAAAAAATGTTGGAAAGTACCTGTTTATGTTTGCCTTTCGGCACGGCAGATTTGCCTGAATAAAAGTTTGAATAGTGAATTTATTTTAAGCACCTAATATTAAAAGCAGTAGTAAACGGAAATATGTATAATGATTTTTATTTTACTGTGTGATTATCACATAGTACAGTTTTATGGGTTGTTTTAGGTATTTTTCAGTTAGCTAAATTAATCGTTAAAACGGACTATCCAATAATAGTATTGCATTTATCTTAACATACTACAATAGAGTGCTTATGATTATCTGGGATGCAAATATTTTATTTATATGGGGTTTGTAAATTAGTAATATACACGAATGTGCTCCAGGTAAAGAATATATTTTGTTAAAGTACCTGTTAGAGACTTTAACATGTTTTAATGCTCTACACGGGTATGTACTTGAACTTAGTTACTACACGGAGTTATTTCCCTTGCTATGGGCATTTTTTAACTATCTTGTGCCTTGACTGTCTAGCTATTAGATATTCCTAGATATTTCAAAATTATAAGTTTTATATCATTGATTGAAAATTTATTTCTTATGATCTTCATATCTAGGCAGAAGACATATGTAATATGTAAAGTGGAAGTATGAGTATGCTATTTAGCTTTTTCTTCCTAGATTTTAACTCAGCTTGTCATAGATCAGAAGAGCTTATGGGATAGTCTGTTTCCCGTCGTACGTCCCTCCGATAGCACAAGTTTGTTATCGCTACTCCTCCTAAACTACTTTGAGGATTGCCATAATATTTTACACACACATTTATCCAATGGTCTAGTTGGTCCTGAATGAAAATGGTGCCACTCCAACATTGAGATAATCTTGGTATCTCTACTTCTCCTGAATAGATGGTCATATCAACATGGGGTTTTCACTAAAAGATTTCTTATCATGTCTGCTAGGCCCTAAATGAAATTAGTGCCCAATGGACGTCCAATATGGCCGCCACAGCAGCCATCTTGAAAATCTTGTTATCACTACTCCTGAATGGAAAGTCATTTTGACATGACGTTTTCACCAGAAGACTTCTTATGATGTCTAGTTGGTCCTAAATGAAAATGGTGCCGATCTGATGTCCAGAATGGCCGCCATAGTGGCCATCTTGAAAATCTTGTTATCGCTATTCCCCCTGAACGGATGGCATATCAACATGGAGGGTTCACTAAAAGACTTATTATGATGACTAGATTGTCCCAAACGAAAATGGTGCCGATCGTATGTCCAATATGGCCACCATAGCGGCCATCTTGAAAATATTGTTATCGCCACTCCTCCTGAATGGATGGTCGTGTAAACATGGGATTTTTATTAAATGACTTCTTAAAATGTGTTGTTGGTCCTAAATGTAAATGGTGTTGTTCAGACATCCAATATGGCCACCACACTGGCTGTCTTGAAAATCATGTTTTTACTACTCCTGAATGAATGGTCATATCAGCATGGGGTTTTCACTGAAAGACTTTTTATAATTTGAAGTTGGTAATAAATGAAAATAGTGCCGATCTGACCTCCAATGTGACCGCCGCAATGGTCATCTTGAAAATCTTCTTATGGCTACTTCTCCTTGTGGCTGGTCATATCGATATTATGTTTGCAGACTTCTTCTGATGTTAAGTTGGTCCTAAATTGAAATGGTGCCAATATGATATCCAATATGGCCACCATGGCAGTTATGTTGAAAATCTTCTGATTGTTACTTCTCCAAAACGGAAAGTCATATCAACATGGGGTTTCCACCAGGAGATTTATTATAACGTCTTGTTCCTAAATGATGTCTTGTTGGTCCTAAATAAAAACATTGTCCGATATATATGTGTGTGTGTGTGTGTGTGTGTGTGTGTGTGTGTGTGTGTGTGTGTGTGTGTGTGTGAGAGAGTGTGTGTACATACATACATGCATACATACATTTTGATGGGAAGTTGAAAACTGTACAAGATCCACATGGGGATATCGATGTTCGTGTTAGCTCATATAGGTCGAATGATACAGGTGTTGCATTTTTAAATAATAATTTTGAATTCAAAGTAAATAGCATTAGAGCCGATAATCAAGGTAATAATCTCATTTTAGAAATTACAACTTTGGGTTCCGGGTCGCTATTTCAGCCCAAACATAGATACGCCAGTTTTTTTGTTTTATTTTAGATATTACAACTTTGGGTTCCGGGTCGCTATATTCGGCCCAAACATAGATACGCCAGTTTTTTTGTTTTATTTTTTGCTTTTTTTTAAAATCAGAAGATACCGAGGGATATTGATAATTTTCATAATGAAAATGTAATTTTTGCAGTTTATTTTAATCTCACTATGGACCCCACTATAGATCTGTATAATTATGTTCATATCAATAATTCCAAGGCAAGTGAAAATGTTTTGGCTTCATGTCATCAATTTGATTTTATTGATATTTGGAGGAAATTAAATATGTATTTTTTCTTATATCGGAGGATTTGTTAGCAAATGTAAAGAAAGTTTTGATTGAACCTGTTTACAGAACAGATCATTCAAGCAATTACCGAAAGAAAAGGATTTTTGAAGTTTAGCAATTCTTTATTGAAAGATGCGGTATATGTGAATCTAGTTAAAAATACTATGCATAGTGTTGTAGAACTATCCTGGAAACCCAGTTAAGGTCTCACCCAATGGATCTAAAATATTATTTGTGATAATAATCAATTATTTTTGAAACTTTATTATTAGTATTTAGTGATGTAACCATTTCTTGTCTCACATATAGAGAAAAGAGCTCATTAAAAAAGAAGCCGTTATTAGAGGAAATTAATGAATTAGAGGCAAGAATTTGAAACTTTAAATAAATCGCTAGAACCGAACAGAAAAAAGGAAGAGTTAATGGAATATACGAGGAAAGAAATAAAGGGGTTATGATCGTTCGAGGGCAAAATGGGTTGATGAAGGAGAATAGCTTACAATGTTTTTCAGTACACTTGAGAAAATAAATCATGTTAGTAAATTGATGTTTATGTTAATAAGGGATGATGGATCACAGACATCAACTAAAAATAAAATTTAAAAGAAACTTAGGAATATTTCAAAAATCTGTTTAAATATGCGAAAATAGATTCTATCAATTTAAATGAATATTTTTATAATATGAATGTTGATATACCAAAAGTAAATAGCTTACAGAAACTATTTGTAGATGGTCTTTTATCTTATCAGGAAGTGTTAAAAAGTCTGAAACATATGTCAAAAGATCAAATCCAGGTTCAGATGGTATTACTTCTGAGTTTTTAAAGTTAGCTCAATTTCGCATCAGATCCATTAACTGCGCTTATAGTGTAGGGGTCTTTCATCAACATAGAAAGAAATAGTAATTACTTGGATACCAAAAGAAGGATTAATTACTTGGATACCAAAAGAAGGAGTAATTACTTGGATACTAAAAGAAGGAGTAATTACTTGGATACCAAAAGGGGACAAAGAAAGCAGAATTTTTAGATTAGGAGACCAGTAACATTAATCATTTTTTCATATAAAATAGCTTCTGCTTATATTGCTAATATTGTGAAAAGCAGCTTACCTCACCCTGAAAACGAGGATCGGACTTGCTTTATTAAGAGTAGATATATTGATTAAAACGTTCAATCCTTATATGATTTAACGTTTTGCACTAAATAGCACAAAATTCCAGGTTTATTATTAAGTGACTTTGAGGCGGTTTTTGATTCAGTGGCTTGGTCTTGGATTGATAATGGCTTATCCTTTTTCACTTTCACAAACTGGATATCATTATATATATATATATATATATATATATATATATATATATATATATATATATATATATATATATATATATATAATGTCAAATCATGTGTTACAATGAATAGTCACATTTCTTCTTGGTTTTACAAACAAATATATTGTAGAGACAAGGATATCCCTTATCTCCATATATATTTATCTTTCGTGCCGATATACTGGCACATATGGTACAAGGTAGTCCAAATATTAAAGAGGAAAAATGGATAATTATTTTGATTTCTCAGTATGTAGATGATACTTTGTTATTACTTTGGATGGATCTAGTAAAGCCTTACAGTGTGTCCTTTATCTTTATTTTACTATTCGATTTCTCGGTACTTAGTGTCAATGCTGATAATACTTTATCTTTTTTTGTCAGTACTTAGTGTCAATGCTGATAATACTGAGGTTATCTTGTTCGGGAGTAAAGTTGGATGTAAGGATAGATATGTCAAAATTATCAGATTAATTGGGAATCAGTGGTTTTACGTTACTAGGTGTTAAATTTCCAACTAAGCTTGAAAATGTGGTACAAATACATTATGAAAATAAATTTACAGATGCATGTGTAAAAATGTATTGAATCAATGGTTAAAGCATTGTCTTACACCATTTGGTAGAATCACATTTACCAAAATAATAAATAGAATTATCGACATGAATCATCTACTTTTAACTTCACCCTCGTTGTCACTGAAAATTCAAATTCAGATTAACGATATGTTTTATAAATTTATGTGGAATAATTCAGTTGACAAAATCAGAAGAAAAGTAGTTATTGTTGATTATGATCTGGGAGACTTGGAAATGATAGCTGTATTTGCATTTGTAGAAGCCTTACAGATCACTTGGAATAGATGACTTTCAAATATGTCTGCAAAATGGAGATATATTTTAGAGGCATCACCACTAATTTTCACTTGTTTGGGGTAGACTGCCTGAGGGAAAAATAATAAAAGCACCTTATCATTTTTAGATATATAATTTGTATGCATGAATCAATATTGACAACAGTTTTCCAGTTGACACGCCTGCTAAATTTTTAGATGGTCCCATATGAGGTAAATCTCTATTCAATAAGAAATTCGTTCAAATTAAGACATTTGACGACTTAGTAGATGTATTTTGACAATGGCTTAACATTAATCACTTTCAGCAGTTTTGTTCAATTCAAAGAGATATTCTGATACACCATGGTTTAATAAGATCAATAATTAAATATCAGGCACAAGAATAACTCTTCAAACCTAATATTTGTTCTAAATTACTATTCATTTTAGGGATTAAAAGTAGTTGCAAAAATGTGTATGTGTGTATATATATATATCATTTACCCAAAACAGTGAAATTCCTACTTTAAGGTATAAGTAGTGACGCAGAGAATTTGGTAAAATAGAAGATGAAGATTGGCAAAAAGAATTTCTCTCTTTCGTACAGAATAATCAAGTGTCCATAAATAAGGTAGTTTCAGGTAAAGGTTCTACACGAAAATATCACTGCAAATACATATTTTATTTAAAGCTGGTATTATCGATAGTAGCGTGTTCTTTTTGTGGGCAGTGTTATTTTTTTTTAATTTTTTTTTTTTGTTCAGAGATTTTGGGCATATATTGTGTCACAGATTACAAATATATGAACTCACAGACAAAATTTCAATATCTCCAAAGAAAAAGTGTTGTTTGACATATATAGTACGCAAGAGGCAGGTGATCTTTTAATACATGCAAATGGAGGTCTTAAAACAAATACATTATTCCAGTCTGGTGCCTTTGTTACTTTCGTCATTCTGAATATCGTGGTTCTTTTGTCTGAACTTGGCGTGGTTGTTAGTGTCTCTGGACGCTTGACGATTCTCATCATTTATAGTGTCTTTTGGCACAATTTCCGTCAATCGTATATTTGCCTGTATTGTATTTGATATTTTCTCACAAGTCCTTGAAAACTTTTCCTATATCTATCCCCCTTTTGGTAATTTTGCGGGTTTTAGTACACTCGCTAGTGAAGCGGTACTTCTTGATATTGTATCCCCTAAGTAGTAACTGCTGTTAGGTTAAGTATTACCCATCCCAAAAATTGTCTGGTTTGTTCTTCCTTTTTTTTTATTTTCTTTGAGCCTTTCAGCATACCCCAGGGAGTTTACAAATGTGGCAATAAAAAGGCTGTTAGGGATACTCACCCCAACTGCTTGGCGAGCACTATGTGTGCTCGCACGGACGGATGTCATTTCTGTCCCTTTTGGTCAGATGAGGTTTGCGGACTTAATTGAAAGCCGCTGTTCCAACAGAAGCAGGAAGAAGTGACCTGGCTCTTTCACTTTTTCACTGGAAGACTCTCTCCTTTCTCATGATGGTCATTGGCACTTCCTGGCTTACGGAAGTCGCCAGCGTCCGTATGGGAGTGATACGTCACTCCTTCCGGTGCGCTTACACTTCCTGGTGGTAAGAACACGTTGGCTCCCGTTAGGGAGGGATCAGCTGAACTTTCTGATATCGGGAAGTCGCCAACACCCGTGTGCGATTCCCGCCTTCCCGGCGCAAAGGAAGCGCGGCCTTCTTCCTTTAATCAAATTGAAATCTCGTTTCCTGAGCAGAGACTCCTCGATCAGGTCATTGGCGTCACTGGGCACCTGCTGCAGTTCATCGGGCGCAGGACACATGGCACCGGTAACTGGGTTTTGATCATTTGACCCGCCACCGGGTTTTGATCACCGGTATAGGTAAGTGTATCAGGTCGATATCCCTCCCCCTTTCTTTATGTTTCCAGTCAATTCTTACGAGGATCAGACACCGGACACCGGACTTGGATCTACCGTCTGGGGAAAGGGATCGGATCGACACCCCCCTCTTTATCCCTATGTTCCCATTCAACCTCTACGGGACTTGCGGACTCCTGACATCTGTTCAATGTCTTCCTTTCCCATTATGGCACAATGGATGAGTTTCGCATGGCTCCTTGGTTCGGCTTACCGGGCCGGCCCTAGGCTCTCTCCGTCGCTTCTACTTCGTTATCGAAGAAGAAAGAGATGGCGGCCACTCCTCTCCTTCTGCATCAAGAAGGGATCATCAGTTACCAAGAAGAGATAAAGAACGGAATAGTCCTGTCTCCAAGTCAAAGAAGGACAAAGAAGGAGGATTTTCCGATTGACGAAAGTAACTATGGCATCAGACTTAGATCATGTTGTTTTTTCTTCTAAGACCTCCAATTACTAAATGGAAGAGGGAATTCACATTGGACTGGGGACTAGCGCCAGAAAAAGAGAAAGCCAAGTAATATTAGTAAGTAAGTGTTACATAATTAAAATTAGTTGTAACCCCAAAAACTACATTTTAAAAGAGGAGTAATTTAGTAGAAAAATACATAAATTTCTTTTTGTAAAGTGGGCTGATTTAAAGAAAGTTATGATCAATAAATATATCATATAAAAAACTTATGACCTTGTATCAGAAAATAATTTATACCCCCTCTACTTTGTTCCCTGCAATGATTACTTGTAGTACGCATGAAAAATACAGCAAATGTTTATTTTAAAATACTGTTGAAACGTTACAAGGAATATACGATTCTTTAAAGATAAAGATTGGATCGTTTGTAGTATGACAAAAAATGAAAATCAATGTAATGTCTAGACCTCGAATTCAAACAGTTTCATACTGAATTATGTAGCACATATTCTTTCTCTGTCTCGTGTGAGAAAATCAATGTAATGTCTAGACCTCCAATTCAAACAGTCTCATACTGAATTATGTAGCACATATTCTTTCTCTGTCTCGTGTGAGAAAATCAATGTCATGTCTAGACCTCCAATTCAAACAGTTTCATACTGAATTATGTAGCACATATTCTTTCTGTCTTGTGTGAGAAAAGAAAATTAGACCTATATATTCTTCTGGATCTTCATTTATTTCTATGATAATACTTTTGGATCTTTATATAAAGTTATGAACAGAGCATGGTAACAGTTTCAGGCTGTATGTAAATAACAGCAACTGGGATAGGTGTTGCAGGAATAGTTACCGGTGTAGTGTTCTGTTGACTTTTCGTGTATTTAGTGCAACAATGATACAATTTGTTGCAAAAGCTTTCAAGGAGAAGCTAATCTACAACATAGTTTTTTAAACATGATGAAATAGTATAAAAAATAGTATATAAGCTTTACGTGAATAATAGCAGACAACATTTTGGTGTTTGCTGCGCTCCTCTCTGAAAACTGCTGAATTCAATACAATGTAGCTTTGTACCATTATTTATGATGTGTAAATTTTTTTTATCTAGTTTGTGTTGGCGTCGCTAATTGTCTTTACAGTCTGGCTGGCCACATATTTTGTTTTGTTTTTTAATTTGTATGAAATAATCGAGTCTGACTGTTCAAGTAATATTTAGAGTAGTTGATATATTGAGATTACTGACATTTTCTGGAGTAATATTTAGAGTAGTTGATATATTGAGATTACTGACATTTTCTGGAGTAATATTTAGAGTAGTTGATATATTGAGATTACTGACATTTTCTGGAGTAATATTTAGAGTAGTTGATATATTGAGATTACTGACATTTTCTGGAGTAATATTTAGAGTAGTTGATATATTGAGATTACTGACATTTTCTTGAGTAATATTTAGAGTAGTTGATATATTGAGATTACTGACATTTCTGGAAATTTTTCCATGTATTTATTAACGCATGGGCGAAAAAAAGATCATACTATTTCTAGATTTCATTATAATCCACTTCTGTTAATATCTCAACTACTAACAAATTATAAATCAAGAATCATCAGCCAAATTGAAATATGGTAGTTCTTTTAAGTGCATTTTACACAATAGTAGGTACTAATAATGCGCTCAATGATTTGCAAGTAAGTGGAAGTTCACTAATTTCATCAGAATTATTTTCTGGTCTATATTTGTTTGAACATTACATGAAGAAATATTTAAAGTAGGAAATGGCTTAATTCGCAAAAGAAAATCATGATAATTTATATGAATGAAATTTAATTCAGGTGCGAAATATAATATATGTATCAGGTACTCTCCCACATGTATATCTAACACGACTGGAATTGATCACATAGTTTTTTCTTGATTCAAGAAAACCTTTGGTATACAAATTACAGATTTAATTTAAAGACTGCAGCCATTGTAAAAATGTATTCGCATTAAATTGTTTTGTCTGAGCAAACATTATTGTTCTATTGCCTATTTTTGGATTAAAGCTTTGAAAAAATGTTAATAAACACAGATGCCTATAATCCTTTTCCTTCCTTAAATTCTTTTAATGATGTCAGTTATTTTTTAAGGCATCGTGACCCTACTCCACAGATGTGATGCTGAGATCTTCAATGGATGGGAAGGACATAAAGTAAATATGGTTTTCTTTTGACTCTCCATAATTTTTTTGTTGTTTCTTTACTATAATGAAAATATAACATGATCACCCGTTCAAGAGCGAATGTTATTCGAAACAAAACTAAACAAAAAAAAGAAAAAAGAAAAAAAAAATATATAGATTTTGCTGATGAATGTTTAACAAAACTTCACTATTGTCACAATTCAAGAGCTGTTTATGACCCTATGCTCGAAAAGAAAAGATCACACAGATATTTGGATGTCGCCTTCACTAGCTGAGGACCAAACTAATAGTCTATGTTACGTCTGTTTTTTGTTAAACAAAAAAAAAAAAAAAAACAAAGGCGTGAGGGAGTTAAAAAGTGTGCAGATTTAACTGCAGTTTTCCTTTAAAGGTGCTTTTGCAACCTAATAATTAGTTTTGGTACGAATAAAAGTTAAATGAAAATTTAACTGGTAGTGACGTATGTCTGTGAATAAGGCAAACGAGGTTTGATGCAAGCTATCAGCACCACAGCGCTATGCTGTTTGTAAGATTTATTCTTCATTGCTCCATAATTTTGTACGTATAAAGTCGAAAGATATGGAATTATTCCTTCTTAGATTAAACCTATTGTTTTTGCCCTTCCGCAGGGTTTATTCCACAAAGAGACGCTGGACAAGTTGTCGAAGTTGGCCAGTCTTACAAGTGGCATGCTTCAGGTATCAGACTGTTATATGTGACTTTGGAATAAATCTAAATCTGTAATACCTTAATTCGTGTAATTTGAAGTTGTTTCTCATATTTCACGTAATTGCAGTAGTTTGTTTTATACTGTTTTGCATATGAATCAGTCTATACTAACAAGTAAACCTCTTTTTATAAACATAAACTTCAAAGGTGGATAAAGACTTTTGATACGAACCTCAACGGTTGGGCTCTGTTTTTGGATTTGGAAGTTTAAATACTAACTAAACAGATATTAACAAGTTTTTGCTATTACTGAGGATAGCAACCGTAAATGTGACATCTGTGTTTTTTGGTTATGCAAGTTTCACCAAAAAATATTTTTTTAAAAATCATACTTTTTTCTGATGTTCTTGGTCAAACAGGATCCTTCAGGATGTAGTATTGTACTGAGCGGATGCGGAACCTCAGGACGACTTGCATTCATTACAGCAGTGAGTAGTAATGGGTTTATCCTTTCTTATTTCTTTTTTTTTTCTTCTTTTCTTTCTTCTCTATGTTTCTTTTTCTTCTTTTTTCTTTACTTCTATCTTCACTATCACAAAACCTTAAGTGAATGCACGGTTGACCAGAAAATGGGACAAAAATTATAAATCGTGTAAATGGCCTTACAGTTTCCAGATAAGTAATTTTCCCTTTCATCTAGATTGTAGAAGAATGCAATCTGACAGGTCACTCGTACTGAATAAGAGACAAAGCATTTATTACAACGATGCAACTTACCCTCTACTGAAGGCTGTTAGACGCTGATCACAGTTACGAGTCAGTTTTCCTAGAAATCAGACTAGGAAGCGAATCCTCAATCGAAACATAAGCTTTGTATATCGACGAATTTATCGCCAAGTCTACTAGGAATGTTGTAAGACGCGAGACATGACTGTCACGAAATGGCAGTCTGCATGTTGTCCTCCTGTTTTTAAGGCCTATAAAAGTTGGGGTTTGTTTTTCAACTATGTTTCAGATTTGTTGTTTTCTCATTGTACCCCAATCAAATTTTGCCTATAATTTCATCAAAGAACAATAGATATTTATGAAGAACTTTGTTGAGGAATGATTTGGTTATATGAGGATATTATTCTTTGTTTCAGCGAAGTTTCAATGAGCATCTGAAGAAATCTGGAAAAGAATTAATATACGATTATTTGATTGCAGGCGGAGATAAGTAAGTAGTGCTTACATGATTTAAGTTAATTCTCCTAGCTTGTATTGCTACACATTGTGTAATATTCTTTGTTTCTCACAATTTTGTACACTGCAACACTCGCTTCGTCGGTTAGCCTAAGCTCTTGAAGTTAGAAAGATAGTATTATTTTCAATATCCCATGATTAATAACTTGAACTTCTTTTCTTTCTTCCTCTCTTTCTTTCAAATGCAGGAAATTTGACTTAACCACTCGAATACAGTAACAGTACAAAACTTATCTGTATTGATTTGTATTATGTTTCTAAAAACGATCTTTCCACATTAAATACACCTAAAATAATGTTCGAAAGTCTTCAACACACTTGTATTTTGACCATCTATAACGTTTCTGTTTTCCTCAGAGCGTTATTTACATCTCAAGAGGCGCCCGAAGATGATCCACATATTGGCGTCAAGATGCTTTGTGAGGTAAGGAGAAAACTTCACATAATCCTCGTGAAAATATGAAAGATATTAGTTATCCATAGCCTTTTTAGTATCTAGACTGCTACACCATAGCTTGTAGGAGTAAAAAGAAAATCTTCCAATTGTATTCACCCGCCCCCGTCCTTTTTTGAGCGCATTGGAAGATCAAAACCCAGTTGCGGATGATGTGGCTGTTTGCTTGCTGTATTCATGATCATATTCGTGACAACTACCATATCAGCATCAGGTCCATCGGTGATAATGTGGCTGTATTGATGTCAGCATCAGCCCAATTGGTGATGATGTGTTTCTTTGCTTGCCATATTAATGCTCATCCGTGTGACAACTACCATGTCAGCATCAATCCAGTCGACGATGATTTGGATGCTCATCCTGGTGACAACTACCATGTCAGCATCAATCCTGTCGACGATGATTTGGATGCTCATCCTGTTGACAACTACCATATCAACATCAGCCCAGTCGCGGATGATGTAGCTCTTTGCTTGCCGTATACATACCCATCTCCGTGATAACTGTCAGTATCAGGCCAGTCGGTGATGATGCGGCTACTTGCTTGCTGTATTGATGACCATCCGTGACAAGTATCACGTCAGCTTCAGCTCAATCGGTGATGATGTGGTTCTTTGCTTGTATTAATCCTTATCCGTGTGATAGCTACCATGTCAGCATCAGACCAGTCGCGGATGAAGTGGCTTTTTGCAAGCCGTAGTGATGCCCATCTCTGTGACTACTATTATGTCAGCACTAAGCCAGTCGGGGATGATGTGGCTCTTTACTTACATCCGTGTAACAATTAAAATGTCAGCATTAACCCAGTCGGTGATGATGTGCTCTTTGTTTGCCGTATTAATGCTTATCCGCGTTACAATTACTATATCAGCGTCAGCGTCAAACGAGTCGGTGATGTGGATGCTCAACTATCGTGTCAGCATCAGCCCTCTCGGTGGTGATTTGTATGTTCATCCCTGTGACAAACTATCATATAAGCATCAGCCCAGTCGGTGATGATATGGATGCCAATCCCTGTGATAACTACCATGTGAGTATCAACCCAGTCGGTGATGGTGTGAATGCTAATTCCTGTGATCCATATCAGCATCAGCCCAGTCGGTGATGATGTGGATCCTCATCCCAATGACAACTACCATGTCAGCATCAGCCCAGTCGGAGATTCTTTGGTTCTTTGTAAGCATTTCTTTAATTAGCTGTTATGTTGCTGAAACAATAGACCAAATTCTTGATTTCTTCGGGACGAAAATAGGCGTCCATTTTCTCAATTGCTGTCCTCTGTGGTGTTTGTTTATTTTTTATTTTAAACACTTAAACCGTTCTAGTCCATGATTCGTCTTTCTGGTCTTGATAACAACTTTCGTCTGCCTTACGATCCATGTTTGTTTTAATTGTATATCTTTACGAAGCAATATTAGGTATATTTAAAGTGATGATATATACTATACCATGTTAACATTTTCTTGCTGACCGCGAAAATTACAAAGTAAACATGCTACCACAATGTTGTCCGACCGTGCGTCCGTTGTCCATGCGATTATTTTTTTCTCCAAAATATACTCAGTAATCTATGTTTGAATCGTTTAGATATTTGCTGTTTTTCTTTTTTTTCTTTAAGTGCTGTGAAGGGAAGAAGAAGGTACTATATGTAGGAATCACGTGCGGATTATCAGCACCATTTGTTGCCGGTCAACTGGACTTCTGCCTGCAACACCTGGACAAATTTACCCCTGTTCTGTTGGGTTTTAATCCCACATACCTAGCCAGGTAGGTATAATGTTATTGCATATTCTGGAGGGAAAAGGTCAGAGATAAGCAATTATAATGAACGTAACAAATTCAAGATCATGGCGCTTATGTAACCAGGAGAAAACACCAACATGCAGTAAATATTTATTAATCGCGACGATTATTATATTGTTATCACAACTTAAATGCATATCATTTGAAGCATTGCTTTTTTTTTTTTTAAATAAGAACAATCTGATTTTTGAAAGGAACATTCAACCAACAGAGTCAGTCTTTTAAAAAGAATGATATTAACAAGAACTCGAGCCCGATGCATCAAGCATTTATCAAATGTCAATGGGGCGGGGTGGGTGGGCGGTGAAGTAAACTCAGCAAATAGCAAATTGGCGCACACACAGTAAAACTTTGAGTGAAAAGGTATAGTTTTTTTTTTAAATCTCGCATTTCAGCCAGATCGGACACAGAGCTGTGTATTATATTTACTTACTGCTGCTGTTGTTTACTTTTTCCACTTTTTTTTAAAGAAATCTACCTATTGAGAAGTGGAATAAAACGTTCCTTCAAGGTTAGTGGAATACGTGCTCATCAATTGCTATTGTTCCATTTAAGTGTTAATTTTTAAGTTTTATACAGTTTTTAAGGCCATCGTTTCAAGTGTATTTTATTCAAACTGCATTCGTCTGAAGGTAGACAATAGATATTCATAGTTTCTGTAACTAACACATTCATAGGAAATAATCGCTACTGTGATTTTATTCTAATTTAAAGTTTTGAAATTATCAGGTTTAATAGTTAGAACGATCTTGCTGATGGCGTCCTTACCAAATAAAAAAAATAGAAACAGTCTCAATTAACAATCGTAGAAGTCGATTTAAATCGCAATCGAAAATAATCACAAATCAAATTAGCATAAAGTCAACAGCGTTCACAAAGTTACGGCACCTAAAAGTTAAAATTCACACGTTGGTAGAAACAGTACCATATAACAGAAGGTTTAGAAAAGAAGTCATGTGACATGTATTCAACTAAGTACCATATAACAGAAAGTTTAGAAAAGAAGTCTTGTGACATATATTCAACTCAGTACCATATAACAGAAAGTTTAGAAAAGAAGTCTTGTGACATATATTCAACTCAGTACCATATAACAGAAGGTTTAGAAAAGAAGTCATGTGACATGTATTCAACTAAGTACGATATAACAGAAGGTTTAGAAAAGAAGTCATGTGATATGTATTCAACTAAGTGCAAGTCAAATTCTCTTCAGTTGTCAAGGATCTTGAAGTCGCTGAGCATGCCGGGAAGGGTTTTATTCTAAATCCTATTGTTGGGGTGAGTAGAACAATCCGTGTTTTCCATTTTAAAAAAATCGCCTGAAAAACCCCTTTTCGTATCAGATATATTTTAATATTAAATAATTGGAATTCATGAGATGTTTTTTACCAATAAAAAAAATTCGAATTCATGAGAATCAACTTAGAGTGACTTTTAACGAAGAGAGAGGGAGAGTGTCAGTCAAAAAACTTGTATAGGTCTATAAATAAAGCGCAATCATTTTTATATCGCTGTCTCCAAAATATTAATAATAATAATAGTAATAAATATATTATTATTATTATTATTATTATTATTATTATTATTAGCTCTACTGGTCGGTTTGTTTTGTTGATTTTAACGGCACTTTAACACCTTATTAGCTGTATCATGCCGAGGAAATGGGAACTAAGTGCCGTTCCCAAGGAACCACCGAGGCAGCTGACCCGGACTGGCCTCGTCGGGTATTGAACCTGCGACCCTTGGACTACGAGTCCGACGCCCTACTAACTTAGCTAACACGGCCCTCTCTACTGGTCAGAGACCAGAAGAGTTTATGGGATGGCCTGTCGTCCGTCGTCTAACGTCCGTCCGTCCGTTAACACAAGTTTGTTATCGCTACTCCTCCTAAACTACTTGGACGATTGCCATGAGACTTTATACACACATTCATCCCAAAATACAGCTGCTCCTAAATGAAAACCGTGCTGCTCAGACATCCAATATGACCGCCACAGCAGCCATCTTGCAAATAAATCTTGTTATTGCTACACCTCTTGAACGGATGGTCATATCAACATGGAATTTTCACTGAAAGACTTAATATGATGTCTTGTTATCGCTTCTATTCCTGAACAGAAAGTCATATCGACATGGGGTTTTCACCAAAAGACATTTTATGATGTCTAGTTGCTCCTAAATGAAAATGGTTCCGCTCGGACATCCAATATGGCCGCCAGAGCGACCATCTTGAAAATCTTGTTATCGTTACTCCTCCTATATGGATGGTCATATCAACATGGAGTTTTCATTAAAGACTTTGTAAGATTTCTACTTGGTCTGAAATGCAAATGGTGCTGATCTGACGTCCAATATGGCCGCCACGGCAGCCATCTTCAAAATCTTGTTATCGCTTCTCCTCCTGAACAGAAAGTCATATCGGCATGTGGTTTTCACCAGAATATTTATCATGATGTATACCGGTAATTTGATCCTAAATGAAAGTAATGCCACTTGGATATCCAATATGACCATCACATCGGCCATCTTGAAAATCTTGCTATTGCTACTCCACCTGAATGGATGGTCATATCAACGTGTGGGTTTCACTACATGACCTCTTATGGTGTCTAGCTTGTCCTAAACGAAAATGCTGCCGATTTGACATCAAATATGGCCACCACAGCAGCCATCTTGAAATCTTATTATTGCAACTCTTCCTGAACGGAAAGTTATATCAGCATGAGGTTTTCACTGGAAGACTACTATGGTGTCTAGTTGGTCTTAGATAAAAATTGTGCCCATCTGATGTCCAATATGGCCATCTTGAAAATCTTATCACTACTCGTCCTAGATGGAAAGACATATAAACGCTGGGTTTTCACCAGAATACTTCTTATGATGTCTAGGTTGTCCTTAATGAAAATGGTACTGCTTTGACATCTAATATGGCCACCATGGCAGCCATCTTGAAAATCTTGTTATTGCTACTCCTCCTAAATGGAAAGTCATATTGACATGGGATTTTGACCAGAAGAGTAATTATAACATCTGATCCTGAACGAAAATGGTGCCGATCTGATTTCAAATATGGCTGCCACGATGAAATCTTCTCACTAAAACTTCTGAATGGATGGTCATATCAACATGGGGTTTCTAAGTCTTCTAACGATGTCTAGTTGTTCCAAATGAAAATGGTACCGATCTTATGTCCATTAGGGCTGCCACAGTGGTTGATTTGAAAATGTTATCGCTCAAGAAATGATCTTATCTTGAATTCCTGGAAATTATTTTCGGACACTAGAGCGTCAGATTCTTCAAGGGTGTCTTGTTATTATTATTATTATTATTACTATTATTATTATTATTTATCGTCCATTGCTCTTTGATGGCATTGTGTCTGGTTTGTTGTTACTTTAGGACATTTCCTGTCAACTTAGATCGCAAAGATCTTCCTTAGAATCCTTGCTGTTCCGAGGAATGCCGCTTTCTGTAGTAGGTATGGCTTAAGTGCTGTCTGGCTTTTGTAGGCTGTTTCATAATTTGGGTGGTATAACTTCTAGCTTTCCTATCACAATTGGCATGATCTCTGCATTTTCCAGACCTTTTCTGAGTACTCTAGCCAGGTTACAGTATTTGGTCATTTCATCTTCTTCTTTTCTTGCAACACGATCGTCACCTGGTACTGCTAGGTCTTTGACGGAGGCCAGGTTCCTCTCCTCGTCTACCACTACTATGGCAGGCTTTCTGTGCTGTAGCACCTAGTCCAGTAGTTCCCAAACCCCGGGTCGCGACCCAAATGACCCTATACTGGTACTGCATTTTGGGTTGCAAAAGATGGTATTTAGGGTCGCGATCAAAAAAGTTTGGGAACTACTGACCTAGTCGGTTTGGATGTTGAAATCGCACAGGATTTTTGCCTCGCTGTTTCTTAACACTTTTTCTGGTTTGTGGTGGTACCTCTTGGTGGTGTACTCTAGACAGCTGCAAGTGTACTGCTAGGGTTAGTTTGTCATGCTTATTTTTGTACTCACACTGGACGAGCTTCTTGCCCAACTGATCAGGTGACTGACAGTCACATCCTTACTCCTGCATATTCTGCACAATGCTGAGACGTCGTGATAGTGTGCGCTCGCTTTCACCGTGTTGACCGTAAGTGCCTGGTCCTGCACTGCCATGGCTTATCTTTCCAGTTTCTTACTAAGTTCTCCCAGTTGGAGCAATCTCCATATGTCCTCTTCAGCTTGTTGTTTCGTGTCCCTGCTGAACTACCCATGCATAGTTTTTACCTCCATTCTGCTATTCTTTCGTTGCACCTTTTCTGTTGGTAATCCTTGTTTCTTCGAGATATTCCTCCCTAAAGCTAGGAATCCTTCATCACTTTCCATCAGGTTTCTTGCTAGAAATGTTTACTCTTCCTCAGCAGAATTTTCTGCGCTTACAAAGTCTCTTCAACCGATGTTCTTTGGCAGGTATGGTCTGTTATCATTGACTCTTTGGTGTAGTGCTCCATGGATGGATATCGGCTTTCTGGCATTCCTATCCATATATCTTTTTTTTTTTTTTTTTTTTTTTTTTTTTTCCAATCAGCTATTATTATTATTATTATTATTATTATTATTATTATTATTATTATTATTATTATTATCACATATCTTTAATCGTAATTGGCGGCTCTTATTTCTTTTGATCTCCACTCGGCTGTCCTCTATTTGCTAGTATTTGTGCTTTCTTTCGTTGTCTTTTACAGAAGATTCTTGCGAAACCAAACTATGAGCTCTTCATCATTCAGGCTTCAAGCACGCTTATCAAGCCTATTCTTCCAATCCATGTAGGAAGGCACAATCTTTTAACATACATCATCACATAGATACAGCACACCTCAGACGGACTTTAAATCTCCAGTGTTTCTGTGTATGTCTTCAATTGTATAAGTCTTCGATGTCGACTGTGCACCTTTGTTACTACTACTATTATTATTATTATTATTATTATTATTATTATTATACTGTAATTATCCCCCCAAAAATCATTCCTCAATCAGCCTGAACCAATAACTGGTTCTAGTCGGATGAAAAGTGGCAGCGCAACCAAGATTCTCCTAGAGGCGATTTTCACAGCTGCACACAGCTCTACTTTCAATCCTGAGATCCCATGGTGAGTAAAATCAATTACACCGAAAATGTTAGTCCCATCTTCTGAATACACAGCCTTTAAAAGGTTATGTTATTGATTTTATTGGCAAGAAATAATTTTAAACAAAAATCATGGTACATCAAACAACATCATTTTAAGCAATACACAATTATAACGACACGAAATGATGCTTTATACACAAATACGTACACACTATACTTATTGATATGGTACGAAAAATTCAAATATTAAACCTCTGACCGCAAAGTAAGAAAATATTCATCTCAGCTATCAGATGCCGATGGTTAGTGGGAAGATAACTCGGCATTTCATACTCGAGTCGTCGACCTTACCTTGCGTCCATCTTCGAATGCAACGAGGGGCCCCAAATTTTAGGGCACTTGGCGCCGCTGTTAGTAAAGGCTAATTAATAATGGAAACAAAGCACGCCAATTCACACCTTTAAGGTAAACAAAAGTAAAATTTACATCAGTCAGGAAGAATGTTGTAAGCACCGTTTAGTTATAGAGAAGTCTAGCGTCTTTTTGACGTCATGCACATCAAATAAACACAAATAAAATTACCGGTAGCAGCTGAGACAATTTAAGAGTAAAAAGACAAATGCAATCCAAGCTGGGAGAACAAAATAATTAACTTGTGCTTTGGAGGATAGTTAGATAATCTTAAGCCTTTCCGACTTTATTAAGTGCCTTCTGCTCTGTGCAACTTTCTCTTTTTCAGGAACGTTGAAGCTCATTTTAGAAGTTATCAAGCTGTTTATGACACCGTCTATTCGAACACTGAATCAATTGGCAAACTGGTTGCACTTGGTGCAGACAGGTTTGTGGTTTATTTAATTTTTAATTAATGTATCCTCGAAAACGTTTGAGGTTTTTGGAAGAATATTTATAGACCAATGACTGGTCTTCACAACCAGTTTACGATTGTCATCGCGCATTGTCTCATTACTTATTAAAAACTCACCAAAGTAATTATTTAAAATAATGTACAAATAAGTTTACGATTGTCATGGCGCCTTGTCTAAACTTATTTACGAAAATAATCATGAAATATTTTAAAAGCAGAATTGTTTAATATAGATCATAAAGTTCTCCATGCACTTCTGAGAAGATCGCATTTCGAAAAGGAGCCAATGAAAAAGGCAACATTAGAAAAAAATTTCAAGGAGAACGTGTAACTACATATAGACATTCAAAACCGTCCGTCTTTGAATGGTATTACTCACTAGTAGCGGAAGCGTTAAACTGTGCAACGTAGTACTATTGAAAAGCTGTTTATACAGCTGATATAATTTAAAAGCTATTATCTCGAAATCATACAAAATGCTTAATGTATATATTGTATATACAACGTATGTATACTAATGTATTTGACTTGAGAAAATTGTTTATATTTTAAATAGGAATTAAATCGGAATATGTAAATCTGGCATAGAAGTAAAGTGTTCACAAAGAAAAAACATAATCCATCAGCACGTACAGTCCGTCGTTTGTAACTTCCTGTCTCCAAAAACGAAGTGGTACAAGGCTTTTTTAAAAGAATGAATAATTACTTATGATAAAGTTACAGATCATACTAAAGATATGGTTTTCATGTTTTCCCCAGTCTTCGAAATGGCGGCTCGATATACTACACAGGAAGTGACACTCTAGGATTGATGGGAATGACAGACGCTTCAGAGTGTCCTCCAACCTACGGTGCCAGTAAGTTGATGATTTGACAACGATTGAAAATTCAGATAGAATTCGATTGGATCTGAACGATAGTAGAAAAAAATATTTTTCCTGTAGATACTTCGAAAAAATATTTCACAGGTTTTCTTCAATACGTTGTGTTTAGACACGTCAAAGTTTTAAACAACCTCGAATACTAGGCATAAGATAGTCACAGAGTTTCATATAACAAATGGGTTCATATCTTTTGGTCTCTATGGTGTGCCACGTTGTTGTGTATAACATTTTTACGAATATTTATTGTTACCAGTCAAGGGTCTTATCAGAATATAATGACGGCCATTAATTGGCAGAGAGGACCAGGACCGAGCGAAGAAATGACGTGAATTGTGAATTAGTTTGCCTCGCATCGCTGCTAATGAATTCACTGAAGGATGTTACTCTATCATAATACAGTCTGACACTTTATTGTCTGCCTTGTGAAGACAACAAACTTTTTCGAATCAGAATAAGAGACCACATATTTCTCGAGACCCTAGATCAGCTTCTTGTGAGGAACCATATCTGCCTACGAACTAAGATTTGACAATTTCACGCGACTTTATGTCTTTTCCTGAGCCGAAACAAAGTACACTTTAATTTGCTGTCATGATGGTAAAGACTCAATAAGGAAATGAACCAATATTTGCATCGGCTTTCAGACTTGACTTATTCATACGGATTGTAGACGTCTAGCCAGTCATACTGTTTCTTCTGTCTTGGCCCTGCACTAGCCCAACTATCCCTAATGAATCAATAACTGCACACGGCTGATGTCGAATTGACCTTGAGCTGATGTTACCTACACAATATACCCTATCTAATGAAGGCCAGATATGATTTATTAAAACAGTAGCCGCGCACCTACTATGCCCAGCCTGTATCACGATCATAAGCTTCATTTAACTGCATACAAGGGAAGTTATTACCTGTCTCCCTGACTCTAGCTACGCAGTGATGGTTCGCATAGAACACAGTCTGACTTCCTAAAGAAGTTACAGTCTTCCACCGTGCATAGTAGAGGGGTGGCGAAATGGGGACTGCACACAAAAAAAACTCTGCTACACCGCAGGGTAGCCATATTACTCGCCGTGGAGGACGAAGCAAACCTCTGCTCTGGGAAGTATCCCTCTACCTTTTAAGATAGCATTTGCCTATATGACGAGCCACCGGGCAGTGGCTCACGAACACACTGCCTTGGCTATCTGTACGTCTGCAAAGCTTGCTTAGGTCTATGTTCAACGCCCACAACCCCGACACTAAGCTGGACGCTCGACAGGTCCACCAAAATGTACGACTCGAACATTATATTTATTATTTTTGCACTACTTCTAAATGTTTGATAAAAGAAAACTAAATTTTTATAGCGATTCACACAAAACCCAATGCTCGTCCAAAAACCAACTTACTGCAAAAACACTCACTCTGTCAAGTTTAGATTTTTACAAGGGATACTTCAGCAGAGTGCTCACACAACTCCCTAAAAAGGTCTTGAAAGATCACAATTAGCAGACAATTATCTCCCTTGAATTATTACCACAAACTTTCATTGAGCATGGAGTAGTATGACGACTGATACATATTGGCTAATCATTGGACTTGAGAAATACTTATCCAACATCTAACCACCATAATCAAAGAAACAATCACGACTATGTCTCAAATTTACAGTATCCACGCCGCCGAAGACTCTCTTACCCGAGCGACCTCAGACGTCATACAAGTGGTTCATGACTCCACTAAACTCAACGATCAATCTGTTTCCTGATTCCCATGCACGATTACAGAACACTAAATTAGTAACAGCGACTCTACCAATCAAGAGATCAGACAGCTAACCAGTCACTCCCATCAGGCACTTATCACAACTAATGCTCAAACAGCTAATAATCAATGAATCAAAACTGTTTGACCCGCCACTTTCTAGACCTGCCAGGAGAAAAAGACAGAGTATAATCACAACGAAAACAAGCATAAACTGCATACGGTTCAAAACAACTGTAAAAAAATGAAACTTTTTTTGTATTTATCTTTTTACTTATGACTGGTCCAACAACAGAAAACAAAGCAAAATACAGGGTAAGGTAATTTTTTATTCAGATCCAAACAGCATCAGTTTTCGGCCGGTCATACCCACGGCGGCTCCTTCTGCGCTTCGTCAACTTAGCTCTCTGCACAGAGATGGAATCGGCCAAGAATTCTTCTGCAGTATCTTCGGTTAAATCCTCCCAAGAGAGACAATTTTAAATAATCATCTTTATCAACGTATCATCCTGCTTTAGTACTTCCAAAATCAACGCCACTGTCGCAACTTTACTGCATCATTTTTTTCAGGATCAGTGGCAACTCCAGCAGTGGAAATAGTATGACTAAGTTATTGAACCTCTCGTACACACAGCATGGGTTTGCTGGGGTTCACCAGCTTCAAGCCGATTTTTTAGCAGACAAGCAGACACCTGTACTTGCATGTCTATCAAATGCTCGAACTTGCCCCCAAACACCACTACGTCATTGAAATAGATCAAACAAAGTTCATGTTGCAACACGTCCTGGACGGTTTCGATCAGTCGCTGAAATACCCTGGGCTCATTGTACAAACCGAATGTCATCACTTTGAGAATTGGTATAAACCTCGTCTGGTTGCAAACAAAGTGCTTGGTCGACCTTCTTCGTCAATTTCCACCGGCTAGTACGCCAACATCAGGCTTAATGTCGAAAACCAGTCTAGGCTATCGTCAATGAAGGAGATATGCGCTCATCTCGGTAACCGCATTCAGTGCTCTGTAATCCATGAAAAATCGGTTATCCCCATCATTCTTTGTGACCAATACAACCGGCGCAGCCCATGAGCTCTCAAGTCTTATCATTCTCAACTACCTTCAAACAAATGTCTTTAGCGAGCCGATCTTAAGCCGTGCTTAAATAGTTTGCCTATACGCTTCGGTTAGTTTTTGTTGTGCAACGGAAGTAAAGACATAACACGGCTGGACGTTCTACAGGTCCACAAAACACAACATTCAAACGTTATATTTTCTCAGGTCTATTATACTGCTTCTAGATAGATGGTAAAGAATTGTCTAAACACCCAATCCAAGAAATATGGTCCAGCGAAGGTTTTATTCTGTCGCTGATGGTTTTCATT
The DNA here is from genome assembly GCA_029931535.1 of Margaritifera margaritifera. Taxonomy (NCBI): domain Eukaryota; kingdom Metazoa; phylum Mollusca; class Bivalvia; order Unionida; family Margaritiferidae; genus Margaritifera; species Margaritifera margaritifera. The sequence continues at coordinate 6,511,413 of JAQPZY010001642.1, forward strand.
TGCACAGAAAAAAGTGATAGAATATATTGTCATAAATTAACTTTCAGATGAAAGTTATGGTATTTATTAATAATTTTAAATACAATAAAATGTATACTGTATTTATCTTTTCTATATGCAGATGAATCAAAAAGTTGCAAATAATGCATTTTCAACCTGTCGCATCAGCAATTCTAGCACTTCATGTTTAAAAAAGCATACTTAAATTGCATAAATTATACGTCTGTTTGACGTTTTTGCGATGTAATACCATCTTGGAATCTCATAAACGCCCTATACATTGACTATGTATGTTTTTTGAATTTTTTGTTTCAGTTATATTTTTTTTAATGAACAGCCTATAACAGCCATAACATTTTTCTGTTGGTTGCTTAACGATTTCACCGTAACTAATTAAGAACACAGAAAATTGTATGGACTACATACAAATATTTACAAAGTTAAATCATGTCTTCTATGAATTACTTTGATCGGATTTCGCCCCAATTATATTCAATTACTTGGCGTAAAACTGTGACATTTAGGAATATAACTTTCATAACGCAATTTTCAAATAAAAACGGTCTATTCGTGGCATTTTCGCATAGTTGTCCATATCAGAAAGCTAATATCGTCAATACATTATGAATTTTCTTCAAATGATTCGAAGAGAAATAAAAATTATTGCTGATATTATAAAAAAATAAATTCCATAATGTATAACATCCATAACGAGACAATGAGCAATGTGTGCCTCGTTCCCATAGGAATTTTTTTAATGACATTTGTTGGTCATTTTTCGTATTTAAAGGCTGAATATGTCTATTTATCAGAAAACTTCAAAAAGTGTCCATTTTCCTAAACTTTAAAATTGAACAATTTTTTTCTGAATTTGGACCATTTTCCTGAGAATGGGTGTATAGTCTTTTCACGATTCGAAAGAAAACCCAGCTGCCCCAGCGAGAACCAACTTACTGCAATATAACTCACTCGGTCAATTGTAGATTTTCATATCGAATTCTTCAGCAAGTGGTTGCACACAACTCCCTGTAAAGGGTCTTGCATGGATCACAATAAGTTACAGTTATCTATCTTAAATTATTCCCCTTTCTATAAATGTCCGTGAGCATGACTTCATAAATGTAGCGAGTCCGTGACCATGATGACTGGATACCTATTAATTGGCTAATTATTCGGTATGAGAAATATTTTTTCCAACACCGAATGCACATAATCAAACAAATAACCACCACTATATTTAAAACTTACAAATGGAGAAGGAAATATAAATAGCTCAAAAACCCCGGATTGTTACGTTATTTTCAGTTAATATTTTTCTAGACCAAACAACAGTTTATCAAAATTCATTTCTAAACTGTGTAAAAGTGTGCAGACAAACTCTTGCCAAATATATACTTCAATTCACACCGCTTAAAAACGGCACCTTATTTGTTCGTACGATACGGCTGCTTTTGAGAAATCATATCGACCACGTTGAAATAAATCATCAAATTTAAGGTAAACGAAAGAACTCAAGTATCGACAAGAATAATACTTGTACAGTTGGTTTCATCAGCTTGCCATTTCTACTTTTTCAAGCTTTAGATGATGTCCGAGGTTTTCTTGCCGGTGGATACAACTCCTTGAGAAATAAGGAAGGAGACCTCTCAAGTAATGTATGTACATACAAGTCAACTATTGTCTAAAATATCCAATCCACAATTTCATTCTTGTTCGTGTATAAAGTCAATAATTTATGTATATTAGTTATTTATATTAGTTATTTCGTGAGAATGATCTTCACATTGTAAAAATGTATTGTTAAAGATAATTTCGCATTTTACTCATCACCGGATCAATACCACAGGAGCTTCTAAACTTCCAAGCTCCGTATATCACAATAGACCATTACTTAACGTGTACAAACTGATTGAGAAATAAGTGAATAGAGAAGAAATAAAGAGCTAAGCCACGAAATATGAGAGTTGGTTCCAGTTTACTGTTAAGTGTGCAGACTTCACTCATCCATCTACCATAGCATCCACCAGGATTGACTCTTAACCCGCACAGCTTTAGCTCACATTTGACCTTTTAAGACAAGACATGTTTTGATGAAGCATTCGTATCAGCGTATTCATCTTCAGTTACAATGTAACCTCCAATTTCTTCTTTATATAGGGAAAGTATTTCAGAATTTCTATCAGCGACTTTGAGAAGGATATTCTACCTTCCCTGACAGATCGAGATCTAGTAATCTGCCTTAACACGGGTATGGCTGTTTTGTTTAGCACCACTTCTGGCAAAATATAAATATAAGTTACTATAAATTATACCCATTGCAAGAAACATTTTGACGAAAAAGAAATTAAAAATTAGGCTGTACTTATGGTATTTTTTATTATAGTTTTGTACCTTTTTGATATATAAACCATTTATTTTTATTATTGTAGATTAATCTTATGGTTAGTGCTCAATTATTTGGCTTTGCACTCTTGTCGGTCTAAATTGAGCCACATCATCATTATATATTTAATAAAGTTTATGATTTCCATATTAAGGAGGTTCTCGTATAATTCCGCTTCGACACATGCAAGAACACATGGCCGGTCATCCACAGTCGGTGGTTTTCTACGTATGTTCTCAGTTTACTCCACCTCTATGACCTCATTGCATCAACATCTCAGCCGTCTAGAGTGAGTCGTATAAGTCTGTACATATTTTTGTGCAGCTGAGGTCAAATAAGTATATATAAAGTTAGGAACTTAAAACTTCGCTGCAAGAAAAGAAAGCGCAATAGGATATGAGGTAGTTGATAGTTGTTGTAAAAATTCCTAATCGCCATTTCTCGCTGGATAGAGATATTTACAGACTTCAAAAATGTGCGACATTGGTTTCTTTTCCCAAGTTTCAGAATTATTTTAAATAATACATGCATGCCTTGTAAACTGAAATTCAATTGAGAACACTTATAATTTATTTCTTAAGTGTCTACCCGAAGGGTCGGGTTAGTTACATAGAGCAGCCAAGGCCTTGATCATATGCTTTTAACTATATCTTATCGTTGCACCGTATATACGATTTATGGATTGCTTTTTTCATCATATTTTAAGCTAAATCATTACAGTCTTCGGCTGGCTTGAAGGAGTCTCGATGTAAAAAGGCGATGCTTACATTCAGTGAGGTAATTTGATACACAACGAGCCACATAAGTATGATTTCTAACACTTCCGTTTTGTTCTTTTTTTAAGGAGGGTGAAGTGCATATTTGACGGTTCCGTTCACATGTAAAACTTTCTGATTTGGAACGATTATAGATGTACACAAGACTGTAGCAGTCTTTCTCTCTGTATATGCACAGTTCAATGTTGTCTTACGGAACCAACAACAGCGAGTATAAGTTCTTGAACTGGAAATGTGTTATGTGTGGTTGACGGTTTTCTGTTACAGAACTACCGTCAATATTCTGAACTATTGTAATAAATTTTTAAACTGCGGAAACCCTACTGCTATACAAAAAAAATATTTTCTACTATTTACAATCTAAGCTGAATAGTTGTTAGTTTCTTCTTCTTTTTTTTTTTTTTTTTTTTTGTCAAGTAGGTTGAATTGAAAGTATAAATAATGCAGCTGTTTTGACTCACGTAATCATAACCAGCTCTACCCCGATCTGTCCTATCCCCGGCTCGTATTTTATTTAGTGAGACATGTAACATGTAATTCTTTTAAATTTGTTTACCCGTGTCTCCAAAATACACTTCACACTATCTGTGTTTGTTGTGTTCTGTGTGTCTGCACGTAACTCAATGTGATTTGATCATCCAATATGCCAAAAGTCTTGTTTAATAATATTTTTTTTTTATTTGCATTGTCACATGCAAATCAGCTTCCAGGCGAGCAGCAGAGCGAATTTGACTTTGTCATATCACTCCGCCTTCCTGTCTGCGATGCTGCTTTGAAACCATGGCGACAGTTTATGTACGAAATAGCCACCAAGTGGGTACTAAACGCAGTGACCACTGGTGCGCATGTACTGAAGGGAAAAATCTTCCAGAATATCATGGTGGATCTAAAAGTCAGGTCAGCCACTTGTACCTTGCTTTGAAATTTTAAAATAAGCATATCATTTTAGCTTGAAATCGGCATTCAGTAATTTGAAGACAGAAGAAGAAGAAGTAGAAGAAACGGAGGAGTAGAGGAAAAGCTATAGTCACGCTATAGTGAATTTTGTCCAAATGGTCTCCCTTTTATTAAGTTTCTCATCACTCAAAATCGTTCAATGCACAGTTGGCAATGTAGTCCATGGCATAAAGGCGTATTTTTGCTGTACTTCCAGACCTTGGACAAGGTAAATTTAACAATTTCGATGGATTGTATCGATTAATATAATCAGTGTATCTTTATTTTTATTTTTTGTTTAAACAGCCTGTTTTTCTACACTACACGACGTTTTTTTATTTGTATAAAATGATATATAAATAATGCAAATGAAACTGTCATAAGAAATTAAACACCTTATTTATAAGACATAATTCTGATACCTTTATATGTTGTTTTTTTTTTCTTTTCTTCCAGTAACAACAAACTTTTCCATAGGGCTGTCGGTATCATTGAGGTAGGTTTTTCCTTGTATCGTCTCTCCATTTTTCTCTTCCTTTTTCTCTTGAGAGATAAATAGTTGCATGGACAGTAAAACAAACAGATTTACATTCAACCAGTCAGCCCGCCTAACAGATGAACAGATAGATAAATAGGTAACAGACGGATCGAATGACAGGGTATCGTACATTTCAATTTATACTCTATTCTTTTATAAAAACGGGACAAGTTACACGGAAGTTTACTTGCCTAAAAGTATATACATATACTGCACACACACACACACACACACACACACAGAGTGAGGAAAGCAGATAGAGGAATATCACAGTGGGTTAAATAGTTCATATATACGATCAGATTCCCAGTCTAAAGGTTCTTAGTCAAGCCAAATTAGATACTGAAGAAAAGTAATGATATACATAAAATCCTGACCCCATAAACTGTTTGAGTATGAAACTCAAGTTCAAACCCAGAGTCCAAAAACTGTAGCGTTCTGTAACTTTGAGTATAATAATGTTAGACTCCTAGACGTTTCAGAATCTTCTTAAGGTTCCTCTACATGAAAATTTTAAAGTACGTAGGTTTATCCCAAGTATCATATCTGATTTGGGCATTTTGTATTTGAGCTTGAGTTTCTTACTCAAAAAGAACTCTTTTACAGGGGTTGGGGAAGGCGTCGAAGGAGCAAGCCAGAGAGTTCCTTCTCAGATCCATCTACCACACAGAACATCTAACGCCTGATCAACTAGAGGCTCCTATTGCCCAACACATTAAAGTGGCCTCACCTCAAAATAGGGTAAGATATCTTAGCCGTAACTACTAGGTTGTTGTATTGTTTTTTTCTTTCTTTCTTTCTGCCTTCCTTTCTATTTCAGTACATCGTTTTTTACTACATGTAGTATGTACATTACTGAATTACGAGCTTACACCTGTGGACGGATTGTGCCAAAGAACCTATATTTAGTAAGCTAATTTAATTCTTTAGGATGTGAACATTTATAAAATAAAAACAGTTCTTTGCTTTACTTGATGTAGCATTTTCTTAGCATGGTATGCTATATTTATTTCAGATAGTGCCAATTGCCTTGGTAGCGGCCATTTTGAACTCTCCGATTGAGAATGCTTCCTGCCTACTGGACTCGAAGCCAGTCATCAGGGCAGCCATATTACAAGCTCTTAAGTCTCAGGAGACCGATTTGTCTTGATGTATAGACTATTGTCATGTAGATCTATTTTCAAGGTTAACATTTCGAAATCGGAGGCTGATAAGGTGCTGCTGTTCGGATAACATTTTCTCAGTTGACCTAAGACGTTTTAGCCCTGTATCAGATGTTGAAGGTCTTGCCTAAAATCCACTGTAAATATTTTTGTTTTAATTAAACCACCTTAGAATACACTTGATTTATTTCTATCTACCTTGAAAATTCACTTAGAGAAAGGTTTCTTTATGGAAGGTGGTAACATATTACTGACGAGTGATGATGCATATTTCACTCGTAATCAAAATAGCAAAAGCGCAACAAAAAGGAAACACTTTTAATTTTCTTCTTCTCCATAAGTCTATGAACAAAATTAACTATGTATTCATGACTCTTATGTAAATATTTTCGACAGACATGCTTACAGACAAACGCAAATACGGACGATGTGATGAGACAGACATCCCCACGATAATCGATCTACAGACTGTCTTACCATGTTTACGATGTTCCACTACCTCATCTCTTTTAATATATTAACATGGTTTATGTAAACTTGGTGGGAATGTCATATTTAGTACAATGGTAAGATAGGCTTTAGTGAATGAACTTCTATAGTGAATGAACTTCTGTAGTAAATGAACTTCTATAATGAAGCTGGAGGAAGAATAATTGAAGAACCAAATGATTTGTGACAATGCGAGAGGCTTTGTGGATGGCCTCTATCACGAATCACAAAAAGTTTGTATATGTTAGGTAGTGTTTCATTCTCCATCATCGAAAGTCGACGCTGTATGGAAAAGAAGTGTGATGAAAAATTATAACATATGCGAGTATATCTGCTCGTCACAGTCAGTTCACCAATCTACCACCAAACATCATAGCGACATCGCGGATTCCTCAACACGCATTCCATACTTTGCGACAATAACGCAAACTACGCTCCCTGTATTGCGGATTTTTAAGACCGGTCGCTATTAGTTATATCTTAAGATACTGACCCGATATGGGACTTCATGGAGTCAGTAGGGTTCATATCAGACGAGGAACCAGCCGATGCTGGTATGGGTCCTAATGACCCCATAAAATTCCGTATCAGGTTAGTACCAAACTACATAACAATGTTATCCCACCAAAGAAATAAGTTTGAACCTCAGTGAACAGAATCAGTCTTATTTAGCTAATTAGTGTGATAAAATTATTGATGTCGTGTTTTTAATCATTTATGACATAATTTAAAAAGTGTTGACAGATGCGTATATTTTTCCATAGAAAAAAAGTTATATGAACTTTTACCTTTTTACCTCTACTGGTTATAGACCAAAAGAGCTTGTGGGATGGCCTGTTGTCCGTCGTCAGACGTCCGTCCGTTCGCACAAGTTTGGTATCGCTACTTCTCCTAAACTACTTGGAGGATTGCCATGAAACTTAACACATACGTTCATCCCAGGGTCTGGGTGGTCCTACATGAAAATGGTGCTTCGTAGATATCTAATATAGCCGCCACGGCAACCATCTTAAAAATCTTGTTATCGCTACGTCTTCTGAATGGATGGTCATGTCATCATGGGGTTTTCACTAAAACACTTCTTATGATGTCTATTTCGTCGTAAATGAAAATGATGCTGATCTGACGTTCAATATGACCGTCACGGCAGCCATCTTGAAAATCTTGTTATCTGTACTCCTCCTGAACGGAACTCATATCGACATGAGGTTTTCACCAGAAGACTTCGTATGGTTTCTAGTTGGTTTGAAATAAAAACTGTGTCGATCTGATGTCCAATGTGGCTTCCAAAGCGGCTATCTTGAAAATGCTGTTATTGCTACTCCTGAATGGAAAGTTGTATCAACATGGGGTTTTCACCAGAGACTTCTTATGGTTTCTAGTTGATCTTAAAAAAAAATAGTGTTGATTTGATATACAATGTGGCCACCACAGCGACTATCTTGACAATCTTATCGCTACTCCTAGATGGAAAGTCATATCAGCATTGGGTTTTCACCAGAATTCTTATGATGTCAAGTTGGTTCTAAATGAAAATGTGCCGATTTGACATCCAGTATGGCCACCATGGCAGCCATCTTTAAAATCTTTTTTTGCTGCTCCTCCTAAATGGAAAGTCATTTCGACATGGTGTTTTCACCAGAAGACTATTTATAATATCTAGTGGTCCTGAGTGACAAATGGTGCCGATCTGACCCCAAATATTGTGACAAAATGAACATATTGAAAATCTTGTCACTAATTCTCCTAAATGGATGGTCATATCAACATGGGGTTTCACCAAGTGTCATCTAATGTTATCTAGTTTGTCCTAAATGAAAATGGTGCCGATCTTTAATCCAATATGGCTGTCACAGTGGCTAATTTGTCGCTTAAGAATATCGGAGATGGTTTCAACACTTGGCAGTTAAAAAGAAGAAATGGTCTTATCTTGAATTCCTATAAATTCTTTTCGGACAGTAAAAAGTCAGTCCCTTAGAGGTACTCTTGTATATACATTGGTTGGTCACCAGGAATGACAGAGCGCAGTCATATTAGATGAAAAAATAATTTTGACGAGGATTCGACTTCATTCCATGGTTAATTGCCACGCCTTTGCGACGTTGACCGACAGTGTCACATAATCAAAATAAACATTCTTTTCGTCATAAACTCATGTGCCTTAGCACTGAACGGTTTCGTATGATTGGCCATAGGGTAAATTTGTTATACCAGATGTATAGATATGTTATCCCACAGTATCTTCATCGTTATTAGCAAGGGTGTCATGAATGTTATTCCACGTATGGAAGGCCTTGTGGAATGTCAGTTTTGTGCGGAAAAACTTTGTGTCAGATGGGTTTGAGATTAAGTTCAAGGTCACAGTTGTTATGGATTGCCGTCTAACTAAGAATAATTCTGCATGTGCACCCTGCCACGCAATTCTCACAGTAAGTAATTCTGCGTAAAAACGGTTCGTTCATGGTCCAATTATCTGTTTATTTTTTTTTCATACTTGATTTTTGCTTGATAAGCCTTTACTGCTGCCATTTGCACAATTCCATTTGGTACTGATCTGTAATGGGGTTGAAAATGTCGTATTTTACTCAGTGTTGGAGGATGCGTGGATACGAAAATAAATGGGTGAAATAATCTCAGGAAATGCTTAACATGCAAATATTTGTATTTACAGTTTTTCGGTCCTCTTACAAGCATAAAAATATATAAATGTTGATGATTGCATTGTAATGTAATGCAGTGGGTTGATTTTCATCCGACATGGTTCATGCAGGCACGTGGACCTTACCCAAAACTATTTAGTGTTATCTTAAGGTTCACAAGCGATATAATCGAACAGTATTCACCTACCGGGAGAGTCTGTGTGACACACATAAGGGGAGGTCACTTATTCGACACCAAATGTTCCTTTTATTAATGATCCTAATTGATATTTACGCTTGTTATATATTATGGTTAAGTAGCTGAAAGGCTAATACTTAAGATGGTAAATCAACTGAATATAGGATCGAGTCAAGCTGGTATAAACTAATCTTCCAAGCCTATGAATGGTGGTAATGTTAGTCCATGCCCAACCACATCGTGCACGCACTATGCATTGCTTTCCCTCTTTTCATTTTGGGAAAAACTACCACGTAACTATCTTCCACACTTTACGGTGGTCTATACCTTTGAATATTCACTAACAAATATCAATAAAAAACTTAAATCGATAAAATTCTAACATCGATGAAGAACTAAAATCGATAACATTCTAACATCGATGAAAAACTCAAATCGATAACATTTTAACATCGAAAACAACTCGGACAGACAAGCAAAGTTTTACGTCGTAAGGTATAAAAACTAATGTCATGGTTCTTTGTGCATTTATTATATATGTACAAAATTAAAATAATTACTGTCATATATAATTTTAATTTACTTCCGTATTTGGTCACTGATGTTTGAAAGTAATGGCTTTTGGTGCTCCATTATGCCTCATTTATTGACAGAAGCAATATATTTCTAATTTTAATTTTAAAAAGCAAGGGGATATTATGATACAGTCTGTCCGTACAGACGGTCGTACATGTGTAATGTCCTTGAATTTGTCATTTACTGTTAAAGCTAGACAAATGAAAATTGGGTTATTGTTAGTCCTTTGGGTATAGATCGTGCCAAATTTGTTATTTATCACGTTGTTGTGGGTGGGCTATGGGTGTAGGTGTGAATGAACATAAATTTCAAATAACACCCGAGTTGTGTGACTCACGTGTCGGAGAATTGGCATATATGATCAGTGACCCGAGTGTCAACACATAATAGACTGAGACCCAAGGGTGATGCCCCGGGGTCTTTGTATACCCCTGGTAGCTTATCCCTTGGGTCATAACATAACAAATATTGAGATACCCACCATAAAACCATAAATACACATACTGGGCATGAACAGAAAATATATACATACAGCTGATATTGACCCTCGAGTACATCCCTACCCAAGAGATATAACTTGAAAATGTTGTGATGTCCACCCTGTTTAGTCCGTGTATATTTTGTTGTCGTGTGCATGGAATATTAAAAGCAATCAAATATTGTAATGCATAATATTAGGTGTTCTAGATAAAATGTATGTGATTTGTATTTGTTATTTTTAGATTTAGAGTAATTATGACGTTACTATGGACCAAATATGTCCATGCTATTAATTGTATGATAAAGTCACTCTTAATTACCTTGTGCAATCACTGTCTTATTATATCACACAAGTTAGATTATAAATTGCAACTTGTAATTACTTGTAGGCATTTGGACAGGAAAAAGATTGCATGCATCTATTTGAATGTCTGGTTGACATGATTTTTGTCTCGCTTGCTAAGCCAAAATTAATGACCAATTAACAATGTCGGGTGGCTAGCGTTACTTCCAATGCTTTGTTCTCTGTACAATAACAGAGATTGATATCTGCGTCGTACCTGAGAAGAATAAACTTCCTAGTCAAAGCAGGTCGTTGTGACCTTTTTCGTGCTATATTTATTTATTTATTTCATATTTAATAAGGATATGCATTTCCGCGTTGAGCCATTCTTACATGTAGGCCTAAAAATATCATGCAGCGTCCATTTCCGGTAACAGCTGCATATACAGTAATGAATTATGTAATTTATATGCATCTGAAGTTGAACAACACAATATAAAGATACTACAGGTAAAATGGGTCAATATAACCTATGTTTCACATTTGAGTGGAATTTTGTATTTAGACATCTAAGTCATCTTTTTTAGTTTCTACTGCGTACTGTTTTATTAAACTTGATTTGTAAAAGCATCCCTGGTATTAGTAGACCATACATGTGACCATGATGTGTATGCCTCCCTGTCTTAAATAGGGAACATAAAGTTCGTGTTCCCTTAATGATACTCACTATTGGAATGAGTCTTCGTGTTATATCCCTGTCTTAAATAGGGCACATAAAGAACGTGTTCCCTTAATGATACTCACTATTGGAATGAGTCTTCGTGTTATATCCCTGTCTTAAATAGGGCACATAAAGAACGTGTTCCCTTAATGATACTCACTATTGGAATGAGTCTTCGTGTTATATCCCTGTCTTAAATAGGGCACATAAAGAACGTGTTCCCTTAATGATACTCACTATTGGAATGAGTCTTCGTGTTATATCCCTGTCTTAAATAGGGCACATAAAGAACGTGTTCCCTTAATGATACTCACTATTGGAATGAGTCTTCGTGTTATACCCCTGTCTTAAATAGGGCACATAAAGAACGTGTTCCCTTAATGAAACTCACTATTGGAGTGAGTCTTCGTGTTATACCCCTGTCTTAAATAGGGCACATAAAGAACGTGTTCCCTTAATGAAACTCACTATTGGAATGAGTCTTCATGTTGTATCCATGTCTTAAATAGGGAACATAAAGTACGTGTTACCTTAATGATACTCACTATTGGAATGAGTCTTCGTGTTATATCCCTGTCTTAAATAGGGCACATAAAGAACGTGTTCCCTTAATGAAACTCACTATTGGAATGAGTCTTCGTGTTATATCCCTGAACGTGTTCCCTTAATGAAACTCACTATTGGAATGAGTCTTCATGTTGTATCCATGTCTTAAATAGGGAACATAAAGTACGTGTTACCTTAATGATACTCACTATTGGAATGAGTCTTCGTGTTATATCCCTGTCTTAAATAGGGCACATAAAGAACGTTTCCCTTAATGAAACTCACTATTGGAATGAGTCTTCGTGTTATATCCATGTCTTAAATAGGGCACATAAAGAACGTGTTCCCTTAATGAAACTCACTATTGGAATGAGTCTTCATGTTGTATCCATGTCTTAAATAGGGAACATAAAGTACGTGTTACCTTAATGAAACTCACTATTGGAATGAGTCTTCGTGTTATATCCCTGTCTTAAATAGGGCACATAAAGAACGTGTTCCCTTAATGAAACTCACTATTGGAATGAGTCTTCATGTTGTATCCATGTCTTAAATAGGGAACATAAAGTACGTGTTACCTTAATGATACTCACTATTGGAATGAGTCTTCGTGTTATATCCATGTCTTAAATAGGGCACATAAAGAACGTGTTCCCTATAATGTATCTCACTATTGGAATGAGTCTTCATGTTGTATCCATGTCTTAAATAGGGAACGTAAAGTACGTGTTACCTTAATGATACTCACTATTGGAATGAGTCTTCGTGTTATATCCATGTCTTAAATAGGGCACATAAAGAACGTGTTCCCTATAATGATACTCACTATTGGAATGAGTCTTCATGTTGTATCCATGTCTTAAATAGGGAACGTAAAGTACGTGTTCCCTTAATGAAACTCGTTGCAGGTTCATTAACAAGAAAATTATTTTTCTTTACAGCTTTGAAGGCTAGACTTAACTTATATGCCACATATTGTTTTAATTTTCTTCCCTTTATTTGTTTCGGATGTTTCTGTAAAATAAACAAATCATGCATGAATTATGTTATATTTGATGTTAAATCATGCTGTAACACATAAACATTAAAATAAATAACCTTTTATAACATCCTTCTCCTCCTCCTCCTCATCATCATAAAATTCAAGCTTGAAAAATGTTTTTTATTTATTTGCACATAAATAAGATTAAAAGGTTACACAGCAACATATTCCTATATCCAGTCTTCATTTTAGAACGTTTACAGTAAATGGTTAACTTAACATAATAGGTTTATTAGTCATGTGAGGAAATTGTGTAAATGTAATTTTTATGTTTCGGATTTTTTCCTCATGAAAAACAATTTTTTTATCAATATTTTTTTGTAATTACCTGTTTTATCGCATGTTCATTGTCTGCAGATTTTCGTGTTATGTGTTGTAAACTCCGCCGGGTCGAATGTAAGCTTGTATTTCCATCATTTAACAGCGACATTCGCATGAAAGAAACACCCACGACTTAATGAGAAAGAACCACATAATAGATATATTTTGTTCTTTTTATTCTTCTAGAAATCAGAACAATAATATTTTTTCAAGCTAATTCGGTCAGGTAATTTTTATTATTATTATTATTTTTGTCCCAAAAAAGTCCCACTCATTCCCCCCCCCTCCCACCTCCTTCGCCTTCAGAAAATAAAATGGTCGGTCCCTAAGATTTGTCGTAGTGTCTGATTCAGGAAGTTACTGCTGGTCGAATTTACAAACATAGATCACAGTAACCCTTTTACGGTTGTATAAGTTCAATATAATTTAACACTGCAGCGTTGGCTGAAAAATGGACCATGCCACAGAGAAATGGCACGACTGATCGCTGGAACAAGAAAGGTTGGACACTATGACCTATTTTGGCTGGAAGGAGTTTTGTTTTTCAGTTAGGACGCAAATATCAAATTCCATTATTGCACAGGTAAGAAAATAATAATCAATCGAATATGAAGCTTGGTCCTCAAAGCCCGTTTTGCAAGTGAGTCAAACAATTATGCCACCAAGGCATTCGAATAGATGCTAGTTTTTCCATGCAAAATGCCAGAAGTACTTAAAAATAAAATTCAACATTTAATTTGTGTAATTCAACTATATAGTCATGGCAACAACAAAAAAATTAACGCGACTTTATGACAAAAATATTGCTAAAAATGGGTGTGGTCAGAAATAAGGTCATAATGTTTGAAAGTCTAAAACAAAAGTAAAATTCCAAACACACAAATTTCATCTAGCACACCTTATAATATCTATTTACAGTGTTTGATTGCTTTTAACGTCCCAAACACAATGGACAAAATCTTTCGATAAATGGACCTGGATTAATACCCATTTATACACTTGGACATGAAAATACACATTTATACATGCAACTGACATTGAACCCGGGGTCCATCCCTACCCTGAGGGATTTAGCACCTAGGTCATAACTTGGAAACTATTGAAGTCCTCACGATATAAACATATGTACGCTTGCTGGACATCAAAAGACACATTTATAATTGGAACTGACACTGACTCGGGGGCCCATCCTTACTCCCCACAGGACTTAACACCTAGGCCATAGACTGAAAACTATCGACATCCCGTCTGTATAACAATGTGTATACTTACTAGGCATGAACAAACCAAAGCGCATATCCAACTGATATTTGCCCCATGGACAGTGCTTACACTGAGGAAGCTATCCAAGAAAGCAAAACTTCGGGGAAGAGGTAAGAACGGGGAAGCGCGAGATACGAGCTTTGCAAACACAGAATTCTACTTTTGTATAACTTTTGCTGTAAAAAACAATTCCAATACAATTCCGTACTTTCACTTAAACGGAGGATGCAAGTTATGTGCGGTCTCACGAGCATAGAAATTGTGACGCGGTTGTCAGCGAAAGCAAGGAACATTAGAAGTAGGGAACCAGACTAATGGGCGCGATGTATCGTGGGACATAAAGATTCCATACTCTCACCAAGATGGAAGATGCTAGCTATCTGCGGTCTCACGAGCACCGGACGTGTGATGCAGTTGTCAGCGAAACACGACTTGACTAGTGGCATCACCTTGCTAGGGGAGATAAAGGAAATAGAGCTGAGGAAAGCAGAGGATCAACCAACTGCACGCAAGCAAGAATGGAGCACAATTCAACTGAGGCATAAGAAAGATCTATGTCAAGCTGGGGACAAATGCAATAAGACACGCTCGGGCCTTTCCGACAATGATCAGTAAAACACCTCAAAAATACCACAGTAGCCGCCATTGCATATACATGTTTTTTGTTTGTAGTTTTAACGCCATTTTTTAGCACATGATAGTCTATACATGGTGGCCAGTATACTTGGTGCAGGAAGAACACGGGAAAACCCCGGGAAGAACCACCGACCCACGGGAAGCTACTGGCAAGCTTTATCACATACCCACGTTAGTTGAACCGAGATTCGAACCCACGCTGACAGAGGTGAGATGTCAGTGATCTGTAAAGGCCAGCGTCTTGGACCACTCGGCCATCTGGAGCCCAGCATATACATGTACTTTGGTTACTAAACGACGTCATGTGTACATCAACCACTATCATAGTATTCGTTAAGGGCGATTCTACTGTGAGACTTATTCTTAGCAGAAACGTAATGCTTTTGGCATGGTTCTATTTTTGCCTAGCGTATGACAGAGTTCGCCGCCATTTCCGGCGATTTCCCCTTTTGAAGCTGTATCACTCCATCGCAGTTTAAGATGAAATTTGTAGAAAACCCACGAGGTGTTCCGATTGTGTGAAAATGTATCTAGCGGGTGAAATGTACCTCCTGCAAGAAAGAGCCGTGCAACTATTCCTGCTCAGCGAGGACTTTCAAAAGTTTGAAATCAGATGCCTCTCCAAGTCGGAGCTGAAGGTTTCATCTAGTAATTCAGAGCTAGCTCCTATTACAAAATCACCTAAGCACAGAAAATGTACATCGGAATCAAATCACACACACACACACGCACACACACACACACAAAACAACAACAACAAAAATGCCCGGCTCTGTCTAAACAAAAGTCAGCAGCTTGAGCGCACACTAAAACTCAAATGACATTCATTTTGATTAGATAATATTTATTAAATTCTTATAAATAACTCTTCATATTTAACAATATTTTTGAAGTAAATACATTTTTACTTTTAAATCTCATCTACATAATTCAGTTTATTACTTTCATTTAAAAAAAATTTGTCAGAATTCTGATTGGTTGAACATGTAAATTTACACTCCACAGTAATGGAACGTGTTGGTTTATCCTAGTGATTTCTGCTCCGCAAAACAACGCCATGTGCTCGTGGGGTCGATATTTTTAGATCACAGTATGAAAGTAATAAAACATGTTGTTTCGCTCAATACATTGTTTATTGAGCTGTGAACTGCATATATTAGCCTCCGCCTCGCGTCGGTCACTATCATATTTCACAGCTCGATAAATCAATGTATTGAACTCCACAAAAGACCATAGTTGTATCATACTCATTAACGGCTATATAAACCTGAGCTTGAGAGTGTCCAAGCAAATCAAGGATTTTCCAGTTTGGCCAGTGATTTAATGTTAGGCAAATCAGATGCCAGAATTTGGAGTGTTGTCAGTCATTTGACGTTAGCCACTCAGACGCTAGAAGTTTAGTCTGAGTACGTGATTTGACGTTAGCCAATCAGACGCCAGAACGTTTTGAGTTATGTTAGTAATTTGACGTTAGCCCATCCAATGCTAGAATTTTAAGTTCAGTCAGTGATTTAACATTAGCTAATCTGACGCCAGAATTTTGCATTGGATCAGTGATTTAACGTTTGACTCCAGAATTTAGAGTCTGATTAACGTTAACCATTCTGACACCAAAGTTTTGAGTTTGGTCAGTCATTTAACGTTAACAAATCAGACGCAAGAACTTTTGAGCTGAGTGAGTGATTTAGCGTTACCCCAATCCGACGCCAGAATTTTGTATTGGGTCAGTGATTTGATGTTAGCCAATTGCACGTCAGAATTTTGAGCTTGTTCCCTAATTTAACGTTTAGCGTTTAAGGCACACTGACGCCAGACATCTCTCCGTTGAACCTGCGCCTACAAATTTTCAGTTATATGAAAATTAAAAATGTACTTTTATTTCTAACAAATCTTTTTTTTCTTTTTTTCCTTTTCCTTTTATTTTTCTTTTTTTCTTCTTTTTCGGTTTTGGTTGTGGTCACTGCTTTGCTCAAAAATCTTGCGTACGTTCGAATAGGCAGTCTGTGTTGCACGTGTAATACGTGGTGCAGCTCAAACTTTGAGCACCAACACGAGACCTCTGGCGTGTATATTTTACTCTCGTTACATCAGGCGAAAGTCTGGTAAAGGTTTGTACAATTGATTGTTACCAATAGGTGTCGCTCATTTCTTATTTCTCTCTCTCTCTCTCTCTCTCTCTCTCTCTCTCTCTCTCTCTCTCTCTCTCTCTCTCTCTCTCTCTCTGACACATATACCATTTATACCCGACAGTCCATCTGCACTATTTGTGCATAAGCAATAAATATGAACATATGTATAATGTACTTTAGAGGTGGTAACGTGTCCTTGTTATGTCCTCGGTGAATTAGTTTCAAAGACTGAAGATTTTCAAGATTTACTTGACAAAGCGAAATCCTGTATTACCTATACTTCGATCAAAAACGTAAAAAAGATGAAAATTTTGCATTTATGTGATCTAAGCCTTTACTAGGAACACTGGCTAACTTGTTAACCAATCAGCGACTTTACACATTTTTTCATACACATAAGCCCTTTTTGAGTATCACAACTGTAAGCAGACTCTCGCAGTAAGCATATTTCAAGATGGCGACCATTGGCGTAAGCGCATATAGTCTCGTTCAACCAGACTTTAGTGGAATTCCGAATGATCTACGCCCAGCGAGAGTCTTGTCAAGGTGTATACAATGATTGTAACGCTCTAAACGAGACTAAAAAAATCAGGTAAAGCCGCTAACTGATCGACAAACTACTTTCATGATAATACTTGTATTCTTCAGGGCTTGGTTCACTCGAGAGAAAGCTATACATGCGTACATCCACCTTGCTTTCCTGATATCAACGAGATAGCTCGTATATACCAGCAAGCACGATGCATCCACAACAATACCTGCTATTCAAAGGGACTAGGGCCTAATGAATATTTCACCGATAAGTTAAACGGCCAGGTCATTGAGGTTGAATATAAGTATGCACAATGCCTTCATTTTTGTCAGCATTTTAGACTCACTAAAGATACCTCAGTTTTGAAAACCGTGCAACTATGATTATATATATATATATATATATATATATATATATATATATATAGCGAAACGTATCGCTAACAATCAGACCTTTACCAGACCCTCACTTGCGTAGGTCTTCCAGAGTAACGCGAGAGTCTAGTTGAACGAGACTAGTACGTGCATAGCTTTCACTGTCTTTTTATGACTGTTTTAACTCGTGCACATTTTAAACAATTGTGTCATGCGACTTTTGCTAATGATAAATTAAATGTGATCCTTATATAGTCCGCCTATGCTGTAAATGGTCCCCAAAGGAACCCAATTACTTCTCTTTGAAAAGACAAATCTGTTTGAAAACATAACCAAACAATATGGCTCAAACAATACTAAATATATATGACTTCTCCGATTATATCATTATCCAAGATGATGTTGATACAATGCCGCTTTTAAATTTTACGCTATCTGCACAATTTCCTTAATATCTACGTCGATAGCATGCGCTTTATCGTTACACAAATAAGCATAAAATGAAGCAATTATCTAAAAATTACACACACACACACACACACACACAACAACAACAACAACAACAACAACAACAACAAAAATGCGTTTTCCAAGAATGGGAAATTAGTCCAACTTTACAAATGTATCTTTGGACGGTGTTAACTATATAATCATAGCATGGCACTTACATGGCGTGTCCTGAAAAGATAGAAGGCGCACAAAACTATGTTTAAACAGCGCTTGAAATTCCAATGTTTGATAATGGCTGACATGATTGAATTTATACCGTAAAGGATTTTCACCTGGCTTGGTTACGAAAACACAATTTCAAATCCCAAGGCATATTAACAAAGGACTTCACTACTGAACTCGTTTCAAAGATCTGACGCAGACTTGTAAATTGGCTGAATTTATTTCCAAATTTGTGTCCCAGTCTGTTCTTCCCTGAACAAAATAAAATGGGCAGAATTTTAGCTTTTTCTAAACTTTAATATCCATGTTTTGTTTTTTGGGATTTTTGTTTTCTTCACAATTTACATCGTCAACGATATACCACAAAATCTCGGCATAAAAATCGATGCTTTAAATGTACCTATTCCAATGTAATCCGCATAATAATGTATTTGCTTTTTTGATTGTGTTACAATGAAAACATACACCCCACCCGCCCACCCGCACCCCACGCTACACACAAAAAACAATTCTCGATCACAGCAAACTCATACCTTGTAAGCTAAAAACTTTGTAGTATTAATGCTGCTTTGGTTTTTGAATAAGCCCCAGTTTGTTAATTTAAATGAAACCAGTCACATTGAGTGAACCCATTATCTTGCTTGTTTGCAATAAAAGGATAATTAAATGAGATACATGTCCATTTTCTGTACTTCTCTGGAATCGTACACATCCCAAATAACCTTCTCTAAAATTAAATACGCGTATCTTATGTGCATGGATAATTTGTATGGCAAGGGATCATCGAAAATGCAATCATCATTCTTTCATATCTGACCATTCAGCCTCTAGACTAGGCTGAATCACCAACATTAATGACCTAACATACATTTTGCCTCTGTCCATGACTTATAACAGTAGCTAAGATTTAGACGAAAAATAGGATTTTCTGAGTTATATGTCAGTTCATAGCAATTCTCCACACATTGAACCGATTGTCAAGAGCGCCACCTCTTATTGTGTGCTGGTCTCGTTCAACCAGAACTCTCGCGTGGCTTCGTGATATTTCAGCCATATGAGGGTCTGTTAAATCCTTCATTAATCTATTACCGAAAGAAGGCACTTCTGTAAAACTTGTTAGAAGTTAGAAGTGAGACTATAAAATATATCTCTTTTTATCTCGAATTTTTTGTAGACATTCTCATAAGCATTTTGCAATAATTCAAACCAAACTAAACTGAAGGATCAAAATTATATTATTCAACATGAATTTGTAAACAGACACTCAATGCAGGAGGCGGGTCTCAGTCAACCAATGAAACTGTCCATTTGTACGTGAAACATCACGTCATCTCAATCAGGGATTACGTCACCTCATCTCATTTTGGGTAAATCTTGTTCTGGCGTTACAAGCAAAACCCAGACTCTCTTTTGGCTGAGATCTCACGGAGTCACACGAGAGTCTGGTTAAACGAGGCTAACTGCGTGTTAAAAAGTGTGCAAAAGATGAGATATGTCCTAATCCATTGATGTTTGATTTCCAGGAACGATCGCAGTCTTTATATCAATAGTAATTAGTCTCTTTATCAAGCGGGCACACAATGGAATGATGAGCAGTTTAGCGAAAAGTTTATTCAACGTCTACTTCGAGAAAAAATGCTTACGTGACTGCTTAATAAGGGATTTTTTTTTCTAATGCGGTCGGAATTCAAAACCTCAAGAAAATAACCGGAACAATCTGATGATTGTCTGGTGAAGTTTTTACTATACGGAATGTCATTTTCAGTTTGCAAAACTGTCTCCATTTGATTCCTCTTCCGTGTCTTCCTCCAACAAGTTCCCTATCCCTTCCATGCTGTTGCTTAAAAGAATATGAAACTTCTGAAAATCCTGTTTGTTGTAGGCCACGTTGCCTTGTTGTTTTTTATCATCTTCGTGGTAGAAAGACGGATTGTATTTTATCTCCGCCACTGTGCTTCGTCTCCCCCGAAGAAAGACGTTAGTGAAGGTTGTCTTACTGTCATCGTCGGTCGCAGTCTTTGTACTTGTGTTTGGATAACTTGCGAGCCGTTGTCTCGGGTTGCTTTCCTGCAGCTTGTATTTTATGTGGACATCACCATTAGGCGTGAATCTCTTCAATGTATCTCGAAAGATTGATTTTTGTTTGTACATTGGCGTTTTAGATTCACTTACAACCACCACGTCATTTTTTCTGTTCTCATGCAAGATCAACGCCGTATCGCTGTCGGATCGTTTGAATATTTCCTTTCGCCTTTTGTCCGCCATTTTCTGGTCAAACTCATCTAAGGTCATGCTCGGAACGCTGGACTTCCGTAACGTCTGATATCTTTGTCTTTCTTCACCCGTCAGACCGAGCGGGCAGACAAGACTTTTCTTAGCATCTGGGTTTATAGTTTTGTGAAAGTCTTTAACTTCAATCTTCTGCAGGATTATTTTGTTCTGAGATGCACGTAACTTATGTTCCAGTTGGTCCACCTCGCTCTGTAAGAGCTTGTCACGGGTTTTATTTCTCGTGCGAGCAGCGTCGATGGCTTTAGACTCTCGAGGTAGGGGGGTGAACCACAGGTCCATTGTCCCAAGTCCTCCTGTATTAGAAATACAGAAAAAACTATATTACAACTGGAACATTTATTTACATATACAAAAAAGTCGTAGAAATAAAAATAGCGATTGAATATTCTACATGTATCGAAGTCTCGAAGATCCATTGGTGAAGCTAGGTAAAGCATGGATACAAAGTTAAGTATGCAAATTGTGACTTTTTTAAAACTATAATTGTAGAAACTACCAAATAATTCATAGGATATTCGATCTGACTACGAAACAAATTGCATCTTGAAATGAACATTGGAATTTTGCGATAACATCAAGTGCTGTTTGCATACATGATAAATACTTATATATAATGGCATACATGATAGATTCTTATATATAATGGCATACATGATAGATACATATATATAATGGCATACATGATAGATTCTTATATATAATGGCATACATGATAGATACTTATATATAATGGCATACATGATAGATACTTGTATATAATGGCATACATGATAGATACTTATATATAATGGCATACATGATAGATACTTATATATAATGGCATACATGATAGATACTTATATATAATGGCATACATGATAGATACTTATATATAATGGCATACATGATAGATACTTATATATAATGGCATACATAATAGATATATATAATGGGATACATGATAGATACTTATATATAATGGGATACATGATAGATACTTATATATAATGGCATACATGATAGATATATATAATGGCATACATGATAGATACTTATATATAATGGCATACATGATAGATACTTATATATAATGGCATACATGATAGATACTTATATATAATGGCATACATGATAGATACTTATATATATAATGGTATACATGATGGATATTTTATATAATGGCACTATATTCTGGTTATTTATAAATGTTGTACTCGCATGAAAATGAAATTACTTTTCATGATACAATATTTCACACAAGTCTACGTTATTATGACGCTTAGGTGTAGAGTAATACGACATTTACGGATACAAAAGACAGAAGTATCGGAATGTTCTATGGCTATTTGCACGTACGCTTGTTCCTACTTCTGTTGCAAATTTTTTTTTTATGTCTACTGGATTTTACTCTGATTTACCCTATCCCTTTTCATCGAATTTCTATCCAAGCTTCTGAGTTTCCTCCTCGATATTTTTCACCTCTTGTTTAGCATACAACCACAAGAAGGTGAAGAGAAAACTTTCTGTGTTTACTTGTATTTCTTTGCTTCATCATCAGCTTCGAAGGTGAGAGTACCTGTCATTTTTGTATGTTTTGCAGAAGTAACGTGTAGCAGGCATCCACACACGGTGATACTGAAGATTTAGTCCAAAGATGGACTACATCGGTATTGCAAACAACTGTTGTATGCAATGCAAACAAGTGGATGCCGTTGTGTCGCATGCGAAAAATACAGAAATAAACATTAAAAAAGATAAGCGTCAAGGAAAGAGCAATAGGGTAGGGCTACAGTTTCTAACCTGAAGGGAGAGGAAGGTAGAACTCCGACGTCTTAAAATTAATGCATGTAATCATAAAAGTGACGGAAAAAAACCCCTAACAACTTACCTACAGGTGCCAACAGCTTCAACAAGTCTTCTTTTAGTAAGTAAGTCGAATTTCTCAGTGCGTATCTATACTATGTTCTTAATATGGGTTTGCTTGTATCATCATTGCAATATGTGAAACACGAACCTTTTACGCCACTGCGAAACATATCAACATGTGTACACCAAAGAGAGTGTTTTATTTGAACATCTCAGTAAAAAGTGATTAGAAAACTAAAACACCTGAGCCATAAGCGTGATTTTCAACAAAAAATATTGCCTTCAATGACAATCGAACAGTGACCCTGTTTACAAAAGTATAATCCAAATTTTCACCCGCCATCCCCTAGCCTACTGTGATGAACGTAAAGTTGTATGCTTTAGGCATCGTTAATGATATCCCAAGTTTGCTCTACACTTGACATTGCTAATTCTCCCCGATTGTGGCTTTCGAATATCCAACCTTAGTTTTTTTTTCTGCATTGCTGAATTCCTTAATTACCCTTTTTAAAAGCTGGGCTTGAAAATGCACCTAAATTTACTCATGGCTCTCGTACAGTGTAAATAATTTTGTTTGATTTTTACTTGAGTTCCTTCCAGGTTTTGTTAAAAATGCGCGGTTTGTCTGAAGGAAAACCACACAATTCAATTATCTGAATAGATGCGCACTTATTATCAGACTGACGTGCTTATAAGATGATCAAGTCCAAACAAATACAGTCTACGAACTGGAAAAACAGCGTAAAAGCATAGTTAATGTCAACTCTCTCTCTCTCTCTCATTCTCTCTCTCTCTCTCTCTCTCTCTCTCTCTCTCTCTCTCTCTCTCTCTCTCTCTCTCTCTCTCTCTCTCTCTCTCTCAGCTGACCTGTATCTTAATCTTTGATATTTTTAAAACGAATAATACTTAGCGTACAATAGGAAAGTTAATATTAACGAGTTTTTTTGCAGATGGAGATTTGTGCTGGATTAAGAATTTAATTTCTTGCACATTTAAGGAGACGTTGAAAAAAAAACTTGATAACAATTGTTTGTCTGTCTGGCAGTGTGTCAAACTTCGTAATTTGAGAAACGAATTTAATACCTTGCACTACCGTTGCAATTTCTAATTTCACGTGACTATCGTTAACACTTCTTAGGCCAAAACAGAGGCCCATGTTGATATAAACCGGAACGAAAAGAAGAAATAAAAATCACTATATTATCGTGCTGATAGTTTTGTAAATAGAAAACCGATTAACAGCCTCTCTGGTTGTAGGGAAACAAACTATTGAATCTCCGCAGTCTCCTTATTGCGTTTCATTATTTCTTTTGTCAGACATCTGAAAGGCGTTTTTAAAACAAACAATAAATGAAAATATACAGTGTATTATCATTTAGGATTTAATCTTCGCTCTATATTTAAGTCCTAATTTGCATGCACTATTTATCAATCCTGGTAGGTTTTGGAATTTGTAGCAAATTAAAATCAGAACTATGTCGAAAATTAATGTTGGAATCGCACTCTAATCATATATTAACAGTAGACCTAGTACAAACGTACTACTAGTATTAATTCAGAAATTTCAACACAAACGAAAACAGTGGAATAATCTGGCCACAGCTCTAGAAAACCCTAATAGTTTAATACCGCATATCCCGGGAGACGACCTGACAGCCTACACCAAATTAATCAGGCATGCCAGTGCCCTTTTGGTACTAAAGATTACCAGTCCGGCTAGGCCACACCTAGGCTCCACGGGTTGGACGAGATAAGATATTAGGCTCTGGAACTGATTACCCAATTTCGTTTAATCACCCGCCTCCTCGGTTACCCTGGTATGTAGGCAAACTCCCCTCCGATACCAGAGGTAGAGTGGGTCCCTCTGGTGACAAGAGTAGATTTGTTTTTCCACATCACTTTTTCCCTCCTAATGTACGCTACGCAGGATTGTATGCAGGCATAAGCCCGTTGAGTTCCATGATCCATAGTCGTCTTCCTGGATTGCACCAATCCAGTGGGCTTACACCCTTCGCCATCCGCGTCCTCTGACCCGCGACAAATGATTTATTGACATAAGTAATAACAAGAAAAGATGGAATTAAACCGATGCATGTTCACGCTGTTAACTGTTCTGACTGTAAAGTCGACCAATAATGAATACAGAGCAATGCAAACATTTAATTTAAAGTCTATATGCTTCCAACTGTATCCCATTACCATGAAGTAATGCAGGTCTAACGGACTCTTTTTCTTTTTCTTTCTTTTGAAACGCGCTAAATTTTTGGGAACGTATGTTCATGTATATACACCACTAGCTACTGGAATCATCTGATGTGGAATTTTTCCTTCAACCCAGATTGCACTGTACACCACTAGCTACTAGAATCATCTGATGTGGAATTTTCCCTTCAACCCAGATTGCACTGTACACCACTAGCTACTGGAATCATCTGATGTGGAATTTTCCCTTCAACCCAGATTGCACTGTACACCACTAGCGACTGGAATCATCTGATGTGGAATTTTCCCTTCAACCCAGATTGCACTGTACACCACTAGCTACTGGAATCATCTGATGTGGAATTTTCCCTTCAACCAAGATTGCACTGTACACCACTAGCTACTCGAATCATCTGATGTGGAATTTTCCCTTCAACCCAGATTGCACTGTACACCACTAGCTACTGGAATCATCTGATGTGGAATTTTCCCTTCAACCCAGATTGCATTGTACACCACTAGCTACTAGGAATCATCTGATGTGGAATTTTCCCTTCAACCCAGATTGCACTGTCCCATTCTGCAGCTCAAAGCTTCAATCTCTCCCCAACCTTGTATGACAAGTAGCTGAAGTTAGTAAATAGAAAGAAACAACAAACAAGGTTTAAAAGAAGCATATATACATGTAACTTATACTGTTATGGGGTGGGTGGGAAATTTGTACATGCTTTTTTCATGCTGGTTATTCGCTAGAAACTAGGTCTGAATCAACCAGAAGTTAATATGTAACAGGACCACATCTGTAGCGGCTTTAGTACGATAAAACTACATCTCAAACATATACTAATACTGATGGGCGGTTTGTTGTCTAATCTCACCTCTTCTTAAAATCATGCAATTGACCCAGACAGGTCTGTCTGCAACACATGAGTATACATTTTAGACACTTACCGGTATTTCTCGCGGCTAGTTAAAGGAGCCTTTCGGCTATATGTACAGAATATTTCCTGATAAAATCCTCTGTTTGACAAGTTGTAAATTCACGTGGAATAACACAACCCTACCTCAAGTCACCATTTTGAATTTCATAGCTACATCCGGCTGTTCCATCAGATCCAGCAACCAGTCAGATGCGACTTTCACGCATTCGCTCATTTGAAAGTTTCGGTTGCTTTGGTCATACGACTCGACTGAGCCGTACGTGCATTGACTGTCACGTGCACTTAGGAAGCAAGCATATATACATAACAGGTAAGAATATTTCAAATTACCCGTATGAGTGGATTTCTCATTCAGTTCATTTAACGCGTGATTAGACAAAAAAAAAAAAAAAAAAAAAAAAAAAAAGGCGGATAATATTTTGTCGAGTCGACCGTAACTCAAGAGCCGCGAGAAATGCTGGCAGGTATCTAAATGTATACTAATGTGTTGGAGACAGATCTGTCTGCATCAATTGCATGATTTTATGAAGAGGTGAGATCAGAGTTCAAACTGCCCATCAGTATCAGTAGAGATTTGGAGGCTGATTTATCGGACTATAGAGGCTTGTACTCGTTATAATTTCTTTCAAATGATCAAAAGTATGTACTCTCAAACACAAAATAGAGAATACATCAAAATTCACTTTGGGCCCTGAAATCGATGTCTCAAGAGGGATAAAACAGGGTGAGGGATTCAATCCCCTGTTGGTGAATATATTTATAAATGATATTCAAGAATATATTTTCAACGAGGAAAATTCTAATCCTCTACCAATCAATGATCTTAAAATAAATTTTTTCTTATAAGCCGATGACTTGTTGATGTTATCTGATAGTGCAAAAGGTCTCCAGTCTGGTTTAGATGCTTTACAAAAGTATTGTAGTAAATGGAAGCTCAGTATGAACCTGAATAAAACTAAATTAATATTCGGTAAAATGAAAGTGTATTTCTCTACTTGTTTCTTCATAAACAATAAAGAGGTGGAATTTGTTGATACATACCAATTCCTAGGTATAAACATGACTCCTATATGTAATTTAAAAGATGCTGCAAATAACCTATCATTAAAAGCAAATAAAGGTTTGTCTGCTCTAACGAATAAACTATAATACTTTGAAGACTTGCCAGTGAGAAACCAGCTAAAATCAGCTGGTATTCTAATTATTCCAGTTCTGATATATGGCAGTGATATATGGTTATCTGACATCGAGATTTATCATATCAATAATAAGATTCTCTTTGAAAAACTGAACTTGAAGACAATGTAATTCACACTTGGTGTACGCAACAAAACAAGCTATATTGGTAGCAAACCTGAGTTAGGTAGATTTCAAATGATAATAAATATATATAAATCGCTGTTTAAGTGTTACAAAGGACTACTTGAGCTTCCTTCCAATAGTTTTTTTTTTTTAAATTGTTGGAAATTGACTTAGAACACTATAAATATGGCTGTAGATCATGGTTTCGAACACTGAAGAGTTTATGGGAAGATGTTGATTTAAGTTCCTTTGCCAGCATTTCACTTGATATTTTCAGAGGCGAACTTAAAGATATTTATGCAACAACAAAACAAAAAACAACAATAAAATGAAGAAAGAAAAAAAATAATGATTCTCCAATTATATTGAAGAACTGAGGAAAGCAAAGATAACAATCTCACTTTATTGTGGTGAATATATACCGTATGTACTCTCTTATAAGCCAAGTCCAACTGAAAACTGCACAGACCCAGATCAGCCGTCGCATAATGCGCCGGCAGATCTGGGAGTAATCAGTAGAACAAACAACACAGATCCTGATCTGCCAGCGCATTAGGCAGATCAGGGTCTATGTTGTTTGCAGTTTGACCCGACTTACAAGCGAGTACATAGGGTACAAAGTTTGAAATTGCGAATTATCTTGCTTTTAATATAACTAAAAGCAAACGATTATCAATAACAAAACTTGGACTGTGTTTTTCACTGTTTTTATATTGAAACAGAAGGTACTAAACTTGGACTGTGTTTTTCACTGTTTTTATATTGAAACAGAAGTTACTAAACTTGGACTGTGTTTTTCACTGTTTTTATATTGAAACAGAAGTTACTAAACTTGGACTGTGTTTTTCACTGTTTTTATATTGAAACAGAAGGTACTAAACTTGGACTGTGTTTTTCACTGTTTTTATATTGAAACAGAAGGTACAAAACTTGGACTGTGTTTTTCACTGTTTTTATATTGAAACAGAAGGTACTAAACTTGGACTGTGTTTTTCACTGTTTTTATATTGAAACAGAAGGTACTAAACTTGGACTGTGGTTTTCACTGTTTTTATATTGAAACAGAAGGTACAAAACTTGGACTGTGTTTGTCACTGTTTTTATATTGAAACAGAATGTACTAAACTTGGACTGTGGTTTTCACTGTTTTTATATTGAAACAGAAGGTACAAAACTTGGACTGTGTTTGTCACTGTTTTTATATTGAAACAGAATGTACTAAACTTGGACAGTGTTTTTCACTGTTTTTACAGAAGGTACTAAAATTCTAAAATTCCTAGATCACAACGATTCTGTGTCTTTTGTCCTACACTAGTAGAATTTGAAATGTATGGCACGCCAAATAGTTCAAAATAAGGCGAGCTGAAGTAATCATCAGGTGAGCCGGAGTAATCGTAGGGTGAGCTGAAGTAATCGTAAGGTGAGCTAGAGAAGGCAAGCTGAAGTAATCGTAGGGTGAGCTAGAGTAATCGTAGGTCGAGCTGAAGTAATCGTAGGGTGAGCTGAAGTAATCGTAGGGTGAGCTGGAGTAATTGTAGGGTGAGCAGGAGTAATCGTAGGGTGAGCTGGAGTAATCGTAGGGTGAGCTGAAATAATCGTAGGGTGAGCTGGAGTAATTGTAGGGTGAGCAGGAGTAATCGTAGGGTGAGCTGAAGTAATCGTAGGGTGAGCTGAAGTAATTGTAGGGTGAGCCGGAGTAATCGTAGGGTGAGCTGAAGTAATCGTAAGGTGAGCTAGAGAAGGCGAGCTGAAGTAATCCTAGGGTGAGCTAGAGTAATCGTAGGTCGAGCTGAAGTAATCTTAGGGTGAGCTGAAGTAATCGTAGGGTGAGCTGGAGTAATTGTAGGGTGAGCAGGAGTAATCGTAGCGTGAGCTGGAGTAATCGTAGGGTGAGCTGAAGTAATCGTAGGGTGAGCTGGAGTAATTGTAGGGTGAGCAGGAGTAATCGTAGGGTGAGCTGAAGTAATTATAGGGTGAGCAGGAGTAATCGTAGCGTGAGCTGAAGTTATCGTAGGGTGAGCTGGAGAAGGCGAGCTGAAGTAATCGTAGGGTGAGCTGGAGTAATCGTAGGTCGAGCTGAAGTAATCGTAGGATGAGCTGGAGTAATCGTAAGGTCAGCTGGAGTAATCGTAGGGCGAGCTGAAGTAATCGTAGGGTGAGCTGGAGTAATCGTAGGGTGAGCAGGAGTAATCGTAGGGTGAGCTGAAGTAATCGTAGGGTGAGCTGGAGAAGGCGAGCTGAAGTAATTGTAGGGTGAGCTCGAGTATTCGTAGGTCGAGCTAAAGTAATCGTAGGGTGAGCTGGAATAATCGTAGGTAACAATTGAGATTGAGCGGGAGAAAACGTTCAGAAGGGAGACGATTGAATTTGGAATTTTGATTAATCTCCCCTTCATGGCTTCCGGTCTTGAATTCATGGTGCTTTATGATTTATTTGAATGAACCCGTTTCCTTCCCTGAAAATTTATGGAGAGAAATGAAATTGATGAATTCCTGACAGACATCGATTCTTGTCTGCAAACTATTAATAGATTTTATTTGACACAAGATTTGTTAGGAATAGAATTCCAGATTAGAAAACTACAGAACTACGTCGCGTTATTAGCTGTCATAGAAAGGTCTATACATCTTGTTGTAAGAAGAGAAGTGTTACACGTTTTGCAGGAATATTCCATCAGCGGAATACTTTCAGGTCTGCAGACTCTGCTAATCCGTTCACAGAGGCAATCATTTGCATACGAATGCCACCTTGAGGAGAGAACTCAACCTGGTCGACCACGTTATAGTGTTTCCTTCGATCAAATACAATCATTACGTGAAAGTGGCATGACATGGGACAGAATTGCCTCATGTCTGTCAGTTAGTATCTCAACTTTGTACAGAAGAAGGACAGAAGTGAATATACCTGACAAATTTTCAGACATGAATGACCCCGACCTTGACAGTCAAGTTCGTGATATATTGCGAAGCACGCCTAATGTTGGCGAATCCTATATCCAAGGGAGCCTTCGGGCGCGTGGCATACATATACAGAGATGGCGCTTGCGAGAAAGTGTTCAAAGAATTGATCCAGTATGAAGAGCCCTGAGAAGGAGGCACTGTATACAAAGGAGAGTAAATAATGTCAAAGGGCCAAACCATCTATGGCATGTCGATACCAACCACAAGCTAATACACTGGCGCATCATTTTTCACGGAATAGTGGATGGCTACAGCCGACTGATTACATCTATTCATGTAGCTACAGATAACAAAGCACAAACTGCATTTAAAAACTTTGAGAAGGCTGTGAATATGTATGGTCTACCGCATCGCGTGAGAGGCGACAGAGGTAGGGAAAACATGGAAATCGCTAGATGCATGATAATGAGACGTGGAGGCAACAGAGGAAGCTTTATTGCTGGTCGCAGCGTCCACAATCAGCGTGTAGAAAGAATGTGGGGAGAACTTAACAAAGTCGTCTCTAGGTTTTACAGCGATCTGTTTAAATTCATGGAGGAGCACAACGTGTTAGACTCAAATAATGAGAAACATATTTTTGCGCTACATTATGTCTTTCTACCCAGAATTGGCACATCAGTTGACGAGTTTATTGGACAGTGGAACCACCATGGATTAAGAACAGCAGGAAATCGTTCGCCACTCGAGTTGTGGCACAGTAGTTATTTGCAAGACCCCGACGATATTGACGACCTTGGCAACTACGGCCGAGAATTCAAGCAAATACAAGAGACTGTGTCAGATGGTTCTGATGAACTAGGTCAAATAATTGTCCCAGAAAACAGGTGTTTCCTGACTGAACAGGAACTTCTGCTTCTTCAGACTCGGGTTGATCCCATGACTAATGACAATAATTTCGGTATCAACAGTTTTTGCAGGACATTGGACTATGTCATGTAAAATTCTATTTCCTAGAACTATCTCGTCTAGAATATTGCGAAAGTGAAAGCTTTCAATTGTAGAATAAAAGTTAGCTTATTGACCAACAAAATGATACTGTTTTCTATAGTTTTTTCCTCTGTCCACATGCATGCATGTAGGTATGTATATCATGGATCATTTGGGAGGAAGGCTAGAGGGTTAAAACTTATACTCTTTCAAACAAGTGAATCCAAGGAGTCCACCTCTATTCTCAGGTTTTTATGGAGATTTACTTCGAGGTTTGGTCTGCTTCAATCACAGTGTATTGTACACGATGTATGATATATATCAAAACATCAAGGTCGTAATCTAACACCCTTTATCAAAATAATTGTAAGTTTATATCTTTTTTAAAACTAATGTCTGCAGTAACACTCTACCTGTATTTTGAGTCAAAAAGCGAGGTTATAACTTACAAAGCCAAGTATGACGAGCCAGCCTTTAAATTAAATCCATCCTAGTCTTAAAAATGCACAGAGTATTTTATGCTGAAAAATTGGTAACAATGCATATTAGGTAACGTTCTTACATTTCAAAGTGATTGATTCAGCAGATAAATAAGTTGTTGAAACGGTTTATCTTCTCGTCTTTGTCTTCCTTTCATGGAAGTAACCTCAGGGACCTTTATCCGATTTTGTATCGAATTTGCCTAGTAAACATGAAAGATATTAACAAATAACGCAGAGACAAAACCTATATCAAATAAATATTGTTGCCGAAGATTATAAACTTTCATTTTGCTGTTTGCAACCACTATGGGTCACCGATCTACGATTTCTAAATGCGCTTGTTTGAAATGATAGGAGTTAGGAGTTCATATTACTTGGGTTCAGCGAAGACAATTTTCTAACATTTAAAAAAAAAAAAAAACTGTGTCACATTTTACCTAAATGAATGAAAATCTGTCCTCTTTTTAGTGCTATTGATTTCGTAATAAGCCATGTTCTAAAAGTAAAGATGAAAAGCCGATTAGTTACTTAATTGTTCCCTTCTGTTTTATGCATGATAAATTTCAAGTCTACTCACCTCAAACCCAGAACACATGATCCACAGGCTGAGGGATGCATTTATATACAAGTCTTTCACTGGCTTCAACGCTAGACGGTACTTAAAAAGCGTCATGCTAATAACTTTTTTTTTTTTTTTTGGTTTTAACAGCACTTTTAATACATTGTTGGCTATATCATGCCGGAGAAATGGGAGCTAAGTGCAGTTCCCAACACACCAAAAGTAGTCGACCAGAGCTGGCCTGCGCGGGTATCGAACCCGCGACCTTTGGATTACTAGTCCAACGCTCTACCAACTGAGCTACCGCGGCTCCCGTCATGCAAATAATGCAAGTCTCAGTCATCAGGGGGCGGATCCAGGAGGGTGAGGGACGATGCCTCTTCCTCCCCCCCCCCCAAAAAAAAAAAAAAATATGAGCGCGAACAACCGTAATGTTTCATAGAGCACCTTTCTCTACAGTTAGATGGTTAAATTTATGCCCTGGAAACGCGTATATTGCATGAGCTTCCGGGGGCTTCGTCACCTAGACCCCTACCGGGGGTTCCGTCCCAAAGACCCCGGGCCTACTTGTTTACGCCATCCCTAAACGATACTTCTGGATCCGCCCATAGGCACCCTTTGTTCCAACGTTTTCTTACTCAGAATATAGAATCATATGTAAATTATTTCTGTAATGTTACAAGATTGCCCCCTTGTTTATATACAGTTCTGAGCTAATATCATCCGTTGCTAATAACATTGACTTGTCCATGTTTGAAAAGTTATGGATCATAAGATCTTTTCATAATCCTTTCTTGTCAAGCAAGAATAAACACCTCGGATGTATGAAGTGGAATGATTTCCGCATTTTGGGGAAAAACAAAAACTGAAACAGCACAAAATGCTTGCACAACAAAGTAGTACAGCCTACGATCTGTTTTCTGAACATATATGGACTAAATAACAGGTCAATAGTATAGATAAAATGAAAGCACTGTGTGGCCTTCATTTTGGGATTTGTTTGAACAATGACGGTTTGAGAAAAGTCTGCAAACTGACTTGAATGTCATTGAAGCCAAGCGTTTCCCACTAACACCTATATAAGATCTGCTCAGGTTTGCCATGTTTGTACTGCACCCTTACGATGTATTTAAATTTTCATGGTTTCATAAGTGTCAATGTCAGAGGCATTATTGATAACGAAACTTTGAACCAAATAACTGGTCCATTCTGACAATTCCGACAGTACAATTTGACATCAGACGCTTTGAATACATATTTACTTTAATACATTTGGGCATTTAGATTAAAACAAACTTTATTTATTTAACGTCGATTACGAAATACTTTTCATCAACTTGTACGAGGCGCTCTCGACGGCTCAAATGCCGTTGTCATGACACCAGCATTCTAGAAACTTTGTTGAAGAAAATAAAATCTCGAGCTTAATCTCAAAACCCGAATTCGTATAACATATTTAAAGTGCAAATTCTAAGTAAATTAAATTAGCACGTTATTGAAGACACCAAAGTAAAGCAGATCTTTAAAGTTCCATGATTTTAAATTTTTTGTCAACAAAGTTACAGATTATCGAAATTTTGAGTTCTAAAAATATTTCGAAAATACAGGACATGGTCTTTAATGTGGAGGAAAATGTAGAACTGCGAAGAACCCATCAGTTTTTGGTTGACCACCACAAATCTGCAACGTGTCGAAACAAGCGAATTGAACTAACAACGGCAGAGGTGCATAGTAAATGTGTTGCCGCCACGCCATCTGGGCCCAAATGAGACAAGAAACCCTAAAGTTGTAAAAGACTGATGTTTATTTCAAATGAAAAAGATTATAACTTTATATATGAAATCCTTCAAGAAATGTACAGGAAGTTTCTTGATAAAAAGTCAAAACCAAAAGAAAACCTTACAGTAAACCAAAGTCGTATACAGGCAACATAACCCTCGGCTTTCACTTACGTAATAAGAACTGAACGTTTCATATCTGTACAGGCAATGGTTGACAAATGAAGACAAATACATGAAATGGCAAAATAGACGTCTTTTTTCTTTTGTCTTTTTCTTTGGGGGGAGGGGTAATGGCATCATGAAAAATATTAAAAATGGGAAATGTTAACTAAGTAAAGAACATCTGCACAACTTAGATAACATGAGTACATGTACCTCAATTAAAACTCTGTCCAAATATGTTCTGCACACATTTTTCGGTGATTACTTTTCCATTTGTAATGGTTTTGATAAGGTTTATGAAGGTGAACTACCGCCATCTTCTCAAAAGGTCTCATCATAACAGAATGTAAACTTAGGTCTGATCAGATCATAATTTTGTACATACTGACTTTTTTGGTAAGTCCGTAACCATGCCCAATCCTTACATACTTTTCAATAAATTAATACAAATTACGCATAACTGGCATTCACACTCATCTGATGGCTATATTATTTAATCATTATTTACCCATTTGGGCTGTATATGGAACTCATTTTCAACTTTGTTTTTAGCACAGTAGCTCTTTTTAGTCTGCGACATACCACTTAATTAATTTTCATAATATTAAGTGAATACACAATTCACAACTTGTAAACATTGCGATGACAAGAAAATGTTTTTTCTTCGAAATATTTCTCAATTAAATTAGAAACAAGAGGTCCAAGTGGGCCTGATATCACTCACTCAACAGGTAACCATTTCACTAAGTAGGTTTATGTAAGAACACAACCTAGGTAAACTCTCTCCCAAACTTTATATCATCTTGATCTTACCTACTTTACCATATCCTCATAAAAATGTGCTCTAAAGATAATGGCATAATTAGTATGCACATACTCTTGCTCATAAATGAAGTCATCCACATCATCTTGATATAAACCCATTTGCAGAGTTTTGTAGAACTGGATTGGAAATATAGTCTAAGAATCTAAAGAGGCAACAAGCTCAGCCAATTAGCTGCAAGGTATGTCATTAATATGCACTGACCTGACTTATTATAGAATTTGTCTATGACAATGATAATACAAGCTTAATTTGAAACTAACTCCAAAAGGAATTCAGTCTTTAAAGTGGTGACAAGGTCAGCCAATCAGATACAAAATGACCTCTTTAACATGTGTGGCTCTTGATCCTGATCAAATTCATCCAACATGTTGATAATATATAACTATTTAATAAGTTTTATCAAAAGCTGCTAGATTGTTCACAAGCTCAGCCAATCAGATGCAAGGTCATATCATTAATATGCATGAATTTCACTCATAATCACACTCAACCAAGATCTTAATGACATAATTACCAAGGTTGATCATATACAATATCACCACATAAATATGCAAAGATCATTTTCACAATAAAAGCAAAACAGCATATATCTTGATGATATCAGCCAATCAAATGCATGATCACATCATTAATATGCATGGATCTTCTGCATTATAAAAAGTGTTGAAGATCTTGATGATGTAAGCATATATTCCATGTTTGGTCAAAATCTGATCATAAATATGGCCTCCAGAGTGGCAACAATATTAACCAATCAGATGCTAGGTTATCCCATTAAACTGCATTGATCTCGTTCATTATTTAAGTCTTTAGAGATTTAGACGATATAAACACATTCCAAGTTTGATGGAAATCAGACAAGAAATATGGACTCTGGCATTGTAACAAGCACACAATGTATGACAATGCACAACAGAGCTGTTTACAGATTGACGGAGACACTAACAGACATAGTGATTGCTACATACCTTTGTATTAAATAGAGTGGGATAATGTTGACAAATTAATTGCAATAAAACCCATATGATGTTATTTAATTTAAATCTAGGGGACAACAAGGGCAACACCATCAGAAGAGTGATACCTATACCTAGTATGTTCTTTACAAGACAGTAGAGAAGATGGTAGTTAATTAATTTTATGATACCTACTGGTATTTTGTGTAATTGGTCCAGAACTATCTGTTACCCCACTTCTTAAAATACATAACGGTCCATGCTGTCTATTTTTATTATCCCTACACTTGAATAGGTGATACTGGTGTACCCTCCATCTGTCCATAACTCTATTTCCTCCTGAACTGCCAGTTGGAAATTCACAAAAACTTTGTACACAGATTGCCAATGTGATAGAGGTATACTTTTTTGGGCCTGGGGGTGGGGGGGGGGAATATATAATAAAAGCAAGGGGATATGCCATATCAAGCCATTTAAGTAGCTCTATTACCACTGACACTAAATTTTGTTCCATAACATAAAATAGAGGCTGGCCATGGCCTGGATATTGAGCCTGAACTTACACTTTGCTGAGGTTAATCTAATGTGTGTGGATGGACAGACAGATGGAAGAACATTCAGAGAGAGTCACACATACACACAAATGCTAAATTTATCACTATGTCGAGCTTCCAGCAAGGTGGGCTTGACAAAAACTATATTAAGAATGGACCAGATCTACACCACTTTGTTGATATGCACGCCAAGTTTCTTCAAATACCTTGAGCTGTTTCAGTGTTATGCCTTGGAAACGGGGAAATGTTTACAAACAGAATTAGCAAAATTGCTATACCCCCACCTCTATTACATTCATGGTGATACAAAGACACAATTTAAGAATTGTGTCCTTATCCGAGTATTTGGAGAATTCTTTATGACATTGATGCACTTATATTTCAGAGAATCCTATGTGATACTTTTGTCTTTCACTAAGAAACTTCCTATCGGGTGAAATGAGAGTATGGTTAAAATATTACAGAACTGAGAAAGAGAACACATGAAAAATGTGCAATTGCCTAGACAACTTTTAAAATGTCTGAAACTAGTTTCTGAAATTCACATTCTTTTCAACTGACTTGCATAAAAAAGAGCTTTCCCTTACAACTTTGATTTAAGAGGTTACCTTCACTGATTGATATGTATACATGTTTTGTCCTATTCTAACCGTTCTTGTTCAAAGCTTTATCTACTATAACCATTCACTAAAATAAAATGTAAATTAGATTTACATTGTTTGTCTTCATTAACATATGTCACAACAGGATCAGTGTGATATACAGTTTGATGAACACAAATCATTGTAGTAAATAAGTGTAACTAGAAATGCATCCATAAACATGGATGCCCCTGTCCCCCTTCTTGTCTGAATCAGTGGTTCAGGCAAAACAAAGTAATGTTTCTGTCAGAATGTATATGTTGGAATGTGTAAAAGAACATTCAAAATGGATTTAAAAAAAGGGGCACAACTCTGCCAAGTTTCAGAGCAAAACATTAAATGCTGTCAAACAAGTTGCCCAACTAACAATTATATAAATATATATATATATATATATATATATATATATATATATATATATAGGGGCATAGGTCTGGGTTCCAATCTCATCACAATGTGATGACAAAATGATAAGCATAAGTACACATGAGGTCAATAATATCTACCAAGTTTCGACACTGTACATGAATTGCTGTGACATTAGTTGCACACACGTTTCAGAGCATATACACACAAAGGACAGATTGACAAACCTAAGTCTACATGCATACCCTGGCCATATTCATGGTGGGAGTAAAAACAGAAAAACCTACACTGGCCCATTTAATATGAAATAGAATCTTCAAATCCAGTATGTCTTAATTGAATCTCCCCTGATATATAATGAGTGATGAATTTGCAAAATTATATTGTCTATCATAGTTTTCCAAAGCCATGGCTTTCTCTAATTGAAGACATCATCAGGTCTTCAAATGCCTCTGGTTTGTCATAACCTCTGGGTAAGTTTATTTCGAGTGCGCAAGTCGACACCCAGGGATACCTAAGTTGACTTGTTTCATTGTCATAGAATTTTATACTAATTTTATTTGGGAAACCTAGAGGTGGAATTTTATTTGCACCTGTGATAAAGGCCAGTAAATTCGGAAGGTATTCATCTGACTCTTTTTTTTCCAACATCTGGATAAAGAGTTCCCATGAATATAATGTGTCTTCTTCTCGTTCA
This sequence comes from Margaritifera margaritifera, assembly GCA_029931535.1. NCBI lineage: Eukaryota > Metazoa > Mollusca > Bivalvia > Unionida > Margaritiferidae > Margaritifera > Margaritifera margaritifera. The sequence continues at coordinate 6,549,604 of JAQPZY010001642.1, forward strand.
TATGCATTTGATCCCTTCACAGACCTTTCAACTGTGCACAGTTCTTTAAAGGCTCGGTAAGTGATAGGCTCCTGTGTATCAAGGAACACCTCTCTGAAGACATCCGGGGAAAGACTGATGTAGTCTGTCCAAAGTTTTCCAATTGAATCTAGGCCTTCTTTGAATTGGTCAATTACTGGTTTTACTCTGAAATGATGCAAAAAAGTTTAAATGATGTATTCAGTAACTATTGCAGCCTCATCAAAACTGGAAATGTTCTATACTAATGTAAAATGAACTTGTAAGTTATGAACGATTACTAAGAGTAACACAATTTCTCTCAAAGAAATGACTTTACTGGGTACGATTCAAGATACAATTAAGGGAGAATAAATCTAAGACCAGAAATACCGCCTTTCAGTATAAGAAGGCTATGGAAACTGACAGCACCAACACCTCTATCAAAACTAAACTTCCATCAATCCACATTTAATTTGATTTTCAGTATAATCCTGTAGGAAAAATCTATCATGTGTTGTATGATATATTAGCAAATGATCGCAGTATCAGAGGGACCAATATTAAATTATCTGTGTAAAGTACTTGCTCATGTAATGAAAACATATGTATTTGCAAGGGCCTGAGGTGCATGTGGTTTCAAAATCCTGTAGCTAATAAGCCATGCATTCTCAGCTGTGATACACAGCATTAATGCCACTATTTACATGTGACCTCAAAGGTCTGATTCTTTTTTGTCTTTTTATGAATCTTTAGCTCTGTTTTTTTAAATAAGGTCTTTGAGAGAAAACAATTGCCCTGTGGTTCAAATTCATGACCACTGAGTTCACTGGTATTTCTTAAAGACCATTGCCTTAACCATTAGGGTTATTGGCATCTACAAATCATTGCATGAAAATTATTTCCTGTTCATGCTGACATTGGTGCTGCACAGAATTTGTTCATTTTATATTTTTTTAAAATGATGCCCTCTAACATATACAGCTTTCATTCATCATACAACAATAACCACTCAATCTTTGTGTTCTCTATATAATATACAGCTTTCATTCATCATACAACAATAGCCACTCAATCTTTGTGTTCTCTATATAATATACAGCTTTCATTCATCATACAACAATAACCACTCAATCTTTGTGTTCTCTAGATAATATACAGCTTTCATTCATCATACAACAATAGCCACTCAATCTTTGTGTTCTCTATATAATATACAGCTTTCATTCATCATACAACAATAGCCACTCAATCTTTGTGTTCTCTATATAATATACAGCTTTCATTCATCATACAACAATAGCCACTCAATCTTTGTGTTCTCTATATAATATACAGCTTTCATTCATCATACAACAATAGCCATTCAATCTTTGTGTTCTCTATATAATATTTTGAAGTATGCAAAGTATTATACCTCAGCAAACATGTAAAACAAATTTACTAGAAACATTTTCACCATTATTTATCATCATTTCACTGTGAATTAGTTAAAAAAATTCAATGGTCAATTATTGGTGACATGATAGCTGTGCATGTTCATCAAAGAGCCACTTCTCTGAGCTAGTTGTAATATGAACACAGTCTACACAGATTTAGAGAGGGTTTATATTTAGTATTATGCTGTATTGTCTCACTTTTTCCACATAAAAATGCAAGGCATAGGTACATGTATGTTGATGTCATTGGTCGCATGAACTACATATAAATGTTCCATTTTCTTCAAGCTCCTGACTCTGAAACTCTCAGAAGAAACTCTCAAAAGAATCCAACCCTATTGGGAGGAGGGGTGGTGGAGGTCAAAGCTCACTCCGTATATTTTTTCATATTTTGATAGAACTCAATACACATTTGCAATGATGCAGGTGTTTATACTTGGAATTAGCGTCTGAATATTGCACATGAAGACTGATTTCTCATTCGAAGAAAATAAAAACATTACTCTACACCATGTACCTGTATCTGTCCTTGCCACCTGTGCCTTAACTTGGAAACCATTGAGATCCTCACCCGATAACCAGATTTATATAGCAGTCTTTCCAGCAACCCTTTGTGGAAGCGTAAGGACAAAGTAAGGCTACTTTCTGAAGAAAAAATTAGGCAGAAAGCAGGGGACAAATGGGATATTTTATACAGAAAAATAGTATAAAATGTATGTAGATTACTGAAAAAATAAAACCTTTCCTTGACTTACCTTTGTAAACTTGAAAAAAGCATGCTCTTACATATTAGGTGTCTCTTTAGTCCAGGTTGCCTCTATCTTCTTTAACACCTAGCTCCACATCACAGAGATCATATCTGAATTCATAGTTCACTACAGCTGTTCATGTGGTGTGTAAGTGATTTTCAAAATAAAATATTGTAAAAGTATGGATAGTAGGGCCAACTGGGAAAATAGGGAGGATGACAAAGAAGTAGTAATAAAAAGGGTCGCTGGAAAGACTGATATATATTCTTTTCCTACATTAATACCAAAAATATTTCATCATCTAGAACAAAAAGCAATAATGTAACGAATGGCAAAGCTATGAGTTAAAATATGTCCTTTATTGGTACCACAGAATGAAATATATCCAATGCTTACACATTTTTATTATATATAAAACCTGCTCGTGAATCAAAGCCTAGAAATATAAACTCACTCTTGAGCCACCACCCCCACCTCACCCCTGTAAGTTAATCTTAATTTCAACTATATTTACAGGTTCATTATAAAAATATCAGTGATCTGACAGAATGGTTGGTCTGTGATGACCAAATATGTTGCAATAAAAGACATTTTTGACATTTTGTAAACTATTTTAACCTACATGACCACAAAAGTCCAACTAAGCAATGCAGCACATCAAGTTTTTAATACTGTTGACAATGCAGTACAGGGGCCATAACTTCATAGAGAAGCAAACGGTGGCAAGGCAATTATCTTCAGCAATAAATAGCTTCCATGCCTGAAAGATAATGCAGTAAAATGCTAGTTTTATTGCTGGAACTAATACCCGTATTGGCGCACACAATCAAGTGATGTACGACAATATGGGAAATATTGTATTTTAATATGTGGAAATATAAAATAAAAGGATATATTTTTCACATGAACATATAGCAATTGAAAAAAATATATGAAGAGTATTTCATATATATATATTTATATATATATATATAAATATGGTGGAATGGGGGGGGGGGCAATGAAAAGCCGAAGTCATTGATGCAACCAGCATTGACACCAAGGTCTCACACTATCTCCTGGGGACCGGCCCTTGGGTCATACCTTAGAAACTTTTAGTAGCCCCACTTTTAAAGTATATACATATACTTACTTGGCATTACTAGTGAAATTAATTGAAGCAGTCAGCATATCTCTTGGGTCTGTCGTTATCCCCTTGGGCCCTGTCCCTGGTCTCATAACTTGGAAACCACTGAGATCCCCACTTTATTGGCATGAAAAGGCCAATTCATTTATAGAAACAGCATTGCCACCCCTCTCCTTTCTTAGTCTCTAACTATCCCACCACCAGACTTTTCCCTGAGTTAAAACTGTTCAAAGCCCCACCCTCAAATATATATGTACTTACTTGGCATGGAAATGGGGAAGTCACTTACAGTAATCAACATAAATGCAATAGTTGACCAAAATACAATGGTCTGTGGAAGCCTTGTGAAAATAAGTACATAATAACATAGGTCTGGGATCCTAGATCCAGCCCCATTTCCAACAGAGGGTGTATTTTTAATAAATGTGGATATTTGCAACAGATTCAATTTCCATATTTCTTCCTGCTTTACAGCTAAAATGTTTTGGACAACAGACATACTGATAAATATTGTTATGCTATTTACCTGTAGAATAGGAATTGCTTGACTGCTAGCTTGCAAATTTCATCCTTCTCTGAATATTTTGAGTTGAAAATCATGGGCAGGCCCTGATCTGTGAGAATTTCGCCATGAAGAGACACTGCTTTCTTCCAAGTCTCATCTGATTGTGTGTCCATCAGAGCACTAACTGCTTCACACACTTTTTCATCTGAAATTATGTTCCCATCATCCAGGACTTGTTTCACGTTTACAGCGTCACCTTCAGTGAAGAGACTGTATACATCTTTGCTCAAGCAGTTTGGACTTGGTCCACCCTGGAGTAAACTCCATGCAATGAGTTTTCATGCCATAAAACATTTCCCACCAGCGACCATCTGTATATCATAGCTAAAGGATCTGGAAGTAGGAGGTCCTTCGAAAATTCCCATCTCTGAACAAATAGAATGTATCAAGAGCCAAAAAAATTCTCAACGTGGCACCCCAACATCTTGAGCATCTTCTCCTGAAAAGTTAACGAGGACTGTATGAAAGAAAGGAAAATTAACATCGTTCACTGCTCGTAGGGTACACTTCAGTACACGACGTCTGTGTATAATAATGTCAGAGAACATATTTGGCTAGATATGTGTTCTGATAGTCCTTTAAAAGGACAGCTATATCAGTTATGTCAGTTTACATCCTGAATCCAGTAAGCTCTGCTCCTTGGCATATCGGAGCATGTCCTCTTCTATTTCTTCATCATCTGAAGATTCAAGCAGATTCAAGTAATCCACATAAGTTTTCCCTATCATCTTAGGAGTGCTGTGCTCTTGCTGCTGGCAAGTAGTTTGGGGCTGTTTATTCTCCAGTTGGGAATGAACAGCAGAACTACATGATCATGCACGAATGGCATATTCAGGGGTAAATTCATATGGATAGGGCACTCTTGTAAATACTCAGTCTTAGGGGATGGCAAGTAGTCATTGTCTGCATTCAATGGTGGGTTTTCAAAAGTTAAATCAAGCATATAGAGATTCTTTACTGTCTTCAAATTTTGACAAAATAATACTTGTGGCTGCTTTGTCAAGGGATGGGATGTTTGCGAGACTGCCAGAATAAGTAGAAGTCCTCCATGGTCGTTTTTTCGAAGGAGGGTGGGGCATGTCGTCTTTCTCGTTCATGTCATTTTCAATGCTTACAAATTGATCCTCTTCAATTAGGGTTACTTTCGGACGAATGTATATTGGTTTTTCTTTAGTAAGTTTATTAAGCAGAACACCATTCAGAGTCTGACCCAATGGTAATTTTGGTGTTACCAATGCCGTGTGAATGCTTGTCACAATTTCAAAGTCTGTACCGCGAAATTTTTCAGCATACATCGCAGATATATGGTGATATATTTCATGTTCAGATCATTCTTTCTGAAACTGTACACCACTGATGATGTGTCCGATACTGGACAAAGTTAATTTCTTATCTTGTCTAGGAACTTGTTCACAATTAGGACCAGCCAGAAATACACATGTTCGAATAAAAGGTCCGCACTGATAAGCAGAACATGTCCCTTTCCTCTTTTTTCCTTTCTTGGACGGGAAATTCTTCTGAAATCTAAAACTGGGTGTTTCGCATGTCACGATGTTGCTTATACTACTAGTGCTCGTACTCGTGCTTGGCTTGTCAGTAGACGCTGACCGGGAGCATAACATTGTTGGTTCAATTTGTGTAAATATATTGTGCAGTTCAGAATCTACACTTGCATTTGAATTACTGCCAGAATTACCTGGTTACCCTTGTTCAGCCTTATTTATTGCTTCCATGATTTCGGTACTTAGACTTCTTAATTGTTGCACCAGACTACCAGAATGGAGTCCCGCCATGTTGTTGTTGTAGTTGTTGTAAATCTCTCTGCTGTCTTCATACAAACTCTCCAGCTCATCCTACGATTACTTCAGCTCGCCTTATCCAGCTCACCCTATGATTACTTCAGCTCACCCTACGATTACTTCAGCTTGCCTTCTCCAGCTCACCCTTCGATTACTTCGGCTCACCCTACGATTACTCCAGCTCATCCTACGATTACTTCAGCTCGACCTACGATTACTCCAGCTCACCCTACGATTACTTCAGCTCGCCTTCTCCAGCTCACCCTACGATTACTTCAGCTCGCCTTCTCCAGCTCACCCTACGATTACTTCAGCTCACACTACGATTACTCCTGCTCACCCTACGATTACTTCAGCTCACCCTACGATTACTCCTGCTCACCCTGCAATTATTCCAGCTCACCCTACGATTACTTCAGCTCACCCTACGATTACTTCAGCTCACCCTACGATTACTCCTGTTCACCCTACAATTACTCCAGCTCACCCTACGATTACTAAAGCTCACCCTACGATTACTTCAGCTCGACCTACGATTACTCTAGCTCACCCTACGATTACTTCAGCTCGCCTTCTCTAGCTCACCTTACGATTACTTCAGCTCACCTACGATTACTCCGGCTCACCCTACGATTACTCCTGGTCACCCTACAATTACTCCAGCTCACCCTACGATTACTTCAGCTCACCCTACGATTACTTCAGCTCGACCTACGATTACTCTAGCTCACCCTACGATTACTTCAGCTCGCCTTCTCTAGCTCACCCTACAATTACTTCAGCTCACCCTACGATTACTTCAGCTCACCCTACAATTACTCCAGCTCACCCTACGATTACTTCAGCTCACCCTACGATTACTTCAGCTCGACCTACGATTACTCTAGCTCACCCTACGATTACTTCAGCTCGCCTTCTCTAGCTCACCTTACGATTACTTCAGCTCACCCTACGATTACTCCGGCTCACCCGAAGATTACTCCAGCTCACCCTACGATTACTCCTGCTCACCCTACAATTACTTCAGCTCACCCTACGATTACTTCAGCTCACCCTACGATTACTCCTGCTCACCCTACAATTACTCCAGCTCACCCTACAATTACTTCAGCTCATCTTACGATTACTCCTGCTCACCCTGCAATTATTCCAGCTCACCCTACGATTACTTCAGCTCACCCTACGATTACTTCAGCTCACCCTACGATTACTCCTGTTCACCCTACAATTACTCCAGCTCACCCTACGATTACTTCAGCTCACCCTACGATTACTTCAGCTCGACCTACGATTACTTCAGCTCACCCTACGATTACTTCAGCTCGCCTTCTCTAGCTCACCTTACGATTACTTTACTTCAGCTCACCTACGATTACTCCGGCTCACCCTACGATTACTCCTGCTCACCCTACAATTACTCCAGCTCACCCTACGATTACTTCAGCTCACCCTACGATTACTTTAGCTCACCCTACAATTACTCCAGCTCACCCTACGATTACTTCAGCTCGACCTACGATTACTCTAGCTCACCCTACGGTTACTTCAGCTCGCGTTCTCTAGCTCACCTTACGATTACTTCAGCTCACCTACGATTACTCCGGCTCACCCTACGATTACTCCTGCTCACCCTACAATTACTCCAGCTCACCCTACGATTACTTCAGCTCACCCTACGATTACTTCAGCTCGACCTACGATTACTCTAGCTCACCCTACGATTACTTCAGCTCGCCTTCTCTAGCTCACCCTACAATTACTTCAGCTCACCCTACGATTACTTCAGCTCACTCTACGATTACTTCAGCTCGACCTACGATTACTCCTGCTCACCCTACAATTACTCCAGCTCACCCTACGATTACTTCAGCTCACCCTACGATTACTCCTGCTCACCCTACAATTACTCCAGCTCACCCTACGATTACTTCAGCTCACACTACGATTACTCCTGCTCACCCTACAATTACTTCAGCTCACCCTACGATTACTTCAGCTCACCCTACGATTACTCCTGCTCACCCTACAATTACTCCAGCTCACCCTACGATTACTTCAGCTCACCCTACGATTACTCCTGTTCACCCTACAATTACTCCAGCTCACCCTACGATTACTTCAGCTCACCCTACGATTACTTCAGCTCGACCTACGATTACTCAAGCTCACCCTACGATTACTTCAGCTCGCCTTCTCTAACTCACCGTACGATTACTTCAGCTCACCCTACGATTACTCCGGCTCACCCGATGATTACTTCAGCTCGCCTTATTTTGAACGATTTGGCGTGCCATAGAAATGCCTAAAGTATCATGAACTAAGTGAAAAATGTATTCGTCTTTACCATTTGACCCTGCAGAGCTCCATCACGACATACTATTTGGAAAAAACAGTTTCTTTTCTTGTTCCTTACACAAGCTGTTACATATCAACCTACAGATAACAAGATGTTATATATCAACCTACATACAACAAGATGTTACATATCAACCTACATATAACAAGATGTTACATATCAACCTACATACAACAAGATATTACATATCAACCTACATATAACAAGATATTACATATCAACCTACATATAGCAAGATATTACATATCAAACTACATATAACAAGATGTTGCATATCAACCTACATACAACAAGATTTTACATATCAACCTACATATAACAAGATGTTACATATCAACCTACATACAACAAGATGTTACATATCAACCTACATATAACAAGATATTACATATCAACCTACATATAGCAAGATATTACATATCAAACTACATATAACAAGATGTTGCATATCAACCTACATACAACAAGATGTTACATATCAGCCTACATACAACAAGATGTTACATATCAACCTACATACAACAAGATGTTACATATCAACCTACATGCAACAAGATGTTACATATCAACCTTCATACAACAAGATGTTACATATCAACCTACATACAACAAGATGTTTCATATCAACCTACATACAACAAGATGTTACATATCAACTTACATAGAACAAAATGTTACATATCAACCTACATACAACAAGATGTTTCATATCAACCTTCATACAACAAGATGTTACATATCAACTTACATAGAACAAAATGTTACATATCAACCTACATATAAAAAGATGTACATATGAACCTATATCGAAAAAAACGGTTAAAGTTAGACAAGAAGAAAACTATTGATACTTATTATCAAGCTTATTACAAATAATGTATCTCCTTTGAAAAGAAATAATCATAACTTAGTTAAACACTTATTATCTGGTACTGTTTGCATGAGCATGTCATTTCAAGTGTAAAACATACTCTTATTTAAAAGCCTGAACTTTACTGAATTATGTGATTTTCCTTATATTTTATAAAATGCACATTTTATATCAAATGTACATGTATCTTTGGATGACGCTATGTAACATGGTATTTCCAATAAAGAATTTCAATATTGTACCTGGTACACTGGGTTATCTCCCTTATACCAATCATTCGTTAATACAAACTGGTTTACTTGTAAGTGCATCGATGTTCTCCAGAACCAACAATATTGAGCTTGTCTATTCTGCATTAAGTCCAATTATCATTAATCAGACTTGTCCATCACAATTGGTTAGTATGTCTAGAAAAACTGACCAATAATCTTTCTTTCTCCTTTTTTTTTTTTTTTAAATCGCGTATAGGCATACGAACACGTTTAAAGCAAGATTAAAAATCACTAAACCAGCACTACTTGGGATATTTTGAAAATTATTAAATTTACTAGACCATTCAGACTATAAAGACAATTAGCAAACGGCACAGCGTATGAAAAGCACAACAATAAATGAAACTTTTCACATCATAAATAATGGCACGAAGCTACATTTTATTTAAATGAATAGAGAGACAATAGAAACATTTCATGTCTTTAACATGAACGAAACAATGCCCGTATCAATAGACAATGTGTATGTGATTACACGTTTGGATGGGATAAAAAAAAAAACTTGGACAAAGGTAGGTGTGCTGCGAAATAACGTAAGAAAATAAAAGTGTTGATTTGTTGATTTCAAATATGAAAAAGATATACTAAAATTCTTTAGAAAGATGTCAATTTTTATATTACATTTAATGATTATAACAGCAGCGTCAAACCTGATTGCAAGATGGTTTAAAAAGTACATTATGAGGAATTAATAAATTACGTATTTGATGTTGGTAAATACAGACATTAGTATTCGGGTAACTTCACAATGCAATTTGAATAACTGACACAAAAATTACGGAGAACAAAGCTAGATTAAAAAACTACACATGGTGACTGGGTATATCAAGTAGCTATTTTAGAATCGACCATATAACGGCAAACTTAAATCTAACTTCATTTATCCGTTTCTTTGAAAGAATTTTTAAAAACATTTCAAATTGTTTGAAATTGAAAGTACCTGTTGTAACAGGATGTCTTCTTGGCTTGTTAATAGCACATAAAGACAATTTATCAAGTATATTGTATTTGTTTATTTTATTTTAGTTTTGTTTGTTTGTGTGTTTGTTTTCTTGTATTTATTTTGTTAATTTTATTTAAAATGATGTACTGAAAATACGCCGCTCCAAGAGAGACCACTGAAAAAGAAGAATATTTAGGACCTCTTTACTGCAATACCGAAGGTCCAGTTGCTTACATATATTTCAGTCAATTTTGGGAACAGATTAAAACGGGACTAAATGAAAAGAAAATACACTGAATTAAAAGAATGGTTAAATAAACACTCTACCTACAAATTACACAAGCGTTCGAAAAAGATTTCCCGACAAATAGGTATGTTGATCACTTGGATGACCAGTGATAAGCGGATGTAGCTGACATACATGCAAATGAGTACCCCCCCCAAAAAAAAAAAAATAAAAAAAAAAAAAAAAAAAACGGATACAAATACATTTTTACAGCGATATATATTTTCTCAAAATACTACTATTTGGCTGAATTATTGAAAACAAAAAGGGGAGACGACATACAAAATGCTTTTAGAGAAATCGTAAAGACAAAAAGCCAGAAGAGATATAGTTTGATGATTAAAACAGGAAAAGTTAAGGGTCTGTCGGAAAAGGAAAACATTTAATACTTTTCAACTTCCTCAGACCAAAATGTGTCCGTAGTGGAAAAGTTTAGCAGAGTCTTAAATAATAGCATCTGGAAGAATTGCACTCAAAATGAAACTAAAAAATGGATTGACTATGTACCAAAGCTACAGTAATAATCATTACAGATCAATAGTCATGACTCCCAATTGCAGCATGCCAAGGAAGAAAACAGATCAAAGGTATCGATCAATCTATTCTGTTACCTGACAACAAATACATTTGGAATAGCTAAAATTTAAAATCGGCGCAACAGTTATAATTTAAAAATACAAAATAATCTTTGCAAAGGTCTACCTTCCTAACTGTACAGAGGAAATCTTTAAAACCAGGCAAGTAATTTAAGGTGATCCTGTCGTTTAAAAACTAAAAGACTTGAAGGGAGAGGAAATAGATGGAATGTTTTACGAACAAAATTTATCTCTATATGGAAAACAAGCTGAAATATACATAGTTAAAATATTTTAAAAACAAACGGATGATTGATATAAAGCATGCATTTATGAAATGGGAGTGATATGATGAATCGTTTAACAGTTAGGATCCAAGTGATAATAATATGTCGTTAAATAAATGACTGAAGAATACTACATATATAGGTGTATCAAGGCGCACAAAAACTTTGATTATTTTGTCAACATTTTTTTTTCTTTCGTGCAGGTTTCAAGAATGTGACAGTTGTGGAAAAAAACTATGCAATAAAAAATATATAAAAAAACGAAGGAATTGAAACAAGCTTGATATGTGAATACCAGAGGGGAAACAATGTACATCCAAAACATCGCCAGTAAACACAAAAATGGTAAACTTGAAAACGTGATAACGCGACTGCAATATACACAATGTTCTAGCAAGATAATAAATGCCAAGTAATGAAAAGATAAGATTACAAAATATAAAGCTGATTTATACATCAATAAAAGCTTAAAAAACAGATACAATGTAAACTGCTACAAGTTAGTCTATGAGATTTTCAAGGAAATATAAAGCAATGAAAATCACATAAATGTTCATGCAATCAAGAGGACATTTCGAATGTCAGCCAGAAAAGGTACAACAGTAGTTCCCACTGCACCATCAGCAACGCATTTTTTTTCCTAGTCAAATTTTTACTATGTAGAATTTTAACACATTTATAAAACCCTCAGTAACAAAGAATTATAACAAAATTAGCCATAATCAGCTGATATGGGAGGAGCTTTTACACCACATGGATGAAGTAAAATACTGTACACCTTTCACAGTGTAGATATACTGATTCCGAAGAACTTACACAATTAAATATTAAAACCCATATTTGAGATACACTCACTTCTAAAATGTTACACATGCAGTAGAAAAAAACTGTTATAGGAAATGAAAAAAGCAAAATAGTGCAGATGGAAAGATTGCGTAACATCAACGAGAATAGTATGTATTACAGTGGAGGAAATAAATAGATTGGAGATAGAGAAATAAAAAAAAGAGTTACTTGTGAACGCTGAAGAAAAAAAAGATTAAACAAGGCTCAAATTAATTGTACAAGAAAAGCAAATCTGAGTTCATTTTTTGTAACTTAAATAAATGGTTAACAAAATCTAACACTTTATCGTAGATAAATTGACTTCAGATTGAAGGGAAAAAATGGCGAATCACATTACTTGCGATTCAATTTAATACAATAAATTGGTTCAATAACCTTAATCAAGTTAACATAGCAGATGCATTCAGCAAAAAACAAATATATACTCTACTGTATCTCAATCTTTCACATGCAAATCATTAAACATTTTTGATAACTACACTTTAAGTTTGTCATTGATGTATTTATGAGAAGAAACAGATCACGTTGTGATATGAGATTTTGGCAGAATTAGTCAAAGCGGGCAGTGTTGATAGCAACATCTGGTTGTAGGATTTCATACTGGCATATAATAGACAAAAATGTACCAGAGTTAGTCAAATCAGTATGCAAATTTCATATTTATTTCCAGGTGCAAAAGCTGCTGACTGAATGTAAAATACCTTTACATGATGATGGTGCATTAAATCAAATAACATCATGTATATGAAATAGCTTAATTTGATCTCCAACACTTTAAAATTTCACCACAACATGACTGGAAATTCCTTGAAGAAAAAAACTTTTTAAAAAAAATACTAAATCGATAATGGACAAGAAGAAGATAAAACTGCACACCAAGGTTTGGGGATCCTACATCTGCTGCTGTTTTACAGACTTAAATATAACTATGCCGTAGGTACTGTTTAATATTGAAGAAAATTGTTAGCTGATGAAATGAATTCTCGAGTAGAAAAAGATAAGCCTGCTTGTTGGATTTACTACTTTATGGACGATATCAACGGATTAACAAATTAGGGAATAACTTCTATGTTTTCAACATTTTCCAGGTGTTCTTGCAATACAGATTTTTATTTGCATATCTTTCTTCGCTCAGTTCTTTTAAACTCTTCAGTCTGTTATCATAAATTGCAGCATCAGAATGAATAGAATATATTGTTGATTTGACAACTTCTGCCGTTACATAGCCATCTCTAACAGCTTTTATAGCTAACAATCGTTTCAGTATAGGTGGATGTTATCCGCTTTCAATTTTTCTTCGGTATTCATGAATTACAGTCTCAGCTTCTCGTGTCTGTTCTTCAAACTGCTTATTGCTGTCTATTGTTCACATCTCTATTTCCTAAGGTACTTGAATTGGTTGTCTGTGTACAGAAGTTGATTTCTACCGGATATTTAGGTGTCATCTCTTCCTCGATAAGCAAAACCCATTTATCGCCTTGTTTTATCCAGCCTATGGTAACCACCAACACCTTTACAGTCTGGCCTGCTATAGTGGTGGGTATTGTCTTGTTGTGATGTCGCCTTTTCTTAAGATTAAACTGTATTACCATCTGGTTTTACATAATAGAGTGATTCCATTTATAAAGGTTAGTTTTCTCAGCTGGTATCGTAATTCATTCAAACCAAAGCCTTCTCTTATGTCCTTCTTGTACAAGTTGATAATTTAGTGTTAAAGTTTAGAATCTATAATTTGTGTGACATAAATACTTTGATCTGAAAAATCCTTAGCATGATTTACAGTATATTCAGCTTCTATTTCAACTTGTGTATCAACTCCATCAAAATCTTCATGCAAAGGATTTTTAAATTAATAATCAAGATCATCCCGACCACACTCAGCCATTCTTCGGGAATTTATCTAGCAAAAAAATGATCAAGCGTCGAGTCAGACACAACGTGTGCCAAAAGTACAGCCTGCTGGCAAAATAATTGGATTTGTCGAAGACAAAAAAAAAGCAATAACTCTATTTCTACTCAAATTAAAGAGTACAAGCAGAAATTAAACATAACTATTGCACAATGAAGTAAAAATGTAACTGAAAAAGAGTCGGAAAGGGTGAATAGAAATGAAATCGTGAAGACAACGTGAATGCTAGAGCTGCAGCAATTTCCAAGTCATTGCCAGATGGTTTAATTTATAATTTAATATCATTGGCAAACAAATGCCTTCCGATCTACAGCTTAGTTTAAAATATAAACTGAAAGATGAGTACAGCACTTCAAAGATAATTAGATACTTCACTGGATTGTTATCTTTTAAATTGGAATTTTATCACTGTCTGCATTGAATGATAAGCAATGATAACATTCAAACATATTATTTTCGAAAAGGCAAAAAGGAAGAATCTTAGAATATTAGAAACATTCCTAATAAAATGTGTACTGGTTGCCTTGTTTTGATGCACTTGTACCATTGAAAAGGGTTGTTGTAATAGTTGTCGTTAAAAGAGTAGTTGCTGATCGTACTATGCATGTGTGTTCCAAAGGTACAATCAAGCAATAATGTTAATAAACATTATCAGACTAGACAAGAAAGAGATTTTTAAAAAATACAACCTAATGAACGTTATTAAAATTCTCCACAATAGTGAAGTTAGCTAATTGGAATGTTTCACTTATTTTTGTTATATGTTAGCTGACTACCATGTATCTAGTGTTTGACCAGTGAAAACGTATTCTCTGTTGATCAGGATTAGAGCAATCAAACGATGAACATGGAATGAAATGATCAATATAACACTTTCAGGTTTAGTGAAGTTTAACCATCTCCGATAGAAGTCAATTGATGGTATTCTTAACATTGTCAGCGCCGTATTTGATTTAATGTTTTGCTTTTAGTGCTTCTAACATTCTAACTCTTTATAATTTAGATATCCTGTTATTGTCATCATTTTGGTATCTTTGTCTTCTTTCTTTTATTCCTTGTTTTCATTTCGCCATTGGCTATTGTATATAGTTTTACATGATTTACACTAGGTCAAACAATCAGCAGGATTTAAACATCATCAATATTCATATTACCAATCGAGCAGATCCGATACAAAATTTGATGCAGCAAATATAAATGTTGTACAAAAGGATTTGCTACTCCAATACGTAAGACATTTGAGGATAATAATTTGAAATATATTATTACGTGGAGTCAAAATCCTGACAATAAATTAACTAATATTGTAGGAGCAATAGCTAACGGTGTAATATTTACAGAAAGCAATTATATGTTCAAATTATTTGAACCGGATATAGCTGAAAAATATGAATGAGTCCTAAGAATATCTTGATAACTTGAATGAAAGATTGATAGAACAAGACTTTGTTTGTGACACAGGCTTTAAGCAGCGTGGATAATGCTTTTGCTCTTCTGACACCGATACATCTACTGGGCTTAACTTGAAAAGCTAGAGAACCAAAACTTAATAATTTATACCAACCTTGTAACGATCAATTGAAATTGATTTATTGTACTACTACATCACAAGGGAGAGAATCGTCGACATAGCAGTCAATACAACTTTGACTCACCTTACGCTTCATTATCACAGAATGAACTGGAAGGGTATTTTGATACTGTGCAAAAAAGTGAAGAAAGTGATGCAGAAATGTTTTTCAACTCTGCAATAGAAAATATAAAGTACCATAGAAAACCTGCCAAAAATGATTTGTTCTCAAAATTTTTAACTGAGACAACAGTTTGCAGAAGCCATAAAGTGTTTCCTTGATTTAACAACAAATGCACACAAACATAAGTAGCAAAAATGTTTACAATGATAACCTTTGCATTTAGTACACATGATAACATACTGCATTGTAGCGGTCTTAAATTAGCTAATATTCAAGAAAGTATTCATATTAATATCAATAGGAAAGAAAATATTGAGGCTCAGAAAATATAGTTCTCACGCTCAGGTAAACAATCAAGCCAATGAATTAAAATCAATTATGTTTTTGGCTTGTATAAATGTATTTGATAGACACCACAAGATGACACTCTCTAAGTAGCTAAATTATGAAAAGACTATGCTTGCACTGCATTTGATAGAGACTAAGTACAATAACGTTTGTGGCTACATCCTCATTCCATGTCGAACAAGACTTTACGAAAATAAATGGTTAGTCAAGGTAGAAAATGTGATAGCGATTGACCCTACGGTTAATTACATATTAATTGGAGTTACTGCATGATATCTATCAAGGAACCAATACGTTGGCCATGATTAATGACTGTGGCAATCTAGACAATGTTAAAAAGAAAGCAACTAATCTAACCAAACTAGCTTTGCATGGTAGATGGCTATGTTTTACTGCAAAGACAAAGAGCAATGGAATCTGTATTTGAAGAGAGCCCTGTTGTTTGGTATGAAATAAAAGGAGAAATTGTAGAAAAGAAAAAAGAAAAAAAAACAATCAACTTTGAATAAATGCCCTTTTCAATACAATGTGCCTGTATAGTAGGTTCACACTGACTTCTGTGCTGTGCTCAAAGCATCCGTTGCATCCTGCACATTTACCTGTCTTTAAATATAATGTGTTTACATTATCAACCATAAAACGCTTCTTGTCATAAACAGACAATGCTACTTTTTCATTTTGATGTTGTAAATCTGATGATTATATGAACTGATTAAGTTCATTTCTTGGTATTTGTCTTGGTCATAAGCAATCATAGTAATTTTGAACTTTCAAGTTTCTTTTGGTCACATAATATTTACCTTCTTTTTCAAATTTTCTGTTCACCTTTGTCCATCTTGAAATAAATAAAGTTTTGACCTTAACCCACAAAAATGCTTTAACTGTGAAACAGTTCAACTAATGTTTGAAAAGTCAAGGAACTTTCTTCTTCATTGGTGGTAAACCAAATATGTTGTCAGTGGGATAGTCACTAGTGTACTAGAACTTGATGTTATCTTTCATTGTAAAAGTTTTATGTCTCAACGTCAATGCATAAAGAATCCGTATCAGAAATTACTAGTCATATTCTTTCACCGTATATATTTTTCAACCGTTTGTAGAAGAATTCCTACATCAACCATGATGATAGCTCTAACACTGTAAATCAACCGTAAATTGATCTGGTTCATTTGATTTTCTTGATTGTCAAACTGATTAACACTAAGTCACTGTCGATAATTATTCTCCTGGCAAGTATAATCTTTCTGGCATTTAAAAACATTTTTTTCATCTGTAAGTATTTTAGTGTTGTTCTTTTCTTTAGATTTTCCATCTGTTTATCAAACACAACTCTTATTCATCAATTTCAAAAAGTATTTGTGTAAATCATCTGGGTTTTTTTATTTTTGTTTGTTTTTTTGTTTGTTTTTTTTTTGTCTCAAACTTGTATTCTGTTCAATGTAAGATTATAGACATGACTGTTATTCAACAAGGCAACTATGTATCTTTTACAAGTTTTAACCCAACTGTATGTAAAGCTTTTTTAAATATTTCTCTATGTTTTCACGGTAGATAACACTTTTTTGTATTGTTGGTATTGTACCTTTGTAATAATCAATAAACTTCCGGTGTAACTCTGACAAATCATTTTCATATGGAATTAATTTCTCTGGAGCTAATGGGTAGCCCTTAAAACAGTCATGCAAGTGCAATGCAGTCTTCATATCCGCTTCTAAAATACAAGCGGTGTCACATTCATCAGGCCAATAGTGAAAACGTTTCTCTATCGCTTTAATTTCATCAACAGTTGCCAATATAATGTTTGTTTACCGGCATGTATTGGTTGATGGCTAACGTATATATATTATTAAAATCTAGGTACACAATGAATGACCTTGACATTACAATTTTGTACTCAGCTTCGCTGCACTCCAAGACTTGGACGTTAACAACCTTTTTTTATCTGACCACCTTTCTCCAAGCAGTGATTTGCTTCAGTGTATCTATGTGGGTTCATGCTACGTCAACCTTATATTCCACTCTGAATCATTTGGAACATGTCATATTTTGTTAAAAGTTCAAATTCAACACCTTGTTTTGAACCAGGCATAATGTGCAAATCTATGAGCTCTTTAATAGTGAGATAGGTGCATTTGTACTTTTTAATACAGAAATTTATATTTTCTTTACGTAATAGTCATGAAGATCTCCAAATGTTTTTCGATTGAAATGTTATATGACATCTGTAACGTATTAGTAATCATCATTTGATATGTTTGAATAGTTAAGCGATGAGCAAACTTTTCTATTGGTGATATATCTTTTTCGTTAAACTTTTCAAAGTATTCCATGTAATCGTATGGATAAATGTCTTTTTTCGGATATTTAGGTGTCATATCTATATAATATTTCAGTGCCTCTGTGAACCTTTCATCACTTAAATATGTACACAGCTGTTCTATAGATTGTCTCATGGATCTAAAGCTATCTAAAATTATTTCTTTTCCTTCTTTAGTGAACCTATCATGCTATAAAATCCTTGCTGAATGAACCATTTTATTCATCGTTGTTCGGTATGATTTTAGTTCTTCATCTTGATCAATTTTAACAAATTCTTGACGAACAGATGATTCTCGTAATTGAAATATTTGAAATTCAAATTGCGTTCGTTATGTACAGGACCTCTACACTTGCCTGTAAACTGATCATGGTTGAGAACTTTATAAGCGCATACTTCATTGTCATGTACCTTTGCGAAGTGCGTGTAGATGTCTCTTACTTTGTTTTCAGCTATTGAATCTCCGGTACACGCTGCCTTTGATACGATTTCTCTTTCACAAACGTTAAATAAATTTGTTCAATTAAAAAAACAAATCCCCCCCTCTCTCTCTCTCTCTCTCTCTCTCTCTCTCTCTCTCTCTCTCTCTCTCTCTCTCTCTCTCTCTCTCTCTTTCTCTCTCTCTCTCTCTGTGAACACCATAGGTTTAGCATTTTTCGGTCTAAATTCTTCGTACACTAGTTTTCTGATTTTACTTAAGGCACCGTAAAATATTTAAAAACAATCTGTTCTTGTGTGAACTAAAGGTTTATTTCTCATGTTTATTGACTTAACTTACAAACAGAACCATTATGGAATGTATTTGGCTGCTTTTATTGTCGGGAGTTGTGCCTCTAGCACGATAATGTCTTTAGTTCAACATCGCAGAGTACGTGCTCTATGTCCCCTTTATTAAGGTATGCACATGGCATTGAACCAGAAGTGCACACTGCTTATGGAACGATTCCTTTTCTGACATCGGCACAGCTATTCCATTGTTTGATAGTTTAACTTTTACACGTTGACTCCGGCGATATGAGACTTAAAATTTGTAATAAATAATTTACAGAGCTTGCAATTGGTGTTGAGAGTTTTTTAATTTTACAAAATGAGCATTCTTCAGCAATTATATCTCTATATTTATCTACATGGTAACACAGCATTTTGTGTTCTGATAATATTTCTGGTTTATTGAAAACATTCAAGCATCTTTTTACATGTATATTTCTGTCCGTAACGTCTACTGATCTGCGATGACAACAATTTAAATAAAAATCTTTTTTCCAATGATACCTTCCATCTTTGCAGTCATTACGTCCACCATATTTAAATATAATTAATATACTAATGTGTATTTGCCTCCCTATTTCAGATATTCTAACATGATTCGAGTTGTTTCCCTCCATACCGTTGTCTCTCCCTGCCAATATCTCATATACAATTAGGATATATCAAATTTATTTTCAATTTTTTTAATATCCTCCATTTTTATCAAACATAGTTTAAACCAGTAACAGTATCTAAATTGTATTTTGAGAGTCTATCGACATGATTACATGTTGTATTTAACATAACTTCAAGAGCATAAATGAAACACCTACCGTCTTTATTTGTTTTGCGTTTATACAAGCTTTTTTGTTCTAACGCATTCAGGCATAAATCTATGTTTGAGCTTCTGCTGAGAAGTTGGTATCTATCTTTGTACAATGTTAAATACTCAATCCTGTCAAACATCCATTTTGTACTTTCGCTTATTTTCTGCCTATATTTAGTTTGTCAAATGCCAATTAAATACTCAATGACATTATCCATTTTACATCTATTGAATATACTCAGAAATCGTGTCTGACAGTAAATATTTCTATACTCAACTCTCTGTACCTCATGGGTGCATTGTTTTCTAAGTCTGATCGTTAAATCTGACTGAACTTTCACGTAGCCCAATTGCCTAAGTTTTTTCATGTTGATCTTCGTCAAATATAGTTTAGGTTCATTGAAAAATTCACACAAATTTTGATTGCCACAATCAAATCTATCTATTTTAAATTTCTCCCAAATCAATTTCTAAGTCTTTTAATGAAAATTAAAATTAAAATTTTGCTTATTCATACGTCTTTTTTCTCGTTTGAAGACGTATTGAATGGGTTTGTAAGTTCTTCTAAGTTCGTTTAGTACTGATTTGTCAAATACAAACGTCTTCATATTGATTTATTTAACAAAGGAAAAGTTCAATATATATTTAACTATTTTTATTGATTGACTAGATTTATTTAAATATGTATGTCACTGTTCTTATGTGCATTAAATATCTAACCTTTGATCGTTTCCATAAATGTTTACAAAAATGTGCACCTCACTTTCTATAGATTTCTTCCCTTGGCGGCAGTTATATGAGAACTGCATCACATACCATGCCCAGAGGGATGCCACGTTTTCTATGGGAGGTATTTATCTACGCTCGATGATCCTATTTTGTGTTCCGCCTATTGCATACACGTAGTGACCGTGTCACGCTGCTTTGAATGCCTCTTATTTTTTAATGTGACTTCCTAGTGAGCTTACTGCGAACGAATTGTGATTGTATCACGTGACTCTTGGACGTTAGCCGCATACTGCAAATTTATCAAAGTGTGTGTGTGTGTGTTTGCATTTGGTGTAAATCGATGACATTAATGAGATTACACACCAACGTACCGAGGACACACTTCGAACCGAGGACGTCCTCGGTTTGAAAAAGGGTAAAATCTTGCTTCTACGGACAATTTTAACCCAAAACAGTGTAAAAACATGATTTGTAGAAATGCTCTATCCTATTTTTCCCATTTCTGTTTTCTTACCTAAATGGTTATCTTACTAACTATTATTGGTAAAAATAAAAATGACATTGAAATGCTAATGAAACTCGAAATATTCCAAAAGAGGCTTGCGGAAATGCCGCAAACTAGATATTGAAAAAAAAATAGGGTATAGCCCCTGTGACGGCGATGGAGGGACATACCAGTTCCATTATGGTATACAGTTGTCCTGGGGACGCCCATCTATCGCCTCCACATGTTAGAAATGCAATACACCAAGCTCAATAGAATTTATATATACACTTTCCTTAATACATTTACTCTCACTTATTCCTTATTATCCTTTGTATATATATATATATATATATATATATATATATATATATATAGATATATATATATATATATATATATAGATATATAATCTAAACTAAATAATAACTTACACATTATTTGACCAAATACTGCCGTCCACACAGAAATACAATTGTATAGAACGTCATAACACAAATATAGCACCCATACAGATATCATCCACTGGACAAAAGGAATCTCTGGCAAGGATCACAAAATAAATGGGCTACATGGCATGGAACCCAGGCACAAAGTGTAATTCCTGAGGAGGGGAATACATGCCATAGTAAATTCTTTTTAGACCAGTGGCAGAGCGAATGTGGACCTGGAAACGGGAACCTAAACAAGTATGCCAAATAAAAAAATTATAATACCATGAACCCTAATCTAAAACATAACCATAATACATTTTTCATTCCAAATTTTATTTGGGTTTTTATTAACCCACAACAACAGACCTTTGGGGGATACAAACAGATATAAAAAAAACCTTTACAATTTTCGGATCAATAGGGGGTCACCTTAAAGGCATTCTAGCTTTTATAGCTTGAGGTCCGAGAGGTGTCCACACAAATAAACGGATTAGTAGTAGATTGTATTTTCGATAGCGCTGTGTATATTTCACTGTGTGGGAACATGTTTAGCAAACAATTTAAAAGTGACTGCGGGAATGAAAAAAAAATCACAGCATTTCTCGCATTTTTTATTTTAATAACGGAATGAAACCCGCTAATACTTACGTGTGATTTCTTTTTCCTTTTGTTTGTTTAAAAGCAGAATCTCTCTCCCTCTCTCTCTCTCTCTCTCTCTGTCTCTGTCTCTCTCATTAAAATTACTATCATGCTTTGTTAGTTTGTTTTCGATTTTTCTGACCTTTCTCATGGAATGTTTAGATTTCCTCTCTTTTAAAATCGATATCACACAAATGAAAGTGCAGACTGTGAATACTTATTCCTCGGCCTGTGTATGCTCGTTGAAGTCCAGATAGATGCAGAGAAACACATATCCTTTCAGGACGTCTGAACTAATTATGAACATAAATCAAAGCCTGAATGAAATGCCAGTGGATATATATTTACAATATCAGTGTACCGGCAATAAATATAAACAGCACGTCAACTCTGGAAGTTAGGATTGTCGTAATAATGTATGTTCTGAATGGTCTCGCTGTCGGGGTTTTATACAGCTGTTCGATTTGCACCTTTCTTTTTCTTTTTCTTTTTCTTTAGCGAAGTCCCGAAATATGCTTAACCTATTGTGGTGTAATTAACAAGATCGTAAACCCAAACTAACACCAACATTCTGCATGAATATCAGGAATAATTTTAAAATTAAAAACGTTTTACAAAATAAATAAATAAAAGTTTACAAAATTAAATTATGGGAAAGTAATCATCTGACATGTTAGAAAAAGATACAGAAACGAAAACTGTTCGATACTTTTCGGATACTGATATCAGTAGTTTTGCTTGACCTGTATTATAAAACTGTTTGATTTGGATAATGAACATCATGTGCACTAACGATATGACTTTAAAACTTTGTCAATGAACATGAACAGCTGCCTCAATACATACAAGTGATAAGTAACTGTTACCTCCACAATGGTTTCATCTACAACTTTATTCAGTTCTTTATGGCAAATACATTGTTATTTTAATATTTGTTATTGTGGTTGACGGATTGACTAATTGACTGATTGACCGATTGTTCTGCAATTAGACTTTAGTGTGACATAACAAGTTTCGAAATAGTCCACCGCTCTGGAGATCATATCAATTAGCTTGATTTGAACTTTCATGGCAGGAATAATACATGTATAACCCCTCCTCTCTCTCTCTCTCTCTCTCTCTCTCTCTCTCTCAGATTTAATGTTGAAAATATGAGGCAATGTTTGTGTTTACCATACTATGTATTTTCGTGGTGACATCGTATTTTTCAAGCTGCTTTTAGCTGAATAAATTGAGCGTGCATACGACGTTGTTTCTATTGTATTTTGTAGAGTGTTTTATATCAATCTGAAAACAATAATACTAATATACAAAAAATACCCCCAAAACACAACATATCTATTTTTAATTGAATTGAAGTTCCCAGCTATGGCTACAGCGCTGACGGCTCGTGTAATAGCCCTGAACTACAATGGGTCAAAATGTTCTATGACAGTTCATGTTTGTATAGAGTTAGTGGATGGGGATATTTTTCAAATAGTACTTACAAACAGTTTATCCATTGTATTGTTTTGCGCTAGTAATGAAAAAGATACACTTTAACGGTACTATACTCTCACGGTTCACTTTCCAAGTTACTTATATTATACATTTGGCAATTCAAAGTGCATTGTAAAGGATTTTTGTATTGCTGATTGCTACTGTATAGGAGACGCGAAGAAATTTTCAAACAGTTTTCTGATCCCCATGTTGCCTTCTGTGTAAAACCTACTAGAAAAAGACTATATTAGTAGGAATATTAATGTTTGATACAGTTTTTAATAAATGTACTTTTAACTTACGGTATATAGGCTTGTCCTGTCGAACATCTTGTGCGCTTTGGCTATCATTAAAAACCTGCTTAAATTTGGAAAAGCAAATAAAACGTAACAATACCTAATTAACACCACTGTACTCCTATACAGATTGGTGTTTGGGCGTTTATATTTTGTATTTTGTTAACGAGACTTCATTTACAACATAACTATGTATACAAGCATAATGCATGATATGTAAATCAAAGTCATCAGCTCACTAAATGAAGCAGGTATATGCGTATAAAGGCACATTTGAATGCATATATCAGTTAATAATAGCTTGCACATTTAGCTGCCAGTCTTATGAGTGCGATGATGATGACAAACATTGATGTAATGAAATGTTTCCTTTTGGGACTGATGATCTTGATTATAAATGTCTGACTACCATCTATCTACTGAAGTTATATGCACGTAACGTTTCAGTTCGGTTGGTCGTACTTCGATGTCACTATAACAGGATCTGTCATGAGATGCATAACCATTCTCTCCTGTTTTGAACAGTAAGTATGCAAATGATGTAATAAGGTCGCATATTGTTCACTGAATAATACAAATATTCCATATCAAGGGCATCTTTTCAATAGCTTCACATGTGTAAAACTTCGCGGCAATCAGGGCGTTTTAACTTTCGGGTCGGATAATTATGCGAGTTCGGTACAACTCTAGAAGGAATTTGTACGTTTTTTTATAGCAGTTTCCTGTACCTCTTTCGTATGACATGTCGTAGATTTATTTGCCTGTATTAGACGTGTAAAGCACGAGTGTATTTTGTTTCCCATCACTATTTACTCACATGCATGAAATATTATTACAAATACCGAGACCGTTGTATGCCCTAGCTTTTCTTCTTCTTGTTTAACTAAGTTATTGGTATTTGATGCTTGGATCTAAAGGAAGATAACAATATTTGGAAACCTGTAATTTGATAGAGCTTATCTCTCTACAAGTTTTCCACCGGGCAATCGAGGACATGGTTTCGGGCGTGTGTATCGCCAGCTTTGGAGAAAAGATACACTCCAAAATCGCGAACAAGCACCAAGCGTGTAAACGGGGACATTTCTACAAATCATGTTTTTACACTGTTTTGGGTTAAAATTGTCCGTAGAAGCAAGATTTTACCCTTTTTCCAACCGAGGACGTCCTCGGTTCGAGGTGTGTCCTCGGTACGTTGGTGTGTAATCTCATTAATGTCATCGATTTACACCAAATACAAACACACACACACGCGCGCGCGCGCGCGCGCGTTTGTTTGATGGTTTTAAACAGCAGTAGACCAAAATTAACTTCAGGACATTACATTTTGGCCAAAACACCCTGTGCCTAGATTGAAAAAATAAATTTCCAACTGTCACAATTATATTGACCTTGGGGGTAAGAAAAATGTCAGTCAGTGTATTGATCACTTTAAGATGACTTTTTCTTAACTTTGTATCAAAATTGCTGAATGAAACTTTGGCCTCACAGTATGCTAGCAGAATTGTAACATAATTTAGAGTGCAAATAAACTCACATCTTCCTATCTAAATAGAAACAAAAACTAGACGCGAATGGGGCGGTAGTTTTGTTTAAAATAGAAAAGTATTATCGGTTAGGGATATTATAAATGGAGGTAACTAAGGGTCATTATAGAAGAGGCTAGGTGGTTTTTTACTGTATAAGAGGGGTTGTAGGGGTAGGGGTTGGGTGGGTGTTAATTGTTTTTATTTATACTCCTTTTTAATCCTACCCTCTGTGTCTGGGATGGTAATTTTTTGTTTAAAAATAGGAGGGTATGTGAGATTCAGGATATTATAGATGGAGGTAGAGAATTTTACTTTATAATAGGGCTCATAGGGTGGTAAGGGAGATAATGAAGTTAGTTTTCTGATAAGGAATTTAAATTGTATTTTATACTGCTTCTTTTACATCTAAAGGTGTGGGGTCATTTGGGTGGGGATATTATAGAAGCGGGTAGAGATTTTAACTTTATAAGGGAATCCTTGACAAATAAGGGGAGATTGAGAAAATATTGTTTTAAATAAGTGTTTTAATATTTATTTGTTTTATTTTTTTGCTTTTATATCCTACTTTGTGTGAATGGGGTGGTGGTTTTGTTTAAATCGGAAGGTAGGGACATTATAGATGGACATACATAATTTTACTTCATTTATAAGAGGGATTATAAGGGTTAGGGTTAGGATTAGGGTTGTTAGCTTTATTTAGAAGGGATTTATATGGTCTGTAGTCTGTTGAGTAAAGCTTACTCTATAGGGTTGTAGTGAAGATACTGAAGGTATTTTTGTTTTTAAAAATAGGAGGTTAGAGTAGATATATTATAAAGGGAGGTAACTAAGGGGCCTTATATAAGAAGCTGGATGTTTTATTTACTTAATTTATAAGGGGGATCATAGAGTGGTATGAGGGATAGTGATGTTAGTTTTATTTAGAAGGTTTAGATAACTGATTGATGGATAGTATATTTTTGGTTGGTGGATAGTAGATAACTGATTGATGGATAGTATATATTTGGTTGGTGGATAGTAGGTCACTGGTTGGTAGATAGTATATAACTGGTTTGTGCATAGTAGATAACTGAGTGCTGAATAGCAGATAGCTGGATGCTGATAGATAATTGGTTGGTGGATAGTAGATAACTTGTTTGTGGATAGTATATTATTGGGTGTTGGATAGTAGATAACTGATTGATGGATGACTGGATAGTAGATAACTTGCTTGTGGATAGTAGATAACTGGGTGCTGGATAGTAGATAACTGGTTTGTAGATAGTATATATATATGGGTACTGGATAGTAGATAATTGGTTTGTGGATAGTTGGTCACTGGTGAATAGTAGATAACTGTTTTTTGGATAGTAAATAACAGTGTATTGATAGTATTAATCAATTGGTAGATAGTAGATCCATGGGTGTTGGATAGTAGATAACGGGTTGGTGGATAGTAGATCACTGGGCTTTGGATAGTAAATAAGTAGGTTTTGTATAGTAGATAACTGGTTGGTGGATAGTAGATAACTGATTTGTGGATAGTATATAAACTGGGTGTTGATAATAAATAATGGGTTGGTGGATAGTAGATAATTGGGTGCAAATAGTAGATAATTGGTTGGGGGATAGTAGATAACTAGTTGGTGGATAGTAGATCAGTAGGCGTTGATAGTAGATAATTGGCTAGTGGATAGTATATAACTGGGTGCTGGATAGTAGACAACTAGGTGGTGGATTGTAAATAATTAAGTATTGATATGTAAGGATTATGAGGATGGTAGTTTTGTTTTTTAAAGGAGGGTAGGGTAGGGGTGGAGATATTATAGAATAAGGTAGAGATTTTAACTTTATAAGTGGGATCATAGGGTTGTAAGGTGAGTTAAAGAAGTTAGTTTTGCTATCTAGCAAAACAAAATAAGTCATTTCATTTAGAGAACAGACAAACTCGCGTTTTCCCGGTTGACAAACTCTAATCCATTACATTTCCCTCCAAAATAGAACCAACATGTCTCTAACAGACATACCCCTCATATGAAACGTATGTCGTCATACGGCATTTCAGTTAGAGAGCAGATCGTCGCCTCATGCTACACTGTTAAAAAACATACCTTTCAAAATTGACACCTAATGTTAATGTCCCGTTTGCTCCCGTATATTATTTAGTATATTTAACACAGGACTCCTCTACGACAGTTCATTTAAAGGGAATACAAACTCTAATCCCTTACATTTCCGTCAAAAATAGAACCAGGAGACAAACTCTTCTTGCGAAACGTATGTTGTCATATAGTATTTCAGTAAGAGAACAGACCGTCACCTCATGCTACACTGTTAAAAAACATACCTTTCAACATGGCGGCACCGTGTTAATTTCCCGTTTGTCCCAATAAACTTACTTATTTTCAACATCATCTGATGTATTCTCTTCATATTTGGAATACTTATGGAATTATTATGGACTAAAGAATTTCAGCGCGTAACACATTTATTCGCCCGATTGACCTTTACAAGATCTTCGTTTGCTTTTATTTCTAACACTCACGAGCCTCCTCAGCTTTGTGATATGAGTGACCGTTTTATTTATTTATTTATTAATTTTCTTCATTTCCTTATATCTCTTGATGCGCTCTATTGATTCTGTTCATTCTGGGCGCGGATTATTCTGAAGCAAAAGCGCTTGACACTTTTCACAATCTCGTGTATTTTCGTGTATGAGTAATCTCTCTTGATAGGAGTGCATCAAGAACGAGACTAAACGTGAAAAGATACTGTAGATCATGATGCAACGAAAAGAAGATTGTGATGGGGAGAGGTAATCGAATCTGTTTAACTGGTATTTCAAGATTTAGGAATTTTATTGGCCATCGCTTGTATTAAATCAAGTCATATTTGGTATGATTTAAAAGCAAAATAAATTTTCTACTGATTGTCTAAGCTTTAAGAAAGCAAATGTTAATTTCTAGGGTCATATCCAAGGTTTGAGCACGAGCATAAAATTCTGTCTTTGAAATAATCTGTAAAGCTCTTCCGCTCCAACTGTCAATTACGTACCAGTTGCTCAACAATTTAACATAAGCTCTAACGAGCTTTTTACCGACATGACATAAAAAACAACCAAGACATTGAATCAAACATGACTTGCAAGACATAACAACATAGCATAATACATAGATACAATGGGACACAAGACAGAGTGCATTAATTTAAATAAAAGGAAGCAAAATTTTTAAAAAGGCAGTAATTAAAAGCGAATTTAGTATTTAGGTAACTAAAAAACCACAGGTTAGGACCTGAAGAATGCAAAGAAAAATGTCTAAGTAACTTAAAATATTGCTTAAAATCGAAATTTCAATTAAATTATGAGCAAAAGCAACCATTTAAAACCAAAGAGCATTCTGAGATGCAGATTAAGCCTTGCTTAAAAAGAAAGGACCTAACAGTAGGACACTTTATGGTACATAAGACAAAGACAGTAAAAACAACACGGTAAGCTCTAAAATTTCATGATTCTTTCTTGTTCCACCGTTTATAAATTTATCAACTTTCATTCAATTACATCTAACAGTGAATAACGTATTTCCCTTCATACAAACAGGAGTAAAAATAGAAGCCCTCCCATTATGCTGGTCAAGATTATTATGGTTACATGCAAAATATAATAAAATCTAGAAATTATACATCAAAACCACGTCAAGGTAACTAGTGGCATGTGATCACTGTCAATATCAAACCTTAACTTACAGTTTCAAGACAATTTATAACATTTCTAAATTAGAATGTATTATTTTCTTCACAAAAATTGAGAGACCTATTTACATTTTTACGCAAGTTTTGATTTTTTCCCCCAGCATTTAGAAATTATTATTACTGAAACCATCGGAATATTGACTTTTTCAAAGCTAATATCTGTACTCTAAAATAATTATTTTCTCTTGAAACATCGATAACTTGTAAACAATTGAAGTGATATGAAATTCAAAGCATTTCCTAGACGAAAACGTGCGTGTGTAATATTCCCGGTGCGATGCTAAGACTATTTTTCAATATCGACCATATTAATTTTGAATGAATTCGGGATGTTTTGTTCCGTCAATTCTCGGCACGCCGAACACCGACAAAACCTTCCAATGTCCAAAGATGAAATATTTATCGGATAAATTTGGCTATTAGCGAAGTCTCTAAATGTATATATGGATCAACCCAACATCTCACCTCCCTACCTAGTAACCCATCGATCTTCCGAACGACGCATTTGTGCAGCTAATGAGCAATATGTTAGAGAGAAATTTCAACATATATAAATATATATTAAAAGATTGTTTATTCTTCAAACAAGCGCTTTGTTATATTTGCATTATGAAGATCCTGGCTTTATGCACACAAACACACATTATAATTAAACATATTTCTATAAAATAGGGAGCTTCATTGAAATGTCGTTCTTGCTAAGCTACCATGCTGTATCGATATGTAAACGTTGCGCTTGTTTCCCAAACGATTTGTCTAAATCGGAAATCGTGAGGTGTCGCCAGTGTAAATAAACAAAGTAAGACATGCATTTTTGCCAGTGTTAAATTATTTGTTCCCTGTAAAATTGCTTCTTTACATTGGTTGCCTTACTGATCTCGCTTAGTGTGACATTAAGAGTTTTTGTTTCCGGCAATGTTCATAGCGATCCAGGTGAACACCGCAGGCTATATTATGTTCATAGCGATCCAGGTAAAACACCGCAGGCTATATTATTAGTAGTAGTAGTAGTAGTAGTAGTAGTAGTAGTGGCAGCAGTAGTAGTTTAGATCTTAAGCTCCTTGTAAATATTCTTTAGACTCCCTGCTAAAAAAGGAATTCCTCATTGCATGAGACGTTAAATACAATTTATAGAAAGAAAGAGCGAAACTTCGATAAATCATGAGTTAATTTTTCGCACATAACGAGAGGTGAGCACACGGTTTCAAAAATCGATCGGAACCGTTCCAGTAATTGACTCACTGAAAATACTTTCTTTTGTGCACTGTATGCACAATAGTGATAGGGTATTTGATTTTCATCGGGGTTTCTACTCCTACTTCTATATAAATGTATCGACTTTCATTCAATTACATTTAACGGTTCACCAGGTGTTTCTTTCACACAGTCAGTAAAATAACAGAAGCTATTCTGCTATACTGGTCGAGATAATTATAGGTACTTGTATACAAAATATAATAGAAACAAGAAATTATATACAAGCTACGTCAAGGAAACAAGTGACATGTGGCCCCTCTTCAACGTCAAACCCATACTTATAGTTACTTTACAATTTATAAGAATTCTAAATGAAACTGTATTTTCTTCTTTACAAACTATCGGCAATATATTAACGTTTTACCAACATTTTGATACTTTCCCGCATTTAAAAAGGAATATTACTAAATTCATCCGAATATTGACTCTGTGGAAAATACGAAGGTCAATCGATATTTAGAGCTTTTATTTTCTTAAACTAAAGAGATAGTATACATCCGAGAGGAACTAGCCAACCCTCTTCCTTTGGTAATGACACCCGCTAGCATTGCCGCGATTGAAGCTGCTAAGGTCTGTCATATCTGTCATAAGTGGCTTGGTGATGCCAGGGTCAGAGACCACTGCCACGTCATCGGCCAATACCGAAGAGTCGCCCATATCAGCTATAATCTCCAGCTACGACTAAGCCCTGAGAAAGCAAAATTTCCCGTCATCTTTCATAACTTTAGGAACTTTGACGAATACCTGATAATGGCACCACTGGGACTGGCCTCGACGGCAGTCATCAATGCATTACCAACAATATGGAAAACTATATGACCTTTTCCCTAGAACAACTCCAGTTTATAGACAGCTACCGGTTCTTACCCTGCAGCCTGGCTAAACTGGCTGATGACGTCCCACAGGATGGCTTCCGCATCACCTGTCGATATACCGCACACGATCTACCCATTCTGACCGCCAAGGGTGTATATCCGTACGATTATATAGATGGGTGGGGTCGTTTTGACGAGACGCAGCTACCTCATTTCGAAGCGTTGTACATAACCATTAAACTTACGGGTATATCATCGTACGACTATCAGCACGCTCAAAAAGTATCGACAACCTTTGGCTGCAAGACGCTCGGGGATTACCAGGACACATACCTTAAGACTAACGTCCTTCTTCTGGCTGATGTCTTCGAAGCTTTTGCGCTACATGCATGCAGATATATGGCATTGTCCTCCCCATTACTTTAGCACTCTAGGGATGAGCCGGGATGCTCTACTCTATACCACAGTAGCGGAGCTTGAGTTATTGACCGACATTGACATGCGCCTCTTCGTTGAGAGAAGGACTCGAGGAGGTACTTCTATGGTCAGCATGAGATATGTCAAAGCAAATAACCCCAAGTACCTGGACTATGACCCCACCAAGCCCACAACCTGGATCGTCTAGACAAAATCCAATAACCTATATGACTGGACGATGATACAGAGTCTATCCACTGGTGGATTCTACTGAGTCAACCCCGAAAAGATTGACTTAACAAGCATAGTCCGAAATACCTCCAAAGGATACATACTAGAGGTGGACTTGGAATATCCGGAAGAGCTGCATAATACTCAGAAGCGACTTTCCTCTGGTTCCCGAGTCTATGATCATACTTAAGGAGTGGATATCCATCTATCAGCAATACCTGATTGATAAGCTGGAAGGGCAATACACCGGATGCACCAAGCAAATACCCAGCCTCATGAAGAAGGTGCGATATGTTATACACTACAGAAACCTCCAGTTCTACACCAGCCTTGGTAAGTAGCAAAAAACATCAGTTGGGGTGTATAGCCTGACAAAAACAAGTCTCTCTCCACTGAACACGAAAAAAATGGATCGCTCTAGATGGGATTACGACCGGAGCCTATGGAAACATCCAAACACAGGTGGAGGCTGACAAAGAGTTTGACGAGTTTATGAACTCCCAAGTCGAGACATAAGCGGATGAGGATAATGAGCAGTGACGAAGCCGGCTAGCAGGCACTACACAATCGTTGTAGGAAGGTTCTTCTCCTTGCTACTCCTTCGGGTGGGAGGCCACCAGATCTGCAACACTCAGGGCAGGGTCGTTCCGTACGTTCAAGCCACATACTCAGCCAGAACTCCCGAATCCCTCAAGGACGAAATGTACACTATCTGCTCAGTTATCTCCATAGTTATAGATGACCATGAAGACTCGTAGGAGGCTCTTGCACAATCCATAGTATTTTGACCCGCCTGACGGTAATACCAAATCGTTCTGCAACCGCATCTAATGAGACAGTGCCACAAACATCTTATATATCTTTTATTTGTTCTGCAAAAGCTCGATCTGTGGCTTACGCGGTTTTATTTAACAATAACCTGCAGATGTTGCCTCTTGTAACAACCACATTATATTCACCCGACTGGATCCAATATTAAAGCGCGTTGCAATCGCCCATGCCGCGACCTTGTCACTGAGGGACAGTATCTCTTTGATTTGCTCTAGCAAAAGGTCTGTATATCGCACGAATCCACGTCGAGGCGGCCGACCACCCATTCCATCGGGGGGCTTACCACGGTGGTATAGGACGGGCTGGCTAGGGATTTCCCATCCGGGTGTATAACGTAAGTATCCAGCGAACATACTAGATCGGTGACGCGGCGGGTTCCACCCAAAAGCAACCAGGCCGGTACAAGTACCACACCAGGGCCATTGAGGGGCTGCCCGGGCAACTTTCCCTGCTGCGTCGCAGGTGTCGCGGGCAGGGTGCGGATGGCGTCGACTGGCCTTACGCCAGTAAGCCGGGTCACCTCTCCGTTCAGGGCAGACATAACGGCTGGCAGTTGCCGAACCCACTCCACGCTACGCGCCAACACCCCTTTCTTAGAAAGCAAGAGCTCTTGGGCGTAATCGTGCCCAAACAGCCGCCCAATTAGGGTTAGGTTAATTTGCTCTACAATATCCTGGGCCCATAAACTCCCTCCCAGGGTCGACCTGCAGCAGCTTTGGCTACTTGAGTGAGCTCCGCTTGTAGATCCGCGTCAGAGCGGTGGCAGTCTCGATAGCTTCCTTGCTGCTCAAGGGCTCGGCCGCCATGCAGCAGCTGGCAATATCCACCACGGTCAGCGCGTACTTGTACATGCGCAGACCAGATTTGTCGTACGGCAGGAACAAAACATCGGCCTGGTGAACCTCGTTGGGGGTCGAGACGTTCAAACTTGGACTGACGATTTTGAGCGGCGCCGACAGGTACATTTGACACATGTCCTGTTTTCTCAGCCACTATCTGGCAGTGTGTATTGAGATCCTGGCGGCGGATGCCAGCTTTTAAGTCTCCTCCGCCGCCTTCGAGTAACCCCTGAGGCTGTAGTAGACGGATGCAAGATGGGACTCTATTGATCAATCTATTGGGACTTCCTTTAGATGGTTGCGCGCCTCCGACCGTGAGCTTGGCCTTCATCCCGCCCGCAACGAGCATGCGGCCAAGCCGTTCGACGATGGCGGGTCCCCGGATGACCTTTAGATCGTAGTTCAGATTCACGTCGGCCTTGTGCTGGTTGTGCATATCGTTGTGCGTCAGTACGACAGGTCGTGCAGGTAGCACGCGACGTGCACGCGGTTGACTGGCGTCTCGCCCGGCTTGGGGTGCTGGCAGCAAGTAACCGGATGCCTAGTCGGGTCCCGGGTTCACAGTAGCTATAGCGCGACAGGTGCTTTTCCCATGGACAATTACTCTAGGGCAGCCATGGAGGTTTTTCGAGGCCTGCCCCGATGTCGCCGCCGCGTTTTTCTCCCTTGGCGTCCCTTCACAAATGTAACCTTACTCGCGTCGCACCTAGGTGCTGGCCACAAGACGGAGCGCTAACTATTGCCCAGGACCACCACGCGGCTATCGCCGACTGTTTCGGTCTTTCACCGGCAACGCAGACAGTATCCGAGCCCTTTTGGAGGATCCAGCAGGCGTTCAATAAATATGGACGTCATTGATTTTTCCGCCACACGAGGCATTAAAAAGTTATGGCATTATTGATCCCTACCGCGTTTGCGCACTGCTGATCGGCCCGTCGGGCAGCGGCAAGACCCATCTGTTACTGAACTCCTTGACGCGGTGGATCAAATTGGATCGGGTGTACGAGGTTGCCCCCAGGCCGGACGACTAAGCGTGGTCGTCCCCGGCAAGGAAGACCAAGGGTGCTACTACGACGTGCTGAGCAACTGTCGGAGAGAAGATCGCACTGCAGTGCGCAGCCAGTAGCGGGCAGCTTACAAAAGAGGAGGTCGACGCCGCAAAAGACCCGTTCTTTTTCAGCGTCGATGACGCCCCAGGGTCGGACAACCTTGATCGCGACAAGACAACATTATCGTCTTAGGACGACGTGATGCTGGAAGGATAAAGGAATCCCACCAGCCATTTTAGCCGCTGAAGGCAAAAACAAAAAAAAAAAAACCCGACGTGTTGTACCTAGCCCAGCTGTACGCCCACATCCCCAAATATATCCGCGATAATGCCAATATGATCGTCCTCTTTTGCGGTACCGACGCCCACGGCCTGCGCAACGTCCACGACACGTGGTGCGCCCTCTATATCGACTGATGCGTGTTCCGCCGATTTTTAACCGAGTCATACAGCTTTGCCAACGTGGACTTCACCAGCACCGGCTTGGCAAAGTTTCAAGCCGGCCTGGACCTCGCGTGGATATGTCATTAGAGCGTGCTTGTGTTCAACCATCTCCATCGCAGCAGTCCGCCAGTACTTCCTAGATTTGCCGCATAAATCCCATTTACGAAATTGAACAGCGCCGCAAAGAAAATACGCCGCTAGAGAAACACATTGCAGCGCGTTGCGCGATTAGCAGCCCTGGTAGACGCGGAAGCCCCACCTAGGTACGCGTCTCTAATGACCACCAGGCTGCAAAAGTTTACCGAAGAGGTTAGACAGTATATTATAAATAAAAGACCGCTGATGGCCGTGGCCGATGTTACACCCAACTAGAAACAACTTCTGCTGTGCGAAGGCGATAAAAACACACCAATATCAAGGTTTGTTGACTCCTGGCCAAATAGGGTGTATCGCAAATTGACGGGCGCAAAAAAGGCTGCAGATCCTGATTATACACAGTTTTTGAAACAGGTCATCAGCATGAGGGGAAAGCTTTTGCCGGTCGTACTCCTGTAACACGACCGTTCCGCAGGCAGTATCGCAGCAGCCAGTGTCTTCTGGACTATGCGACCAATAACGCAACCCGCTCTTACCGTCAGATCCTTAACTTCATGGGCCGCGACAAAAAAGTGGATTCGGGTCTTCAGATTAACCAGTAGGACTTCATCGGACAAAACCCGATCTACTACTTCAGCTTGGAGCACCTCGATCTAGTCAAGCAGTCGGTGGTAGACATTTTCTTCTAGGCCCCCGACTGGACGGAACCCCAGCACCAACTACCGAGCCTTCGCCCTTATAATATCGGATAAAACAATTCTGCTCGACCGGGTTGGGGAACGAATGAGGATAGTCAATGCCCCGCCAGATCATACAAATTAAAGCTCAAGGTCTATATATAGATAGATAGATAGATAGATAGATAGATAGATAGATAGATAGATAGATAGATAGATAGATAGATAGATAGATAGATAAACGCCACACAAACGACATCTTGTGTCCCTCACCCATGACCATCTGGATAAGCTCGCCACGTCCTGAAGGGTCTATCGTAGCTTAGCACTGGTTGGGCGCAAGAGAGCTCAACGGGTGTCATCCTATTATGCTGACAGCCGTCAAAGCCAGGCTTTTCTGAGTGACATGCAAGGCCAAGCGCGGCGTCGACTTTAATCTCTCCTTCCAAGCGCGGCGTCGAGTTTAATCTCCAAAGGCCATGCAAAAGGAAGGCGGTATCAGTCCACTGTTAGCCCTTCTCCCTTCCTTGGCAATTGCTGCAAAATAAAATGACATCAGCGTCGGAACCCGTAGCTCCTCAAGATGCGGCTAGCAAATCATATGTTGACCATTCCTAAAACAACAACCAGGGTGGTGTGGATTTATCGGAGCCCCCACAGGGTCCCCTTAATATAAACACAAATAAAATCGTGGGCTTAGCAAATCCTACTGAGGTTAAAGACGCGGCAAACAAAGACTATGTTGATGTCAAAGACCGCGAACTGGTTCTTTCTAGGCTAGCTAACGCTGGCGATACCATGTGGGGTCCACTAAATATGAACGAGAACAGAATCGTGGTTACGGGGGAGCCTGTTGGTCCAAGAGACGCTGCTACCAAAGCATGCTTTAACAGGGTCGGTACCTCAGCCTCTCTGGGTACTATATCCACTCCCCTGGATATGAAAGCTAATA
This sequence comes from Margaritifera margaritifera, assembly GCA_029931535.1. NCBI lineage: Eukaryota > Metazoa > Mollusca > Bivalvia > Unionida > Margaritiferidae > Margaritifera > Margaritifera margaritifera. Next base: position 6,586,479 of record JAQPZY010001642.1, read on the forward strand.
AAATAGTTGGCATGTCTGCCAGCTCTCACATCGCGATGTATCCCACTCTTCCATTTGTAACCCCTGAGGAGAGCCCTCATAATTACCGCCTGAAAAAGATCGGCAATATCGAAGCTCAGCTTAAGGCGGAGTTCGAGCAGCGACGCTCCCTCTGCAAAAATTATGGGCGGGCTGTTAACATAGTTGACGGTGTGGCGACAGCGTCAAGCACTGTAGCCATGTGAGTCGGGATCGCGGGTTTGGGTGTGCTTGCCACGCTGTTGGCTGCTTCTCTCTCTATACCGCTGGAAGGCATATCACTCATATGTGAACTCTTCCCGCTGGCTGAACAGTTTACTGTCCGTTGCCTCTGAGTCAAGGCTCAAAGCATGATCAAATTCGGGTTCTGGCTGAGAGTAAGCTCAACTCCATCGCAGACTTGGTCTCGCGAACCCTCCGCGATGCCTCCCCGTCCGAGGTTGAGTTTACTCTTAATTTGGACGAGATGAATAATAAATTATACGACCCTCGAAAATGACATACGGACAGCTGCTAGAGTGTACCAAGCTGGGGTGACCATCAGCGATGCTGAAAAAGGCACTCCGATCTTATCAAAAGGTTAGGCCTAAGGGTACAGCCTAAGCTGTGTCATCTATTCTTCCTCTAGCATACCATATCTACCGGAACCAAGCACTCCTCCAGTCTATTCAATGATTTATGGGTTGTAGTACTGCCACCATTCCACTGGGTATGGGTCCGCTGGCGTAGGTACCGGCTCTCATGAGCTGACCCGTTTTGTACAGACCCTCAAGACCATGTACATGCTCCATCAGCTCTTCTTCCGAAACGATACAGAAAATTTCCATCAACGTGTCTATCTAGGAGACGGGAGTTGAGTATCCCCACAGCGTAAGGTAAGAGCCAAGAGACCATTAGTATTTGGTTAAGTCTGTTATTCCTAAGCGAGTCAGGTATATGTTAACGGCAGCTGGAAATAAATAACTGAAGGACTAATCATCAAGGCCAAACCCATCAGAGTCTTTACCTTCATCACTAGATACACTTTCTATGCTGCCTATAGAATCATATCGTTTACGCTTGCACGGATATGCCATGATAACAGCTGGTATTCCACAAGTACGTTTCATCTCTAATAGGTATGTTTGTTAAGTCCTTAAAAGGTTACGTCTCTTTAAAAATCCAATATTTCTGATGCACCGGTACAGTTGCCCTGAGCGGAGTACAAATAGTTAGGCTCTATACCAAAACTGTTAACACCTCCTGCACGCTCATCCTATATTGCCATGCTACCTTGTTCTAGAGATATTCAAGTCGTCTTTAAAGTTAATATCTCCTGAGTTTTACTAGCTCCCCATTTGGATGGTGGCCAGCCGATCGGTAAAATGGGTATGGCGAATGGTGTGAGTAAATCTCTTTTATCCGGTCTTAGTGGAGATGGTTTACCCAATAAGCAGCTTACCTCATCTACGCTTGTCTTGTATATCTTGGCCACCCGTTTAGCAGAAATGTCAGACCCATGCAGACCTCGTATATCTGCTTCCTTAGCCGTCTGTACATATGACAAAGGATAAAGCATGGCTCTCGTTATCCATTATGTGACCCCCTCTCTAATTGGTAGTTTGCTCGCTAGCCGCTTCCCCCACTGCGACCCCTTCCACAGACTAGTCTACCGTGACCACCAGAGGCCTACCTAGACCCACCCCAAGAGGTTTTTGCGACTAATATTTATACACACCCACCCACCTATAGATCCTTGAGTCTAGTATCTATACCCACAAATAAAATAAAAGGTAATTATTTTTTTTTAAACTGAGGTGGAGTCAAACCCCCACAATTTTGTGTTTTTAACCCCTTATATTATATTCGTAAAAACTAATATAATGTTATGTTTGAAAAACCAGAATAAAAATTTAATATAAAAAATATGAATAAAATATTGTTTAAAAAAAAAAAACGATGTAGAGCCAAACTCCGACTTTACTACTACTAAAGTTATTACAAGCATGACCTGCATTAATAATTTTCATATAAAATCATGAATGAAACGGAACTTGTTGGCTGCCATCTTGAATTTGCTTTAGTCCAATACAGGTTTTAATATCAATTTTGTTTTAGTCCAATACAGGTTTTAATATCAATTTTGTTTTAGTCCAATACAGGTTTTAATATCAATTTTGCTTTAGTCCAATACAGGTTTTAATATCAATTTTGTTTTAGTCCAATACAGGTTTCACAACACGTGCTCTGCATAATACCAGTTTCTCTTGCACGGTCAAGTAGTGTCAATTTGAGAATGGCATTGGATTAAAAGTTTAGATGTATAATAAATCTAAATATTCCACCTTGCTTGTTATATCTTCTTAAACATTAATTTCTAAAACTTTTCACCATCTCTCTCTCTCTTTCTCTTACATGCACACACACACACACACACACACACACACACACACACACACACACACACACACACACACGAAATTCAACTGGCACAGACTAATTTTAGTAATTTCTTAACATTTGATGATGATTACAAGAAAAAATGAACAGATCATATATTGAAATTGTGCTTATACAGATCTTAATCGACAATTTCTAGTTTTCAATATATATATTTTTAAGGAGTATCAAGCAATAAAGAAAATTAATACCATCTTTATTTGGAAAAGGCACCGAGACAAATAAATATCAGAAGAGAGATCTGTCGTTGCAGACCGAGGAGACAAATAATGTTGTCCCCGGATTCCGTGTGTTTTTGCCGACCTCTTCACTGAATATTCACCCCCCTCCCTTTTTTTCAAAGCTATTTTACTGCCGAGGAGACATATATGTCCTCTACAGGGTGAATTTGGAGACGATACAAATGTCATCCCTTCTTTGATTGCTGATACGATTTATGATATCTGCAGATTAGCAAATACAAATTATATCATATAAGTAGTAATATGTGTCACCCTGGGTGTCTACGGGAATTAACAATACTCTGCAGGTTTAGATTAGGCGTCACGCTGGGTGTCTACGAAAAATTAACATAGTGGTCAGTCTGGGTGTCTACGGGAATCGAACATTGTGGAAACTCAGGGTGTCTACCGGAAATTAGCATTACGTTATAGACCGTTTCCATGTTGAACAATTTCTGGGCGTCTACAGGAAATTAACATTAGGCGGCACTATGTGTGTCTAGGGGAAATTAACATTGTGTCCACTCTGGATGCCTACGGGGGTTTAACATTGGGGGACGCTCTGGGTGTCTACGGAAAATTAACGTAACGTTATATTCTGCGTCCATGTTAAATAATTTCTAGGTCTCTACGGGAAATGTAGTGTTAAAAGTTTTAGATACTATCAAACACATACTTGGTGATATACTCTCCAGTACCTACTTTTTGATTACTATCCAACACACCATTTTTCTATACTATCCAGCGCCTACGTTTTGATTACTATCCAACACACTACTTTTTGATATACTATCCAACACATACTTTTTATGATATACTATCCAACACACCATGTTTTCATATACTATATAGCACCTACATTTTGATTACCATCGAATATACCACTTTTTGATATTCTATCCAACACATACTTTTTATATACTATCCAACACACCATTTTTTGTATATACTATCCAGCACACACGTTTTGATTACTATTCAACACACCACTTTTTTTATTCTCTCCGTCACCTACTTTTTGATTATTATCCAACACTCACCTATCTATCCAACGAAAATGGAAGGAGTGTTTATACGTACGCTATACTTACAAGCACACTATCACACACAAACAAGGGTAGGAGTGCTTATAGACACACTATACTCATACAAACATACTATAATATCACACACTAGAGGAGCACGGGGTTTTAAGTTTTAGTTTGTTTGTGAACATAGACATGGACATACACAAACATGTAAGTAAAAACAAATTCTCAAAGATTTTGAGTAGTATCTCTCTTTTCTAGAGATCTGGATGGCCATGAAAAAGGTCTGTTGAGGTTTGTTAACCAAATAAAAGGGTTAATACATACCACACCGCTTCACTATTTTATTCCGCAAACTTCTCAGAGCCGGTCCGTAGACTAAGACACGCTTCAGGCACCCTTGCCTCTCCACATACATTCGTCGCTTACATATAGCTGTATCTGTAATCCTAGTAATGACCCACGATGCCTTGGCATATAACAGGACGTCTGGATTAAACAGCGTGCTTGAAATGATGGTCAATGGTTCTAGTTTACACCCACATCTTGAAAGGTTGTCTTGAGAACAGATGACACAAATGACTAATGCGCCTCTATATACAGTCTAGAACTGGATCGAAACGGATTGAAATGTCCCACCAATCAGAATGCGTAAAGCATTATTCAGTTAGGGTGTGTTGTCTCCCTTTTAATAATAAGACACGCGTGACACAACTTTCAATATATATGCGACCGGCGTTCCTACGATTTACCCCTGCGGAAGAGTTTGAGTAAAATACCTATGGCTGATAAAATGAAGACAATGTATTGAGGTTCGCCTGCCACGGATATATCGTATACCCGCAGTGATAGTACGAATACTACAACTACTGCTGTTGTAGCAAGTATTCTTCCAGAAGAGGCTGACTTCAATTTGACTTTGTGCGATTTTCTATCGTCTCCGCAAGAATATTTGCCGGCGATAGGACCACCTTCATCTCCTTCTCCAAAATTAACAGTGTATGATGATTTCATAAAGAAACAGAAGAAAGAGTTGAAGAGTTTTTGCAACGTCAAAAAGAAGAACAATTATTTCTTCAGCGACAATAACAACAACATCCAGAGGAAACAAGAAAGCGAGAAGAAGACGAAAGCTTTGAACGGCGAAAAGAAGGAAAAGAGTGAATACAAAACGGTTAGTATGTAACAAGACATTTTGGTGGAGTTAAAACATCTGAGAGAAATGTAGCAGACTTCTTTAGCCTAACCAAAGAGAAAAAGAACTTCAGAATCCAAGATTTCTAAACCTTCTATGACAACATTGACGTTCACCACCACCACTGAGACGCCAGCAGCAGCAGTAGGCGTTACTACTACAGCTACTACTGCAACAGGAGTAGGACTTGGTGGTAAAAAATGATTAAGACAGTTAAAGCTGATGTTGGCAAGACCATTTTTTTACACGCCAACGGTCTTTTTCAGGGCCATTTATATCTCTTAAAAAAAGATACTATTCAGTGATTGCCAAATCAAAAACAACTTAAATCCCTCTTTTATAAAATGTGCGTGTGTGAGTGTGTGAAGATGTTATCCATACTAAAAGAAAAAATTAAGACAAATAGTCACTTACGTTTGTTCTCTGGTATATTCTCTTTGTATAAGAATCACAATGAAATTTCATAACACACCACAAAAGTGCATTTTTTTCTTTCTTTCAGTCTTTCTCTTATGAATTTCTTTACTGGCATGGGTACCTCTTCTACTCATCCTGCCTTCATGAATTTCTTTACGCGTGTATGTTCTTCTTTTTTTTTTTTTTTTTTTTTTAATCTGCTGCTTCTGAATAACGCTCTTTCTCCTTATTCTCTTTTTCTTGGGACACTCTGAAGACCAATGCCCTTTTTTGCCATTGACAACAGGTATCTTTACTTTTTTCTCTTTTTCCCTCTCTTAGTGGTTCCTTTTAGTTGTGGACATTCTGGAACCCAATGTCCTTTCTCTTGACGGACATAGCAGGTATCTTGACTTTTATCTCGAGTGGAGTAGTCCGAAGTTTTATTGGAAGTATACTTTCGAATGACTCTCTGTAAATCTTTGACGAGAAGTGCGATCTGTTTTGACACTTCCATCTTCACAGATTGAAAACTGAATGAGTATATTCTCTAAGGGTGAGGGGTGTCTCTTTTACAGAGAAAGAGTGTGTGCCCTAGTCAAATCAAATTGAGAATTTAGATGAAACGATCACACCTTGTTGAGGAGAAACCAGACGAAGCAAAGAGACCACGACGACTTTCGGTGTCACCTTATACGCTAAGTGAAGTATTAGCAGTATGTTCATGCGAGTGATTTTTAAGATGATATGAGCTAGCCTGAGTCAACGCCTCCACTACAAGACCAAGAAAATCAAGATCAGCCAAGAAAGAAAGTCGTTCGGTAGCTCCTGACGATTATTTTCACATTTGAGAGACCCAAAAAGTAACTTCCAGAAACTTTCGAACGACGGCTTACACATACATAGTGAAATTTAAAGATTTTAAGTCTCAATTTCCACCCGAGAAAGCAGCGTGTTTCATTACAAATTTATGGGAATCATTGTTAGAAACATTCAAACGACATTGCCAAGCTAAAGATGACGATGGTTTGCGACTATCCATCAATAACGACAGTTTGAAGTGTCCTGTTTGGGTCCAGTTTAGTACGCCGACAGAATTAACACCTTCCAAAATTATTGACAAAATTCAACATTTTCAAAAGTCAAACGATGACTTTGACACAACCGATAGAAAAGCCACTCTTCACATGACCCACGTTTCACCACCAATAGATAGTGGACGGCGCAAAGTTTTATTGGTGGATGAACTTTGCAGTACCAAAATAAGTATCGTCCAAATTAACAATGACCAAGATCAAATGTGCTTAGCCCATGCCATCGTAGTCGGTCGAACGTATGCCGAGAAGAATAATACAGTGGAATGAAAACGATTATGATGGAGGATTAAGACGATCGGAGAGACCCCAACAACGGAGAGAAGCAGAACTCCTTTTACAGGCCCCAGATATTCCTAAAGAAACTTCAAGATGTATTGGCACCTCGTTATACGTTGAAATTATATCCTCAAGTCGTTCGTGGAGCTCTTGTGTTTCGAAGACCAGATTTCACAGATGGAAAATACATTCATGTGTATCATCACCAAGAGCATTTCGACGCTATTATACGTATCACAGGATTTCTCAGATACGAATACTTTTGCAAGAAATGTGACCAAGGATTTAGCCATCGAGACGAACATATTCATTGTGGAGAGAGATGTCGTTAGTGTTTAGCTTTCAAACCTTGCATTCCTTAAGGAAAAGGAAGAATTCATCGTTCTACTTGCAAGCGCACCTTTGTCAGTGCAACTTGTTACGAAAAATACCACATGAAACAATTCAAACAACAACAGAAAAGTGCTTGCGAATAATTGAGAGTGTGCTCCATTTGCGCACATCTTGTTCAAACTAATAACAAAACACCACATGTTTGTCCAGGAAAGAAAGATGTCGTTTTGTGACCAAGCTGTGGACTTTAATCATCAGTGTCACATTCAAAGATATGAGAATGAACTCCAGGAAGTATTAAATGACGACAAGAACAAGAATAATAAGAAAGGTTTGGATTTTATCTGTTTTTACTTTGAATGTTCACAAGAGACTGGAATTCACATCAATAATTTTTGTGTAGCTCATCGTGCTTGTGACAAGTGTCTACAAGAACTTTTATTTTGTCACTGTCCAAATTGTAATGTGATTCCAGGAGAACGAGAAAAAATCTTTTGGGGCTCTCATACTCTTGCTGACTTTGCCGAATGGATTTTAGACCCCACCGACGACACTTGAAGGGAAGAGGAATCAAGCATTACGGGAACTGTCATTGATATGCTACAGTCATGGATCACAACATCTCCGGATACGACTGACAATTTCTTTTGAAATATTATTCAGAACAACGCACCGAATTTCTAACAGTGACCTGAAAAATCCTTTGTTAGAGTTCACCATGGAAGAGTTGTACGACCAAACATACCAGCGACGCCAACATTTTGAAAGTCAAGGATACCAAGTGACAGAAATGTGGGAACACCATTACGATTGGCATTTCAAAAACAGATCTAGAAAATTTAGACGCATCGTCGAAGAGTACGACGTGGCGGACATCGAACCTTAGAATACACGCGACAGTTGTTTTGGAAGACGAACCAATGCGACACGCTTGTATTACGACGTGGACGAATATCAAGGAGAGCAAATCAAATACATCTATGTATGTCTTTGTATCCTTGGGTGTGCAATATGCTCGATTCAATATCGGTCATCATGAAATGTTGACAGAACACATCGACGCAGAACACATTCAACAATACGAAGGTTTGATTAAATACAACGTGTTATCACCGAGGAACGTGTACCATTCTGTTTTACCTCATTATTGCCACGGAAAACGGATGTTTCTTTTATGCCATACGTGTGCTGAAACATGTAATCAAGACCAACCTTGTCGCCAGGGTGATCAAGAACGATACTTGACAGGAACGTGGGTGAGTGTCGAATGGTTTCATGTTCTTGATCGTGAATACCAACTGTTAAAAGCGGACGAAATTTGGCGTTTTTCTACCACAGAAAATACCAACAAGATGATGACGACGACTCCAGTGAACGATTTTTTTTCAGGCTACGTTAACGAATTTCTAAAACTGAAGCAAGAAGCTAACTGCTATCCTTCTTGCTGTCTGACTCCAGAAAGCAAAGAGGCATTCAAAGAACAGTACTTATTATTAGAAGGCATCACTTTGGAACACTTGGAGAAGAACGAAGGAAGACGATTGTTTGCACAAGTTATGCTGAATTGTTTGTGGGGAAAATTGGCTCAAGTTCCGATATTGCCAAAGGCAGAATACTTGGCAAATCCAAGTCGATACTTTCAACTCGTCGACGACAAAGGAAAACCCATTAAACACGTGGACATTATACAGGACAACCTTACCACTACTATGAGTCTGTTGGACAGAGTGCAACACCTCCTGGATCGGGTGAAAGATAGAAAGATGTGCTGGATAGAATCTAAAAATGTCAACAGTACATTTCCCGTAGAGTCCTAGAACATTTTTAACATGGAAATGGACTATAACGTAATGTTGATTCTCCGTAAACACCCAGAGTGTCCCCCAGTGTCAAATTCCCGTAGAGACCCAGAGTAGCCCACAATGTTAATTTCCCGTAGACACCCAGTGACCAACAATCTTAATTTGCTGTATACACCCATAGTGTCGGCCTAATGTTAATTTCCCGTAGACACCAAAAAATTATTCAACATGGAAACAGTCTATAATGTATTGTTCATTTCCCGTAGACACTCAGTGTGTCAATAATGGTAAATTCCCGTACACACCCAGAGTGACGCACAGTGTTAATGTAGACACGCAGAGTGACGGCTAATGTAAACCTACGGCGTAATGTTGATTCCCATAGACACCCAGAGTGATATATATATATATATATATATATATATATATATATATATATATATATATATATATATATATATATATATATATGTTTCATTCAGCTTTACTTAATTAATATTCCTTCCCAAAAATGTGGATCCTCCTGCAGTCTTTGCAATGTCTAATAATAGACTTTACTTCACAAATAGCTTTCACTTTCCTACATAGGTGCGTTCCTAAGAGCTTTATTTTAATTATCTTTTTTTTTTCTCCACTTCAATGACTCAAGTAGTCATCTGTTATCTGTCACAGCCATATCACTTAACAGTGCATTAATACAGTTCTGTGTCATAAAATACACTTTCAAAAATTAATGATTAACCTTGGAGATTTACTCAATTTTCAAAACTCCACTTCCTCGGTAACTAGTGATGCCACTCAGAATAAATTTTCTTACCTCAAAATTTTTCTAAATCTGGTGAAACATCCATGATTGAGAAGTGTAGCTTTTTTTCTTTTCTTTACTTTTTATTAGTTTGAAAATTTCGTGTTTACAATCGATGAGAGAGGGAATATTTTTTGAGCGTCACATTTTTTTTAATCAAAGTTTATCATCCAGGGTTCTGTGCAAGAATGCTGACATTGCCTTGCACTATGATCAAGTTGTTAAACTATTATGCCCAACAATGTGAAGTAAATGTAAACTGTAATAATTTAGATATATGAGCGTTTTCCCTTGGCTCGTACCGCACGCAGACTGTTCAAAATGGAAGAGTAGCTTTTTGCAAAGAGGTGTATTAAATCATGGCCATATACGTGCTTCCTCACATAGCCTGCATGTGACTATAATTTGAGCGTTGGTTAAAATGAAATGTAAAACCACCAACATAATGGTTGCGGTAATAATAATGGATCAATTCTTGAGCCGTCGGAGAGATGATTCATTGACCACTGACACAGATATTACTTTCACACGAGTTATAACTTTATTTTAGCAAAATATTTAGTTCTTATATATATTCAGTTTTCGATAAGAAAGAAAGGCGAGGTGGCAGAACAACGAGCAGATCCAGCCAGGATATCACAACGATAGGGTACAATTACCACACACACAAATCAGTATATCACAACTATGGGGTACGATTATCACACATCCAAACCAGGGTATCACAAAGATGGGGTACAATTACCACACACCCAAACCAAGATATCATAACGATGGGGTACAATTACGACGCACCCAAACCGGGATATCACAACGATGGGGTACAATAACTACACACCCAAACCAAGATATCATATTGATGGGGTGCAATTACCACTCATGTGAGCAAAACTTTTAAGTAATAATAATTCCATTTTAAAAAATGTGGTATTTATTTACAACCCTCACAAACCACGCAGTCTGCGTAGTCAACTATAAGCAGAAAGCAGAATTTACCTCTAAAAATATAAGCATTATTTTTCAATTTGAAACTCCCCTGCAAAAATGTGCCACTCGAAAAAAAGTTTTAAAAATGAAAGGACGCCTTTTCATGCCTGACAGTATTATATATATATATATATATATATATATATATATATATATATATATATATATATATATATATATATATATATATATATATATATATATATATATATATTAGCAGATATGCTACCATTCGGCGACACACAAGCAACCTTTGGGCGATAGCGGTCACCAAGAGGATATATCTGGGGTCACCAAAAGAATAAAACAATAATCCTTACTATTTATGTTAAAGGAAAAGCGTATTAGCTATTTCAGAATTATGAATGAGATAGTAATAAGTCTAAACCTTACTTTAAAACCAAGAACGGATTCGTAGACTTTTACATTTTACGATTTTGATATATATACGCGGTGCAACCTTCCGGTGACATCACGTATACTATGGATATCTCTGTTGATAGGATGTATATTTACATTACTAAAATAGGTTTTAAAATGCATTTTTATCATCATCGTTGTTACGTATCGAACCGTTATCATAAATAATGTTAAAGTTAAAACCCAACCTTTTAGCTAAGTTTAGTCCCACTTCTAAGCTTAACCGCTTTTGTCATACATTCTAATGTGATGCGCATGAATATAGTCAGTTTCCAGACAAACATCCTGGATATTATTCGCAATAATAGCTGGCTTTACCATTAAGGGGGCGCTCTACAGATAATACGTGCTTCTGAGAGAGTGACAGGTGTAAGATGAAGTTGTTTGCGTTTGCAACATGCACATTGGAGAGATTGTTGGCATACCTCTATGCTACTTTCATGTACTGTCGCTGAAATTTCTTTACATATTGTACTTGTGGAAATTGAACATGATCTATGCACACAACAGACAAACACCCTACGATTACTTCAGCTCACCCTACGATTACTCCTGTTCACCCTACAATTACTCCAGCTCACCCTACGATTACTTCAGCTCACCCTACGATTACTTCAGCTCGACCTACGATTACTTCAGCTCACCCTACGATTACTTCAGCTCGCCTTCTCTAGCTCACCTTACGATTACTTTACTTCAGCTCACCTACGATTACTCCGGCTCACCCTACGATTACTCCTGCTCACCCTACAATTACTCCAGCTCACCCTACGATTACTTCAGCTCACCCTACGATTACTTTAGCTCACCCTACAATTACTCCAGCTCACCCTACGATTACTTCAGCTCGACCTACGATTACTCTAGCTCACCCTACGGTTACTTCAGCTCGCGTTCTCTAGCTCACCTTACGATTACTTCAGCTCACCTACGATTACTCCGGCTCACCCTACGATTACTCCTGCTCACCCTACAATTACTCCAGCTCACCCTACGATTACTTCAGCTCACCCTACGATTACTTCAGCTCGACCTACGATTACTCTAGCTCACCCTACGATTACTTCAGCTCGCCTTCTCTAGCTCACCCTACAATTACTTCAGCTCACCCTACGATTACTTCAGCTCACTCTACGATTACTTCAGCTCGACCTACGATTACTCCTGCTCACCCTACAATTACTCCAGCTCACCCTACGATTACTTCAGCTCACCCTACGATTACTCCTGCTCACCCTACAATTACTCCAGCTCACCCTACGATTACTTCAGCTCACACTACGATTACTCCTGCTCACCCTACAATTACTTCAGCTCACCCTACGATTACTTCAGCTCACCCTACGATTACTCCTGCTCACCCTACAATTACTCCAGCTCACCCTACGATTACTTCAGCTCACCCTACGATTACTCCTGTTCACCCTACAATTACTCCAGCTCACCCTACGATTACTTCAGCTCACCCTACGATTACTTCAGCTCGACCTACGATTACTCAAGCTCACCCTACGATTACTTCAGCTCGCCTTCTCTAACTCACCGTACGATTACTTCAGCTCACCCTACGATTACTCCGGCTCACCCGATGATTACTTCAGCTCGCCTTATTTTGAACGATTTGGCGTGCCATAGAAATGCCTAAAGTATCATGAACTAAGTGAAAAATGTATTCGTCTTTACCATTTGACCCTGCAGAGCTCCATCACGACATACTATTTGGAAAAAACAGTTTCTTTTCTTGTTCCTTACACAAGCTGTTACATATCAACCTACAGATAACAAGATGTTATATATCAACCTACATACAACAAGATGTTACATATCAACCTACATATAACAAGATGTTACATATCAACCTACATACAACAAGATATTACATATCAACCTACATATAACAAGATATTACATATCAACCTACATATAGCAAGATATTACATATCAAACTACATATAACAAGATGTTGCATATCAACCTACATACAACAAGATTTTACATATCAACCTACATATAACAAGATGTTACATATCAACCTACATACAACAAGATGTTACATATCAACCTACATATAACAAGATATTACATATCAACCTACATATAGCAAGATATTACATATCAAACTACATATAACAAGATGTTGCATATCAACCTACATACAACAAGATGTTACATATCAGCCTACATACAACAAGATGTTACATATCAACCTACATACAACAAGATGTTACATATCAACCTACATGCAACAAGATGTTACATATCAACCTTCATACAACAAGATGTTACATATCAACCTACATACAACAAGATGTTTCATATCAACCTACATACAACAAGATGTTACATATCAACTTACATAGAACAAAATGTTACATATCAACCTACATACAACAAGATGTTTCATATCAACCTTCATACAACAAGATGTTACATATCAACTTACATAGAACAAAATGTTACATATCAACCTACATATAAAAAGATGTACATATGAACCTATATCGAAAAAACGGTTAAAGTTAGACAAGAAGAAAACTATTGATACTTATTATCAAGCTTATTACAAATAATGTATCTCCTTTGAAAAGAAATAATCATAACTTAGTTAAACACTTATTATCTGGTACTGTTTGCATGAGCATGTCATTTCAAGTGTAAAACATACTCTTATTTAAAAGCCTGAACTTTACTGAATTATGTGATTTTCCTTATATTTTATAAAATGCACATTTTATATCAAATGTACATGTATCTTTGGATGACGCTATGTAACATGGTATTTCCAATAAAGAATTTCAATATTGTACCTGGTACACTGGGTTATCTCCCTTATACCAATCATTCGTTAATACAAACTGGTTTACTTGTAAGTGCATCGATGTTCTCCAGAACCAACAATATTGAGCTTGTCTATTCTGCATTAAGTCCAATTATCATTAATCAGACTTGTCCATCACAATTGGTTAGTATGTCTAGAAAAACTGACCAATAATCTTTCTTTCTCCTTTTTTTTTTTTTTTAAATCGCGTATAGGCATACGAACACGTTTAAAGCAAGATTAAAAATCACTAAACCAGCACTACTTGGGATATTTTGAAAATTATTAAATTTACTAGACCATTCAGACTATAAAGACAATTAGCAAACGGCACAGCGTATGAAAAGCACAACAATAAATGAAACTTTTCACATCATAAATAATGGCACGAAGCTACATTTTATTTAAATGAATAGAGAGACAATAGAAACATTTCATGTCTTTAACATGAACGAAACAATGCCCGTATCAATAGACAATGTGTATGTGATTACACGTTTGGATGGGATAAAAAAAAAAACTTGGACAAAGGTAGGTGTGCTGCGAAATAACGTAAGAAAATAAAAGTGTTGATTTGTTGATTTCAAATATGAAAAAGATATACTAAAATTCTTTAGAAAGATGTCAATTTTTATATTACATTTAATGATTATAACAGCAGCGTCAAACCTGATTGCAAGATGGTTTAAAAAGTACATTATGAGGAATTAATAAATTACGTATTTGATGTTGGTAAATACAGACATTAGTATTCGGGTAACTTCACAATGCAATTTGAATAACTGACACAAAAATTACGGAGAACAAAGCTAGATTAAAAAACTACACATGGTGACTGGGTATATCAAGTAGCTATTTTAGAATCGACCATATAACGGCAAACTTAAATCTAACTTCATTTATCCGTTTCTTTGAAAGAATTTTTAAAAACATTTCAAATTGTTTGAAATTGAAAGTACCTGTTGTAACAGGATGTCTTCTTGGCTTGTTAATAGCACATAAAGACAATTTATCAAGTATATTGTATTTGTTTATTTTATTTTAGTTTTGTTTGTTTGTGTGTTTGTTTTCTTGTATTTATTTTGTTAATTTTATTTAAAATGATGTACTGAAAATACGCCGCTCCAAGAGAGACCACTGAAAAAGAAGAATATTTAGGACCTCTTTACTGCAATACCGAAGGTCCAGTTGCTTACATATATTTCAGTCAATTTTGGGAACAGATTAAAACGGGACTAAATGAAAAGAAAATACACTGAATTAAAAGAATGGTTAAATAAACACTCTACCTACAAATTACACAAGCGTTCGAAAAAGATTTCCCGACAAATAGGTATGTTGATCACTTGGATGACCAGTGATAAGCGGATGTAGCTGACATACATGCAAATGAGTACCCCCCCCAAAAAAAAAAAAATAAAAAAAAAAAAAAAAAAAACGGATACAAATACATTTTTACAGCGATATATATTTTCTCAAAATACTACTATTTGGCTGAATTATTGAAAACAAAAAGGGGAGACGACATACAAAATGCTTTTAGAGAAATCGTAAAGACAAAAAGCCAGAAGAGATATAGTTTGATGATTAAAACAGGAAAAGTTAAGGGTCTGTCGGAAAAGGAAAACATTTAATACTTTTCAACTTCCTCAGACCAAAATGTGTCCGTAGTGGAAAAGTTTAGCAGAGTCTTAAATAATAGCATCTGGAAGAATTGCACTCAAAATGAAACTAAAAAATGGATTGACTATGTACCAAAGCTACAGTAATAATCATTACAGATCAATAGTCATGACTCCCAATTGCAGCATGCCAAGGAAGAAAACAGATCAAAGGTATCGATCAATCTATTCTGTTACCTGACAACAAATACATTTGGAATAGCTAAAATTTAAAATCGGCGCAACAGTTATAATTTAAAAATACAAAATAATCTTTGCAAAGGTCTACCTTCCTAACTGTACAGAGGAAATCTTTAAAACCAGGCAAGTAATTTAAGGTGATCCTGTCGTTTAAAAACTAAAAGACTTGAAGGGAGAGGAAATAGATGGAATGTTTTACGAACAAAATTTATCTCTATATGGAAAACAAGCTGAAATATACATAGTTAAAATATTTTAAAAACAAACGGATGATTGATATAAAGCATGCATTTATGAAATGGGAGTGATATGATGAATCGTTTAACAGTTAGGATCCAAGTGATAATAATATGTCGTTAAATAAATGACTGAAGAATACTACATATATAGGTGTATCAAGGCGCACAAAAACTTTGATTATTTTGTCAACATTTTTTTTTCTTTCGTGCAGGTTTCAAGAATGTGACAGTTGTGGAAAAAAACTATGCAATAAAAAATATATAAAAAAACGAAGGAATTGAAACAAGCTTGATATGTGAATACCAGAGGGGAAACAATGTACATCCAAAACATCGCCAGTAAACACAAAAATGGTAAACTTGAAAACGTGATAACGCGACTGCAATATACACAATGTTCTAGCAAGATAATAAATGCCAAGTAATGAAAAGATAAGATTACAAAATATAAAGCTGATTTATACATCAATAAAAGCTTAAAAAACAGATACAATGTAAACTGCTACAAGTTAGTCTATGAGATTTTCAAGGAAATATAAAGCAATGAAAATCACATAAATGTTCATGCAATCAAGAGGACATTTCGAATGTCAGCCAGAAAAGGTACAACAGTAGTTCCCACTGCACCATCAGCAACGCATTTTTTTTCCTAGTCAAATTTTTACTATGTAGAATTTTAACACATTTATAAAACCCTCAGTAACAAAGAATTATAACAAAATTAGCCATAATCAGCTGATATGGGAGGAGCTTTTACACCACATGGATGAAGTAAAATACTGTACACCTTTCACAGTGTAGATATACTGATTCCGAAGAACTTACACAATTAAATATTAAAACCCATATTTGAGATACACTCACTTCTAAAATGTTACACATGCAGTAGAAAAAAACTGTTATAGGAAATGAAAAAAGCAAAATAGTGCAGATGGAAAGATTGCGTAACATCAACGAGAATAGTATGTATTACAGTGGAGGAAATAAATAGATTGGAGATAGAGAAATAAAAAAAAGAGTTACTTGTGAACGCTGAAGAAAAAAAAGATTAAACAAGGCTCAAATTAATTGTACAAGAAAAGCAAATCTGAGTTCATTTTTTGTAACTTAAATAAATGGTTAACAAAATCTAACACTTTATCGTAGATAAATTGACTTCAGATTGAAGGGAAAAAATGGCGAATCACATTACTTGCGATTCAATTTAATACAATAAATTGGTTCAATAACCTTAATCAAGTTAACATAGCAGATGCATTCAGCAAAAAACAAATATATACTCTACTGTATCTCAATCTTTCACATGCAAATCATTAAACATTTTTGATAACTACACTTTAAGTTTGTCATTGATGTATTTATGAGAAGAAACAGATCACGTTGTGATATGAGATTTTGGCAGAATTAGTCAAAGCGGGCAGTGTTGATAGCAACATCTGGTTGTAGGATTTCATACTGGCATATAATAGACAAAAATGTACCAGAGTTAGTCAAATCAGTATGCAAATTTCATATTTATTTCCAGGTGCAAAAGCTGCTGACTGAATGTAAAATACCTTTACATGATGATGGTGCATTAAATCAAATAACATCATGTATATGAAATAGCTTAATTTGATCTCCAACACTTTAAAATTTCACCACAACATGACTGGAAATTCCTTGAAGAAAAAAACTTTTTAAAAAAAATACTAAATCGATAATGGACAAGAAGAAGATAAAACTGCACACCAAGGTTTGGGGATCCTACATCTGCTGCTGTTTTACAGACTTAAATATAACTATGCCGTAGGTACTGTTTAATATTGAAGAAAATTGTTAGCTGATGAAATGAATTCTCGAGTAGAAAAAGATAAGCCTGCTGGTTGGATTTACTACTTTATGGACGATATCAACGGATTAACAAATTAGGGAATAACTTCTATGTTTTCAACATTTTCCAGGTGTTCTTGCAATACAGATTTTTATTTGCATATCTTTCTTCGCTCAGTTCTTTTAAACTCTTCAGTCTGTTATCATAAATTGCAGCATCAGAATGAATAGAATATATTGTTGATTTGACAACTTCTGCCGTTACATAGCCATCTCTAACAGCTTTTATAGCTAACAATCGTTTCAGTATAGGTGGATGTTATCCGCTTTCAATTTTTCTTCGGTATTCATGAATTACAGTCTCAGCTTCTCGTGTCTGTTCTTCAAACTGCTTATTGCTGTCTATTGTTCACATCTCTATTTCCTAAGGTACTTGAATTGGTTGTCTGTGTACAGAAGTTGATTTCTACCGGATATTTAGGTGTCATCTCTTCCTCGATAAGCAAAACCCATTTATCGCCTTGTTTTATCCAGCCTATGGTAACCACCAACACCTTTACAGTCTGGCCTGCTATAGTGGTGGGTATTGTCTTGTTGTGATGTCGCCTTTTCTTAAGATTAAACTGTATTACCATCTGGTTTTACATAATAGAGTGATTCCATTTATAAAGGTTAGTTTTCTCAGCTGGTATCGTAATTCATTCAAACCAAAGCCTTCTCTTATGTCCTTCTTGTACAAGTTGATAATTTAGTGTTAAAGTTTAGAATCTATAATTTGTGTGACATAAATACTTTGATCTGAAAAATCCTTAGCATGATTTACAGTATATTCAGCTTCTATTTCAACTTGTGTATCAACTCCATCAAAATCTTCATGCAAAGGATTTTTAAATTAATAATCAAGATCATCCCGACCACACTCAGCCATTCTTCGGGAATTTATCTAGCAAAAAAATGATCAAGCGTCGAGTCAGACACAACGTGTGCCAAAAGTACAGCCTGCTGGCAAAATAATTGGATTTGTCGAAGACAAAAAAAAAGCAATAACTCTATTTCTACTCAAATTAAAGAGTACAAGCAGAAATTAAACATAACTATTGCACAATGAAGTAAAAATGTAACTGAAAAAGAGTCGGAAAGGGTGAATAGAAATGAAATCGTGAAGACAACGTGAATGCTAGAGCTGCAGCAATTTCCAAGTCATTGCCAGATGGTTTAATTTATAATTTAATATCATTGGCAAACAAATGCCTTCCGATCTACAGCTTAGTTTAAAATATAAACTGAAAGATGAGTACAGCACTTCAAAGATAATTAGATACTTAACTGGATTGTTATCTTTTAAATTGGAATTTTATCACTGTCTGCATTGAATGATAAGCAATGATAACATTCAAACATATTATTTTCGAAAAGGCAAAAAGGAAGAATCTTAGAATATTAGAAACATTCCTAATAAAATGTGTACTGGTTGCCTTGTTTTGATGCACTTGTACCATTGAAAAGGGTTGTTGTAATAGTTGTCGTTAAAAGAGTAGTTGCTGATCGTACTATGCATGTGTGTTCCAAAGGTACAATCAAGCAATAATGTTAATAAACATTATCAGACTAGACAAGAAAGAGATTTTTAAAAAATACAACCTAATGAACGTTATTAAAATTCTCCACAATAGTGAAGTTAGCTAATTGGAATGTTTCACTTATTTTTGTTATATGTTAGCTGACTACCATGTATCTAGTGTTTGACCAGTGAAAACGTATTCTCTGTTGATCAGGATTAGAGCAATCAAACGATGAACATGGAATGAAATGATCAATATAACACTTTCAGGTTTAGTGAAGTTTAACCATCTCCGATAGAAGTCAATTGATGGTATTCTTAACATTGTCAGCGCCGTATTTGATTTAATGTTTTGCTTTTAGTGCTTCTAACATTCTAACTCTTTATAATTTAGATATCCTGTTATTGTCATCATTTTGGTATCTTTGTCTTCTTTCTTTTATTCCTTGTTTTCATTTCGCCATTGGCTATTGTATATAGTTTTACATGATTTACACTAGGTCAAACAATCAGCAGGATTTAAACATCATCAATATTCATATTACCAATCGAGCAGATCCGATACAAAATTTGATGCAGCAAATATAAATGTTGTACAAAAGGATTTGCTACTCCAATACGTAAGACATTTGAGGATAATAATTTGAAATATATTATTACGTGGAGTCAAAATCCTGACAATAAATTAACTAATATTGTAGGAGCAATAGCTAACGGTGTAATATTTACAGAAAGCAATTATATGTTCAAATTATTTGAACCGGATATAGCTGAAAAATATGAATGAGTCCTAAGAATATCTTGATAACTTGAATGAAAGATTGATAGAACAAGACTTTGTTTGTGACACAGGCTTTAAGCAGCGTGGATAATGCTTTTGCTCTTCTGACACCGATACATCTACTGGGCTTAACTTGAAAAGCTAGAGAACCAAAACTTAATAATTTATACCAACCTTGTAACGATCAATTGAAATTGATTTATTGTACTACTACATCACAAGGGAGAGAATCGTCGACATAGCAGTCAATACAACTTTGACTCACCTTACGCTTCATTATCACAGAATGAACTGGAAGGGTATTTTGATACTGTGCAAAAAAGTGAAGAAAGTGATGCAGAAATGTTTTTCAACTCTGCAATAGAAAATATAAAGTACCATAGAAAACCTGCCAAAAATGATTTGTTCTCAAAATTTTTAACTGAGACAACAGTTTGCAGAAGCCATAAAGTGTTTCCTTGATTTAACAACAAATGCACACAAACATAAGTAGCAAAAATGTTTACAATGATAACCTTTGCATTTAGTACACATGATAACATACTGCATTGTAGCGGTCTTAAATTAGCTAATATTCAAGAAAGTATTCATATTAATATCAATAGGAAAGAAAATATTGAGGCTCAGAAAATATAGTTCTCACGCTCAGGTAAACAATCAAGCCAATGAATTAAAATCAATTATGTTTTTGGCTTGTATAAATGTATTTGATAGACACCACAAGATGACACTCTCTAAGTAGCTAAATTATGAAAAGACTATGCTTGCACTGCATTTGATAGAGACTAAGTACAATAACGTTTGTGGCTACATCCTCATTCCATGTCGAACAAGACTTTACGAAAATAAATGGTTAGTCAAGGTAGAAAATGTGATAGCGATTGACCCTACGGTTAATTACATATTAATTGGAGTTACTGCATGATATCTATCAAGGAACCAATACGTTGGCCATGATTAATGACTGTGGCAATCTAGACAATGTTAAAAAGAAAGCAACTAATCTAACCAAACTAGCTTTGCATGGTAGATGGCTATGTTTTACTGCAAAGACAAAGAGCAATGGAATCTGTATTTGAAGAGAGCCCTGTTGTTTGGTATGAAATAAAAGGAGAAATTGTAGAAAAGAAAAAAGAAAAAAAAAACAATCAACTTTGAATAAATGCCCTTTTCAATACAATGTGCCTGTATAGTAGGTTCACACTGACTTCTGTGCTGTGCTCAAAGCATCCGTTGCATCCTGCACATTTACCTGTCTTTAAATATAATGTGTTTACATTATCAACCATAAAACGCTTCTTGTCATAAACAGACAATGCTACTTTTTCATTTTGATGTTGTAAATCTGATGATTATATGAACTGATTAAGTTCATTTCTTGGTATTTGTCTTGGTCATAAGCAATCATAGTAATTTTGAACTTTCAAGTTTCTTTTGGTCACATAATATTTACCTTCTTTTTCAAATTTTCTGTTCACCTTTGTCCATCTTGAAATAAATAAAGTTTTGACCTTAACCCACAAAAATGCTTTAACTGTGAAACAGTTCAACTAATGTTTGAAAAGTCAAGGAACTTTCTTCTTCATTGGTGGTAAACCAAATATGTTGTCAGTGGGATAGTCACTAGTGTACTAGAACTTGATGTTATCTTTCATTGTAAAAGTTTTATGTCTCAACGTCAATGCATAAAGAATCCGTATCAGAAATTACTAGTCATATTCTTTCACCGTATATATTTTTCAACCGTTTGTAGAAGAATTCCTACATCAACCATGATGATAGCTCTAACACTGTAAATCAACCGTAAATTGATCTGGTTCATTTGATTTTCTTGATTGTCAAACTGATTAACACTAAGTCACTGTCGATAATTATTCTCCTGGCAAGTATAATCTTTCTGGCATTTAAAAACATTTTTTTCATCTGTAAGTATTTTAGTGTTGTTCTTTTCTTTAGATTTTCCATCTGTTTATCAAACACAACTCTTATTCATCAATTTCAAAAAGTATTTGTGTAAATCATCTGGGTTTTTTTATTTTTGTTTGTTTTTTTGTTTGTTTTTTTTTTGTCTCAAACTTGTATTCTGTTCAATGTAAGATTATAGACATGACTGTTATTCAACAAGGCAACTATGTATCTTTTACAAGTTTTAACCCAACTGTATGTAAAGCTTTTTTAAATATTTCTCTATGTTTTCACGGTAGATAACACTTTTTTGTATTGTTGGTATTGTACCTTTGTAATAATCAATAAACTTCCGGTGTAACTCTGACAAATCATTTTCATATGGAATTAATTTCTCTGGAGCTAATGGGTAGCCCTTAAAACAGTCATGCAAGTGCAATGCAGTCTTCATATCCGCTTCTAAAATACAAGCGGTGTCACATTCATCAGGCCAATAGTGAAAACGTTTCTCTATCGCTTTAATTTCATCAACAGTTGCCAATATAATGTTTGTTTACCGGCATGTATTGGTTGATGGCTAACGTATATATATTATTAAAATCTAGGTACACAATGAATGACCTTGACATTACAATTTTGTACTCAGCTTCGCTGCACTCCAAGACTTGGACGTTAACAACCTTTTTTTATCTGACCACCTTTCTCCAAGCAGTGATTTGCTTCAGTGTATCTATGTGGGTTCATGCTACGTCAACCTTATATTCCACTCTGAATCATTTGGAACATGTCATATTTTGTTAAAAGTTCAAATTCAACACCTTGTTTTGAACCAGGCATAATGTGCAAATCTATGAGCTCTTTAATAGTGAGATAGGTGCATTTGTACTTTTTAATACAGAAATTTATATTTTCTTTACGTAATAGTCATGAAGATCTCCAAATGTTTTTCGATTGAAATGTTATATGACATCTGTAACGTATTAGTAATCATCATTTGATATGTTTGAATAGTTAAGCGATGAGCAAACTTTTCTATTGGTGATATATCTTTTTCGTTAAACTTTTCAAAGTATTCCATGTAATCGTATGGATAAATGTCTTTTTTCGGATATTTAGGTGTCATATCTATATAATATTTCAGTGCCTCTGTGAACCTTTCATCACTTAAATATGTACACAGCTGTTCTATAGATTGTCTCATGGATCTAAAGCTATCTAAAATTATTTCTTTTCCTTCTTTAGTGAACCTATCATGCTATAAAATCCTTGCTGAATGAACCATTTTATTCATCGTTGTTCGGTATGATTTTAGTTCTTCATCTTGATCAATTTTAACAAATTCTTGACGAACAGATGATTCTCGTAATTGAAATATTTGAAATTCAAATTGCGTTCGTTATGTACAGGACCTCTACACTTGCCTGTAAACTGATCATGGTTGAGAACTTTATAAGCGCATACTTCATTGTCATGTACCTTTGCGAAGTGCGTGTAGATGTCTCTTACTTTGTTTTCAGCTATTGAATCTCCGGTACACGCTGCCTTTGATACGATTTCTCTTTCACAAACGTTAAATAAATTTGTTCAATTAAAAAAACAAATCCCCCCCCTCTCTCTCTCTCTCTCTCTCTCTCTCTCTCTCTCTCTCTCTCTCTCTCTCTCTCTCTCTCTCTCTTTCTCTCTCTCTCTCTCTGTGAACACCATAGGTTTAGCATTTTTCGGTCTAAATTCTTCGTACACTAGTTTTCTGATTTTACTTAAGGCACCGTAAAATATTTAAAAACAATCTGTTCTTGTGTGAACTAAAGGTTTATTTCTCATGTTTATTGACTTAACTTACAAACAGAACCATTATGGAATGTATTTGGCTGCTTTTATTGTCGGGAGTTGTGCCTCTAGCACGATAATGTCTTTAGTTCAACATCGCAGAGTACGTGCTCTATGTCCCCTTTATTAAGGTATGCACATGGCATTGAACCAGAAGTGCACACTGCTTATGGAACGATTCCTTTTCTGACATCGGCACAGCTATTCCATTGTTTGATAGTTTAACTTTTACACGTTGACTCCGGCGATATGAGACTTAAAATTTGTAATAAATAATTTACAGAGCTTGCAATTGGTGTTGAGAGTTTTTTAATTTTACAAAATGAGCATTCTTCAGCAATTATATCTCTATATTTATCTACATGGTAACACAGCATTTTGTGTTCTGATAATATTTCTGGTTTATTGAAAACATTCAAGCATCTTTTTACATGTATATTTCTGTCCGTAACGTCTACTGATCTGCGATGACAACAATTTAAATAAAAATCTTTTTTCCAATGATACCTTCCATCTTTGCAGTCATTACGTCCACCATATTTAAATATAATTAATATACTAATGTGTATTTGCCTCCCTATTTCAGATATTCTAACATGATTCGAGTTGTTTCCCTCCATACCGTTGTCTCTCCCTGCCAATATCTCATATACAATTAGGATATATCAAATTTATTTTCAATTTTTTTAATATCCTCCATTTTTATCAAACATAGTTTAAACCAGTAACAGTATCTAAATTGTATTTTGAGAGTCTATCGACATGATTACATGTTGTATTTAACATAACTTCAAGAGCATAAATGAAACACCTACCGTCTTTATTTGTTTTGCGTTTATACAAGCTTTTTTGTTCTAACGCATTCAGGCATAAATCTATGTTTGAGCTTCTGCTGAGAAGTTGGTATCTATCTTTGTACAATGTTAAATACTCAATCCTGTCAAACATCCATTTTGTACTTTCGCTTATTTTCTGCCTATATTTAGTTTGTCAAATGCCAATTAAATACTCAATGACATTATCCATTTTACATCTATTGAATATACTCAGAAATCGTGTCTGACAGTAAATATTTCTATACTCAACTCTCTGTACCTCATGGGTGCATTGTTTTCTAAGTCTGATCGTTAAATCTGACTGAACTTTCACGTAGCCCAATTGCCTAAGTTTTTTCATGTTGATCTTCGTCAAATATAGTTTAGGTTCATTGAAAAATTCACACAAATTTTGATTGCCACAATCAAATCTATCTATTTTAAATTTCTCCCAAATCAATTTCTAAGTCTTTTAATGAAAATTAAAATTAAAATTTTGCTTATTCATACGTCTTTTTTCTCGTTTGAAGACGTATTGAATGGGTTTGTAAGTTCTTCTAAGTTCGTTTAGTACTGATTTGTCAAATACAAACGTCTTCATATTGATTTATTTAACAAAGGAAAAGTTCAATATATATTTAACTATTTTTATTGATTGACTAGATTTATTTAAATATGTATGTCACTGTTCTTATGTGCATTAAATATCTAACCTTTGATCGTTTCCATAAATGTTTACAAAAATGTGCACCTCACTTTCTATAGATTTCTTCCCTTGGCGGCAGTTATATGAGAACTGCATCACATACCATGCCCAGAGGGATGCCACGTTTTCTATGGGAGGTATTTATCTACGCTCGATGATCCTATTTTGTGTTCCGCCTATTGCATACACGTAGTGACCGTGTCACGCTGCTTTGAATGCCTCTTATTTTTTAATGTGACTTCCTAGTGAGCTTACTGCGAACGAATTGTGATTGTATCACGTGACTCTTGGACGTTAGCCGCATACTGCAAATTTATCAAAGTGTGTGTGTGTGTGTTTGCATTTGGTGTAAATCGATGACATTAATGAGATTACACACCAACGTACCGAGGACACACTTCGAACCGAGGACGTCCTCGGTTTGAAAAAGGGTAAAATCTTGCTTCTACGGACAATTTTAACCCAAAACAGTGTAAAAACATGATTTGTAGAAATGCTCTATCCTATTTTTCCCATTTCTGTTTTCTTACCTAAATGGTTATCTTACTAACTATTATTGGTAAAAATAAAAATGACATTGAAATGCTAATGAAACTCGAAATATTCCAAAAGAGGCTTGCGGAAATGCCGCAAACTAGATATTGAAAAAAAAATAGGGTATAGCCCCTGTGACGGCGATGGAGGGACATACCAGTTCCATTATGGTATACAGTTGTCCTGGGGACGCCCATCTATCGCCTCCACATGTTAGAAATGCAATACACCAAGCTCAATAGAATTTATATATACACTTTCCTTAATACATTTACTCTCACTTATTCCTTATTATCCTTTGTATATATATATATATATATATATATATATATATATATATATATATATATATATATATATATATATATATATATATATAATCTAAACTAAATAATAACTTACACATTATTTGACCAAATACTGCCGTCCACACAGAAATACAATTGTATAGAACGTCATAACACAAATATAGCACCCATACAGATATCATCCACTGGACAAAAGGAATCTCTGGCAAGGATCACAAAATAAATGGGCTACATGGCATGGAACCCAGGCACAAAGTGTAATTCCTGAGGAGGGGAATACATGCCATAGTAAATTCTTTTTAGACCAGTGGCAGAGCGAATGTGGACCTGGAAACGGGAACCTAAACAAGTATGCCAAATAAAAAAATTATAATACCATGAACCCTAATCTAAAACATAACCATAATACATTTTTCATTCCAAATTTTATTTGGGTTTTTATTAACCCACAACAACAGACCTTTGGGGGATACAAACAGATATAAAAAAAACCTTTACAATTTTCGGATCAATAGGGGGTCACCTTAAAGGCATTCTAGCTTTTATAGCTTGAGGTCCGAGAGGTGTCCACACAAATAAACGGATTAGTAGTAGATTGTATTTTCGATAGCGCTGTGTATATTTCACTGTGTGGGAACATGTTTAGCAAACAATTTAAAAGTGACTGCGGGAATGAAAAAAAAATCACAGCATTTCTCGCATTTTTTATTTTAATAACGGAATGAAACCCGCTAATACTTACGTGTGATTTCTTTTTCCTTTTGTTTGTTTAAAAGCAGAATCTCTCTCCCTCTCTCTCTCTCTCTCTCTCTGTCTCTGTCTCTCTCATTAAAATTACTATCATGCTTTGTTAGTTTGTTTTCGATTTTTCTGACCTTTCTCATGGAATGTTTAGATTTCCTCTCTTTTAAAATCGATATCACACAAATGAAAGTGCAGACTGTGAATACTTATTCCTCGGCCTGTGTATGCTCGTTGAAGTCCAGATAGATGCAGAGAAACACATATCCTTTCAGGACGTCTGAACTAATTATGAACATAAATCAAAGCCTGAATGAAATGCCAGTGGATATATATTTACAATATCAGTGTACCGGCAATAAATATAAACAGCACGTCAACTCTGGAAGTTAGGATTGTCGTAATAATGTATGTTCTGAATGGTCTCGCTGTCGGGGTTTTATACAGCTGTTCGATTTGCACCTTTCTTTTTCTTTTTCTTTTTCTTTAGCGAAGTCCCGAAATATGCTTAACCTATTGTGGTGTAATTAACAAGATCGTAAACCCAAACTAACACCAACATTCTGCATGAATATCAGGAATAATTTTAAAATTAAAAACGTTTTACAAAATAAATAAATAAAAGTTTACAAAATTAAATTATGGGAAAGTAATCATCTGACATGTTAGAAAAAGATACAGAAACGAAAACTGTTCGATACTTTTCGGATACTGATATCAGTAGTTTTGCTTGACCTGTATTATAAAACTGTTTGATTTGGATAATGAACATCATGTGCACTAACGATATGACTTTAAAACTTTGTCAATGAACATGAACAGCTGCCTCAATACATACAAGTGATAAGTAACTGTTACCTCCACAATGGTTTCATCTACAACTTTATTCAGTTCTTTATGGCAAATACATTGTTATTTTAATATTTGTTATTGTGGTTGACGGATTGACTAATTGACTGATTGACCGATTGTTCTGCAATTAGACTTTAGTGTGACATAACAAGTTTCGAAATAGTCCACCGCTCTGGAGATCATATCAATTAGCTTGATTTGAACTTTCATGGCAGGAATAATACATGTATAACCCCTCCTCTCTCTCTCTCTCTCTCTCTCTCTCTCTCTCTCTCAGATTTAATGTTGAAAATATGAGGCAATGTTTGTGTTTACCATACTATGTATTTTCGTGGTGACATCGTATTTTTCAAGCTGCTTTTAGCTGAATAAATTGAGCGTGCATACGACGTTGTTTCTATTGTATTTTGTAGAGTGTTTTATATCAATCTGAAAACAATAATACTAATATACAAAAAATACCCCCAAAACACAACATATCTATTTTTAATTGAATTGAAGTTCCCAGCTATGGCTACAGCGCTGACGGCTCGTGTAATAGCCCTGAACTACAATGGGTCAAAATGTTCTATGACAGTTCATGTTTGTATAGAGTTAGTGGATGGGGATATTTTTCAAATAGTACTTACAAACAGTTTATCCATTGTATTGTTTTGCGCTAGTAATGAAAAAGATACACTTTAACGGTACTATACTCTCACGGTTCACTTTCCAAGTTACTTATATTATACATTTGGCAATTCAAAGTGCATTGTAAAGGATTTTTGTATTGCTGATTGCTACTGTATAGGAGACGCGAAGAAATTTTCAAACAGTTTTCTGATCCCCATGTTGCCTTCTGTGTAAAACCTACTAGAAAAAGACTATATTAGTAGGAATATTAATGTTTGATACAGTTTTTAATAAATGTACTTTTAACTTACGGTATATAGGCTTGTCCTGTCGAACATCTTGTGCGCTTTGGCTATCATTAAAAACCTGCTTAAATTTGGAAAAGCAAATAAAACGTAACAATACCTAATTAACACCACTGTACTCCTATACAGATTGGTGTTTGGGCGTTTATATTTTGTATTTTGTTAACGAGACTTCATTTACAACATAACTATGTATACAAGCATAATGCATGATATGTAAATCAAAGTCATCAGCTCACTAAATGAAGCAGGTATATGCGTATAAAGGCACATTTGAATGCATATATCAGTTAATAATAGCTTGCACATTTAGCTGCCAGTCTTATGAGTGCGATGATGATGACAAACATTGATGTAATGAAATGTTTCCTTTTGGGACTGATGATCTTGATTATAAATGTCTGACTACCATCTATCTACTGAAGTTATATGCACGTAACGTTTCAGTTCGGTTGGTCGTACTTCGATGTCACTATAACAGGATCTGTCATGAGATGCATAACCATTCTCTCCTGTTTTGAACAGTAAGTATGCAAATGATGTAATAAGGTCGCATATTGTTCACTGAATAATACAAATATTCCATATCAAGGGCATCTTTTCAATAGCTTCACATGTGTAAAACTTCGCGGCAATCAGGGCGTTTTAACTTTCGGGTCGGATAATTATGCGAGTTCGGTACAACTCTAGAAGGAATTTGTACGTTTTTTTATAGCAGTTTCCTGTACCTCTTTCGTATGACATGTCGTAGATTTATTTGCCTGTATTAGACGTGTAAAGCACGAGTGTATTTTGTTTCCCATCACTATTTACTCACATGCATGAAATATTATTACAAATACCGAGACCGTTGTATGCCCTAGCTTTTCTTCTTCTTGTTTAACTAAGTTATTGGTATTTGATGCTTGGATCTAAAGGAAGATAACAATATTTGGAAACCTGTAATTTGATAGAGCTTATCTCTCTACAAGTTTTCCACCGGGCAATCGAGGACATGGTTTCGGGCGTGTGTATCGCCAGCTTTGGAGAAAAGATACACTCCAAAATCGCGAACAAGCACCAAGCGTGTAAACGGGGACATTTCTACAAATCATGTTTTTACACTGTTTTGGGTTAAAATTGTCCGTAGAAGCAAGATTTTACCCTGTTTCCAACCGAGGACGTCCTCGGTTCGAGGTGTGTCCTCGGTACGTTGGTGTGTAATCTCATTAATGTCATCGATTTACACCAAATACAAACACACACACACGCGCGCGCGCGCGCGCGCGTTTGTTTGATGGTTTTAAACAGCAGTAGACCAAAATTAACTTCAGGACATTACATTTTGGCCAAAACACCCTGTGCCTAGATTGAAAAAATAAATTTCCAACTGTCACAATTATATTGACCTTGGGGGTAAGAAAAATGTCAGTCAGTGTATTGATCACTTTAAGATGACTTTTTCTTAACTTTGTATCAAAATTGCTGAATGAAACTTTGGCCTCACAGTATGCTAGCAGAATTGTAACATAATTTAGAGTGCAAATAAACTCACATCTTCCTATCTAAATAGAAACAAAAACTAGACGCGAATGGGGCGGTAGTTTTGTTTAAAATAGAAAAGTATTATCGGTTAGGGATATTATAAATGGAGGTAACTAAGGGTCATTATAGAAGAGGCTAGATGGTTTTTTTACTGTATATGTGGGTTTGTTGGGGTTGGGGTTGGGTGGGTGTTAATTGTTTTTATTTATACTCCTTTTTAATCCTACCCTCTGTGTCTGGGATGGTAATTTTTTGTTTAAAAATAGGAGGGTATGTGAGATTCAGGATATTATAGATGGAGGTAGAGAATTTTACTTTATAATAGGGCTCATAGGGTGGTAAGGGAGATAATGAAGTTAGTTTTCTGATAAGGAATTTAAATTGTATTTTATACTGCTTCTTTTACATCTAAAGGTGTGGGGTCATTTGGGTGGGGATATTATAGAAGCGGGTAGAGATTTAACTTTATAAGGGAATCCTTGACAAATAAGGGGAGATTGAGAAAATATTGTTTTAAATAAGTGTTTTAATATTTATTTGTTTTATTTTTTTGCTTTTATATCCTACTTTGTGTGAATGGGGTGGTGGTTTTGTTTAAATCGGAAGGTAGGGACATTATAGATGGACATACATAATTTTACTTCATTTATAAGAGGGATTATAAGGGTTAGGGTTAGGATTAGGGTTGTTAGCTTTATTTAGAAGGGATTTATATGGTCTGTAGTCTGTTGAGTAAAGCTTACTCTATAGGGTTGTAGTGAAGATACTGAAGGTATTTTTGTTTTTAAAAATAGGAGGTTAGAGTAGATATATTATAAAGGGAGGTAACTAAGGGGCCTTATATAAGAAGCTGGATGTTTTATTTACTTAATTTATAAGGGGGATCATAGAGTGGTATGAGGGATAGTGATGTTAGTTTTATTTAGAAGGTTTAGATAACTGATTGATGGATAGTATATTTTTGGTTGGTGGATAGTAGATAACTGATTGATGGATAGTATATATTTGGTTGGTGGATAGTAGGTCACTGGTTGGTAGATAGTATATAACTGGTTTGTGCATAGTAGATAACTGAGTGCTGAATAGCAGATAGCTGGATGCTGATAGATAATTGGTTGGTGGATAGTAGATAAACTTGTTTGTGGATAGTATATTATTGGGTGTTGGATAGTAGATAACTGATTGATGGATGACTGGATAGTAGATAACTTGCTTGTGGATAGTAGATAACTGGGTGCTGGATAGTAGATAACTGGTTTGTAGATAGTATATATATATGGGTACTGGATAGTAGATAATTGGTTTGTGGATAGTTGGTCACTGGTGAATAGTAGATAACTGTTTTTTGGATAGTAAATAACAGTGTATTGATAGTATTAATCAATTGGTAGATAGTAGATCCATGGGTGTTGGATAGTAGATAACGGGTTGGTGGATAGTAGATCACTGGGCTTTGGATAGTAAATAAGTAGGTTTTGTATAGTAGATAACTGGTTGGTGGATAGTAGATAACTGATTTGTGGATAGTATATAAACTGGGTGTTGATAATAAATAATGGGTTGGTGGATAGTAGATAATTGGGTGCAAATAGTAGATAATTGGTTGGGGATAGTAGATAACTAGTTGGTGGATAGTAGATCAGTAGGCGTTGATAGTAGATAATTGGCTAGTGGATAGTATATAACTGGGTGCTGGATAGTAGACAACTAGGTGGTGGATTGTAAATAATTAAGTATTGATATGTAAGGATTATGAGGATGGTAGTTTTGTTTTTTAAAGGAGGGTAGGGTAGGGGTGGAGATATTATAGAATAAGGTAGAGATTTTAACTTTATAAGTGGGATCATAGGGTTGTAAGGTGAGTTTAAAGAAGTTAGTTTTGCTATCTAGCAAAACAAATAAAGTCATTTCATTTAGAGAACAGACAAACTCGCGTTTTCCCGGTTGACAAACTCTAATCCATTACATTTCCCTCCAAAATAGAACCAACATGTCTCTAACAGACATACCCCTCATATGAAACGTATGTCGTCATACGGCATTTCAGTTAGAGAGCAGATCGTCGCCTCATGCTACACTGTTAAAAAACATACCTTTCAAAATTGACACCTAATGTTAATGTCCCGTTTGCTCCCGTATATTATTTAGTATATTTAACACAGGACTCCTCTACGACAGTTCATTTAAAGGGAATACAAACTCTAATCCCTTACATTTCCGTCAAAAATAGAACCAGGAGACAAACTCTTCTTGCGAAACGTATGTTGTCATATAGTATTTCAGTAAGAGAACAGACCGTCACCTCATGCTACACTGTTAAAAAACAACCTTTCAACATGGCGGCACCGTGTTAATTTCCCGTTTGTCCCAATAAACTTACTTTATTTTCAACATCATCTGATGTATTCTCTTCATATTTGGAATACTTATGGAATTATTATGGACTAAAGAATTTCAGCGCGTAACACATTTATTCGCCCGATTGACCTTACAAGATCTTCGTTTGCTTTTATTTCTAACACTCACGAGCCTCCTCAGCTTTGTGATATGAGTGACCGTTTTATTTATTTATTTATTAATTTTCTTCATTTCCTTATATCTCTTGATGCGCTCTATTGATTCTGTTCATTCTGGGCGCGGATTATTCTGAAGCAAAAGCGCTTGACACTTTTCACAATCTCGTGTATTTTCGTGTATGAGTAATCTCTCTTGATAGGAGTGCATCAAGAACGAGACTAAACGTGAAAAGATACTGTAGATCATGATGCAACGAAAAGAAGATTGTGATGGGGAGAGGTAATCGAATCTGTTTAACTGGTATTTCAAGATTTAGGAATTTTATTGGCCATCGCTTGTATTAAATCAAGTCATATTTGGTATGATTTAAAAGCAAAATAAATTTTCTACTGATTGTCTAAGCTTTAAGAAAGCAAATGTTAATTTCTAGGGTCATATCCAAGGTTTGAGCACGAGCATAAAATTCTGTCTTTGAAATAATCTGTAAAGCTCTTCCGCTCCAACTGTCAATTACGTACCAGTTGCTCAACAATTTAACATAAGCTCTAACGAGCTTTTTACCGACATGACATAAAAAACAACCAAGACATTGAATCAAACATGACTTGCAAGACATAACAACATAGCATAATACATAGATACAATGGGACACAAAGACAGAGTGCATTAATTTAAATAAAAGGAAGCAAAATTTTTAAAAAGGCAGTAATTAAAAGCGAATTTAGTAATTAGGTAACTAAAAAAACCAAAGGATAGGACCTGAAGAATGCAAAGAAAAATGTCTAAGTAACTTAAAATATTGCTTAAATCGAAATTTCAATTAAATTATGAGCAAAAGCAACCATTTAAAACCAAAGAGCATTCTGAGATGCAGATTAAGCCTTGCTTAAAAAGAAAGGACCTAACAGTAGGACACTTTATATGGTACATAAGACAAAGACAGTAAAAACAACACGGTAAGCTCTAAAATTTCATGATTCTTTCTTGTTCCACCGTTTATAAATTTATCAACTTTCATTCAATTACATCTAACAGTGAATAACGTATTTCCCTTCATACAAAACAGGAGTAAAAAATAAGAAGCCCTCCCATTATGCTGGTCAAGATTATTTATGGTTACATGCAAAATATAATAAAATCTAGAAATTATACATCAAAACCACGTCAAGGTAACTAGTGGCATGTGATCACTGTCAATATCAAACCTTAACTTACAGTTTCAAGACAATTTATAACATTTCTAAATTAGAATGTATTATTTTCTTCACAAAAATTGAGAGACCTATTTTACATTTTTACGCAAGTTTTGATTTTTTCCCCCAGCATTTAGAAATTATTATTACTGAAACCATCGGAATATTGACTTTTTCAAAGCTAATATCTGTACTCTAAAATAATTATTTTCTCTGAAACATCGATAACTTGTAAACAATTGAAGTGATATGAAATTCAAAGCATTTCCTAGACGAAAACGTGCGTGTGTAATATTCCCGGTGCGATGCTAAGACTATTTTTCAATATCGGACCATATAATTTTGAATGAATTCGGGATGTTTTGTTCCGTCAATTCTCGGCACGCGCAGAACACCCGACAAAACCTTCCAATGTCCAAAAGATGAAATATTTATCGGATTAAATTTGGCTATTAGCGAAGTCTCTAAATGTATTATGGATTCAACCCAACATCTCACCTCCCTACCTAGTAACCATCGATCTTCCGAACGACGCATTTGTGCAGCTAATGAAGCAATATGTTAGAGAGAAATTTCAAACATATATAAATAATATATTAAAAGATTGTTTATTCTTCAAACAAGCGCTTTGTTATATTTGCATTATGAATGATCCTGGCGTTTATGCACACAAACACACATTATAATTAAACATATTTCTATAATATAGGGAGCTTCATTGAAATGTCGTTCTTGCTAAGCTACCATGCTGTATCGATATGTAAACGTTGCGCTTGTTTCCCAAACGATTTGTCTAAATCGGAAATCGTGAGGTGTCGCCAGTGTAAATAAACAAAGTAAGACATGCATTTTTGCCAGTGTTAAATTATTTGTTCCCTGTAAAATTGCTTCTTTACATTGGTTGCCTTACTGATCTCGCTTAGTGTGACATTAAGAGTTTTTGTTTCCGGCAATGTTCATAGCGATCCAGGTGAACACCGCAGGCTATATTATGTTCATAGCGATCCAGGTAAAACACCGCAGGCTATATTATTAGTAGTATTAGTAGTAGTAGTAGTAGTAGTAGTAGTGCAGCAGTAGTAGTTTAGATCTTAAGCTCCTTGTAAATATTCTTTAGACTCCTGCTAAAAAAAGGAATTCCTCATTGCATGAGACGTTAAATACAATTTATAGAAAGAAAGGGCGAAACTTCGATAAATCATGAGTTAATTTTTCGCACATAACGAGAGGTGAGCACACGGTTTCAAAAATCGATCGAACCGTTCCAGTAATTGACTCACTGAAAATACTTTCTTTTGTGCACTGTATGCACAATAGTGGATAGGGTATTTGATTTTCATCGGGGTTTCTACTCCTACTTCTATATAAATGTATCGACTTTCATTCAATTACATTTAAACGGTTCACCAGGTGTTTCTTTCACACAGAGTCAGTAAAATAACAGAAGCTATTCTGCTATACTGGTCGAGATAATTATAGGTACTTGTATACAAAATATAATACGAAACAAGAAATTATATACAAGCTACGTCAAGGAAACCAAGTGACATGTGGCCCCTCTTCAACGTCAAACCCATACTTATAGTTACTTTACAATTTATAAGAATTCTAAATGAAACAGTATTTTCTTCTTTACAAACTATCGGCAATATATTAACGTTTTACAACATTTTGATACTTTCCCGCATTTAAAAAGGAATATTACTAAATTCATCCGAATATGACTCTGTGGAAAATACGAACGGTCAATCGATATTTAGAGCTTTTATTTTCTTAAACTAAAGAGATAGTAATACATCCTAGAGGAACTAGCCAACCCTTTCCTTTGGTAATGACACCCGCTAGCATTGCCGCGATTGAAGCTGCTAAGGTCTGTCATATCTGTCATAAGTGGCTTGGTGATGCCAGGGTCAGAGACCACCTGCCACGTCATCGGCCAATACCGAAGAGTCGCCCATATCAGCTATAATCTCCAGCTACGACTAAGCCCTGGAGAAAGCAAAATTTCCCGTCATCTTTCATAACTTTAGGAACTTTGACGAATACCTGATAATGCACCACTGGGACTGGCCTCGACGGCAGTCATCAATGCATTACCAACAATATGGAAAACTATATGACCTTTTCCCTAGAACAACTCCAGTTTATAGGACAGCTACCGGTTCTTAACCCTGCAGCCTGGCTAAACTGGCTGATGACGTCCCACAGGATGGCTCCGCATCACCTGTCGATATACCGCACACGATCTACCCATTCTGACCGCCAAGGGTGTATATCCGTACGATTATATAGATGGGTGGGGTCGTTTTGAACGAGACGCAGCTACCTCATTTCGAAGCGTTGTACATAACCATTAAACTTACGGGTATATCATCGTACGACCTATCAGCCGCTCCAAAAAGTATCGACAACCTTTGGCTGCAAGACGCTCGGGGATTACCAGGACACATACCTTAAGACTAACGTCCTTCTTCTGGCTGATGTCTTCGAAGCTTTTGCGCTACATGCATGCAGATATATGGCATTTGTCCTCCCCATTACTTTAGCACTCTAGGGATGAGCCGGGTGCTCTACCTCTATACCACAGTAGCGGAGCTTGAGTTATTGACCGACATTGACATGCGCCTCTTCGTTGAGAGAAGGACCTCGAGGAGGTACTTCTATGGTCAGCATGAGATATGTCAAAGCAAATAACCCCAAGTACCTGGACTATGACCCCACCAAGCCCACAACCTGGATCGTCTAGACAAAATCCAATAACCTATATGACTGGACGATGATACAGAGTCTATCCACTGGTGGATTCTACTGAGTCAACCC
Organism: Margaritifera margaritifera; assembly: GCA_029931535.1. Lineage (NCBI taxonomy): Eukaryota > Metazoa > Mollusca > Bivalvia > Unionida > Margaritiferidae > Margaritifera > Margaritifera margaritifera. The sequence continues at coordinate 6,623,228 of JAQPZY010001642.1, forward strand.
CGAAAAAGATTGACTTAAACAAGCATTAGTCCGAAATACCCTCCAAAGGATACATACTAGAGGTGGACTTGGAATATCCGGAAGAGCTGCATAATACTCAGAAGCGACTTTCCTCTGGTTCCCGAGTCTATGATCATACTTAAGGAGTGGACTATCCATCTATCAGCAATACCTGATTGATAGCTGGAAGGGCAATACACCGGATGCACCAAGCAAATACCCAGCCTCATGAAGAAGGTGCGATATGTTATACAACTACAGAAACCTCAGTTCTACACCAGCCTTGGTAAGTAGCAAAAACCATCAGTTGGGGTGTATAGCCTGACAAAAACAAGTCTCTCTCCACTGAAACACGAAAAAATGGATCGCTCTAGATGGGATTACGACCGGAGCCTATGGAAACATCCAAACACAGGTGGAGGCTGACAAAGAGTTTGACGAGTTTATGAACTCCCAAGTCGAGACATAAGCGATGAGGATAATGAGCAGTGACGAAGCCGGCTAGCAGGCACTACACAATCGTTGTAGGAAGGTTCTTCTCCTGTGCTACTCCTTCGGGTGGTGAGGCCACCAGATCTGCAACACTCAGGGCAGGGTCGTTCCGTACGTTCAAGCCACATACTCAGCCAGAACTCCCGAATCCCTCAAGGACGAAAATGTACACTATCTGCTCAGTTATCTCCATAGTTATAGATGACCATGAAGACTCGTAGGAGGCTCTTGCACAATCCATAGTATTTTGACCCGCCTGACGGTAATACCAAATCGATCTGCAACCGCATCTAATGAGACAGTGCCACAAACATCTTAATATATCTTTTATTTGTTCTGCAAAAGCTCGATCTGTGGCTTACGCGGTTTTATTTAACAATAACCTGCAGATGTTGCCTCTTGTAACAACCACATATATTCACCCGACTGGATCCAATAATTAAAGCGCGTTGCAATCGCCCATGCCGCGACCTTGTCACTGAGGGACAGTATCTCTTTGATTTGCTCTAGACAAAAGGTCTGTATATCGCACGAATCCACGACGAGGCGGCCGACCACCCATTCCATCGGGGGCTTACCACGGTGGTATAGGACGGGCCGGGCTGGCTAGGGATTTCCCAACCGGGTGTATAACGTAAGTATCCAGCGAACATACTAGATCGGTGACGCGGCGGGTTTCCACCCAAAAGCACCAGGCCGGTACAAGTACCACACCAGGGCCATTGAGGGGCTGCCCGGGCAACTTTCCCTGCTGCGTCGCAGGTGTCGCGGGCAGGGTGCGGATGGCGTCGACTGGCCTTACGCCAGTAAGCCGGGTCACCTCTCCGTTTCAGGGCAGACATAACGGCTGGCAGTTGCCGAACCACTCCACGCTACGGCGCCAACACCCATTTCTTAGAAAGCAAGAGCTCTTGGGCGTAATCGTGCCCAAACAGCCGCCCCAATTAGGGTTAGGTTAATTTGCTCTACAATATCCTGGGCCCATAAACTCCCTCCCAGGGTCGACCTGCAGCAGCTTTTGGCTACTTGAGTGAGCTCCGCTTGTAGATCCGCGTCAGAGCGGTGGCAGTCTCGATAGCTTCCTTGCTGCTCAGCTCAAGGGCTCGGCCGCCATGCAGCAGCTGGCAAATATCCACCACGGTCAGCGCGTACTTGTACATGCGCAGACCAGATTTGTCGTACGGCAGGAACAAAACATCGGCCTGGTGAACCTCGTTGGGGGTCGAGACGTTCAAACTTGGACTGACGATTTTGAGCGCGCCGACAGGTACATTTGACACATGTCCTGTTTTCTCAGCCACTATCTGGCAGTGTGTATTGAGATCCTGGCGGCGGATGCCAGCTTTTAAGTTCTCCTCCGCCGCCTTCCCAGAGGTAACCCCTGAAGGCTGTAGTAGACGGATGCAAGATGGGACTCTATTGATCAATCTAATTGGGACTTCCCTTTAGATGGTTGCGCGCCTTCCCGACCGTGAGCTTGGCCTTCATCCCGCCCCGCAACGAGCATGCGGCCAAGCCGTTCGACGAAATGGCGGGGTCCCCGGATGACCTTTTAGATCGTAGTTCAGATTCCACAGTCGGCCTTGTGCAGGTTGTGCATATCGTTTGATGCGGTCAGTACGACAGGTCGTGCAGGAAGCACGACGACGTGCACGCGGTTGACCTGGCGTCTCGCCCGTGCTTGGTGTGCATGGCAGCAAGTAACCGGATGCCTAGTCGGGTCCCGGGTTCACAGTAGCTATAGTCGCGACAGGTGCATTTCCCATGGACAATTACTCTAGGTGCAGCCATGGGAGGATTTTTCGAGGCCTGCCCCGATGTTCGCCGCCCGCGTTTTTCTCCCTTGGCGTCCCTTCACAAATGTAGAGCCTTACTCGCGGTCGCACCTAAGGTTGCTGGCCACAAGACGGAGCGCTTAACTATTGCCCAGGACCACCACGTCGGTGCTATCGCCGACTTGTTTTCGTGTCTTTCACCGGCAACGCAGACAGTATCCGAGCCCGTTATTGGAGAGGATCCAGCAGGCGTTCAATAAATATGGAACGTCATTGATTTTTCCCTGCCACACAGAGGCAATTAAAAAGTTATGGCATTATTGATCCCTACCGCGATTTGCCGCACTGCTTGATCGGCCCCGTCGGGCAGCGGCAAGGAACCATCCTGTTACTGAACTCCTTGGACAGGAGCGGTGGATCCAAATTGGCATCGGGTTGTACGAGGTTGCCCCCAGGCCGGACGACTAAGCGTGGTCGTCCCAGGCAAGGAAGAGCCAAGGGTGCTACTACGACGTGCTGAGCAACTGATCGGAGAGAAGAACGCACTGCAGTGCGCAGCCAGTAG